>JARQOD010000004.1:150797970-150819430 GCA_033576555.1 Oophaga sylvatica
GAAAATAAGACACTTTCTGGCTTTCAATATTTTTGTATGTGGTAGTGCCCCCTGGTTTATAGCTTGTGGCTGAAACATTGATCCACCTCCTCCTGTGCTCAGTGGTGGATCAACATGTCCAGCAACTTCTGTGCTCTATCCATTCCCGGCAGGCCATGTAGTGATCTGAGCAGGGAAAATGGAGCGGGTGCAGTTTCCATAAGAGACACAGAGCCCTGGAAACTAGGAGCCAGCAATTCTCTCCTGAGGTGCAGGTGCTTCATGGTGACATGGGGAGAACAATGGAGTCAGTAAAGAGGCTAATGGGAGTGAAAATTGCATAGCGAGTGGAGTGAATGATAGACATTTTGATTTGGATTCCGTATTTGGAGTTCAAATTATATTACCACAATTGCTTTCAAGTCAAACTATAGCGGCATTGCATAATTTATTATGTCAGACTAAATAGCTTGCATTTAAAATTAATGTGATCATATGCACTCTCTCTTCATAACAGTCAATCACATCCTTCTATCAAAAGCTTTCCCAGCACAACGTTCAACACAATTTTAGGAACTGGAGAGCTGTTCAATCTGAAGAAGGACTTGTTCACATAAGAGTATAACACGACTGAGTGCTATGCAATGTTTTATTGGATAGCGCTAGGAGCAATAGCGTTCTATGGGACAGCGCAGAGATGCCATTTCTTTTTCCATGCCGGTTCAGCATGAGAGAAGAGAAAAAAAAATTGAATGCTGCGAGTGGCTCCGGAATCACATGCACCCATACAAGTCTATGGGTGATTGTGAAACATCGGACTGCACTCAGCTGTCATCCGAATGCACTCAGACATCTGCGGACTCATGTAGAAATTAATTTCTCAGTCTTCTCCAGATCTGTGCGGAGATGCTTTCATGCAAGAGAATCGGATCACCCCAAGATGACACTCGGCTCAAACTCTGACAGATCCATGTGTCATGAACCAGCTGCAGGGTCTACTGATCTGAATTAACCAGTCTCATGGAGGTTGTCAAGTTCAGGTCAGTAAACCCCCGGCTAGGCCGTATCTCGAGGTCCATATACAAGTACGTATCTGGCCTTACAGGTGTTCATAAGTTGTGGACAGCCCCTTTGTGTCTCCCAAGTAAAATAACATTTATTCTCACAGCCGCTGCTGGAGCCGTTCCAGCAGTGTTGGCACTGGCTCTCCCGAGGATAATTGGCCACAAGGCTCATTTGAAAGTCCCCCTCTCGGCTTACACTCGAGTCATATACCCGGGGTAGGCGGGGAAGGTGGAGCGGGAGTGTCAGATCATACTTACCCGCTCCTGGCACGGTCTCTGCAACCCCTGCTTCTCCAAGGTCTCCGGCGCCTGTGTTCAGCGGTCACATGGTACCGCTCATTAAAGTCATGAATATGTGCATATTCATGACTTTAATGAGCGGTACCACATGACCGCTGCAGGAAGGAAGAGCTACCGGACACCATGGGAGAAGAGCAGGGGCTGCAGATACCGCTCCAGGAGAGGTAAGTATATGTGATATTCACCTGTACCCGGTCCACCGCTGTGCTCCGCTCCGTCCTCGGCGTCCTCTGGCTGTGACGTTCAGATCAGAGGGCGCGGCGCGCACTAACTACGTCATCGCGCCCTCTGACCTGAGCAGTCACTGACGGAGGACCCGTAAGACAGCGGCGCTCAGCGGTGGACCGGGGACAGGTGAATATCGCAGGTGTCGGGGCCTGAGCCAGCGGTGACACCAGCACCTGTCCCCCATAGTGCGCCGGTGTCCCCGCCTGCCCAGGACACCGGCACCTGGCTCCCAGCGACGAGGGGTGAGTATTTTTTTTTATTTTTATTATTCGCAGCAGCATATGGGGCATAATATGCAGAGCATTTTATGGGGCATAATATGAGGAGCATCTTATGGGCAGCATATGGGGCATAATATATGGAGCATCATATGGGGCATAATATACAGAGCATCTTATGGGGCATAATATACGGAGCATCTTATGGGGTATAATATACGGAGCATCTTAAGGGGCATAATCTACGGAGCATCTTAAGGGGTATAATCTACGGAGCATCTTACGGGGCCATAACCTTTATGGAGCAGCATATGGGGCCTATTCTATGGAGCATCTTATGGGGCCATTATTAACCTTTGTGCAGCATTATATGGGGCGTATTTTGTATGGAGCATCTTATGGGGCCATCATGAACTGTATGGAGCATTATGTGGGGCACTTGATTCAATATGGATATTCAAAAACATTTACCCTACTGATGTCTCAATTAATTTTACTTTTATTGGTATCTATTTTTATTTTTGAAATTTACCAGTAGCTGCTGCATTTTCCACCCTAGGCTTAAACTCGAGTCAATAAGTTTTCCCAGTTTTTTGTGGCAAAATTAGGGGGGTCGGCTTATACTCGGTTCGGCTTATACTCGAGTATATACGGTATGTACGTTGGAGAGGAGAGCGAAGCCAGCGCTGATTGGCCACAGAGATCACTTGACAAGGTTATTCGAGTTTTGGGAGAGCTAGCGCAGGAATGGCGCCGGAACCAGAGGGGAGTATGAAGTGTTATTTTACTGGAGGGGAAACATAGGGATTCAGAAGGGGTTTGTTCGAGTAGTAGTAATTGTCCTTTAAGACAGCCATACACAGCTTCCAGTAGTGTTTTACATCAGGTTCACACAGTGAATTTCTGTGCAGATTTCCAGACATTTAGCAAAAATAGAAGTTTAATCTGAAGCAAATGAATAAAAGAAAATACTAAATGCCACAATAATTTTGGATAATTACACTAAAACATAAAATAAGCCCGAGAAATGAAAGTCTCCCCTTTAAAATTTACAAAGGTCGTTTGCACAAAAAAAGTGTCAATGGAAAACCTCACACAGACATAAATGGAGAGGGACAACATGATATCCCACCCTCCTCCTTAAGAAGGGATGCAGTGGGAAAAAAGAAAAATCATAAAATTGTGCAAAATAAAAATCAAACATCTTGTGGACAGTCTGTATACGCAGTCAACCTCGTACGCACCTAGAAAAAGTCTAGTGCCATTATAACATTCTCAGCATACAAATGACCCAGCTACAATCCTGCCCTAATCTTGCTCCTGGGACTCGGAAGTGCTTAAAGACGACCTGTTACCCATCCAAAAGTGGCCAGCTTTGGCTCCTATTCGACTCCCATTGCTACCCTAAAGTAATCAGTTTTTTTTTTGCTTTTAAATCTATCAAATTCTAGAAATTATAGGCCTTTTATTTAGTGTTCATTTTTATTGTCTTGATCACAAGGTAATAATGCATAAGCAGAGAGGAAATAAAAACAAACACAACAACAACACACAGCACTCCGGCAAGTGTAAAGGGGTTGTCCACAACTAGGACCACCACTTCTCACTCTGAATGTTTGCCGCCATTAAAATAAAAACACTTATACTCTCCTCTTGTGCGGTGTCGGCACTTTTGTTCCCGGGACTCACGTGACGTCATGTCACGTGAGCCCTGCGCCCAATCACGGTCTCCATAACTAACCAAGAGGAAGAGCGCGGCCAGCCACAGCTCTCACTTCCTGCTGATTATTTATACGCCTGAAGGCGGAGACAGTGATTGGGCGCAGGGCTCGCGTGACACAGCACTTATGTTCCCGGGCGGCAAACCTTCAAAAAAAAAAAAAAAAAGTATTCAAATCCCGTGAAAGAGGTAGAGTTGTTTGGACTGTGACATATATAGACATATATACAGAGCTCCCCACCATATGATCAATTATGCAAATGAGCAATATTTTCATGAAAGCGTTCATAAAATTATAATTTTTTACACCCAAGGTAATTACATATAATGATGCACATGTACATATATTAAACATAATGAGCAACACAATGAAAGCGTACAAAATCCAAGTACAGCTCTCGACGTCCAATCTTCACTGGTGTGCGTGCGGGTAAATTCAATCACACAGCCGCAACCCCTCTCCTAGTCTTCTACTCTGTGTATAACACCACCCGGCAAACTGCTTCTCAATGGTGTGTGTGTGTGTGGGGGGGGGTTACAAAGATCAGCTTGACTAATGGTCACCTGAGCAGTAGTCCAGCAGTGTTAATCTCCTGCTGATAAAATACTATCACTACTGCACACAGCCTAACAAGTGACACATCCCTGAAATAAGGGTGTCATGCCCTATATTCTGTAACTCAGATTAAATAGAAAAAACCTGCTAACAAATACCCTTTACTGGCCGCTTTAGCCATTGCCGGTGTGACTGTTACAGCACCCTGCACCCCCCTGATAACTGTAGGGAGAATAGAACTTCCTCCACATATCAACTACTCCAGAAAACCAACCAAAGCTGATTTAAATTCTATTTCCCTGCAGATTATCCATGTATCTGCAAGTAGAAAAGGTGTTTGGTTTTTTTTGGGACAGGTTCCATTTAAGTAAACACCGACTCTACCTTTGACATGGTCCAAAAAATTTTGGTTAGTCTCAAATTTAGGACAGTTTTAACTATGCATACAGTCATAGTGCCCTATACATGTGTGTATTGTAAAACACCCATATGTTAACCCGATCTCTGCTTTATGGCCATGCTCTTTAGTGTCCATATAAAATGGCATCTGCAAAATTTGTCTGTTTAGATGCTCACACATTAGCCATATCCTTTAATGGAGGAGGAACCTTTTAGTTGCCATGAAGAACAGAGTTATTACGCCCTACTGTCACGCTGGTGGGTGTGGACCCACTGCGCTTCAGACCAGGGAGAGCGTAGAGGGGAGTAACTCAGCAACCACCTGGTTTTTCACTAGAGCCCGATGGTGTGGTTAGACTTGAGTTGCAAGTGGTCATCAGGTACCACTCTAGGACAGATCCTGAAACTCAGAAAATGACCCCAAGAAGACGGGGATGAAGGTATGGACTCAGAGTAGCGGGTAGGGCAGGTACAGGATCAAGGCCAAAACGGATTGGAGCCGGTTCAGATGGAGCAGATTAAGGCAGGGCTGTGGAGTCTGAATAAAATAGACCAATTCTGACTCCTAAAATATATGCTGTAAATTTTTTCATAAGTATTTGGGAAAGTTATGAAAATGTCTGTTCTGATCCTGATCGAAGGATCTAGGCTTTTAGTTGAGATGAGTCTGTGCTGCACTTTATGTACATGCTCAGTAGTGACCAGTGCTGTGAAGTCGAAGTCATGGAGTCTGAGTTGTAAGTCAGGGAAATTGAGGAGTCAGGTTTGGCTTACCGACTCCACAGCACTGGATTCAGGGTTGCCAGAGATACTCAGGGTTCATAGAGGACTGGATGGCAGATTCAGACAGGACAGGCTAGGACGAACTCCGGGAACAGGTACGGGTTCAGGCAGGATGGGCTCAGGGTATAGGTACTGATTCTAACAAGACAGGTTCAGGGATAGGTTTCAGTTAGTAACAGGATGGCACCAGGAACAGGCACCTGACAGACTTAGCAGCTTGAAAACTCACTAAACATTAATGTTGCTCAGGCACCTCCCTGCGATTGGCTGGGGACATAATAGGAGTGTGCGCTACTCGTTTAAGAACAGGGTACTGCGCGCCCTAAACATGCTGCAAGGAAACATGCGTGGTGTGTGCAGGCCCTGGAAGACAGGAGGCATGGCGAGACCTGGAGCAGGCAGTGAGAATGTTGGCGACCCTGCCAAGGCATGAGGGGGAAGCAGGGTGCAGGGATGCCTGAGGTATACCTACAAGCTCAACCCATCACACAGCTTAACAGCCTAGGTCTTGCTGAAGGGTGCAATGTATTATAAATTATATTTATTTTTAAATCTAACCAGGTCTTTAACTTCAACAGAGAATGCAGCTAACCTTGATTATAAAAGGCACAGTACACAATTAGATAGCAGTGTGCCAAATGATTATTCGGCCTGCCAGAAGCCATCTGAGCTGCCAAGTGCTCCTGTCTTCTTCAAGAAAAAAAAAAAAAAATCGCCAGGCATTTCTGGCAGCGACTTAACTCCAGCAGGACAAAGCGATCAGCAGTCCAAAATCGGTCAGGCCTAATCAGCATCTCCTCCAAATCAGTTGTCTGGGGACCCCATACACAGAATGCCTTGTAGATCAGTGGGAAGGTCAGGTAGCTAGGACCAACTCAGATTAGCAGAATGGGGAAATTTTATCCCCTTTAGAATGACGTGGCAGTGAATGCAGCTACATTTATGCTCTATGGAGCTACCAACCATTGCGCTTGGTCATTTTCTGGAAGCCCCATAAGGACTATAAGGTGCGGTGGTTGGGCATCCAACATGCTGCCGGTTCCAGCGGTTGGACTCAGACCAATCTAGAAGTTATCTTTCCTGGACAATTCCTTTAAAGCAAACAAGTAGTGAACACAAGACTGTCATATCATATACACTGGCCATAGGGCACTTCCCTTTCAAGTCAGGCCCACCCATGTTGCTACACTAACATACAGTACATGGCACTTATTCCTACTACGTATTAGGCTAAAAACATCCATATTTTCAGATACAAGAATTACGAGGCTGCTACTGCAAGAAGAAATTCAAGCTAAAAGGAAACTGGATTCCTTCTGCATTTCACAGCCTGCTGAGCATTGGCTAGAGATCATTGATGATCTGAGAGATAAGTTTAGCTCTCTAATCAGCTGTTATCAGATCATCAGATGCAGCTTGGGGGATTTGGAGGGATATGCTTCCAGAACATGAGCTTCAGAAAGACAACTCTTCCTGCACTTATGCAATGCTGTAAACTGGACAGTGAAGAAAAACAGAGGCGGACGTGCCTTCAAATAAAGTGTGTTATAGAGTGCCTATGTATTCATCTGTTATGTTTTATTATAGTATAACTATAAATCACTCTTATTTACATGCATTGTATTTATTAAAGGGTTGTACACCAATGGGAACATTAGTGCAAGCACATAGAACACAACACTTGGCAATATGCATTCTTTTCTGATGAGTGGCTTCAGAGGACCAGGGTCAAAGATCGAGGAGGACATCAATGCCTAATCTTTTCCTGACACGGGCTGGAATCTTCCTAGCTGGAAAGGATAGGCATGAGTATGTATATACAAGTTCTTGCTCTGGGAGATGTAGCATATGTTTCCCTGTTTCTGTATCTGAGTAAATTAATAACTAGTAGTTTGACTTGTGAAATAAATTTTACACATCATACCACTTTGCTGGCTGTTGTATTGTGTATAACCAGTCTTTTGAAGTTTCTTCACTCTACATTCCACATTGCAATTTTTTCCCTCTCCGGTTGGCTTTGGCGCTAGGCAAGAGAGTGCTAAAATGCTCGTTGCTCGAACCAAGCAATTCCTAATGCTCGGGTGCTAGTTTCGAGTAAGACTGGTTTTACACTTGCTGTGTTTTTGAGGGCCAAGATTTCTATGGGGCCGCAAAATTTCCACGGTGCGCCGTATGGCCGTATTTGCGCCTGTGAAAAAAGATCGAGCCTGCTAACTTTTTAAATATATTAGACTCCAAATCAAAAAAACAAGTTATACTTTAAAGGGAACTACACTGCCAATTCATGCCGCCCGAGATCTGTGAGCTATTTCAGCCATGTATGTTTTAAGTACTGTTCACATCACGAATTTGCTCAGTGGAAGTGGTTCTGTTAAGGTTCACATCAGAAGCCTTAAAAAACTGGATATGGGCGTATCTGTTGACGGGCCATTGACTTTACTGAAGCAGATGTGCATTGTTGGACATAAAGCAGGCCGGTATTGCCAAAAATTAAGTGGTAACCAAAGTTTTGGTGCCTGCCTGCAATAGGGGGATACTGCTGAAAATCATGTCTGACAGAACACAAAGTGACTGCTTCATGAAAAATCAATGGCCTCGTCAGCAAACACCGTATTTTTCGGACTATAAGGGTGAGTTTCCACGGTCAGGAAACGCTGCGTGTTTGGCGCTGTGCGCTGGCGCAGCGCCAAACACGCAGCGTCCAGATGTTACAGCATAGTGGAGGGGATTTCAAGAAATCCCTCTCCACTATGCGTAACAATACGCAGGTGGCAGACCTGCGTAAACGGACATGCGGCGCGTCTTTTTAGACCGCAGCATGTCCTCGCGTATTGCGGCGACGGTGCGTCGCCGCAACAGAATTTAACACAGGGCTATGTAGCCCTGCGTTCTTTCCGGAGGTGTTCCGGAGGTGTCCTGAACACCTCCGGAAAGATCGCGCGTCATAAAGGGGGCGTGGCTTAGACGGAGCGGAATTTCCGCTCCGTCCAAAGCGCTGTGGTTCCGGACCGTGGAACCACAGCCTTAGATGCACTTTTTTCCTCCAAAAATGTGGAGGAAAATGAGGAGTGCATTTTGTCCGGATGTACAGGCTCTGGTGGGGAGCGGCATCGGTTGAGCAGCTGGTCACAGAGTAAGGAGCCGGCTACTGCGGCTTACTCCTGTGCCCACTGCTAAAGAGAAATTAATATTCACTGCATTCCACGCCCATGGGTGTGGAATGCGGTGAATACTCATTTCTCTTAAGAATCGGCACACGTGACCGCCGGCAGCTGCACGAAGGCTCTGGTTGACACTGTGCGCGCTACTGAAGAGCAATGAATACTCACTGCTCTCTGCGCACACAGTCCCGGCGTGCTGACCAGTGAGTATTCCAGCAGCTGTCTTCGGCTTGCAAGCAGCAGCGGGTGACATCCCTGCCATGTGCTGCTTACAAGGTTAAAGCAGCTGCTGGCATCGGAACAGGACGCTGCGAGGGAGCGCTGGGAAGGCAAGTGTAATTTTATTTTTTTCTTTTAATGTTTTCTGATGGGGCCATGTATACCAGGAAAAGGATAGGGCCTAATCATACCAGGATGGGGGCCCGATCAGACCAGGACTGGGATGGGGGCCAATCATACCAGGTTAAGGATGGGGCCCTGCATATCAGGATAGGGATAGGGCCATGCATACTAGGACGAGATGTGGACCCTGCATACCAGGATAGGGATGAGGGGGACATGCATACCAGGATGGGGATAAGGGGGCCATGTGCATCAGGATGGGGATGAGAGGACCATATATACCAGGATAGAGGATATTAAGTACAGAATTGACCACATTTTTGCTCAATTCTTTTTTTTCCCCCAATTTCCTCCTCCAAAACCTAGGTGCGTCTTATAGTCTGAAAAATACGGTACATCCCAATTTCATTTATCAGGGCTTCAGATGTAAGCTCTAATTGAGCCACTCACATGGGCCTAAAAGTGATGTGAACGTACGTTTTACTCGGAAATGCTGTGCTGGGTAACAGAAAACATATCGTACCTTCAAAAGCTGGCCAGGGTCGATGAGACTACGATGACAAGTCTAAAGGGCAGTCGCAAACATGAGGAGAAAACTGACGATCTAGGGGAGCAGGGAAGGGAGCAGCTGCCTCTTGGACTAGTCATCTTGATCGCATTGTCCCTATCTTACTTTTAAATTAGATTTCTCTGAAATGCTTCAGTGTTTGTGTTTCGGAGTAAAACATACATGTCTGCAATAATGGAGGCAGTCTCCAACTTATGCAGCCCATAATTTGGGCAGAATGAATAAGGTGCCAGGTTCCCTTTAAGGACAGGGGTTTTTTTTCTGCGTGGTATACCATACGGTTTATTTTATGGTCACCACCTATGCTACACTTATTGTGAAGAGAGATCTACTTAGACTTGTCAGGGGCTCTTAAAATTGTTTTCGAGACTGTGGCATTTCAACGGCTTTTTAAACTGGCTGTGGCACAATTAAACTGAAAGGCAATGTACAAAAACAGACAGCGAAGTATATTCAGGTGCATCTACTACACACTGTGCTGCCAGATACTCATTAAAGCTGTTAATTATGCAATTGGTTAGCATGGAAAAAGGCTTTAATGTGAACACTAATGGACACAGTGCTATATTTTGCATGTACTTTTGGCATAGACTGCTGCTGTGCATCCAGTGGGGAGAAATATAAAGAAAGAAATGAAGAACGGCACTTTCTAAATTAAAATGAAGTTCATATAAGTCAGCTTGGAATGAATATTCACCTGCAAATGTTCAAAATAAGAATATCATGTATTATAAGAAAAATGCAATTATTATACAGATGTGACAAGTCCAGTAATACCTTTACATGGTCAGTCCATTCCTCCATTACTGAGATATCAGATTCTGAATTGATATGCAAATGAGGATGTAGATCTGAAGCCTCCGTCACTCCAGCTCTATATCTGCCCAGAGCTGCCTCCTCCTGCTTGATTGACAACTCCCTTGCCTGAAGTCATACACTTTAGAGGCCACCAGTCAAACAAGAGGAGGTCGCGCTGGGCGAGGAATAGAGCTGGAGTGACAAAAGGTTTCAGCGCTACAAACAGATCTACAGCCTCATTTGCATATCAATTTAAACACGGATTTCTCTGGAAAAGACTGGCAATGTAATGGTATTGCTGAAATTTGCTTTGAAAGAGCAATATGCACCTATATTTTGGGGGCAGAGAGGGTGGAGGAGATGAGAGGTGAAATCCTGACCACAGATGCCCTTCAAGAGTATGCGTACACAGTATCTTTACCAAGCAGATTCCACTGCATGCAAAATCCTATTAGAAACCACACAAACTGAATGAACATATGGATTTCTATGCAAAACTTACTTGCTGTGCATATGTTCAGGCTTTTGAAAGTCTCAACTGAGTTAGAATTCTAAAAATAACAAACGATTACAAGAAATTACTTTCTAAATTAATTCTATTCTTCTGGCATTTTCTGCTTGGAAACAACACAAGTCAATGAGAAAGCTCAAAAGAACACCCAGAAGAATCCTGGCGCTTTTTGCCATCACCTTGCTTATAAACCTGCCAGTGATTTATTCATTATTCAATAGAGGGAAAAAAAAAAAAAAAAGTAACAAAAGCCATGAAACCCCCCCCCCAAAAAAAAAGAACAAAGTGGACAAAAACACCAAAACCCAAAACAGTCAGGAAAACCGCTCAGTAGAGTTGAGCGAAACAGGTCGGTCAGATTCATAAGTCGCCGAATTTCGCCAAAGTCGAGTTTCGTCGAGCGAAACCCGACTATAGCGTCAAATCGGCCATGCGTTCGGCAAAACGAGAGCCAAAGTCTGTTTTCCCATAATGCTTGCAGGCGCCTTTTTTCAGCCAATGAGCAAGGACATACACTGTGGGCAGCGAGATGACATGTGCAGCGTCCACCACCACCTAAGAAAAGGGCATTGCAGTGATTAGCTTGCTTTGAGGGGCGTCATAGTGTCTATAAAAGCCAGGACCGCCGACCGCCATTTTACTTCTGGCGATCTTAACAGTAGGGAGAGGATGCAAACGCTGTTTATCAGTAGGGAGAGAGTTAAGGTACTGCCACACTAAACAATCCCGCTAGCGATCACGATAACGACGCATACTAATGCGATCGCTAGCGGGATTGTTTCTATATCGCTGATAGCGGCTTAACTTAGCGATGTCGTTAAGGATGCTATCGTGGTTAGCGATCTCCTTAACGACTTTAGCGGTACAAAAGTACCGCTAAATCGCTAAGAAAAGGTGCCACACTCAGCGATATATACTTACCAGCGGGGGCGCCGACGATAAAAATAGGGTCCGGAACGATGTCAGCGACGAGCGAGATCACAGCAGGATCTCAGCAGGGGCCACGTCGCTGGTAGATGCCGCACACAACAACATCGCTAACGGGATCGCTAAATAGTGACGTTTTTTAGCGATCCCGTTTAGTGTGGCATACCCTCTAGGGCTGGAAAGAGAAGTTCTTATGTGCTTGTGCTGATAGCAATTGTGCTGTACAGTTAGGGTGCAGTGACAGGGGAGGATTTTGTTGTGTGCAGCAGCGCTGGTTATTATGCTGCCTGATAGCTGTATTGCTGTGTGTACACTGCTGTGCAGACTGCTTTTTACACAGCACTAATACTTTTATTCTTTTTTTCTGCACAGTTACCGACTGTTCATTTTTTCCCACACAGTATAGAGCTGTACGCTCCTCACACACTACCGTGTACCGGCTGGTACCACGGACAAATACATGCAGACTATATGTGTGTGACTCCGGAAATATATACGGAGATTACAATTTTCTCCTACACTGTGTAAAGCTGTACGCTTCTGAGATAGTACCATATAGCTGCTGTGCAGACTGCTTTTTACACAGCACTAATACTTTTATTCTTTTTTTCTGCACAGTTACCGACTGTTCATTTTTTCCCACACAGTATAGAGCTGTACGCTCCTCACACACTACCGTGTACCGGCTGGTATCACGGACAAATACATGCAGACTATATGTGTGTGACTCCGGAAATATATACGGAGATTTCAATTTTCCCCTACGCTGTATACAGCTGTATGCTTCTGATACAGTACCGTTTTTCTGCTTTTTGTATTCTGGTCTAATCCATACTGAGTGAGCGTCTGTGGGTGATTCCGGAAATATATACGGAGATTTCAATTTTCCCCTACACTGTATACAGCTGTACGCTTCTGATACGGTCAAATTCATACTGAGAGAGCGTCTGTGTGTGACTCTGGAATTATATACGGAGATTACAATTTTCCCCTACACTGTATACAGCTGTACGCTTCTGAGACAGTACCATTTTTCTGCTTTTTGTATTACGGTCAAATCCATACTGAGTGAGCGTCTGTGTGTGACTCCGGAAATATATACGGAGATTACAATTTTCTCCTACACTGTGTAAAGCTGTACGCTTCTGAGATAGTACCATATAGCTGCTGGTATTTTTGGTACATTTTCCCAAACATGAGGAAGTATGGTGGAAGAGGCCGCGGATGTGGGCGGGGGGCAGCTGGTACTGATGGTGGTGGTGGTGCATCTGCTGGTAGTGCCAAAAGCAAAATAACACCTAAGGCAGGAGGTGTTAAGCCTGCGTCATCGTCTGGCTCCAGAAGGCCTGGAAGGCTCCCTTTTCTGGGAGTAGGTAAACCGCTTTTAAAGCCGGAGCATCAGGAACAGGTTCTGGCTTACATTGCCGAAACAGTCTCCAGCTCTATCGCCTCCTCTTCTGAAGTTTCAAAAACTGCAAGCACTAAATAGTCAGTGCAGGCTCCTGGTCAGGAACGACACCTTTCCTTGTGTCCTTCACCCCCAACAAAAGTGAAGGATGCGACAGGCCACACTTCAGATTACTCGCTGGAGCTCTTTTCACATACCATGCCTGGGTTATCAAGTGAAATCCTGAATTCCCCAGTCCAAGATGAATATGACATGGAGTGCACTGACGCACAGCTACTGCTAGATGATTCTGCTGGTACATTCACCCAGAGCACTGCATTGCCCTCGCAGTCTACTGAGCCAGATTCTGACCCTGATGAATCTCAGGTGCCCCTTCCCGCATACTCTACCACCTTACACGGTGACACAAAGGAAGGTGCAGATGAAATTGAAGAGGAGGTGATGGATGACCCAGTTGTTGACCCGGATTGGCATCCATTGGGGGAAGAGGGTGCCGCTGGCAATAGCTCAGAAGAGGAGAAGGATCCGCAGTGGGCATCGACATCGAAGCAGCGGTTATCTGGCAGGCTCATAGAAGTCCAAAAACGTGTTAAAAAAACAAAAAGTTGAAGGACAGCTTGGCCAGACGGTCAAATTAGCACAGCGTGCAAGCCCTGAAAATTTATCCCATAGTAGGAAGAGTGCAGTGAGGCAATTTTTTTACCAAAATCCTATTGATGAGGCAAAGGTTATCTGTAAGAAGTGCGGAAGGACCTTTAGCCGAGGGAAAAATCTCCGAAATTTGAATACCAGTTGCAAGCTTAGACATTTAAACACCATGCACTTGCAAGCGTGGACGGACTACAATACCTCAGGCAGCACATGTGCACCTGCTCCGACTGAAGGTAGCCAGCAACGCTACATCGCTTCACTCACTCTAAGCTCACCGGTTAGCACACCACCAGCAAGAAATGTTGAGGTGTCGTCGCAAGGCCAAAGCAGTCAGGGAATCAAAATGTTTTTCCAACGAAAGACTGCATCTAGGCCATCACCACCCCTCTTCTCAGTCCACTATGTCCACCGCTAGTTCCCCATATGCAGCTCTCAAGTCCAGCTCACCCTAGCAGACACTCTGAGTAGGACAAGAAAGTACTCATCTTCTCATCCGCGTACACTGGATTTGAACGCCTACATTGCCAAACTGATCTCATTAGAGATGATGCCCTTCCGTTTGGTTGAAAGCGCAGCATTCTGAGAGCTCATGGCCTACGCTGTCCCACGCTATGACCTACCCAGTCGGCACTTCTTTTCTAGAAAAGCCATCCCTGCCCTCCACCTGCATGTGAAAGACCGCAATGTCCATGCACTCAAACAATCAGTGAGTGGAAAGGTGCACCTCACAACAGATGCATGGGCCAGTAGGCATGGCCAGGGCCGTTACGTGTCCATCACTGCGCACTGGGTTAATGTGTTGGATGCAGGGTCCACAGGGGACAGCGGAGGTAGGACAGTGCTGCCTAGCCCACGGTATAGGCAACAGTTGGCTGTAGGCGTTCGACCCTCCTCCAGAAGCGAAAGCTCGTCGACAGAGCGCAGTCGCACGAGCACTCCATCCACAGCTGCCAGTGTTGCACATGAGGTGTCCCACTATCGAACAGCTAGTGGTAAGCATCAGCAGGCTGTTTTAAAGATGATGTCTTTGGGCGACAACAGACACACCGCGGAGGTACTGGCCGACTACTTGCAGCAAGAAACTTAGTCATGGCTGGGCAGTATACATCTTGAGCCAGGCAAGGTTGTCAGTGATAACGGCCGTAATTTTGTAGCGGCCATAGCCCTGGCAAAACTCAGACACATACCAAGCCTGGCTAACACCTTGAACCTGGTGGTGCAGTGCTTCATAAATAATTATCCGGAGTTACCAGCCCTGCTCCATAAGGTGCGAAGACTGTGCTCGCACATCCGTCGCTCGCCCGTATACTCCAGTCGTATGCAGAGGCTGCAGCAATCGCTCCACCTCCCCAAGCACCGCCTAATCATAGACGTTGCAACAAGGTAGAACTCCACCATGCACATGGTTGAGAGGCTGTGCGAACAGAGGCAGGCTGTAATGCATTTGTGGGAGGATACACGGGCAGGCAGTTTGAGGGCAGACATCGAGTTGTCGGGTGTGCAGTGGTCAAAGCTGAAAGACCTCTGTAAAGTCCTTCAGTGTTTTGAGGAATGCACGCGGCTGGTAAGCGCAGACGACGCCATCCCACTTATGTGTCTGCTCATGCAAACTTTGACGCACATTAAGGATTAGGAGTCTGCAGCGGAGGAGGAGGGAAGCCTTGATGACAGTCAGCCATTGTCTGCTCAGGGATATGTCCTGGACAAGGTGGAGGAAGAAGAGGAAGAGGAGGATGAGGGGGATGATTATTTTGGGGAGGAGGATGCTTCTCAGGGGGCAAGAGAAAATGTTGGCTTGCCAAGGTCAGGGACAGGGTTTGTGCGTGACTGGAGGGATGTGGATTTGGTAGAAAGAGCTCCTCCAACCACCACTGGCAGTGCAACATTGACACCTGGAACATTGGCCCACATGTGTGATCATGTCTTGCGGATCCTAAAAAGGGACCCCCGCATTGCCAAAATTATGAAGGATGACGACTACTGGTTGGCCAGCATCCTTGATCCACGCTATAAAAACAAAATTACAGAACATCATGCCACAGGAGAACCTAGAGCTAATATTGGCGAACAAACAAGCAACTCTGGTAAACCGTTTGTTAGAGGCATTCCCAGCACACAGCAGCGGTGAAGGTTCTACCACGAGCCGTACTGGGCAACATGGAAGAGGTGTTTGTGGTGCACACAGCCGAAGTGGCGTTGGAGAAAGGGGTTTCATGACCATGTTGTGGACGGATTTCTCGAGTAACGCTCACACGACTGGTCTTACTGAATCGATTGCAACAGACAGAAGACAACAGTTGTCAACTATGGTTCAAAATTACCTCTCCTCCCCTATCGATGTTCTCCCTCACAGTTCATTCCCCTTTGACTACTGGGCCTGTAAACTGGACACCTGGCCTGAATTGGCACAATATGCCTTACAGGAGCTCGCTTCCCCTGCTGGTAGTGTGCTATCAGAAAGAATCTTCAGTGCTGCTGGATCAATCCTGACAGACAGAAGAACCCGGCTGTCGACCCAAAATGTTGGTGATCTCACCTTCATTAAAATGAACCATGCCTGGGTTTCAAAGGATTTTGTACCACCTTCCCCTGATGACACATAGGTTGCCAGCAAAATGGCTCGCTTTGTCCTCCTCTTCCTCCGACTTCTCCAATTCCTTCATTTGCTGCTGCTGAACGTCCAGCCTACACCTCAACAAATGCCATTTTTCCACCTCCCTACCTTGGCTGTACCCCCCCCCAGGGCCGGCGTCAGCACCTGGCGCACCCGGGCAAGTGCCGGGGCCCTGAGGTGGGGGGGCCCACTCGCCGTCAGAGACACCAGCGTACTATGAGGGGCCCTGTGCCAGTGCCGGTGCCCACGAGTGGGCCCCCCCTGCTTGCTCAGGCCCCAGCACTTGCAATACTTACCTCTCCCTGCTCCACCGCTGTGACGTCTTCTGCGTTTCCTGACAGTGACACTCAGGTCAGAGAGCGTGATGACGTCAAGTCTGTGCGCCCTCTGCCTGAACAGTCACAGTGCAGAGAGCTGGAAGATGGCGACGCTGAGGAGTCCAGAGTAGATCAGTGCCTAGCGAGGAGAGGTATTTCATTTTTTTAATGTTTGGAGCAATATGTGGGGAGCATTATACACTGGAGAATTATATATGGGGCCCATGATATACTTGAGCATCATAGATAGGGCCCATTATACACTGGAGCATTATATATGGGGCACATCATACACTGGAGCATTATATATGGGGCACATCATACACTGGAGCATTATAAATGGGGCCCATCATACACTGGAGCATCATATACGAGGCCCATTATACACTGGAGCATCAGATGGGGTCCATTATATATGGAGCATTATATAGGCCCATCATACACTGGAGAATAATCCATGGGGCCCATTATATACTAGAGCATCATATGGGGCCCATTATATATGGAGTATTATATAGGCCCATCATACACTGGAGCATCATCCATAGTGCCCATCATATACTAGAGCATCATATGGGGTTATTATTTATGGGGCATCATATAGGGCCCTTTATATATGGAGCACATATGGGGCCTATTCTGTATGGAGCATTATATGGAGCCTATTCTGTATGGAGCAATATATGGGGCCCATCATATATTGTATGGAGCTTTGTATGCGACTCATTATACTGTATGGAGCAATATGTGGGGCTCATTATACTCTATGGGGACCGTCCTATACTGTATGGCACATTATATGGTGACCATCATATACTGGAGCATTATGTGGAGCGCATCATATACTGTATGGAACATTATATGGGACCAATAATGTGTGGAACAATATGTGGGGCTCATTATTTTGTATGGAGCAATATATGTGGCTCATTATACTGTATGAAGAATTATATTGGGCCCATTATTCTGTATGGAGCATCATATATGGGACTCATTATTCTGTAGAGAACAATATATGGGGCTTATTATTCTGTATGGCGCACTATGTGGTGCCCATAATACTGTATGTAGGACTATACTGTCCGGTTTTTGAACTATTGTAGAATTTACAATAGATATCACTCATAATGTAAGAAGTGAAGTATTTGGCATTGTACTATACCTATATTTCTCTGCCGTATCGCAGCATCATGAATTGTGGTATGTATTAAAGGGGCCCACTGAGACTCTTTGGCCCGCGGCCCACGAAAACCTGGAGCCAGCCCTGCCCCCCCAACTTTAGCCAAAAAAAACCCAGTTTTCAATGCGTTACTATTATTATAAAGTAAATTAAGGTTGACAAGCTTAAGTAATAAGAATTGATGTCGTTGGCATTGAAATGGGCACTGTACGTGTTTTTACTGTCCTCCACTGACTGCCGACTTTTCTTCCCCATTGACTTGCATTGGGGTCGGTTCGAGTTTCAGTCGGACCTTCGACTTTTTCCGATAGTCGGCCGATTTCGTTCGACTCGACTTTTGGGAAAGTCGGGTGGTCCGAAACCCGACTCAACCCTCCCGGAGGCAAAGTCGCTTATCTCTACCGATCAGGAAATGATAGAAAAATGAATAAGGAAAAAATATAAATGTCAGTTTCCTGAAGGGTCTTCTGCATCAAAAAGGGGTTCACCCCAGTGTGACAAGGGATGTATGCGTGGCACATACTCCATCGGTGGAGATAAATCCCTGCAATCACAACTATTGTGCAGCCAATTTCTGACCCCTTCCCAGAGCTTAACTCCTTTGTTCTCAGAGCAGAAGCACATGGAAAGGACACAAGACATTTTTTGTTATAGAAGCAAGTTCGCCGCAGCGAGTCTCAAAATAGCAAATATGCTTTTACATTGCATTGCCCTATTTTTAGTTGCAGATTCAATGTGAAGCCCCTAGGTTCTTTAAAGCATGCTCCATTTAAAAACAGAAACGCTTTGAAAATGTGTATGTAAAAGCAGCAAAGATATGTCACATCACAAGTAATATCAAAGCAATTGTAACTTATTCTGAAAATACAGCCTTTCGTACCCGCCCAGGGTCATAAAGATGCACACTATCTAAATTACTCACTAAAAGGTTAAAGCAAATCAGGGCTGTTTAGAAGCCATCTTTCAAGGAAAAAAAAAAAAAACGTCTTCACGGTGCATTTACACTAGTGGACTTTTGGCGAATGAGCGTGGGAACACTTGACCACGATTTTCCCCCAGTGTAAACATGCTGGCAATTACCTGATAAAAGAGCAAAACTTTTTTTTAGTTGTTCAGACAGTTTAGAAAGGCATACAAATCATCTTGTGTTACATGCTATTAACATGATACTGTCTAAGGACAGAATGATCAAATTAGGGTTTGTTCTGTCCCCATTACTGTTTATCAGCAATACGAAAGCCACTGTAAGGTTACACTCCCATGGGACGAATACGCAGCACATTCTCCACTATTGATTTGTGTATGGAAGATCTGTGGTGCATTACAGTAGTAAGTAGATATAGTGCGGCTTTATGAAATGTAATTTGTACAATGTGGAGAATATCCTACAGGCCCTACAGACAATAGACTATCACTGGTTCTCTGAGCACAAAATGATCCTTAGAGTGAGTGCTCCGGTGTATGAGAGGGTTAGACACAATAGCTGCAGGCTAATCAGCTGAACCATCCCGCGGCTCACAATGATCTTAAGTGTCATCTCGATATGACTACAATGAATGCCAATTTATGTCAGAGCTATACAAGTCTACTCACCAACAACAGACGCTGAGGAGAACCTTTAACTATTCTACGATCAAGTTCAAGAAAAAAAAAAATAAAAGACAAGAAACCAAAAGACTACATACTCATTATTAAGGGAGACTTGAATGCCAAAGTGGGCAGCGGCAAACATGGAATCATTGTTGCAAACTTTGGACTTTGTGAACAAATCAAGGTTGGAAGATTCACTTTTGTACAACAAATCAACTGTTCATCATGAACACCTTTTCCCACATGTGGTGCTGGAGAAGGATGCCATCAATACCATGGATGGCAAGAAGAACAAAATCAATTTTGAAACAAAATAAAGCCAGACATGTTACTCAAAGTAAGGATCACCAAGCTACGACTTGCCTACTTTGGACTTATCATACGAAGAGAGCAGTCACTGGATAAAGACATCATGGTCAAAAAAATAGAAGAAACAAGGCGAAGAGGAAGACCGGCCACCTGATGGCTTGATACAATCAAGATTAACGGCGGAGAAGACCCTGTTGGACCTATCTAGGCTTGCACAAGATTGATCTTCCTACAGAGAGTTCATACATTAAGTCGCCGTGTGTTAAATATTAATTATTGGTTATGGATTTATTCTTATTACACTCAATTCTGTACCAAGCACATTGATTTTGCTGACATTACATATGTTATATCTGTATGGTAAAATATCAACCCCATATATAGAGACCACGTGCTCTGAGGGATATAATATATTATATATATATATATATATAACATGGATACAGGAAGGGAGGGGGCTCTCTCCTTCACTCTCTTCAAGACACTCCAGGGACGTTTTACTCTGACGCTACGTTGAATGAACAGCTGTTATGTAAGTTATGTAACCATGTGTTGCTTCCAAAGATGCTCCTGACAGAGACAGATGTAAATTTACCATTCAGGATCCAAGGAAAGAAGCGTACAAACTTTGCTATGGACAAATGGACAA
The DNA here is from genome assembly GCA_033576555.1 of Oophaga sylvatica. Classification (NCBI taxonomy): domain Eukaryota; kingdom Metazoa; phylum Chordata; class Amphibia; order Anura; family Dendrobatidae; genus Oophaga; species Oophaga sylvatica. The sequence goes on from JARQOD010000004.1 coordinate 150,818,243, forward strand.
TCTCTTTGTAACTATTTCACCCATTTTATGTTTTGCTGCAATGATGTTTTTGGTGGACAGTCCAATAAACCACTACATTTTTTTTTTATAAGAAACATTGTGACATTTTCTTTAGAGTATCGCATCTGGTAACAAGTCCTGGAAAATAGACTAAGATAAGTATTTTTAACATTGTGGCACGAGATCAAGCTGAAGGCCGTTAATAATAATTATAATGGCTTAAAGGGAATCTATTGTCATGTCCGATAATACTATTGACCTGTAGATGGGGTTAAGCTGCAGGTTAAAAGGGGATGTCCACTACCCGGACAACATTGTCTCAATCAGCATGTATCACCAGCAAAATAACACTTCTACTCACCTGCGGACCAGGCGCCATTCAAGTAGTGTTGGCACTCACCCTCCCAAGGCTCATGTCACATTATGTCACATGAGCCCGGCACCCAATCAGAACTGGCTTTATGCTCCCTGCCTTCAGACAAATCAAAAATCTGGAGGGAGCGAATCGCTAGCAGTAGTTCTGACATCCTCTTGATGTCTGATTCGTCTAAAGGCAGGGAGAGCCAAGCCAGCACCGATTGGGCTCATGTGACAAAGTTACCCAAGACCTGGGTGAACAAGTGCTTACACCACTGGAACGGCGTCTGATGAAAAAATTCTGATAAGAGACGAGTAGTGCACAACTCCTTTACTAGCCTGAAAAATGTGCCCGACCACTATATTGGATGTGCGGAATCCAACAAATAAACAGCAGAAAGCACATTAGAACACTCCCGTAAAAAGTTGCCCAAGTAATTCCTTTCAAGTACTGGAACAGTACAGACTATTCTGTCAAAATAATGGGTACAAGATACCAACTAACTTTTAATTACATGGGATAAAAAGTAAAAAAAGCAATCCAAAGATAAATGGTCACTGTATGTGATATACGGTAAATCACCACTTGTATATTTAACACAGGAAAGGGGGGTAGGTGGGCAATGCAATAATTAGGACACCCTGTATGTGCAAGGTAGAGCCGCAATAACTAGAATTTCCTATTGTTAGTTGTTTTATAGGCTATTGCAATTAAAGCAGGAATGATGAAACAATTATATAGTTTGCTAATCTAGAAGTGGAGCTATTATACAGCTCAACACATAATACAACTCATCATTTCCATGTCTTCTGTAATGAAATGTTGCTTTT
>JARQOD010000004.1:150819530-150858669 GCA_033576555.1 Oophaga sylvatica
GAAAAAGTGTCAGAATCACCAGGTTCCATGGAAGCGTTCCAGAGATACTACTTCATAAAGGGACAGTGGTCAGAATTGTAAAAATTGGCCCGGTCATTAACGTGCAAACCACCCTCGGGGTAAAGGGGTTAATTCCTGTGACGCAAGTACTATAAACTCTTTTGGTTGTATACAGTACTGCAGCCAAAGCCCACTGATATGGCCAGTAATAGCTCTCTAATGAAATCAGGACCACCGAGGCCAATAATTGGCTGTATTTTGTAAATGTGATGTCACCACAGCAGCATGCACCGTCAAAAAAAGAATTCCAGGGAGCACAGGATAGGTGATGCTAGGGAGGCAGGGGCTGTTGCAGGTATGTTTTTTAAGTATTAATTACCTGACCTCAAGTATTACTTCTAATAAAGGGTCACAGCAAAATATAAAAAAAAAAAAAAAAAAAAAAAAAGATACTATTCAGTATGCTCATCCAATTTTTCTTCCAATGTGTCTCTATGAAAAACAGAACCCAGAACAGCTCTCCAGACTGAGGCCACTGCTGGGTATATACAGCTATAAATGCAGAGTACACTTCAATAAAGTTGATTATTTTAAAGCATTAAATTCCGGGGGGGGGGGGGGAAGACTCCCTTTAAAACAAAAACTATGATACATCTATGTGCATACATATAACCATATGTGTAGATGTGGCAGGTAAGCTAATCATGGAAGTTTCACAAGTATATGTGTACAAAGAAAGCACAATCGTAGGTGATCAAAAAAATATTTTACCTACTGCTATTGGATAAGTGCCTGTAGCATGTACATGAAACGTTTAATAGAATTATTCACCTGATAAAGTTAAATGTACAAATATCCCACAGGTATATAGCCAAGAAAAAAAAGGTAATACTGCATGACAGAGATGAGCTCACCTACCACAAGACCCGACACGTGTTTCACTCATGGAAGAACGGTGACTGAATTGGCGCCGCCCTCGTTACTAAAACCAGAACACTGCCAGGGGAAATAAAGTTCATTTTCTATCTTCAGAATTCAGATAAGTGCAGGCGCTGGGTAGGTTAATAACACTATTAACCTGCAAATTAACCCCATATCTGCAGGTTTATAGCGTTTTTCTGGCAACAGGTTCCCTTATAAGTGAGCTGGATCATGGATCCAGCCATCTTTAGATCAGTGCTTATAAGCTCTATTAAAGAGTTTGTAAGCACAGCGGAGGAAGGTAAGCTAAAAAAGGAGATGTAAACAAAATTAATAATCCCTTTAATAAGATTTAAAAAGTTGTAGTACTTACAATTTTAGCCATTACGGATGTTAAGACAATTGCTGAACAGAATGTCACACCCAGTATAGAATAACTTCTCAAATTATATCTCCAATGAAAAGCTGATACATTCCACAGTGTAAAAAATACATTTATGCTCAGAGACCAAGACACTGTGGGGTAAATGGAGCCATATAAGATACATTTGTTTTGATACACCAATAACCCTTATTCCACATGTGCCAAACATTGGCTTGAAATGTTATGGGAGTATAGCCTAAACTAGCATAAAGAAAAAAAATGAACAGTTTGTTGAGAAAATATTTTTTATTTGTACCAAGTGCTGTTATTACCAAATTCTCGGCAGTAGATGAAATGACATTGTGTGGTGGGGACAGATGCCACCATTGCCTTGTACATAATGTGCCACACAGCAAAGTGCTGTGTAGATGCCCAACATATCTAATAAGCAATTAAGACAGATTAGTGCAGGTCACCAGCTAAATGGCAATTAAGAACTGAAGAAAATACAAGACTGTCTCCAATGACGAAACACACGAGAAGCCCTTGGCTATTGTCTCCACCTGCGGCTCATCCCCAGCACTAGCAAGGCAGTAGCTTGCGCAGTTATCTCCACAGCGGGCAGTGTCACAACCCGACCAACAGCACAAACTACTACCTCAGCCAGGACTGGAGCACATGACAGCCATACACCCGGGCTCTCCATAGACAAACATTGTGTGACTCTTCAGGAAGTTTGTGCTGCTGTCCTGCTCCTTTATCTGGAAGTGACAGACTGCTGTATGGCTGCCCCTCCTTCCCATTGTGTATGACCTGCACTTGACATCCTGCACATTTCATATCTGCGGCTGTTACATTATCTTCAGCCAGGCGATCAGCGCATTGCACAGAATCTGTACCTTCAAGTTGTCAGGAACTGCTGCAGCACCTCCTACTGGAAGACTATGACAACGACATACAGCCCCCCTAGAACAACTCTGCTAACCACTAGTGATGAGTGAGCATGCTTGGGTGTTATCCAAGTATCTTGGGCGGGCTCGAGAAATATGTTAGAGTCCCCACGGCGGTAGGATTCGTCGCTGTTAGACAGCTGCAACACATGCAGGGATTGCCTGTTAGGTAAACCCCGCATGAGCTGTGACTAAACCGCAAAACATGCAGCCGCGGGGACTCAAACATATTACTAGAGCACACCAAAGATGCTCGGATAACACTCGAGCATGCTCTGATAACACGATACTTGAGGACACTCGCCAACTGATCAGCAGGACATCAACATATCCCGTAGCACTGTACAGAGAATACATCTCCACCAGTCCCTGTCCCCAGTGGGGCTCACATTGTAATACACACAAACTGGGACGTTTATAGGAAGATAAACTATCCTATGAATGGATGAGGTATTACCTGTGCTGCACAGAGACTTGCTGCCTGGCCTCATCAGCTTTTGCATTATCTATGCCACCACTAGTGACCCCCCCCAGGCTTCTCCTCACTACCTATACCACTACTAGTGCCCCCAGTATTCCCCCTCACTACCTATGCCACCACTAGTGCCCCCCCAGCCTCCTCCTCACAGTATCTCACTACCTATGCCACCACTAGTGCCCCCAGTATTCTCCTTCACTACCTATGCCACCACTAGTGCCCCCACAGTTTTTACCCTCACTACCTATGCCACCACTAGTGCCCCCAGTCTCCCCCCTCACTACCTATGCCACCACTAGTTCCCCCAGTCTCCCCCCTCACTACCTATGCCACCACTAGTTCCCCCAGTCTCCCCCCTCACTACCTATGCCACCACTAGTGCCCCCAGTCTCCCCCCTCACTACCTATGCCACCCCTAGTGCCCCCAGTCTCCCCCTCACTACCTATGCCACCACTAGTGCCCCCAGTCTCCCCCTCACTACCTATGCCACCATTAGTGCCCCCAGCCTCCCCCTCACTACCTATGCCACTATTAGTGCCCCCAGCCTCCCCCTCACTACCTATGCCACAACTAGTGCCCCCAGCCTCCCCACTCACTACCTGCCACTAGTGCCACCAGCCCCCCCTCACTACCTGCCACCAGCCTCCCCTCACTACCTATGCCACTAGTGACCCAGCCTCTCCCTCACATACCTGCCACTAGTGCCACCAGCCTCCCCCTCACTACCTGCCACTAGTGCCCCCAGCCCTCCCCTCCACTACCTCCACTAGTGCCCCCAGCCTCCCCCTCACTACCTATGCCACTAGTGCCCAAGCCTCCCCCTCACTACCTATGCCACTAGTGCCCCAAGCCTCCCCCTCACTACCTATGCCACCACTAGTGCCCCCAGCCTCAACACTCACTACCTATGCCACCACTAATGCCCCCAGCCTCCCCACTCACTACCTATGTTACCAGTAGCCTCCTCTGTACTCCCATCAAACCTCCTTACCTGAAAACACTTGTGCTCCAGCCTGTTCTGTTCATCCCATTACCCCACTAATTACCTGACACCATTAGTGCCCTCAGCCTAATCTGTACATCCCATCACCCCACTAATTACCTGACACCACTAGTGCCCTCAGCCTAATCTGTACATCCCATCACCCCACTAATTACCTGACACCACTAGTGCCCTCAGCCTAATCTGTACATCCCATTACCCCACTAATTACCTGACACCATTAGTGTCCTCAGCCTAATCTGTACATCCCATTACCCCACTAATTACCTGACACCATTAGTGCCCTCAGCCTAATCTGTACATCCCATCACCCCACTAATTACCTGACACCACTAGTGCCCTCAGCCTAATCTGTACATTCCATTACCCCACTAATTACCTGGAACCACTAGTGTCCTCAGCCTAATCTGTACATCCCATCACCCCACTAATTACCTGACACCATTAGTGTCTTCAGCCTAATCTGTACATCCCATTACCCCACTAATTACCTGACACCATTAGTGTCCTCAGCCTAATCTGTACATCCCATCACCCCACTAATTACCTGACACCATTAGTGTCCTCAGCCTAATCTGTACATCCCATCACCCCACTAATTACCTGACACCATTAGTGTCCTCAGCCTAATCTGTACATCCCATCACCCCACTAATTACCTGACACCATTAGTGTCCCTCAGCCTAATCTGTACATCCCATCACCCCACTAATTACCTGAACCACAGTCCTCAGCCTATCTGTACATCCCATCACCCCACTAATTACCTGACACCATAGGCTCAGCCTAATCTGTACACCCATACCCACTATACTGACACCATAGTGCCCCAGCCTAATCTGTACATCCCATCACCCACTAATTGACACCACTAGTGTCCTCAGCCTAATCTGTACATCCCATCACCCCACTAATTACCTGACACCACTAGTTGCCCCTCAGCCTAATCTGTCTACATCCACATCCCCCCCACTAATTACCTGACACCACTAGTGCCCTCAGCCTAATCTGTACATCCCATCACCCCACTAATTACCTGACACCACTAGTGCCTCAGCCTAATCTGTACATCCCATCACCCCAACTAATTATGACACCACTAGTGCCCTCAGCCTAATCTGTACATCTCCATATCTCAGCCATACCCCACCCACTGTTCCACTCGACATCCATCACCACTATGTCCTCAGCCTATTGTACTCCCATCACCCCACTATTATTACACCATATCCCCACCTCCTGTCTCTCTAATACTTCTCATTGCCTATACACTTAGCCCCAGCCTGTCTGCCCACACCATGGCACCACTACTGCCAGTCTCCTTTGTATTCTCAATCATCCTCATTTACATTCCAGCAGATTTCCAATGCCCCATTCTATCCCTCGCCTATTGCTCCAGTGGTTGCTAGTGATTTCAGGTGGGCAAAGGCATATGTACCCCAAGGCTATATCACTAGGGCATTATCACCCCATCTACTGGCCTGTACCACCTGTATCATTCTCACCAATCCCCCATAACAGAGCTGTACCTCCCCTGTATACACTATACCCTCATTCTGACTGCGCTATTCCTTCATCCTTAGTGACCCCCGGACAGGGTATGCCTTCTTCCACTAGGCCACGTGCGTCTGAGCGACCCCTATGTATCGGTGGACGCCTTAGTTGGGATGTACAGAGCCCCGGATGGTAACTTACAATGAGACTGCTGCCTGCAGATACCGCCCTCAGAGCCATGAAGCAAGCGGCGCCCAGTCCTCCTACAAGGCGAGCGCTCCGCTCTGGTCCATGTGCTGGCGGCCTCCTCCCAGCCCCTCATGTCTGCACAGACGTGACAGACACAGCGCGCCTCCTCCATCGCAATGTCCTCTCTCTTCTTCCCGCCGTCTGGCACACGCGTGTTCAGTCCCAGGCGCTGGCGAGCTCCGGCCCCGCCGCACTCCCCACGTCTCTGCCTCCTATGGCTCTTGTAGTTTGCATGAAATTCGCGGGAAGCGTCAGCCTGGGCGGGAACTGCGCTGAAAACTGTCGGGAAATGTAGTCCAGTCAGTGCAGTCATGTCAGTCAGCGGTGCTGAGCGGCCGCCTCATCCTCTCACGGCACGTGCAGCTGGGCTGCTGAGCAGAGGGAGGAAAGCTATTGTTCTCTGTTATCAGGAGCTCACACTGCACGGCTCTAATACCAGCACAAATCCAATAACAGCCACAGTTCTCCAAGTAAAATAGGGAGACACACTGGAAAGAGGGGGTGAGGAATCCCCCCACCCCTGACCCAGTAGGGGCAGCTGCTGTAGTAGCAGACTGTCTCATAACTGCCCACCAGGAGCTGTATTCTTGCTGTTTAGCTGGACATTTCTGGGATCACGTTCACTTTATAAGGCTTCAGCAATGCCAAAAGCTCCATTTATTTCACTCTGATGCAATACTGCGATGCTACTGTTTAGGGCACGTTCACACGTTCAGTATTTGTCAAAACAAGGAGTGGGTGATAAATACAGAAGTCGTGACGTGTTTCTGTAAGGCAGGGGTGGGGAACCTCAGGCCCCAGGGCCATTTACGGCCCTCGATGACCTTTTATCCGGCCCCTGGGCAGATTCTTAGGGACCGCAGTGCTTTGTCAGGGAGCTGTATTTTGATTGCCACTCGTTAATTATGGTGCTTGAACCTCTAGGTTCAAGCAACATATTGTAATCCGATTTCTTATATTTTCTTCTCCGCGTTTTCTGCAATTAATGCGGCCCGAACCGCTCGGCGCAGAGACCCCGTTCAGCGGCGTTTCGAAGCCCTCGTGGGGACAGGTGTGCTATGTATTTTTGGAGTCGATCCGATTTTTAGTTTTTTAAAAAAATCTCATTTTAAGCAAAAAATTTCCCATAGGAATTAATGGCGACCTTTCCATGACTCCCAGCTGACATGGGTTGAAGCCACAGCGCAGGTGCAGTGACCTTACAAAGATGGCAGCTATGCAAATGCAGCTTCCACACATGACCCATATCAGCTAATAGAAGCTGACAGATCGCTGATTCAAGGTCTTAAAGGGGCAGCGCAGTGCCCCAGGCAGCACACGGGGCCACAAGCAGCGCCCAATGGCTTCTGAAAAGTCCCACAGACGCCAAAGTAGCTTTAGAAGCCAGTGTGCCAAAGTGGCCCCTGAGGGGCCCGAAGCGCCAAACTGACCCCCAAGGCAAAGTGGCAGCATGTGTCAACATGGCGAAAGTGGCTACCGAGGTGCCGAATGTGCCAAAGTGTACCGAGGTGCCGAATGTGCCAAGTGGTACCGAGGTGCCGAATGTGCCAAAGTGGCTACCAAGTGGCCAAATTGGCTACCAAGTGGCCAAAGTGGTTACCGAGGTGCCGAATGTGCCAAAGTGGCTACCAAGTGGCCAAATTGGCTACCAAGTGGCCAAAGTGGCTACCGAGGTGCCGAATGTGCCAAAGTGGCTACCAAGTGGCCAAAGTGGCTACCAAGTGGCCAAAGTGGCTACAGAGGTGACGAATGTGCCAAAGTGGCTACCAAGGTGCCGAATGTGCCAAAGTGGCTACCAAGGTGCCGAATGTGCCAAAGTGGCTACCAAGTGGCCAAAGTGGCTACCGAGGTGCCGAATGTGTCAAAGTGGCTAGCAAGTGGCTACCAAGTGGCCAAAGTGGCTACTGAGGTGCCGAATGTGCCAAAGTGGCTACCAAGTGGCCAAAGTGGCTACCAAGTGGCCAAAGTGGCTACTAGGGTGCCGAATGTGCCAAAGTGGCTACCAAGTAGCCAAAGTGGCTACCGAGGTGCTGAATGTGCCAAAGTGGCTACCAAGTAGCCAAAGTGGCTACCGAGGTGCTGAATGTGCCAAAGTGGCTACTGAGGTGCCTAATGTGCCAAATTGGCTACCAAGTAGCCAAAGTGGCTACCAAGTGGCCAAAGTGGCAACCGAGGTGCCTAATGTGCCAAAGTGGCTACCAAGTGGCCAATGTGGCTACTGAGGTGCCTAATGTGCCAAAGTGGCTACCAAGTGGCCAAAGTGGCTACTAGGGTGCCGAATGTGCCAAAGTGGCTACCAAGTAGCCAAAGTGGCTACCGAGGTGCCAAATGTGCTAAAGTGGCTACCAAGTGGCCAAATGGCTACCGAGGTGCCGAATGTGCCAAAGTGGCTAGCAAGTGGTCAAAGTGGCTACCGAGGTGCCGAATGTGCCAAAGTGGCTACCAAGTGGCCAAAGTGGCTACTAGGGTGTCGAATGTGCCAAAGTGGCTACCAAGTAGCCAAAGTGGCTAACGAGGTGCCAAATGTGCTAAAGTGGCTACCAAGTGGCCAAAGTGGCTACCGAGGTGCCAAATGTGCTAAAGTGGCTACCAAGTGGCCAAAGTGGCTACCAAGTGACTACAGAGGTGCCAAATGTGCCAAAGTGGCTACCAAGTGGTCAAAGTGGCTACCGAGGTGCCAAATGTGCTAAAGTGGCTACCAAGTGGCCAAAGTGGCTACAGAGGTGCCGAATGTGCCAAAGTGGCTACCAAGTGGCCAAAGTGGCTACAGAGGTGCCGAATGTGCCAAAGTGGCTACCAAGTGGCCAAAGTGGCTACCGTGGTGCAGAATGTGCCAAAGTGGCTACCAAGTGTCCAAAGTGGCTAGCGAGGTGCCAAGTGTGCCGAAGTGGCTACCAAGTGGCCAAAGTGACTACCAAGTGGCCAAAGTGGCTACTGTGGTGCAGAATGTGCCAAAGTGGCTACCAAGTGGCCAAATGGCTACCGAGTTGTTAAATGCCAAAGTGGTACCGAGGTGCCGAATGTGCCAAAGTGGATACCAAGTAGCCAAAGTGACTACCACGGTGCTGAATATGCCAAAGTGACAACCAAGTGGCAGCGATGTGCCGAATGTGCCAAAGTGGCTACCAAGTGGCCAAGTGGCTACCGAGGTGCCAAATGTGCCAAAGTGGCTACCAAGTGGCCAATGTGGCTACCGAGGGGCTGTGTGCACCAAAGTGGCTACCAAGGATTCTTGCATGCCAAAATGGCTACCAAGGGGCCAAAGTGGCTAACAGGGGGCCATATACGACCCATTCCAGGTTGTGCCATCTCTATACACAACATTCATATTCAAACTTTACTTTCTGACAGTCGACACCTGATACACTGCTGTAAAGCTGGCAGCGCTGTTCAAGCACCATGTATTTCCTTCACGAAATGCCCATCTAGTTTCTTCTTGATCTGTTAGCACATACATATGCAGTTGTTCACTACTGAACACTGAAGGGCATGCAATGAAAGATTGCATCCTGACACCAGTGCCAGACTCACGAGGTACTTTGTGGGCGGAGTTTGTACGGCCCCCGAAGGATTGTATAAATATCCAAATGGCCCATGGCAGAAAAAAGATTCCCCACCCCTGCTGTAAGGCCACGTTTACATTTTCAGTATTTGGTATTTTACCTCAGTATTTGTAAGCCAAAACCAGAGATGGGAGAGAAATGCAGAAGTGACGTGTTTTACTACGTTCCTACAGCATTTCATGATGATGCTAATTTTTTGCATGTATTATGTTAATTAGGTTACTTTTGGGCAGTGTCGAACTGGGGTGCAAAGGGCCCACTAGTAACCAACTTCTGGGTCCCACTTTTAAGCTACATGTAAATATGACATTATCCTTAATCACAAATTTATATAACAATGAACTGGGTAGATGGAGGCCCTGATTAAACACCTGGTGCAAGTTCAGCAGCAGCAACACCTGGCACAACAGGTGACAAGTAAGTTGCTTATGCAACAGTTCCTGCAGCACAACGACAACAGAAATAGCCGATTTAACCCCTTAATGACCAAGCCATTTTGTAGGTTAAAGACCAGGCCAATTTTTAGGCTAAGTGCACACGTTCAGGAATATTTGCGTTTTTTCCACGGTAAAAACGCGAAAAAAAACGCAAGTATTAAGCATCCTATACATGTTAATTGATTCCGCATGTTTTGGCCACATGTTGCGTTTTTTTCCGCGAAAAAAACGCTTCGCGGAAAAAATAGCAACATGTTCATTAATTTTGCGGAATGTAAGCGGTTCATGTGCGGTGGTACCCAGGGTCTGGAGGAGAGGAGACTCTCCTCCAGGCCCTGGGTACCATATCCCTGGTAAAACAATAATTAAAATAATAAATAATGATATTCTCACCTTCCGGCGGCCCCCGCAGCCTTCCCGCCTTAGCGACGCTCCCGGCAACTCCCGGTCCCAAGAGTCCTTTGCGAGAATCACCCAGATGGCGTAGCGGTCTCGCGTGATGCTACGTCATCGGTGTGATTTGTCGCAATGCATCCTTGGGACCGGGAGTTGCCGGGAGCGTCGCTGAAGGCGGGAAAGCTGCGGGGGCCGCCGGAAGGTGAGAATATCATTATTTATTATTTTTTTTATTATTTTTACATTAGATCTTTTTACTATTGATGCGACATAGGCGGCATCAATAGTAAAAAGTTGGTCACACGTGTCAAACACTATGTTTGACTCGTGTGACCAACCTGTCAATCAGGTTCCAAGCGATGCTACAGATCGCTAGGAAAACGCTAGCATTCTTCAAGCTAATTACGCTTGCAAAACGCTATTATTCTGGCGGGAATACGCATACAAAAAAAGTGCGTATTTCCCGCGGAGAAGTGCGGGATTGCCGCGAAATTTCCGCGGCAATTCCGCAACGTGTGAACTTAGCCTTACAATTCTGACCACTGTCTCTTTATGAGGTTATAACTCTGGAACGCTTCTACGGATCTTGGCGATTCTGAGATTGTTTTCTCGTGACATATTGTACTTCATGATAGTGGTAAAATTTCTTCAATATAACTTGCGTTTATTTATGAAAAAAACGGAAATATGGCAAAAATTTTGAAAATTTTGCAATTTTCAAACTTTTAATTTTTATGCCATTAAATCAGAGAGATATGTCACAAAAATTAGTTAATAAATAACATTTCCCACATGTCTACTTTACATCAGCACAATTTTGGAACCAACATTTTTTTTTGTTAGGAAGTTATAAGTGTTAAAAGTTGACCAGCAATTTCTCATTTTTCCAACAAAATTTACAAAACCATTTTTTTTAGGGACCACCTCACATTTGAAGTGAATTTGAGGGGTCAATTTTACAGAAAATACCCAAAAGTGACACCATTCTAAAAACTGCACCCCTCAACGTGTTCAAAGCCACATTCAAGAAGTTTATTAACCCTTTAGGTACTTCACAAGAATTGAAGCAATGTGGAAGGAAAAAATGAACATTTAACTTTTTTTCCCAAAATTTTTCTTTCGATACAATTTTTTTTAATTTTGTCAAGGGTATCAGGAGAAAATGAACCACAATATTTGTTGTACAATTTCTCCAGAGTACACCGATACCCCATGTGTGGGGGTAAACCACTATTTGGGCGCATGGCAGAGCTCGGAAGGGAAGCAGCGCCATTTGACTTTTTTGACTGGAATTGAGATTGGACGCCATGTCGCATTTGGAGAGTCCCTGTGTGCCTAAACAGTGGAAACCCCCCACAAGTGACCCCATTTTGGAAACTGGACCCCCCAAGGAACTTATCTAAATGTGTTGTGAGAGCTTTGAACCCCCAAGGGCTTCACAGAAGGTTATAAAGTAGAGCCGTAAAATTAAAAAATCATATTTTTTCCACAAAAATGATCTTTTCATCCCAATTTTTATTTTCCAAAAGAAAAAAAGGACCCCAAAAGTTATTGTGCAATTAGTCCTGAGTACGGTGATACCCCATATGTGGGGGTAAACCACTATTTGGGCGCATGGCAGAGCTCGGAAGGGAAGCAGCGCCATTTGACTTTTTTGGCTGGAATTGAGATTGGACGCCATGTCGCATTTGGAGAGTCCCTGTGTGCCTAAACAGTGGAAACCCCCCACAAGTGACCCCATTTTGGAAACTAGACCCCCCAAGGAACTTATCTAGATGTGTGATGAGAGCTTTGAACCCCCAAGGGCTTCACAGAAGGTTATAACGTAGAGCAGTAAAATTAAAAAATCATATCTTTTCCACAAAAATGATCTTTCCACCCCCAATTGTTATTTTTCAAAGGGTAACAGGACCCCAAAAGTTATTGTGCAATTTGTCCTGAGTACGCTGATACCCCATATGTGGGGGTAAACCACTATTTTGACGCATGGCAGAGACTCGAAAAAGGGAAGGACGCCTTTTTCAAATGCAGACTTTGATGGAATGGTCTGCGGGTGTCATGTCACGTTTGGAGAGCCCCTGATGTGCCTAAACAGTAGAAACCCCCCACAAGTGACTCCATTTTGGAAACTAGACCCCCCAAGGAACTTATCTAGATGTGTGGTGAGCACTTTGAACCCCCAAGTGCTTCACAGAAGTTTATAACGTAGAGCCGTGAAAATAAAAAAATCATGTTTTTTTCCACAAAAATAATCTTTTTGCCCCAAATTTTTATTTTTATAAGGGTAACAGGAGAAATAGGACCCCAAAAGCTATTGTGCAATTTGTCCTGAGTAAGCTGATATCCCATATGTGGGGGGAACCATATTTTGACGCATGGCAGAGATCGGAATGGGAAGGAGCACCGTTTTTAAATGCAGACTTTGATGGAATGGTCTGTGGGTGTCATGTCACGCTTGGAGAGCCCTGATGTGCCTAAACAGTAGAAACCCCCCAAATGACCCCATTTTGCAAACTAGACCCCCAAGGAACTTATCTAGATGTGTGGTCAGCACTTTGAACCCCCAAGGGCTTCACAGAAGTTTATAACGTAGAGCCGTGAAAATAAAAAAATCTTATTTTTTTCCACAAAAATGACCTTTTTGCCCCCAAATTTTTATTTTTCTAAGGGTAACAGGAGAAATAGGACCCCAAAAGCTATTGTGCATTTTGTCCTGAGTACGCTGATACCGCATATGTGGGGGGGAACCACTGTGATCGCCTTACTGCGATCTTTGGGAGGCACAATGAACAAATCCACAAAAGGTGAAGAATTGGTTTTCTTTTTTACGCCGTTCCTCGTGCGGTATTAGTGATTAGGTGACTTTATTCCTCGGATCGGTGCGATTACAGCGATACCAGATTTACATCCTTTTTTCATGTTTAGCTTCTGTCACACACTAAAAGATGCTTTTTTTGGAATAATTTTTTGTAAGAAATTTTTGCATAGCCGTATTTTGAGAGCTATAATTTTTCCATATTTCGGCCGACAGAGTTATCTGTTGGCTTATTTTTTGCGGGACGAGCTGACGTTTTTATTGGTACCATATTCGGGCACATAACGTTTTTTGATCGCTTCCTATTCCGATTTTTGTGGAAGCAGAATGAACAAAAACCAGCAATTCAGGAATTGTTTTTTTTTTGTTTTTTTTTCCTCCGTTCCGCGTGTGGTAAAATTGATAAAGGAGCTTTATTCTTCGGATCACTACGATTACAGCGATACCTCATTTATATATTTTTTTTTATGTTTTGGCGTTTTTTACACAATAAAAAATTTTATAGAAAAATAATTATTTTTGCATCAGTTTATTCCACGAGCTATAACTTTTTTATTTTTTTGCTGATGATGCTGTATAGCGGCTTGTTTTTTGCGGGACAAGATGACGTTTTCAGCGGTACCATGATTATTTATATCTGACTTTTTTGATCGCGTGTTATTGCACTTTTTTCAAGCGGTATGATGATACTACTTTGGGATTTTTACGGACGTGGCGATACCTAACATGTGTATTTTTTTTGTTTTTTATTTTTTTTAATACATAAAAATGTGTATTTTTTAGGGGATTTTTTTTAAATTATTTTTTAATATTTTTTTACAATTTTTTTTAAAAAATGATTTTTTTTAACTTGTCCCTTTATGGGACTTTCACTTTTTTTACTTTTTATTGCAGTTACAATGCATTGCAATGCTCCAGCATTGCAATGCATTGTACCTATGGGGAAAGCTGCTGTGAACATGATCACAGCAGTTTTCCGTAGCTAAATGACCCGGAGGTTGTCATGACAACCCCCGGGTCATCAAGGCAGAGATCGGGCCCTGCAAATACATTGCAGGGCGCCGATCTGAGGCAGAGGGAGCTCCCGACCCTCTGCCTCCCCCCCTGAGCTCTGCGATCGCGCTGGATCGCAGCAGTCAGGGGGTTAACAGCCAGGGGCGGTGGGGGCTCCGCTCCTGGCTGTCAGTGCAGGAAGCCTGGCCAGTGCAGCGCCGGCTCCTGCACTGATCGCGCTGGAGAAGCTGAAATTTCAGCTTCTCCTGCGCGATCGCTGCTGTGTTTGGTCAGTCAGATTGACTGACCAATCACAGCGCTGTGGGTGCGGGGACCGATGGCAAAGGTCCCCGCATCGCTTGCTGTGCCTGTCAGCTGTCTGTGACAGCTGTCGGCACTGATCTACCACTGCGTGTTTACACGCAGTGGTAGATCAAAGGCATGACGTGCACAGTCCGTCCTGGTGCCGGAACTGGCACCTTGCCATGACGGACTGTGCACGTCATTGGACAGTAAGGGGTTAATTACCTGCAGTGACAGTTCGTGGCACAGTGGCCGCTCCGACTCCAAGGTCAGCTGTTGATTTCTCTGTCCGGAAGACAGTGAGGAGAGCCTTGCAGAAAATGACCCCTGGTGATGACATAGAGGCCTTTTAAACCATTTTTGAAAGGGTTGCCGATAGGGAGAACTCCCGTTGAGGCATTGGGCGGAATTACTGGCGCCATACTTAACGGGGAGCCACATAAGACCTACTATGATCTTCCCTTACAGGATGCCTAAGAATATACTAAATTGAAAACAGAAATTTTGGCATGCTTGAGGATGTTAGGGCACAGTGGGTCCACTGCTGTGCAAATCACCTGGACAAACCCCCCTCGCTCCCAAATGTTTGATCTACTGCACCTCATCCAAAAATGGTTGCAGCCGGAGACTTCTACCCCAGTACAAATGTTAGAACAAGTTGTAATGGATCAGTTTATGCACTCCCTTCCAAGACCAATGCAGACTTGGGATGCCAGGGAGATCCCCGGAACGCCAATGATTTGGTCGGACTAGTCGAAGGGTATCATGGGGTTAAGGGTTCCTTTGTGAGGCAATCCACTCCAAACTGGGGGGTGGAGGCTCAAAAGGAGGTGGGGTGTCCAAGGTCCAAAGGGGCGGTGTAGGTTATACCAATGGTATCAAGGAGGATGTAATTTGCTGGCGATATCACAGTCCAGCTCACATATCCACCCGTTGTCCTCACACAACCGAGCAAATGAACTGTAGCATGGGAAGCCTGTGTTTATACTACACATATCCTGCCTGCAGTGTAGACTGTCCACCTAGTGAAGGACTCCAAGCTTGTCACATAAAGGTGAATGGTCTCCAAATGACTGGACTAGACTTGTGAGAGCCACATTCCCTCTCCAAGTAATCTCTGGGAAGAAGTTGAGGGTCCGCTGCATTCACAGTAATGCCAAATACTATCTGGTGGCCAGAGAGGTCATTGACAAGGCCCGAGGTACTGAGTCCCATGAGGTTGGCGTGGTCCAGTGTTGTGAATGCAGTGTTCTGAGTCGGGGCTCCCTCTGGTGGCTGTTGATATTAATAAAGCGGCCTTGACTGACAGAGGCCCTTCAGCTGAGGATTCAGCTGCGGACGATTGGCAATGATGACTGGGAGATTTAAGGGAGTAACTTTCCCATGATCCTCGCCGGTGATTAGTTGTCTCTTCCTGGTCCAGTTTGGAAGTCGTCTTGCTGCGATCTCCTGCAACTTTCAGATAAGCTATTTTCTGCTTGTTTCTGTTGTTTGGTTTTCTTTTGTCTTTCTGCCTTCTGAGTTAGGTCAGCCGGGTCCCCCTGCTGGGACCTGCGCTGGTCTCTGTCTCTCAGTTTCTCTGTTCATTTGCTTAGTCCCTGTTATTTCAGTGGCTGCTGGGTTGCTACCTGTTCACACCAGAGTTCTGATAAAGCGGGGAGAGATCGTGTGGTCTCAGTATTTTTTTGGAATCAGAAGTGTTGGAATTTTTCCTAGGGTTTTGCTGGATTGCAGAAAGTATTCTTTTCTGTCCTGTCCTATCTAGACAGTTTTGGGCCTTTCGTTTGCTTACTCTATTTTCTACCAGCGTTTGTATTTCATCTTGGCTCACCGCCAATATATGTGTTGGGGCTACCTACTCCTTTGGGGTGCTACTCCAGGGCAGTTAGCTTTCCCCTTTCTATCTTTAGGCTTAGCTAACTTTCCGGCTGTGTCGAGGCGTCTAGGTCATCATAGGTACTCCCACTGCTGCTTCTAGTTGTGCGGTTAGTTTAGGGGTCTGCAATCCATTAGTTACCAACCTCTCTGGGTGACTGGCTGCCTTGGCTATTTTTGTTACTGTCCTCGGCTATCATATCATAACAGTCCAGGATTTATTGCACCCAATTACCATAGGCTGGTACTTTGTGTTGTTTTGGGACTTGCGGGGGAAGGGGAGAGGTATCGGTTGCTTGGATAAGAGATGGATTGCCCCCAAAGAAGTCTATCACCCAGAGTCTGATGCATTTCCCTTTTGTGTAATGGTGGGGGATGAGGTAGATAGGAATGACAGGAGAAAAATGTCGGGTCCGCCCAACATCGGGACCTAACTAAAAGAGGAAATCAATAATGTTACCGTTATAAACAGCATAGCACAGAAGCCTGGGACTGACCCCAGGTTTCTCAATTTTATGATTAGTGGAGACCTATTGTACCGTGTTAACAAGGTCATAAAGGAAATAGTGGAGCAATTGTTGGAATTAGGACCCTGCAGACGTAGGGTGTTCAGGTACTGTCACACTAAGCGATCGCACCAGCGATCACGACAACGACACGACCTGGCGAGATCGTTGGTGTGATCGCTATATGGTCGCTAGTAGCTTCCAAACAGGAAGATCTCATAAACGACACATCAGCGATCAGCGATCTGTATAACGACCTCGGCGGTCTGTTATGTTTCGGTAGCTGAGGAGAAATAGCAAAAATAGCCAAAGTAGCAATACACCAGAGAGGCTGGAAACTATTGGGTTGCAGGACCCTAAACTAACCGCAACACTAGAAGTAGCCGTGGAGCATACCTACGGTGATCCTGGACGCCTTGTCACAGCCGGAGATATAGCTATACCTAAAGGCAGAAAGATGAAAGCTAACTGCCCGGTAGCAGAACCCCCAAAGAAATAGGAAGCCCCCAAACATGTAATGGCAATAAGACAAGAAGAAAATAAGAACACAGACAGAAAAGAGAATGAGCAAACGCTGGGGCCCAATTCTGTCTAGATAGAAAAGAATTGGAAAGAATTCTGACTGCAACCCAAAAAACCCTGACAAAAATACCAACACTTCTGATTAACAAAAAACCTGAGATCACACGATCTCTACCACCTAAATCAGATCTCTGGTGTAACACACAGCAATTCAGCAAATAAAAAGTGACACAGGAATAGAGCAAAAGTGCAAACACAAACTGAGCACAAATGCAGCGCCAGGCCCCAAAAGGGGACCAGGCTGAAGTCCACTGCAAGGCAGCAAACCAACAAGGAAATCCAACCAGAGGAAAAAAAAACAGCAAGTCACTTATCTGAATGAAAGCAGGAATGCAAGCTGAGCTCCAAGCAAGACCTGGAAGAACAATTGATTACCGGCAAGGCTGATGGGAGTTCAGGTCACTTATATCAGACCATTCAGACCCAGCTGAAAGCCATTCAGCAATTGTTTCATTACCCTCAGCAACCACCGGAGGGAGCCCCAGCTCAGAAGTCGCCTCCAGCGTGTTCACAACAGCGGTCGTTGGGACCTGTCACACAGCATGTATTGTTAAAGATTGAGCGCAACCTTTTCCACGCCCCTCAGCACAGATTGGTGGTCACTGTATGTAAAAAATCACATCTCTCGCTTAGTGATTGGACGTCCGCATCATAAAAGACAACGCAAGTGGTTCATACGAATTTCCAGCATCGTTCCATACTGCGTCCTGCTAGCCTTCTGCTTTGCAGCTACTGCGATCCAGTCTGTGCCGCTATTGCGTTTGCGCCGGATTCATTTTTTTCAGGATCCCAAAATGGTCTTGTATAAATGGCAAAGATGAAGCGCTGTAGCGACTCTGACAGGATCATAAAACCCCACACACGATAGTATCCTCGCAACAACGCACAAAGGACTAGATGTTGTGGCCACCAATCGGAGCTGAGGGGCGTTAAAACCTAGTCCCCCTGCGCCGCTGACATGAGTCGCCAACGAGGTCGCTCGTCGTTCATAAAGGGTGTCAAACTCAGCGATTCAGGCTCACCAGCGGGACGCCAACAATCAAAAAACGGTCCAGAACGTTCGTGCACGATCAGCGACATCGCAGCATGGGCCACATCGCTGCTACATGTCACACACAGCGACATCGCTAACGATGTAGCTGCTGCGTCATAAAATCGGTGTCGCTTAAGCGAGATCGCTAGCGATCTCGCTTAGTGTGATAGTACCTTTAGACAAGGCACAATCACATGTCTTGTGTGGCCATCTGGGTGTGGACAAAACCGAAGAATGGGTCATTTGGAGTTTCTATTGGTCTGAATGTCAACCGTAAATTTTAAGGTATTGAAATTCCTATGCAGTACGCATGAGGAAAGAGAGCCAAGCATATGGGTGACGCAGATGGAAGGGGGGAGGCAAAGCTCCCAACAACACCTGAAATCGATGTTAGTATTGTACAGAGGAATCGCATAGGCAAGAACACAATCATTGAACTGTAAAAGTAAATAAAGTGCCTGTTGTACTGTCTATACAAAAGAGGTGTAAGGTATATAAAACATCTGAGGACTGAGCATATGGATTTCAAAGTGGAGCATGAGGCCCACACCTGCACTTATCTAGGCGTTACATAAAGGATGGACAGTAGCCACCTAGGGAAGACCTATGTGTCCAGGTGCACATGGACACATGCCCTCTATGATGCAGGGAATGTACAGAACAAGGTCGAGGGCATCGTGTTCAGCGACGGTATTATGGGCACGAGCCATCAGAGAAAAGCACAGGGGAACCAGCAATAGTGTTCTAAAAACCGGCTAGAGCACAAGTTACAGTCATGGTGATCAAATCCAGAAATATTATATTAGCAGGTCAAAGCCGTCAGACATGTGGAGGCACTCGGCCCCGCAAAAAAGCTCGGACTCGGACATGGCTGTGCGTATCGGTATAATTGCACTCAAAGATCTAAGCAAAAGAAACTGCACCAGTCAGGATGATAGATATGAAGGTTGCCAGGGGTAAGAAAAGGCTTGGACGGGGGCTGCCAATCGAATGAGAGGCCCCATCTAGCCTGGTCCCCAAATACATCTTGATACAGCAAAGATGTTCATGATGCAAGGGTTTAATGTCAAAAGAAGATGCAAAACTGTTGGAGGTGGTAATATGAAATTCACATAGGGAGATGCAGAGCCAAGATACATTTCCAGGACCATTTATGGACCCATAACTATATAAAGTGATGATAGGGAAAAAGTCCAATGAAGTTAGAACCAAATGTGCTGAGGAGGTTGTTATCCCAAGAATCCAGTACATAGTTTCTCATTGAAATCTTGAAGATCCACCTTGATTCTATTCATAGTAATTGTTTGTGAGAGTTGCTATCTTTGCCGTTACTGAATATCTTTTGTAGCCCAAAGAAGAAGACACCGTTAGATTTCCCATTGTGCACAGCCAGGAAATGGGCAGTGACGAGGGTGAAGGCCTTACCCTTCTTCATGCCAGATGCTGCTACCTGTATGAAGGACAGGTGCTTTTGCGCTTGCTTCCTCAACTCCTGGCAGGTTTGGCCCTTATAGACCTTGTGACAAGGACAAACAACAGCGTAAATTACAATTTTGGTCTTATAATAATTGATGTAAGATTTGAGTGAATGTTGATGGGAGTCAAGAGGATTAGTAAAACTGTCATTTGTTGGACACATAAAGGGACAGACGTTGCACTCCTTGCAGGGAAATGTGCCCCTTAAACACTATGCCCCGATTTAGTCAGACGGCGAGCCAAGGGAAATGGCAAATGGTGAATGTCTCGCAGGTTGGGGGCTCTCCTAGCTGTCATTAGAGGTCGCATGCTAATGACTGGAGAAGATTCGGTGTCAATGGTAAGGATGGGCAATGGCGTTGCACAATATTCCTCACCTGGTCCCATCGGATGTTGTAATTGGTGATGAATCTGGGCAGCAGGACCAGATCCCAAGGAGTGAGTGATGAATCCTGGCTGGGTCCACTGGCTCTTTGAAAGGCCGCAAATATGATCCTTTTGGGGTAGCCACGTTCTTCGAATATGATAGTCAACGATGTGGCTTGGTGCATGGAAATCTCCATCCTGGGTGCAATTCCGCAGGGCACGGAGAAATTGCCCTATAGGAACCCCTTTTTAGGTATGTGGTGGCTGGAAACTGTGGAACTGCAGCAAGCTGTTTGTAGCTGTTGGTTTGCGTTAAAGATTTGTGAACAGCCGGTCACCAGATACAGAAATTTTCAGGTCCAAAAACGTCGCCGAGCTGGGGAGGGGAGAGTGCATCTAGAATAGACAGCTCTGGCAAAAATTAAGAGACCATTACATCATATATAACACATATACACACACCCTTTATGAGTAAGGTAATGAGGGAACTGTGTAAGGCCTTGCAAATTAAATTACACTACTGAAGATGTCAGTTTCCCATCCCCAGACAGATGGCTTTGTGGAAAGTTCAATAAAACCTTAAAGAGTATGCTTAAAGGGAACCTGTCAGCAGGATTGTGCACAGTAACCTACAGACAGTGTCAGGTTGGCACTGTTATACTGATTAAAATGATACCTTGGTTGATGAAATCTTTCTTGTGGTTGTTGTTTAATCTTTATTTTCAGTTTTGAGTTATCACTAACGCTTCTTGCGAGCATGGCCATAGTCTTTTATGAGAGCTTGAAAAAAAAAATGCATGTGAAGAACGCAGCTTCATTTTTAACCCCTTACCGACATATGATGTACTGGTTCGTCTAATGCCTGCTCTCTGGGACTTTGATGCGGGCTCGCACACCCTTACATCTTTCCCAGCTGATAATGACTGATTTAATCAGTTATCATGTGAGTTTAATGCAAAGTGAATAATCATGTGCACAGCCGTATAGGAGTATCTGAGTAGGTTCCCACACCATATAAATATAGCAAATAAACTCAGAACTCAACTTCATACCGCGTCCACCGCAGGCACATTTTTGCTCCACCGGGACCCCCCAGGTAACCGCTGCCATATTTGATCATCTATATCGAACAGAATTTAAACCTGATATTCCGGGCATAGCCCTTCTTTTTGCTGGGTCCACCTACTCACAGTAGTCCATGTGACTGATGAAGGTCCAAGTTCAGGACCGAAACGTTTCTGTTATTACTGTGGACACGATTAAAAATCATCACTCTACTGAAGTTGAGTTCTGAGTTTATTTGCTATATCATGTGAGTTTAAGGCCGGGATCACACATGCGACGAAGTCGTCCGACACTCGCATGTGAAATCCCAGATCTGGCACCGGCACTAGGGAGTGGAGTGCGCGGCTGCATGTAGTTCTATGCAGCCGCTCGCTCCACTCCCGAGTGCCGGCGCCAGAGCTGGGATTTCACATGCAAGTGTTGGACGACTTCATCGCATGTGTGATCCCGGCCTAACAGCCACAGGTAAAGCAAAGTGACTGTTAACCTGTTAAATGCCACGGTGAATCTCTGACAGCAGCATTTAACAGTCACTGGCAGGGCTGTATGTCATTCCACGCGCCCGTGATGTGATCTGCTGAAGTCACCAGTGCTTGTCATGACGATTCTCCTGTGAAAGCCAATGTTTAGCTGGCGTTTGTAGGAAATCGTGATTTTTGCTATACATATGCGTGTTGAAGCACTACTGTGTATATTACCAGTGATCAGACGATCAAAACTTCAAGTTTGCTTAAGGGACTATTAAATACAGTAACAAAAAACAAACACCAAAGTTAAAATCGCCCCTTTTGCCACCACCCCAAAAAAAAAAACATAAAACAAAAAATACACATTTGATTTTGCTGCATTTGTAAAATTCTGATACATCAAAAAATAAAATAAATTATTTGGGCACAACCATAAAAAAAAATCTAAACTCCAAAATTAAATCATTGTTGCCTCTGCAAAATTGCAATACAATATGATAAAATTGTCAAATCTACCCCATCTACTTCAGCTTAGGGTGTAAAAAAGAAGCCCTTTTAGCCCCATATCCCGAAAAATGAAAGTATTACTAGTTTTGGAAAATAGTGACACAAGCAAAAAGTTTTCGAGTTTTTTTTAGAAATTTTTTGTTACCACTTAAATATATCTGCATTATTGTACTGACTTGAAGAATCATATTATCAGGCAATATAACTGTGTAGTGAACATCATTGAGGCTATGTGCACACGTAGGAGAATTGCAGCGGAAATTTCAGGAAAACTGACAGGTTGGTCACACAAGCCAAACATAGTGTTTGACAAGTGTGACCAACTTTTTACTATTGATGCTGCCTATGCCGCATCAATAGTAAAAAGATCTAATGTTAAAAAAATAATTAATTAAAAAAATAAAAAATCGTGATATTCTCACCTTCCGGCATCCCCCGCAGCCTTCCTGGTCCTCGCGATGCAGCCGGCAAGTTCCCAGTTCCCAGTGATGCCTGGCGACGACAATGACCCCAGATGACGTAGCATCACGCGAGACCGCTACGTAATCTGGGGTGATTCTCGCAATTCATCCCTGGGAACGGGAGTTGCCGGGAGCTTCGTTGAGGCGGGAAAGCTGCGGGGGCCGCCGGAAGGTGAGAATATCACTATTTTTTATTTTATTGTTTTACCAGGGATATGGTACCCAGGGCCTGGAGGAGAGTCTCCTCTCCTCCAGACCCTGGGTACCATCCGCACATGAACCGCTAACTTTGCGTATGGTGGGCATAGCCACATGCGGAAAGTAAGCGGTTCAATGCATTCCTATTTCCGCCGCAAAAACGCTAAAAAAACACGAAAAATCCTGAACGTGTGCACATAGCCTAACAAAAAGCAAAAACAAACAATTCTGAGATTGCACTTTTTTTTTTGCAATTCAACGCACTTCAAATTTGTTGTCCAGCGCATCACATGAAAAAATGAATGTTATAATTCAAAACTACAACTCATTGCTTAAAAAATAAGCCCTTATATGGCTATATTGAAGGAATAATAAAAAAAAGTTATGGCTGTTAAAAGGAGTGGAGGATAAATGAAAATGAGAACAAAGGAAAATTGCCAAGGGATGAAGGGGTTAAAAGGAACCTGTCATCTCCAAATGCACTATTTAACAACAGAAATAGTGGTAATGTGCAGGTAAATAGCATTTAAATGACTGGCAGGCTCACTGGAACAGCGACTACAGGGAGGCAAGGCATTACGGTATATTCTACCTACAGCCACTGACTTCCTGTCACTGTGGGGATGCAGGGGACTCTAAAAGTCATCACTCCCTCACAGGGAGCACGCTGTTATCACTCTCTTGCATATTACAGTCACCACAGGCCACAAGGTAGACAAACATACATATAACACAGGTCAATGCATTATATCAATACAAGATAGCAGGCAGCTCTTTCACTCCTTTACACTGTTGTCAATTCTTTGCACATTGACAGGCTGCGCTGCAGTGTATGTGTGCAGCATGTGTGCATGCAGCTTAGGCTGTGAATCAATGTGCAGGAGATGACAGCACACTCACTATGTTGTGTGATGTGACCTTCACAGCCCCTTACACTGCCTCTATGACTGGAAACAATCAGCTCCAAGGATCATATTCATTGTCTCCCTATAACCACTGCTTCAGTTAGGCTGCCAGGCATTGTTTAATACATAAAATAGCCAATTTATGTGTACCTGGAAGCCACGTTAAGGCTCTTCTCGTATTCCAGGTAACGTGGCTTCCAGGTACACATAAATTGGCCATTTTATGCGCTAAGACTTCTCAATTTTTCATATTTCTAAGGCAGTGATGCATTTCATTTTTCGTATTTTGTGTCTGCAAGCTATAGCGCTACAGTGTGCTACCTTTTTTTCTTGAATGTGTATGAGTTGGTGACTCTAGGTTTTAGCACCTGTTCACACTAGGTCTATGTTTGGATGTGCCGGTCAGTTTTTTGATAGGCATTGTTTAATAAACCTTAAATACTTAACAGCGCAAGATTACTTTAATGCATTTTTCATATCTTACTTTGCAATTCTGAAATAAACTTGTAAAAGTTATTTCTTTGAGCTCCTCAATATGAATTGCACAAGGGCCTAAAAGGCCCGGGTAATGTGAAAATGTATATTTCAGACATCACGCATTCACGCACCCCAGCCCTGACTAACAGCTGGCCTCAATGTAGAGTGAGTGTCAGTCAGGGCTGGGGCTCAGTTACAGTGCCCGCTCTTTATACTCAGAGCGGTGACTGAAGCGGCACCTCCCACGCCCACATGACTGACTACAGAATGCTGACGGGGAGAATAAAGATCATTTTCTGCCTCCTGCAGTTGGCTGTGTGCAAGCATCGGACAGCATCATAACGCTGTTAACCTACAGTTTAACCCCATATCTGCAGGTTAACAGCATTATTTCTGGCGGCAGGTTCCCTTTAAGTGCATTATTCTAGCATATTCGGATTAAAAAATAAATAAGCTGCTTTAAATTGGCATCACCTTTTTTCAACTTAGGAACCATTAGTGCTCAGGTAGACGCAGTATAAATAAAAAAAAAATAGTAATTGAATTCTTCTATGGTATTTTTTATGTACAGTTGTGCTCAAAAGTTTACATACCCCGGCAGAATTTTTGATTTCTTTGCCTTTTTTCAGAGAATATGAATGATAACACCAAGACTTTTTCTCCAATCATGGTTAGTGGTTGGGTGAAGCCATTTATTGTCAAACTACTGACTCTTGCATCTTTCATCCAGCCACTGACCTTTCTGGATTGTAAGTCATGGGGAAAGCAAAAGAATTGTCCACGGATCTACAGGAAAAGGTAGCTGAACTCTTTAAAACAGGAAAGGGATACAAAAAGATATCCAAGGAATTCATAACGCCAGTCAGCATCATTCAAACTGTGATTAATAAATGGAAAATCAGGTGCTCTGTAAAAACAAAACCACGGTCAGGTAGAAAAACAAAAATTCCATCCACAACTGCCAGGAAAATTGTTCGGGATGCAAAGAAAAACCCACAAATAACATCAGCTGAAATACTGGACTCTCTGAAAACTAGTGGTGTGGCTGTTTCAAGATGCACAATAAGGAGGCACTTGAAGAAAAATGGGCTGCATGGTCGAGTCGCCAGAAGAAAGCCATTACTGCACAAAAGCCGCAAAGTATCTCGCCTATAATACGCAAAACAGCACAGAGACAAGCCTCAAAACTTCTGGAACAAGGTAATTTGGAGTGATGAGACCAAAATTGAACTTTTTGGCCACAACCATAAACGATACATTTGGAGAAAGGTCAACAAGGCCTATGATGAAAGGAACACCATTCCTACTGTAAAGCATGGAGGTGGATCGCTGATGTTTTGGGGATGCATGAGCTACAAAGGCACATGAAACTTGGTAAAAGTTGAAGGAAAGTTAAATGCAGCACTTTATCAGTAAATACTGGAGCCCGGACGCTGTGCATGGGACGTACTTGGACGTTCCAACATGACCGATCCAAAACACAAGGCCAAGTCGACCTGTCATTGGCTACAGCAGAAGAAAGTGAAGGTTATGGAGTGACCATCTTAGTCTCCTGACCTCAATATCATTTAGCACTCTGGGGAGATCTCAAGCATGCAGTTCATGCTAGACAGCCCAGGAATTTACAGGAACAGGAGGCTTTTTGACAAGAAGAATGGGCAGTTTTGCCATTTGAGAAAATAAAGAACTTCATCCAAAATTAACACAAAAGACTTCAAGCTGTCATTGATGTTAGACGGGGCAATACACAGTATTAAGAAATGGGGTATGCAAACTTTTGATTAGGATCATTCAGTGGGTACGGAAAGTATTCAGAACCCTTTAAATTTTTCACTCTTTGTTTCATTGCAGCCATTTGGAAAATTCAAAAAAGTTCATTTTTTTTCTCATTAATGTACACTCTGCACCTCATCTTGACTGATTAAAACAGAAATGTAGAAATTTTTGCAAATTTATTAAAAAAGAAAAACTGAAATATCACATGGTCATAAGAATTCAGACCCTTTGCTCAGACACTCATATTTACATCACATGCTGTCCATTTCCTTGTGATCCTCCTTGAGATGGTTCTACTCCTTCATTATAGTCCAGCTGTGTTTAATTAAAATGATAGGACTTGATTTGTAAAGGCGCACACCTGTCTATATAAGACATCACAGCTTACAGCGCATGTCAGACCAAATAATAATCATGAGGTCAAAGGAACTGGCCAAAGAGCTCAGAGACAGAAATGTGGCAAGGCACACATCTGGCCAAGGTTACAAAAGAGTTTCTGCAGTACTCAAGGTTCCTAAGTGGCCTCCATAATCCTTAAATGGTAGAAGTTTGGGACCAGCAGAAGTCTTCCTAGACCTGGCCATCCAGCCAATCTGAGCAATCATGGGAGAAGAGCCTTGGTGAGAGAGGTAAAGAAGAACTCCAAGATCACTGTGGCTGAGCTCCACACATGCAGTAGGGAGATTGGAGAAAGTTCCACAAAGTCAACTATCACTGCAGCCCTCCACTAGTCAGGCCTTTATGGCAGAGTGGCCCGACTGAAGCCTCTCATCAGTGCAATACATATCAAAGTTCGCATAGAGTTTGCTAAAAAAGACATGAAGGACTCCCAGACTATGAAAAATAAGATTCTCTGGTCTGATGAGACAAAGATAGAGGTGGTATGTGTGGAAAAAAACAGGCACTGCTCATCACCTGCCCAATACAATCCCAACAGTGAAATATGGTGGTGGCAGCATCATGATATGAGAGTGTTTTTTAGCTGCGTGGACAAGACGACTGGTTGCAATTGAAGTAAACATAATGTGGCCAAGTACAGAGATATCTTGGATGAAAACCTCTTCCAGAGTGCTCTGGACCTCAGACTTGGCTGAAGATTCACCTTCCAACAAGACAATGACCCCAAGCACACGCCTAAAATAACAAAGGAGTGGCTTCAGAACAACTCTTTGACCATTCTTGACTGGCCACGCCAAAGCCCTGATCTAAACCCAAATGAGCATCTCTGGAGAGACCTGAAAATGTCTTTTCACCAACGTTCACCATCCAACCTGATGGAACTGGAGAGGATCTGCAGGGAAGAATGGCAGAGGATCCCAAATCCAGGTGTGAAAAACTTGTTGCATCATTCCCAAGAAGACTCATGGCTGTACTTGCTAAAAATGGTGCTTTTACTCAATACTGAGCAAAGGGTCTGAATACTTATGACCATGTGATATTTCAGTTTTTCTTTTTTAATAAATTTGCAACAATTTCTACATTTCTGTTTTTTCAGTAAAGATAGGGTGCAAAGTGTACATTAATGAGAAAAAATAATGAACTTTTTTGCGTTTACCAAATGGCTGCAATGAAACAAAGAGTGAAAAATTTAAAGAGGTCTGAATACTTTCCGAACCCACTGTAGATGTTTTGGGTTGTCATTATGATTTAAAAAGAGAGAAAACACAGTAGTTTGACAAGAAATGGCTTCACCCAACCAATAACCATAAGTGGAGAAAAAGTTTTGGTGTTATCATTCATATTCTCTGAAAAAAGGGCAAGAAAGCAAAAATTCTGCCATGGTATGTAAACTTTTGAGCACAACTGTATGTAAAAGCAATTTAAAAAAAAAGAAAGTTGCATTGGTCACAGAAAAAAAAAATCACATCTGTTGTCCAAAACTGAAAGAAGCTAGAGTATGTGCACAGGTTGCGGATTTGCCTGTGGAATTTTCTGCACAGATTCTGCCTCTCTTGGCAGAAAACGCAGGTAAAAATCGGCACGTTATTGATGCGGATTTTCATGCGGATTTGTATACGTTTTTGCAAGCTAAATACCGGACCAGAGTGTTCAGCTGCATAGAAATACATGCAGCTGCACACTCCGGTCCCGAGTGCCGGCGGCAATGCCAGGTATTGAGGTGCGAGACTTGTGCGAGTTTCTCGCAAGTGTGATCCCGGCATTAAACGTAATGTTTAATTTAAAAAAAAAAGAAAAAAATTGCATGGGCTCCCGCGCAATTTTCCAGTTCAGAGAGGGAAAGCTAGTGACTGGGGCAGATGTTAATAGCCTGGGAAGGGGGTAATACCCATGGAGCTTCCCAGGCTATTAATATCAACCTGCAGCTGTCTGCATAGTCTTTACTGGCTATTAAAATAGGGGAGCCCCCAAAAATTGATGTGAGGTCCCCCTATAATTAATAGTCAGAAAAGGCTATGCAGACAGCTGCGGGCTGATATTTATAGCCTAGAAAGAGGCCATGGATATTGGCCCCCCCTGGCTACAAACCCCAACTTGCAGCCGCACTTAGCCTCTCTCTTCCCACTGCCTTGTAGTGGGCATATGGGGTAATAGTTGTGGGGTTGATGTCGCCTTTGTATTGTAAGGTGACATCACATCCAGCTATGTAATGGAGAGGTGTCATTAAGACACCTCTCCATTACTAATCCTATAGTTGTTAATGGGTTAATTAAAGACTCAGCCAGAATAAAGTCTTTTAATGAAATAAAACACAACACAGTTTCCCATATTTATTGTACTCCTAATTCAAAGAAGCCATCAATCTCCTGCAAAAAAATAAGACACAAACACAAACTGTTCCGATGTAATCCGTGTAATAACGAGTGTCCCACGACGATCTCCCCTATCGAGCTGTCACATCGGGAAAGTGACCGCTCTACAGGGCCTCCAGTGACACACTGACAGGAGATAATGGCTCCTGCAGTGTTATCACTGAGGGTTCACTGGAGTTCATGCTCTCAGTTGACGGCAATGCTGCATGAGAATTTTCCCACGCAGCGGTGCCGCAAGTGACAGGATGAAATCCTGTGACCTCTGACGGCAGAGTGATACACTGCGGAAAAATACCTTCCATAATTGTATCACCGGAGGCCCCTGGAGAGCGATAACATCTCCTGATGTGTCAGCTCTCCACGGGAGATCGTCGTGGGACACTCGTTATTAAATGGATTATGTCGGAACAGGGAGTATACTGTTTGTTTATTATATATATATTTTTTTACAGGTGATCGAGGGCGTCGGGGATTAGCTGTATGGTGAGTATGTACTGTATGTCTGTATGTGTTTTTTTTTTTTTTACTGTTCAACACAGTAGCCGGATGATGGGACTACTACTGCCCCATCATCAGCTAATGCTGTCACTGTAGCAGACATAGCTGGATGGGACTAGTAGTCCTATCTGACGATGCCTGCCTACACACAGACCTGCGCACACACACAAACACACAGCCGCACACACCCGCACACAGACACGCATACACACAGACACCCGCAGACAGACTCGCACATATTCACCACGCACTCTTCCTCCTCCGTATCTGCAGTGTTTCTCGCACGCAACTCCGCAGCAAAACCTCAGATCTTTTTAAACCTGCGGTTCTGCTGCAGATTTTACTGACTCAATGGAAGTCAATGAGTGCAGAAACGCTGCAGATCTGCAAAAATAATTGACATGCTGCGGAAAATAAAACGCTGCAAATCTGCAAGTATTTTTCCGCAGCATGTGCACAACAAATCCGAATTTCCCATTGACTAACAATGGTTGTGCACTACACTGCGGATTTGATGCAATTCCGCGGGTCCAAAAACGCTGCGCAACGTGTGCACATAGCCTTACAGTTAAACTAAGATGCGCTAAAAACTACCAAAATGTCCATAGTCCTCATGGGCCAAGATACCCCTGACTTTCAGTTTTTATTATTGTACACTTACCGGACGATCGGCCTGAATAAAATATGAAACTCTGGTTGCAAACAAAGAAGAATAAACTTGTTCTTGCAGCAACACATTAAATAAATGATTACATCCCAGAAACAATATTGTCAGTAGTGGTAAATGCAAGAAATATAAATAATATATTCACATTGGTCTTACTCTTTACTATTACTCTGAAATGTAAATACCACCGACAGAATGTTTTATGAATATACAATCAGCTGAAATTGCCACTATTACATTTTATGGGAAACAGATGAGTCTATCAGTTTAATGTATTGTAACAGAAGCTATAAGAGATATCTTGTTGTGATTTGCATGATTAAGGATCAGATTAATGGTGCTATAAGACAGGCACATGCACAATGTGGCTGGCTAATATACTGTTTGGAGGTTATGTGGGGGGCCATTATACTGTATGTGAGCAATTATACTGTGTGGAAAGCTGTGTGGGGGCAATTATGTTGTTTTGAGGGCTGTGTGGGTGCCATTATACTGTTTGGAGGGCTAGACGGTGTACAGGCCACCGTACTGTGCGTGGTTTTGTGTTGGGGCCATCATACTGTGTGGATGGTAGTGTAGGGCCATCATACTGTGTGGAAGGTTGTGTTGGGGCCATTTTACCCTGGAGAGGGTTGCATGTGGGCCATCATAGTGTGTGGAAAGCTGTGTTGGGGGGTCACAGTTGGGGCATCATACTGTGTTGGGGAACACTTTGCCAGGGAGGGGAGTATACAGTTGGGAATTCATACTGTGCGTGCGGTGGGTACTGAGGAGAAATTTACTCGGGGTATCATACATTGATTGTGGGACAGTTTTGTTAGCATCATACTTTATGGGGACAATGAAAGGGTAATCTAAAGGCTTTAATACATGAAAAATTAATTTGTAAAAAAAGGTAAAAGTTTACTTGCAATTACTTTGTCTGCAAAGTTGTAAGATATGCTGTCCTTTGACCCACCGAATATTAATTTCTTTAAAAAACTTTGTGGGATGGTCCGATTAGAACTTCTGCTATGTGGCCCCATGATTTCTATGTACGCCCCTGGTTATGGCCTGCTAGGAGTCTGATGGGCTGAGGAACCTTTGACCTGCGGACACTTTCCAGGCAGATCCTTGTTGGACTACACGGCTTTGGCCACCGGCCATTTCATATTTCTGCAGAGCACACACACGAATGGTTCACTAATGAACACCGCGGCAGCCAAAAAGCTGGATTATGTCTAGGGCCAGGACAGGTGCCAGGACTCTGCAATCAACTTACTTATAGGATATATGCTGCAGTGGCAGTATCTCCCATGGGATGTACGCTGTGTGCAGAATTATTAGGCAAAAGAGTATTTTGACCAGATCTAGGATAGCGCTCGCTTTCTCAAACTGAACATGGACAAAACAGAATTCATCATCTCTACCCCTCCACCAGACCTATCCATCAATGTCAATGGCTGCTCGCTTTCCCCAGTCCTGCACGCTCGGTGCCTTGGGGTGATCCTCGACTCCGTCCTCTCTTTCAAACCACATATCCAAGCCCTTGCCTCCTCCTGTCGCCTCAAACTCAAAAATATTTCCTGCATCTGTGCATTCCTCAACCATGAAACCACAAAAAAAACTAGTGCACGCACTTTTCATCTCCCGCCTCGACTACTGCAACCTCCTACTCTTTGGCCTCCCCTCTAGCACTCTGGCACCACTCCAGTCCATCTTACACTCTGCTGCCTGACTAATCCACCTGTCTTCATGCTATTCCCCAGCCTCCCCCCTATGCCAGGCCCTTCACTGGCTTCCTATTGCCCAGAGGCTCCAGTTCAAAACCCTAACCATGACATACAAAGCCATCCACAACCCGTCTCCTCCATACATCTGTGACATGGTCTCCCGGTACCTACCCGCACGCAACCTTCGATCCTCTCAAGATCTCCTCTACTCCCCCCTCATCTCTTCTTCCCACAACCGCATACAAGACTTCTCCCGTGCTTCCCCCATACTCTGGAACTCTCTCCTGCAACACATCAGACTCTCACCAACAACGGAAAGAGGAACCTGAAGAACCTGAAGACCCACCTGTTCCGACAAGCCTACAGCCTGCAATGATCCTCAGTCTACTGAACCACCGCACACCCAGCTCTACACTCTCCTAGTGTATCCTCACCGATCCCTGTACACTGTGAGGGCCCTTACCTAGACTAAATTCTAATGAGATCTTTTGGGCCTTTCTTAAAGCAAACCTTTCAGCAGGATTTTGCTAAGTAAACTACTGGCTTTGTCATGTTGACACTTTTACACTGATTAAAATGATATCTGGAGTGAAGAAATTCATCTTGTGGTTCTTGTGTAATCAATGTTAGAAGTTTTCAGTTAATGCTATGCACAAGAGCACCAAGATAAGACTTTGCCTACAGTCCCACCCCGGAGCACAAGCATCTCATTAACTGAAAACTTCCAACACTGATTACACAAGAACTACAAGACTGATTTCTTCAATGCAGATATCATTTTAATCAGTGTAAAAGTGCCAACCTGTCAATGCCTGTAGTTTACTTTGCAAAATCCTGCTGACAGGTTTGCTTTAAATGGAAGATTTATAGTAAAGGAAACCAGTACACCTCTCTGAACAGTGTCTGGGATGCTGTGGTTGATGCTGCCAAAAAAGTTGATTGGTAACAGGTTAAGAACCTGACAGATCTTATGGATGGAAGGCTTATGACTGTTATTGAAAAGAAGCATAGCTACTGTATATTGGTCACTGATATAATTTTGTGGTTATGGTTATTGGATTATCATTTTCACTTTAAAGGGAACCTGTCGCCAGGTACTGTAGTGCGCATGCGCCAACACTTATTTTGCCTTTCCCTGCGCATGCACAAAACAGTACTTTGCTCTGTCTTCAGCAGGGTAGAGAGCAGTACGCTTGCGCAGGAGCGCGATGGCACACACCGTGTAGATAACTTAGGATAGGGATGCGCATACCTGAACTTTAGTCCAAAGTTTGGTTACCAGAACTTTACCTGAAGGTGAACCAGAACTCCATTGAAATGTATGGAGATCCGAACTTTGGAGCTGGAAAAAAATTCTGTCTTTCTGCAGCAGACTCCCCCCAGACCAAAAAACTTTGCACCTGACTTCCAGAAGAAGTCTGTGTTTGGCAATTAGTATTGAACTAACTGGCCGGTATGAACTCCAAACTTGTAAGTTCTGGTTCGCTCATCTCTACATAGGACATGTCATCCACATGAAGCAGAGGACGGCATCGCAAGAACAGAAAGCATCGAAGCAAGGCCAGTGATGCCCATTGGACCAGACCTCAGGTCTTATTTTTTGTTTTGCAGGGCAGCTTGGAGAACATATGCAGCATTCCATAATGCTGTAACACGGGCTGAAAGGTGGTGGCAGTAGGTTATATGGGAAAAACCTCCTGACAGGTTCCCTTTAACGATGAAAATAAACAATTGAGATGGGAAAAATGTACCGTATTTTCCGGCGTATAAGATGACTGGGCGTATTGTTATAACCCTCTTGTCAGATTTTGTTTCAGTTTGCTGTCACATGACCTTTTTCCCTATTTAGTCTGGCTCCGCCCTTCTAGCTTTGCTGGACTTCATTGTATTATCTACTCTTAAGCTAGTCGGGTGCTTAGGTGCCTTACTCTGTCAGTTTTGCTTGATCTTAGGATCTCTTAGTATTTGTTTTCTGTTTTATTTTCCCTGCTACAATTTCTGTTAGGAGGTGTCCACCTTTTCACCCAGTCCCTAGATCTTGTAGGGATTCCTCCCTCGCAACTATAGGTCTTCGTTCAGACTAGCTGATGACTTTAGCGGGTCTGGTCGCAGGATCAGGTTCCCCGTTACATCGTAGGGATCCAGCTCAGTCCTATTGTAGGGACAGAATTCCCACCTTTCCTTAGTGCTTGTAGCAGATCATAACAGTAAGTCCAGCCCAAAGAAAAAAAAAAAAAAACAAATCTCTAAGGAAAGATTTTCTGTTTTCCGTCATGGTGTCGGTTCGGGATTTGGCTGAACGCCTGCAGGGTCTCTCTCTGGAGGTGGCTGAAATCCAGCAACACGTGAGTAGTTGTTCTGGAGCACGTTTCGTGGAGCCAAAGGTACGTTTGCCTGATTTATTTTTTGGTGAACAACAAGATTTTTTTTCTTTTAAAAATGCTTGCTTGTTGTATTTCCGTTTGAGACCCAGATCCTCTGGTGATGAATCACAGCGCATAGGGTTCATAATGTCACTTTTGCGCAAAGAACCTCAGGACTGGGCCTTTTCTCTGCAGCCTAGTGATTCATGCTTTAGATCTGTGGATAGTTTTTTTTCTGCTTTGGGGTTGTTATATGACGATCCGGATCGTGTTTCATCAGCTGAGACAGAATTGAGACGTTTGAGACAGGGATCAGGTAATGTGGAAAAATATTGTACTCACTTCCGAAGGTGGTCCACACAGGTGGGCTGGAACGATTCAGCTTTGAAAAGTTTATTTCTTGCAGGGTTAAGTGAAAGGGTTAAAGATTTGCTGATTGCTTATCCTATACCTGGTAACTTGCAAGAGGCTATGCAATTAGCCATACGGGTGGATAGGAGACTGCGTGCAAGGGTTAATGAGAGTAAATCTGCCTTGTCAGATCCAAGTTTGGAGAAGGAATGTACTGACATTGCAGAGCCGATGGAAATTGGAGCAATGACACCTCACTCTCGGGAAAAAGAACGCAGATTTGCTAAGGGCTTGTGTTTCTATTGTGGTAAATCTGAGCATTTCATTAAGAACTGTGCGCTTCGAATGAATAAAGAGAAAAGAAAAAATGAGGTCAGTTTCGCCCGTATAGCTTGTTTAAACAATAAAGGTGTCTTTCTTTCTGCTACCACTGCTGGTGAGGAGGAATTAATGGAGTTTTGGGTATTTGTGGATTGTGGTTCAACTCTCAATGTGATTGATGGGAAATTTTTGGAAAAACTAAAATTAAAACCCAAACTTCTGTCTTCCCCTATTAATGTGGTGTCTGTGGATGGTTCTCACTTGAAAAATGTTACTCACCATATCTGTGAATTTCCTCTTACTATTAATGGTGTTCATCAAGAGAATTTGGATTTGGTAGTTTTGAATAATTTGCCCTCACCGGTGATTTTGGGGTTACCCTGGTTAAAATTGCACAATCCAGTACTGGATTGGTCTACCAATGAAATTAAGTCCTGGAGTCCCAATTGTTATGACAAGTGTTGTAACGGGCGTATTGCTGCTGTAGTTAAGGGGGAGTTACCTGTACCTATTCAGGATTTTTGGAAAGTTTTTTCTGATAAGGAATCGCAGGTATTGCCTCCTCATAGAGATTATGATTGTGCAATTGAATTTGTCCCTGGAGCGACTCTTCCTAAAAGTCGTTTATTTAATTTGACTATTCCTGAGAGAAAGGCTTTGGAGGAATACATACAGACAAGCTTGGCCGCCGGTCACATTAGGCCTTCCAAATCTCCTGTGGCGGTTGGATTTTTTGGCGGTTTACGGCCTTGTCTAGACTTTCGTGAGATTAATAAGATTACTGTACGCAATCCTTACCCACTGCCATTGATTCCTGATTTGTTTAACCAGTTAGTGGGGGCCAAGTGGTTCTCTAAAATTGATCTTCGAGGGGCATACAATTTGTTGCGCATG
This sequence comes from Oophaga sylvatica, assembly GCA_033576555.1. Taxonomy (NCBI): domain Eukaryota; kingdom Metazoa; phylum Chordata; class Amphibia; order Anura; family Dendrobatidae; genus Oophaga; species Oophaga sylvatica. The sequence continues at coordinate 150,854,769 of JARQOD010000004.1, forward strand.
AAGGAGGGGGAGGAAAACATCTTGCAAGAGGGGGTTGTTATTGCTGTTTTGGACTCCATGTTGGAAGATGAGATTCTTAAAGCACAGGTGAATGCCCCATCTAACACGCCTCATGGGCGGTTGTTTGTGCCTGGTACCCTGAGGAGAGATTTGTTTGTTGAATGTCATGACTCTCGCTTGGCAGGTCATCCTGGAATCTCTGAGACCAAGAGACTTGTGGGTCGCAGTTTTTGGTGGCCAGGATGGCAGAAGGAAGTCATTAAGTGGGTACATCAATGCACTGTGTGTGCTAGATCTAAGTCTTCTCATACTCCTGCTGCGGGGTTGCTTTGCCCTCTGGAGGTTCCTAGTGCACCTTGGACACATTTGGCTATGGACTTTATTACTGACCTTCCCCCCTCTGAGGGTTTCACTGTCATCTGGGTGGTCGTAGACCGTTTTAGCAAGATATGTCACTTGGTTCCTTTCATCAAACTGCCCTGCGCTAAGACTCTCGCTAAGGCCTTTGTCAAGGAAATAGTCAGACTACATGGTGTTCCTACTGACATTGTTTCTGATAGGGGACCTCAGTTTGTGGCTCGTTTTTGGCGCGCCTTTTGTGACAGGTTGGGAGTTCATTTGTCGTTTTCATCCGGATATCATCCTGAGTCTAATGGCCAGACAGAAAGGAAAAACCAGGATGTTGAGCAGTTTTTGCGTTGTTTTGTGACTGATAATCAAGAGGGGGTGGTCTGAGTTTCTGCCACTTGCTGAGTTTGCTCTTAACAACCATACATCCGCTTCTGCTGGTTGTTCGCCTTTTTTTGTTGTTCTGGGAGACATCCGTCATTTGGGTCATTTTCCAAGTTGGGATCGGCTGTACCTGAAGAGGAGAATTTTTCTGGTGTTTTGGAGAGAGTTTGGACTGATGTGCGTGGTAATCTTTAGGAGGCTAACAAAAGATCCAAAGTGTATTTTGATAGAAAACGACAAGAGGTTTTGTTTGCTATTGGTGACATGGTTTGGTTGTCCTCTAAGAATCTGCGCTTGAGGATTCCGTCTAAGAAATTGGGTCCCAAGTTTGTAGGGCCCTTTAAGGTGCTTCAGGTTATTAACCAATCTGCTGTTAAGTTGGAGCTTCCTACCTCCTGGAAGATTAATCCGGTGTTTCATGTTTCTCTCTTGAAAAAAGCTGAGGTCTCAGATGGAGACGTCTCGGCCACTGTTCCCCTGGTGGTGGAGGACGGGCAATATGAGATTTCCCGCATCCTAAATTCTAGACGGTATAGAGGGGGTTTGCAGTACCTCGTCGCTTGGAAGGGTTATGGACCCGAGGATAACTCATGGGTGAGGGTGGATGATGTTTCTGCGTCTAGACTTGTTAGAGCGTTTCACAAGAGGTTTCCGGATAAGCCTAAGTCCTAGGGGATCCGGAGGATCCTCTTTGAAGGGAGGGTACTGTTATAACCCTCTTGTCAGATTTTGTTTCAGTTTGCTGTCACATGACCTTTTTCCCTATTTAGTCTGGCTCCGCCCTTCTGGCTTTGCTGGACTTCATTGTATTATCTACTCTTAAGCTAGCCGGGTGCTTAGGTGCCTTACTCTGTCAGTTTTGCTTGATCTTAGGATCTCTTAGTATTTGTTTTCTGTTTTATTTTCCCTGCTACAATTTCTGTTAGGAAGTGTCCACCTTTTCACCCAGTCCCTAGATCTTGTAGGGATTCCTCCCTCGCAACTATAGGTCTTCGTTCAGACTAGCTGATGACTTTAGCGGGTCTGGTCGCAGGATCAGGTTCCCCGTTACATCGTAGGGATCCAGCTCAGTCCTATTGTAGGGACAGAATTCCCACCTTTCCTTAGTGCTTGTAGCAGATCATAACACGTATAAGATGACCCCCCAACTTTTCCAGTCAAAATATAAAATCTTCTTAAAAGTGGGGGGGGGTCTTCCTATACGCCTAGTGTCGTCTTATAGGGCGGTGCGGAGGAGTGGTCCCAATGACAAGGTGAGGGGGGCGTCCCACAGGGAAGGTGTATATGAAGTACCATTACCTCCTTGCAGTGTTCTGTGCGGCTGTCTGTGCTTGGAGGGGCGGCAGCGGCTCTTGATGAGCATTGGTGGCTCAGCCGGTGGCTCCTTTTGCATCGTGGGGGCTCGGCCGGCGGCTCCTTATGCAGCGTTGGGGGTCTCCGCCGGCATTTCCTCAGAGCCCGGAGGCCACCGCAGCTCCATTGCTACGATGCGTTGGCCTCCGGCAAAATGGCCGCTGGTGGGCGGCGCATGCTCAGATACAGATCTCGGCAACGAGATCTCGTCTCGAGATCTCGTCTCCCGAGATCTCAGAACGAGATCTGAATCTGAGCACCAGCGGCCATTTTGCCGGAGGCCACCGCATCGTAGCAATGGAGCTGCGGTGGCCTCCGGGCTCTGAGGAAATGCTGGCGGAGACCCCCAACGCTGCATAAGGAACCGCCGGCTGAGCCCCCACGATGCAAAAGGAGCCGCCGGCTGAGCCACCAATGCTCATCAAGAGCCACCGTCGCTCCTCCAAGCATAGACAGCCACACAGAACACTGCAAGGAGGTAATGGTACTTCATATACACCTTCCCTGTGGGACGCCCCCTCACCTCGTCATTGGGACCACTCCTCCGTACCGCCCTATAAGACGATACCCGGCGTATAAGACGACCCCTGACTTTCCAGAGGATTTTCTGGGGTTAAAAAGTTGTCTTATACGCCGGAAAATACGGTATGTTTTTTTTCATTTAAGAGCATAATAATTCTGCATACTAATAATTCTGCACAAAACATATATTTTCCTGAGGCCACGTTCACATGTTCAGTTTTTGGTTAGTATTTTCAATCGGTATTTGTAAGCCAAAACCAGAAGTGGAACAATCAGAAGAAAAAGTATAATAGAAACACGTCACCACTTCTGTATTTTTCACCCACTCCTGGTTTTGGCTTACAAATACTAATAATACTAATGTAAAATACTGACCAAATACTGAAGATGTGAACGTAGCAAGAAAAACAAAACCTCACTACCTCACTTTTAGCAGTCCAAGTGTATTCTATGTGATGAATGTGCACTGGTCTCAACGTAGCCTACAAGATACAGTGGCATGTAATTTAAAAGTTTGGGCACCACTGATAAAAATTACTGTTATTGTGAACAGTTAAAGCAAATTAAAGATGAAGTGATCCCTAAAAGGCCTAAAGTTAAACATGACACATTTATTTTGCATTTCAGGCAAATAAAGTCATTTTTTACATTTTAAAAATTACATAAAGGAAAATGGTCAGCTGTAAAAAATTAGGCACCCTTGTATGTGCTGACATAACTTTGACTAAGGTTGAAATCTTAATTAGCCTGTTAAGATTATGGCTTGTTCACTATCATCGTTAGGAAAAGCCAGATGATGCAAATTTCCCAGCTTCATAAAAACTCAGCCTCCTCTAACCTTGTGCCAAAAAAAACAGCAGCCGTGGGTTCTCCTAAGCAACTGCCTAGCACTCTGAAAATGAAAATGGCGGAAGCCCACAAAACAGGAGAAGGCTACAAGCAGATAGCAAAGCATTTTCAAGTTGTAATTTCCTCAGTTCGAAATGTAATGACTAAATGGCAGTGAACATGAACAGTGGAGGTCAAGATAAGGTCTGAAAGACCAACCAAAATTTCAGTGAGCTGCTCGTTGGATTGCTAGAGAGGCAAATCAGAACCCCGCTTGACTTTAAAAAAACTTCAGAAAGATTTAGCACACCCTGGAGTTGTGGTACATTGTTCTACTGTTCAGAGATACCTGCACAAATATGGCCTTCATGTAAGAGTCATAAGAAAAGGTCTCCTGCGTCCTCACCATAAAATTCAGGCTCGGGGCGTGGCCTGGCTATGGAGGAGTGAGGAAGCACCTTCACTT
>JARQOD010000004.1:150858769-150882795 GCA_033576555.1 Oophaga sylvatica
GCTTATGGGGGTTTATTTGGCTTTTGGGGGGGATTATGTGGCTTTTGGGGGATTATATGGCTATTGGGGGTTTGCTGGCTTTTGGGGGTTTTGTGGTTTTTGGGGGGATTATGCTGGTATGGGGGATTTGCGGTTTGGGGGGGTTTAGGGGCTTTTGGGGGATTTGGGGGGTAGGGGGATTATCTGGCTATTGGGGGATTTTGCTGGGCCCCGGGGGTATTGTGGCTTTGGGGGGATTTTTGGTTTTGGGGGGGATTTTGGGGGGTTTGGGGGTTTAAATCTGGCTAGGGGGTTTGGGCTATGGGGGGTTATGCGGCTATGGGGGGGATTATTTGGTTGGGGGGGTTATGCTGGTAGGGGGTTTGGACAGGGGGATTATGGACTAGGGGGGTTTTATGCGGGCTATGGGGGATTATGCGGTATGGGGGCTTTGCTGGCAGGGGGTATTATGCTGACAGGGGGATTATGCTGGTTGGGGGTATTATGGGGTAGGGGGGTTTTATGCGGGTATGGGGGATTATGCTGCCTATTGGGGGATTATGCGCGTATTTGGGACCTATGCTGCGTATGGGGCCCTATGCGCCTATTGAGGACCTATGCGGGTTTTGGGGGACCTATGCTGCGATTGGGGCCCTTGCTGCCTATTGGGGACCTATGCTGCCTATTGGGGACCTATGCTGTCTATTGAGGACCTATGCTGTCTATTGAGGACCTATGCTGTCTATTGAGGACATATGCTGCCTATTGGGGACTATGCTGCCTATTGGGAACATATGCTGCCTATTGGGGACATTTACCTTCCTATTGGGGACCAATGCTGCCTATTGGGGACATTTACCTGCCTATTAGGGACTCTCGCACCACACCAGTCTGAGCTGAGCTAAAAGTGGAGTTGCGCCAATATGTGCACTGATGAGGATGAAATGATATGGATTGGCAAGGCTGCAGTGATGGGCAGTGCAGGCTGTATGTCTCTGTGTGGGCAGTTTTATTGCTGGTATATTGTTTTTGTAGCGCTGTATATATATTGGTATTTTACTAATAGCAATTTGGAATCCCTAGGAAATAATGATATCAAGAAAGATAAAAATTGCTTCACTTGTGACAAATATGGAACCGAACATTGACCATCTCATTAACCAAAAGCAGGCCCGTAGTTCCCATTGAAATACCAGTAAGTTTGTTGATTTTTAACTTGTTCTTTATTTTAAGTATTGTATTTGTTCCTGTTTCTTTTTTTTTTTACTTCAAAATAAGAGTATAAACACATCCAGCTGCATAATATCAAAAAAAGAGGATCGCACATGACGTGCTTGATCCCATGAACAAAGAAAAAACACCAACTCATATAAATATATGAAAATCAGGAGAACAAAGAGAGTCTATGGTGATAATCGTAAAAATGATTTATTATACAGTTAAACAACATCACATAAGTCACCCATAATATATGTGCAAATCAAGATACAGAACAGACGGAAGGGACCACAGCGCCTCCATATAGTATATGCATCACACGTGTGCCATAGTAAACTCCACCGCAAAGGTAACTCCGAGGACAACCCATATAGAGAAAACCATCTCTGAAACACTGTAACAAGCATGCATGTAATGGAGGGCTTACCAAGGAAGTGGTGGGAGGCAGGAGAGGACGGGTCCCAGGAGTGATGTCCACCCCGACGCGCGTTTCGCGGATGCTACACGCCGCTTTCTCAAGGGGATGTGTGGTAATGGACACAGGACCTTCAAGTATCCCCGGTAATAGGTCACATTGTCGGAATAGACCAATAAGCGCCGGTATAGTCGGCGCATGTTCAGTGGAGGCCGCAGGTCCTGCGGCAGCCAAGGCGTCACAGATCCGAACACACACAGGGAGCAGACGGCTCCAGGTGTGTGTCGGAGCCAAAATGACGCCCCGCCGCCGAAGGAACACAGGGACCCACACCTCGCATGCGCACAGCCGGTTTAAAGTGTTAATAGGCAGAAGGGTAAATAGTTTAAATAAACATAGCATCAAAAGGGTAAGGTCAAGTAGACATAGAATCCAATATATTAGCGACGCCTGAGTGCCAAGAGAGATTCCTTACAGAGGTATATGTCATAAGCGCATAATCCAGGGGGCAGACAAGTACCTAGATAAACATACATTTTGACATAAATGCCCTTTAGGCAAGCGAAATGACGTATACATAAGTGTAATCAAATATACAAAAAGAATGAGAAATAATAAATAACGGCAGCCAGGCATCACATTTTGATGGTCATTCAGTTCTTCTTCATAACAGCCTTGGGGATAACAATCAGGTCAAGGTTCCAGTAATATAATAAACGGTCAACTACTGTGGAAAAATAAGTGAATAAAATAGAAAAAGTTAAAAACAAAAATAAAATGAAAGGACATCACGCAGTGACAGGTCAATAAGGAACATGCTTTATAAAAAAGAGGAAAAACTCAATGACTCGTTAAGGCCATTTGGCACGATGGTGTTGAGAGAAATAATCCAACGTGTCTCCATCTGGGCTAATATTTTTTATTATCTCCACCTCGAATCCCGAGGTGGAGAATATCAATACCCCCGGACTTTAAAGGACGTGGCGTCACAATTGTGGTGTTGTTTAAAATTACGAGGAATCGTCTTTAGGTCCGAGGGATCCAGAATGGATCTGGCTGCGTCAATGTCCCGCACGTGCTCCCGAACCCGTATCCTCAATTCCCTGGTAGTCAAACCAACGTATATCCTGGGGCAACCACAAGTGGCGTAATAGATAATGTTAGTACTGCCGCAGGATATACGTTAGCGTATGTCAAATGTTTTGACTCCATCGGAGGAGGTGAAGGAGGAGCAGCGCAGGACATTGGCGCAAGCCAGACAATGGCCACAAGGAAAAAAGCCCGGGGTTGGACCACGAGTTCCGAACGGTGATTCTATGGTAGGAATATAGTGACTCCTAACCAAGAAATCACCGAGATTTCGTGAGCGTCGAGGGGTCATCGATGGAAAGTCACCCAGAGAGGCCATCAGGGAGGGCTCAGTTTTCAAAACATCCCAATGTTTAGTGATGATATTTCGCATATTGAACCATTCGTGGTTATACGTAGAAATAAATCGTATAGGTCCATTGTCACATGGTTGTCTGCTGTTCCTTGTGGTACGTAGGAGATCGCCGCGAGGAGTCCTCCTGGCACGATCATATCCCTGTCTAATACATCGAGCACTATATCCACGCACCCTGAAACGTTGTCTCAGGTCCGCGGCCTGTGTTTCAAAAGTAGTGTCAGAGGAGCAGATCCGCCTCATTCGGAGGAATTGTCCGACCTGGACGGCCCGAATTGTAGCAGGATGGTGAGCTGACTTTGCGTGTATTAATGAATTCACCGCAGTTGGTTTTCTGTAGACGTCAGTCCGGAGGCGACGTGTAACATCAACCTCCAGAGACACGTCCAAGAATTCCACCTTGGTTCTACTTGAAGTATACGTCAGATGGATGTTTAGAGAATTATGATTGAGTTCATCCATAAAATCCGTGAGCTGCCGCACCGTCCCGTCCCACAACATAAGAATATCATCAATATAGCGCAACCAGTACAGCACATGGGAGGCGGCATGTGTGCCCGCATCGCCAAACAAAGATCTCTCCCAGGAACCCAGGAAGAGATTAGCGTAAGCGGGCGCACAGGCCGCGCCCATGGCTGTACCACGCTTCTGTAGGTAATAATTATCCTTAAAGACAAAAAGGTTGTGGGTCAGCACATAGTGCAGCAGCTCAAGGATCAGCTCACGCAAGGGCCGTCCAGGTCGGAGAACCCCAAGAAGAGGCGGACTGCAGCAAGACCCTAGGAATGATCAATGCACGTGTATAAGGACTCCACGTCGGCGGTAACCAAAAGCGTGGTATCATCCACAAGGATGCCATCAACCCGTGCCAGGACGTCCGTCGTGTCACGGACATGTGACGGCAAAGTTTCCACAATGGGTTTGAGATAATAATCAATGAACTTACATGCCATGTCACATAGTCCCCCAATTCCAGACACGATAGGACGTCCCGGGGGGTTGAGGGCATCCTTGTGGATTTTCGGTAAAAGATAGAAGGTCGGAATCTTTGGATACTTAACACACAGTCCATCAAATACCTTCTTGGTGATGACATTGGACTCATATGCCCTATATAGGATATCATGGAGTTCAATCGAGAAGGAGGCTAGTGGATTATATGTCAGTTTAGAATATGTGTTGGAGTCCTTAAGTTGTCTATATGCTTCCCGTTCGTATTTATCACAAGGCTAGACCACGATGTTCCCCCCCTTGTCAGCAGGCTTAAAAACAACGTCAGAGAATGATTGTAACTGTGATAACGCCTGACGTTGAGCATGAGTTAAATTATCAAATTTAACGCCTAGTTGACAATTTCTTAAAATCCTCAGTGACCAATCTTGTGAAGATATCAATCGCTGGGCATAATGACAAGGGGGGGAACCGCGTAGATCTGGGTAAAAGTGATGAAGGAAACCTACTTGAAGAAGTTGTAGCTTGTTCCTCCAACAATTCCTCAAGATTATTTAAAGCCTCCCTCTCGGTATCGCTCCAAGACTCCGACCCTTGATTCTGGCTGTGGAGTTTCCTGAGCAGAAGCTTACGAGAAAATAGCTGTAGATCTTTTATAGCTGTAAAATAATTGAATTGGTTAGTTGGTGAAAAGGTTAAACCTCTGCTCAGGACCTCCAACTGGGCAGCAGACAACACATGTTTAGAAAGGTTCAATACCTGTAGTCCCCCTGAGGACCCGACTGAGCTGACCGGCCATCGTTGGTTTTGTTTTTCATTGTCTGGCGAGTGACAACTCTCCTGTTATTTGGTATATTAATAGGAGGTTCTTGATTCGAAGAAATTTTAGATGCTGACTCATCATTCGTTGAATAATTTGATCGCTTGGAAGCAGATCGTGACCTTGAGTTAGAAAAATTTCTATATCTAGAACGTGAACGTTCGTTTATATTACACCAGCGATAGACTCTAGAAGAAAGCTTATCCTGGACGTCACCTTTAAATTTCTTAGATTTTGTTGCTTGAATATCATGTGCCCATTTTTGTAAATCAGCATCTAGGGTGTCATTAAATTTTTTTAAATTTTCACTCGACATCTCACGACGTATAATCAATTGTAGTTGTTCAATTCACAGTTATTTTCAGCTCCATTATGGACTTTAGAGCACGCCATGGTACCTGGCGTGCCCAAATTGATGAAGTGCTCCAAGACGGCACAGATGGGTCCAGTGACGGGTCCAATAAGGAACTGCAAGAGGCTATTTTTCAGTTTAAAGATTTGTTAAAAAAAAGGACCAAGGTCTGGTGGAACCACGAGTTCTTAGAAAAATAGATTAAATCTGATCTCATTCCAAGGGGGTTGCGGATTCAGGTGTTTCCATCCTTCCCCATTATAGATGATTCATTTAAAAATCGGTGGGAAGCTCTGATTAACACGTGTTCCATGGGCTTCATGGTATTATTAAAAGAAATGAATCAGAACTCCCTATCAACACTTGAGTCAGAAATTGAACAACTACAATTGATTATACGTCGTGAGATGTCGAGTGAAAATTTAAAAAAATTTAATGACACCCTAGATGCTGATTTACAAAAATGGGCACATGATATTCAAGCAACAAAATCTAAGAAATTTAAACGTGACGTCCAGGATAAGCTTTCTTCTAGAGTCTATCGCTGGCGTAATATAAACGAACGTTCACGTTCTAGATATAGAAATTTTTCTAACTCAAGGTCACGATCTGCTTCCACGCGATCAAATTATTCAACGAATGATGAGTCAGCATCTAAAATTTCTTCGAATCAAGAACCTCCTATTAATATACCAAATAACAGGAGAGTTGTCACTCGCCAGACAATGAAAAACACAAAACCAACGATGGCCGGTCAGCTCAGTCGGGTCCTCAGGGGGGACTACAGGTATTGAACCTTTCTAAACATGTGTTGTCTGCTGCCCAGTTGGAGGTCCTGAGCAGAGGTTTAACCTTTTCACCAACTAACCAATTCAATTATTTTACAGCTATAAAAGATCTACAGCTATTTTCTCGTAAGCTTCTGCTCAGGAAACTCCACAGCCGGAATCAAGGGTCGGAGTCTTGGAGCGATACCGAGAGGGAGGCTTTAAATAATCTTGAGGAATTGTTGGAGGAACAAGCTACAACTTCTACAAGTAGGTTTCCTTCATCACTTTTACCCAGATCTACGCGGTTCCCCCCCTTGTCATTATGCCCAGCGATTGATATCTTCACAAGATTGAGGATTTTAAGAAATTGTCAACTAGGCGTAAATTTGATAATTTAACTCATGCTCAACGTCAGGCGTTATCACAGTTACAATCATTCTCTGACGTTGTTTTTAAGCCTGCTGACAAGGGGGGGGGAACATCGTGGTCTGGCCTTGTGATAAATACGAACGGGAAGCATATAGACAACTTAAGGACTCCAACACATATTCTAAACTGACATATAATCCACTAGCCTCCTTCTCGATTGAACTCCATGATATCCTATATAGGCATATGAGTCCAATGTCATCACCAAGAAGGTATTTGATGGACTGTGTGTTAAGTATCCAAAGATTCCGACCTTCTATCTTTTACCGAAAATCCACAAGGATGCCCTCAACCCCCCGGGACGTCCTATCGTGTCTGGAATTGGGGGACTATGTGACATGGCATGTAAGTTCATTGATTATTATCTCAAACCCATTGTGGAAACTTTGCCGTCACATGTCCGTGACACGACGGACGTCCTGGCACGGGTTGATGGCATCCTTGTGGATGATACCACGCTTTTGGTTACCGCCGACGTGGAGTCCTTATACACGTGCATTGATCATTCCTAGGGTCTTGCTGCAGTCCCTCTTCTTGGGGTTCTCCGACCTGGACGGCCCCTTGCGTGAGCTGATCCTTGAGCTGCTGCACTATGTGCTGACCCACAACCTTTTTGTCTTTAAGGATAATTATTACCTACAGAAGCGCGGTACAGCCATGGGCGCGGCCTGTGCGCCCGCTTATGCTAATCTCTTCCTGGGTTCCTGGGAGAGATCTTTGTTTGGCGATGCGGGCACACAGGCCGCCTCCCATGTGCTGTACTGGTTGCGCTATATTGATGATATTCTTATGTTGTGGGACGGGACGGTGCGGCAGCTCACGGATTTTATGGATGAACTCAATCATAATTCTCTAAACATCCATCTGACGTATACTTCAAGTAGAACCAAGGTGGAATTCTTGGACGTGTCTCTGGAGGTTGATGTTACACGTCGCCTCCGGACTGATGTCTACAGAAAACCAACTGCGGTGAATTCATTAATACACGCAAAGTCAGCTCACCATCCTGCTACAATTCGGGCCGTCCCGGTCGGAGGATATGATCGTGCCAGGAGGACTACTCGCGGCGATCTCCTACGTACCACAAGGAACAGCAGACAACCATGTGACAATGGACCTATATGATTTATTTCTACGTATAACCACGAATGGTTCAATATGCGAAATATCATCACTAAACATTGGGATGTTTTGAAAACTGAGCTCTCCCTGATGGCCTCTCTGGGTGACTTTCCATCGATGACCCCTCGACGCTCACGAAATCTCTGTGATTTCTTGGTTAGGAGTCACTATATTCCTACCATAGAATCACCGTTCGGAACTCGTGGTCCAACCCCGGGCTTTTTTCCTTGTGGCCATTGTCTGGCTTGCGCCAATGTCCTGCGCTGCTCCTCCTTCACCTCCTTCGATGGAGTCAAAACATTTGACATACGCCAACGTATATCCTGCGGCAGTACTAACGTTATCTATTACACCACTTGTGATTGCCCAGGATATACGTTGGTTTGACTACCAGGGAATTGAGGATACGGGTTCGGGAGCACGTGCGGGACATTGGCGCAGCCAGATCCATTCTGGATCCCTCGGACCTAAAGACGATTCCTCGTCATTTTAAACAACACCACAATTGTGACGCCACGTCCTTTAAAGTCCGGGGTATTGATATTCTCCACCTCGGGATTCGAGGTGAAGATAATAAAAGAATATTAGCCCAGATGGAGACACGTTGGATTATTTCTCTCGACACCATCGTGCCAAATGGCCTTAACGAGTCATTGAGTTTTTCTCTTTTTTATAAAGCATGTTCCTTATTGACCTGTCACTGCGTGATGTCCTTTCATTTTATTTTTGTTTTTAACTTTTTCTATTTTATTCACTTATTTTCCACAGTAGTTGACTGTTTATTATATTACTGGAACCTTGACCTGATTGTTATCCCCAAGGCTGTTATGAAGAAGAACTGAATGACCATCAAAATGTGATGCCTGGCTGCCGTTATTTATTATTTCTCATTCTTTTTGTATATTTGATTACACTTATGTATACGTCATTTCGCTTCCCTAAAGGGCATTTATGTCAAAATGTATGTTTATCTAGGTACTTGTCTGCCCCCTGGATTATGCGCTTATGACATATACCTCTGTAAGGAATCTCTCTTGGCACTCAGGCGTCGCTAATATATTGGATTCTATGTCTACTTGACCTTACCCTTTTGATGCTATGTTTATTTGAACTATTTACCCTTCTGCCTATTAACACTTTAAACCGGCTGTGCGCATGCGAGGTGTGGGTCCCTGTGTTCCTTCGGCGGCGGGGCGTCATTTTGGCTCCGACACACACCTGGAGCCGTCTGCTCCCTGTGTGTGTTCGGATCTGTGACGCCTTGGCTGCCGCAGGACCTGCGGCCTCCACTGCGCATGCGCCGACTATACCGGCGCTTATTGGTCTATTCCGACAATGTGACCTATTACCGGGGATACTTGAAGGTCCTGTGTCCATTACCACACATCCCCTTGAGAAAGCGGCGTGTAGCATCCGCGAAACGCGCATCGGGGTGGACATCACTCCTGGGACCCGTCCTCTCCTGCCTCCCACCACTTCCTTGGTAAGCCCTCCATTACATGCATGCTTGTTACAGTGTTTCAGAGATGGTTTTCTCTGTATGGGTTGTCCTCGGAGTTACCTTTGCGGTGGAGTTTACTATGGCACACGTCTGATGCATATACTATATGGAGGCGCTGTGGTCCCTTCCGTCTGTTCTGTATCTTGATTTGCACATATATTATGGGTGACTTATGTGATGTTGTTTAACTGTATAATAAATCATTTTTTACGATTATCACCATAGACTCTCTTTGTTCTCCTGATTTTCAAAATAAGAGTGTAGTATATGGTGTATACAGGGTCATACACATCGTGTGCGGTATATAGAGTGTATATACACTGCTGTATTATACTTTTCATATACAGGTTATAATGCCTCTTATTCTTTGTATAGAGGTGAGTGTGCCATGTATTGTATTATACAATATACAACAGTTCTAATGCTCCATACTTAATATGCAGGATAATGTACAGTGTATATGATGTAACCTGTATAAGATGCGACATTGGCTTGCCCCCCTAGTTTTGATCCTGGGTACGCCCATGCTCCTGCTGCTGACTGCTGCGCACGGTGCTGCTTCCTTGATATCCTTGTGACTCCCTCCCCTCATGTCCAGAGTTAGGAGAAGCCAGGTCGGTGACTACAGTCATGGCCAAGAGTTTTGAGAATGACACAAATATTAATTTTTACAAAGTCTACTGCTTCACTTTTTCTTATGGCAATTTGCATATACTCCAGAATGTTATAAAGAGTGATCAGCTTAACAGCAATTACTTGCAAAGTCAATATTTGGCTAGAAAATGAACTTTATCCCCCAAAACACATTTCAACATCATTGCAGCCCTGCCTTAAAAGGACCAACTAACCTCTTTTCAGTGATTGCTCCATTAACACAGGTGTGGGTGTTGATGAGGACATGGCTGGAGATCAATCTGTCATGATTAAGAAAGAATGACACCACTGGACACTTTAAAAGGAGGCTGGTGCTTGGCATCATTGTTTCTCTTCTGTTAACCATGGTTATCTCTAAAGAAACACGTACAGTCATCATTGCAATGCACAAAAATGGCCTAACAGGGAAGAGTATCGCAGCTAGAAAATTGCACCTCAGTCAACAATCTATCGCATCATCAAGAACTTCAAGGAGAGAGGTTCCATTGTTGCCAAAAAGGCTCCAGGGCGCCCAAGAAAGACCAGCAAGTGCCAGGACCGTCTCTTAAAAGTGTTTCAGCTGCGGGATCGAGCTACCAGCAGTGCAGAGCTTTCTCAGGAATGGCAGCAGGCAGGTGTGAGTGCATCTGCACGCACTGTGAGGCGGAGACTCTTGGAGCAAGGCCTGGTGTCATGTATAGTGTACAGTTCCTATAGCGTCTTGTGCTTGGGTGCGAGGAAAACACATGAGACATAGGTTGATATGAAATGACTTGTATTACTTCATACAAGCATGCAGAAAAGGTCACACAGTTTGCAGGAACAGAGGCAGGAGAACACAGCAGGCCAGAGTAACTTCAAGCTCTACAATAACTCTCCAAGCAGGTTCAGGATCTCTTCTCTGTACCGTAATTCCTCTGCAAACATGGATTCACCAGACAGCAGGTTTCCAAAGTCCAAAAGTGTTCCAAAGTTCCTCAGTAGGAAATAGCTGGAGTCCAAAATCCTAGGTTTCCAGGAGTCAGGTCACAGGCTGACTGAGGCTTGATTCAGGAGCACTGATTGTTCAGCTGAGGCTGCTTAAGAAGCAAGAGGGAGAGAATCAGGGCGGGAACATGAAAACTGGAAACTCCATATTAACTGAGGGCAAGAGCTGCAGAAAGACAGAAAGCAAAATGGCGACGGAAAACTGAGTTTCAAGGAACATGTCAAAAGAGACAAAGAACCTTACACCTGGTCTCAAGGAGGGCAGCAAAGAAGCCACTTCTCTCCAGAAAAAACATCATGGACAAACTGATATTCTGCAAAAGGTACAGGCAGTGGACTGCTGACCACTGGGGTAAAGTTATTTTCTCTGATGAATCCCCTTTTCGATTGTTTGGGACATCAGGAAAACGCCTCATTCGGAGAAGACAAGGTGAGCGCTACCACCAGTCTTGTCTCATGCCAACTGTTAAGCATCCTGAAACCATTCATGTGTGGGGTTGCTTCTCAGCCAAGGGAATCGGCTCTCTCACAGTCTTGCCTAAAAAACAAACCATGAATAAAGAATGGTACCAGAATGTCCTCCAAGAGCAACTTCTCCCAACCCTCCAAGAGCAGTTTGGCGATCAACAATGCCTTTTCCAGCATGATGGAGCACCTTGCCATAAAGCAAAGGTGATAACTAAATGGTTCAGGGAACAAACAGAGATTTTGGGTCCATGGCCTGGAAACTCCCCAGATCTTAATCCCATTGAGAACTTGTGGTCAATCATCAAGAGACGGGTGGACAAACAAAAATCTAAAAATTCTGACAAAATGAAAGCATTGATTGTGCAAGAATGGACTGCTATCAGTCAGGATTTGGTCCAGAAGTTGATTGAGAGCATGCCAGGGAGAATTGCAGAGGTCCTGAAGAAGAAGGGTCAACACTGCAAATATTGACTTGCTGCATTAACTCATTCTGTCAATATAAGCTTTTATTACTCATATTTTTGCAATTATTATATTTCTGTCTGTGATAAAAACATCTGTCAAACACACATAAAAACCAGAGGGCAGCAGATCATGTGAAAATATAATATTTGTGTCATTCTCAAAACTTTTGGCCATGACTGTAGTTATTAATGCAACTACTTAAGTTACTATATGGGACTTGAAAACATGATCTCCCGACAAGGGAAATACACAGGCCTGTGTAGCGCTGCGGTGATTCCGGATGTGTTCAATGAGCACATCCGGATTCACCGCGTGTTCAGAAGGGGGCGGAGCTTTGTACTGATTTTACAATGGGGAGGGCGCCATTTTGCAGTTCGCCTCAGGCAGCAGAGAGGCTAGGTTCACCCCTGCTCCATGCGTACCTGCATTTTCCGCCTGCAAAACTTCTTTTTCTGGGTTCAAAAGTTCAGGTCAGATCCAGCAAAAAAAAAAAAAATCCGTTGCATCAGTTTTTTCATTTCAGCGCCGGATACATCCCTTCAGGTATCCGACAGATTATGCCTGACACAAAAAAAACTGATGTGTGAAAGTAGCCTAATGGGGTTAACTAGTGGTACAGTTTTTATACGTCGGGTCGTTGAGGACGCATCAATACCAAATGTGTACTTTTTTTTTTCATTCAAATATTATTTAGAGAAAATATACAGCTCTGACAAAAATTAAGAGACCACTGCCAAATTTTCAGTTTGTCTGATTTTTCTCTTTATAGGTATATTTTTGAGTAAAATGTAAATAGCTCTTTTATTCTATAAACTACTGACAACATGTCAGTGTTTCCAAGTGAATTTCCAAGTAATAAATTTTGTATTTATTTTCAGAAAATGAGAAATGGTCAAAATAACAAAAAAATGCAGTGCTTGCAGACCTCAAATTAATGCTAAGAAAACAAGTTCATAATCATTTAGAAACAACAATACTAATGTTTTAACTCGGGAAGAGTTCAGAAATCAATATTTTGTGGAATAACCATGATTTTTAATCACAGCTTTCATGCGTCTTGGCATGCTTTCCACCAGTCTTTCACACTGCTTTTGGGTGAACTTGTGCCACTCCTGGTAGAAAATTTTAAGTTCTTCTTTGTTTGATGGCTTGTAGTGACTATCCATCTTCCTCTTATTACATTCCAAAGGTTTTCAATGGGGTTCAGGTCTGGAGATTGGGCTGGCCATGGACAGGGTGTAATGTATGTAGTACAGTTCATATAGCGTCTTGTGCTTGGGTGCGATGAAAAACACAGGAGTCACAGGTTTGATATAGAAAAGTCCTGTATTACTTCATACAAGTTGGCAGAAAATAGTCACACAGTTTGCAGACACAGAAAACAGGAGACACAGCAGGCCAGAGTAATCCAAGCTCAGCAATAACTCTCCAATACAGATTCAGGATCTTCTTCTCTGTTACCGTAAGTCCATGCAAACGTGGGTCTTTCAAAGAGCAGGGTTCAGAGTCCACAAGTGCTTCAGAGTTCCTCAGTAGGAATAGCTGGAGTACAAGGTCCAAGGCTTACAGGAGTCAAGTCACAGGTTCACTGCAGGCTAGATTCTGAAGCACTGATTGCTCAGCTGTGGCTGCTTAAGAAGCAAAGGGGAGAATCAGGGCGGGAACATGCAAGCTGGAAACTCCATTTTGACTGAGGGCAAGATAGCTGCAGCAAGACAGAAAGTAAAATGGCTGACGAACAAACTGAGTTTCAGGAATAATACATAGAACCTTACATTACTCCCCCCTTAAGGACAACCTCCGGATGACCTCAGACCAGGCTTGTGTGGGTACCTCTGATGAAACTGACGGAGCAAGCGAGGAGCATTAACGTTATTGACCGGTTCCCATGAGTTGTCCTCCACTGGGTAGCCCTGCCATTTAATCAGATATTGTAACTGATTTCTATACAACCTGGAATCTAAAATCCTTTCCACCACAAATTCTTCTGACCATCGACTAGCACTGGGTCAGGGCAAGGAGAGGAACGTCCAGGAAACGTATTGGGTGTCGCAGCCTTTAGTAGGGATACATGAAAGACAGGGTGGATTCTCATAGTTCTGGGCAGTTGAAGACGACAAGCAACGGCACTTATAATTTTACTGATTTTATAGGGTCCAATGTACTTATGTCCCAACTTAGACGATGGAATCCTTAACTTAAGATTTCTGGTTGACAGCCAGACCAAGTCTCCTACCTTGAAAGCTGGTGCAGGTTTACGAAATTTATCTGCTGCTTTCTTGTACCTTTCTTGAGCCGATTCCAGATTTTCCTTTAGAAGATCCATATTCTTCTGTAAAGACGTGATTCTTTCAGCCACTGCTGGTAAAGGCGTTTCTATGGGAAATCGTGGTAGAATGTTAGGATGATAACCTAGATTAGAGTAAAAGGAGACTGTTTAGTGGAGGCACTCTGAGAGTTGTTATACGAGAACTCAGCTAATGGAAGTAGATCCACCCAATCATCCTGTAGGTGGCAGATAAAGCAGGGAGATACTGCTCCAGGGTTTGATTGGTTCGTTCGGTCTGTCCATTAGTCTGGGGATGAAAAGCAGAAGAAAGGTTTACCTTTAATGTCCAATGCTGCACAGAAATTTTGCCAAAACTAGAAGTGAATTGCACCCCTCGATCCGAAAAACCTCATCCGGTACTCCATGTAAGCGAAAACAATCTTTAATCATCAAATCTGATGTCTGTTTTGCAGTGGGTAAGCCGACACAAGGGATAAAATGAGCTTGCCTTTGTTAGACGGTCACCACCACTAGAATGGTGTTCTTCCCTGAGAGGTTGGTAACTCCACAATGAAGGGCCATAGAAATGGATCCCCACGGGCGGGACGGGGTGGGAAGAGGCTGTAACAGACAGTTGGTGAGGAGCGAGGTGTTTTGCATCTTGCACAGACCTCCATGAAGGACATAATTCAAAACATCCTTCCTGCAAGTGGGCCACCAAAAGAAACGAGAAAGAAATTCCTGTGTCTTTAGAATTCCTCTATGCCCAGCTATCTTGGAATCGTGGAATGAGTTGCAATACTCTTTAATCTGACTGTTTCAGGAAAATTTCAGACGTTGTCCCTGAATCCACACCCCCATTCTTAAAGACAAGACTTACGTCCCTTTGGGGTTGTGCCAAAAAGGAATCCGCATGGTATGCTTCCTTGATGTCCTTAAGTAGGTCTTGATTATGAATTACTCCTAGGAATCTAGAGTCAGGAAGAATAGTCTTAGGAGGAGTAATTGGGACGTGTCTCTGCTGAGTAAATCCTAGAGAGTGCATCAGCCTTTCCATTGCGCGATCCTGGGTCTTAAGAGATGATAAAATTAAATTGGTTTAAGAAAAGATTCCAGCGAGCCTGGGAGGAGTCAGGCACTAGCCGACCTGATAAACTCAAGGTTACGATGGTCTTCCGGACGACTATTTGCTGTGCAGCTCCCTGAAGAAGGTGTCTCCATTCTTTGAAGGCGGCAATAATGGCCAACAACTCTCTATTGCCCACATCGTAGTTCCTCTCAGCCGAAGACAACTGCTGGGAAAAAAAGGCACAGGGATGAAGACATTCTTCTCCTGTTCTTGAGAGAGTATAGCTCCAACGGCACAGTCTGAAGCTCCACCTCTATTATGAAGGCAAGCTCGGGGTTGGGATGTACTAGGATAGGTGCAGTGGTAAATTTATCTTTTAGACGGGGGAAAATGCTTCCTGGGCTTGGGGAGGTCCAGGAAAACCTAGCTTTTCCGGGTAAGTTGGAGTGATAGGTGACACTCCCTCAGAGAAATTTCTAATGAAACGTCTATGAAGTTGGCAAAACCCGATGAAGCGCTTTGTACCTCCTTCACATTTCTAGGACTTGGCCAATCCTTGATGGCTTGGGTTTTTGCTTCCATCCATTACTAATTTCCTTGTGTAGACAGTACATACCCCAGAAATTGAATTTCGGGTCCTATGGAATTCACACTTTTCAAGTTGATGTAAAGTGATTTTGTCTTAGACGTTCCAAGACCATTCTCACATGTCCATGATGTTCCTCTGTGGAGTTAGAAAAAAATTAGAATATCATCCAAAAAATTACCACGAATGTATCATAGGAGATCCCTGAAGATGTCATTCACCAAGTGTTGGAAAGTGGCTGGGGCGGTACTCAGACCAAAAGGCATAACTAATATTCAAAGTTTTCATAGCGTGACCTGAATGCAGTCTTCATTCATCCCCAGGTCTAATACGGACTAAGTTATAGGCCCCACGAAGATTAGTTTAGAAAAAATTTTGGCAATGTCGCACTCTCCCAATAACTCAGGGATTAAAGGCAATGGATAACGGTTTCTAATAGTAAACCTTATTGAGTTCCCTATAGTCTACGCATGGTCTCAGAGATCCATCTTTCTTCTTTTACAAAGAAGAATGGGTGCACCTGCAGGAGATGAAGGGGGCGTATATGGAAGCCCTTGGCTAGTTACATCTATGTATCCTTTAAAGCCTTTAGCTGGCCCCACCAGGGGGTAGATCTTACCAAAAGGTATCTCGCTCCAGGCAATAATTTCAATTGGACAATCATATGGACGGTGAGGAGGAAGCTGGTCAGCGTTCTTCTTGTCACATTAAATCCACATAGTCCTGGTATACAGTGTAGTCAGGGACTGACATGATTCCTTTAGGGAACAGAGCAAGCTGAAACTTTTGGACTCATCTGTTTCTCTGGAAAAGTGTAATTCCTTGGTCTCCAGTTAATGGTAGGATTCTGAGCCTGCAGCCTGGTAGCCCCTAGAATAATGGGAAGTGGTGAGGAGAGATAAGCATAAAGGACAGTTTCTCTTGATGATCTTTACCCATAAGAACCTCAAAGGCTCTGTTTCCTGATCCACTGGTCCAGAGGTCAGCAGGGAGCCATCCACAGTTTCCATCTTATGGAGTAGCCTTCTTCACTGAACGTATTCCCGTTTCAGAGCAAAGGAGACATCCATTAAAATTTCCACTTGCCCCTGAGTCGATCATAGCAGAGCTAGACACCCAAGCTGAGTCAACCAGAGTTTGATGGAAAGAAAGCAATGAGAATTGTTTTTCTTACAACTCAGCTGGGACACCGCTGAGGAAACTTGAAAAATGGCAGCGTTTTTACACAGTAACGTCCTCAGAGGTAACGGAGTTTAAATCCAGAAATAAGTTCGTTTGCGCGACTCTCTGGGCCTGAGGCTCGGACCTACTATCCCCTTCTCGCAACACCACAATGAATAGTGCTGCGTAGTTTCGAGAACGGGTGGGACAGTTTATAATGAAGTGCCCGACTTACCACAAAGAAACATAGATTCTCTTTTAAAACGATGTTCTTGCGTGCTCACTAACCCTCGTGTAAAGGTCTCCTGCATGGGTTCGGTTCAGGTTCCCGTGTAACCTACCAAGGTTCCTTAGCTGGGAGGAAGGTAGGAAAAGGTTAGTACGATTGCTTTGAACCATCCTCCTTTGCCTGCGTTCAGTCAGAGAGTATCAATACGGATGAGTAGTTAATAAAGTCCCTAACGCAGTGGGGGGTCGGCACGAGCAAGTTCTCCTTAATCAGTGGAGATAAACCCCTTTCAAAAATAATTTTTGGCGGAACTGTCCCAGGTGGTTCAAGGGCCCATCTCCTGAAATCCAAGGCATTTAAGCTACGAGTGCTTTTCCTTGGCAAAAAAGCTAAATGGCTGCTTCAGCTGTTGCCCTATGGGGCATCAAACACCTGCCCCATGGCTGAAATAAAATCATCAAGGTGATTCAAACAATAATCCTCAGTCTCAATCAGGGGTTTGCCCACTTTAAGCCTTGTTGGTAAGCAACTAATTATAGTAAGCCCTTAGCGTTCAGGGGAAATGTGAAGCATGTGCGAAAAAAAAAGATTGCATTGATTAATAAATCCCTGAATTTCTCCGTTCACCCCAAAACGAAAAAGGGGGCAACTTGGGGAATCCCAGCCCCCGGGCTACGGGGAGCCTGGACAGCCCCTTTGAAACCTCAATCCTGGTCGCAAATCCTGGGTAGTTGTCCAAACAACTTGCAAATTTGTGATTATTGAGGTCCTAATTTTTTAAACGGGGTCTTTATATTTGCAAATCTGCAAGGATATTATCGTCCTCCGCAAAGTTCCTTTATGCGGGCCTCCATTTTCAGATCTTTTAAGCAGGATTACTGGAAAAAAAGAGAGAAAAAAAAACAATGTGTCCCTGTGGCAACACTGCAAGAGAAAAAAAAATTAAGGGACTGCTCACCGGAAGGTTTGAGAAGTCACAACCCTAATCACAAAGAAAGTTTCAAAACCAGAATTGATACCAAGTAACAGCAAAAAAAAGAAAAAAGAAAGGAAAAAAAAAAAAAAAAAAATTTGGGGTTTACCTGTGGTAACACGGAAAAAAAGAAAAAACAAGGAATTGCTCACCTGGAATGGTTGTGAGAAGCACAACCACGTCATCACAGAAAGTAAAAACCGGAGTCTTTATCCACAGTACAGCGACACAGCCTTCCAACCCGCAGACACTAACGTTTTGGTTCGAATCTTGTAAGTTGTGTCTTCATATGCGTCTTGTGCTTGGGGGGCGTGAAAACACAGGGTCAAGGTTTGTTTAAAAAAAAAAAAAAATCCTGATTCTTATACAAGGGCAGAAATAGTCCACAGTTTGCAGACACAGAAAACAGGAGAACAGCAGTCAGAGTAATCCAAGTCAGCAATAACTTTCTCCAAACAGTTCAGGATTTTCTTCTCTGTTACGTAAGTCCATGCAAACGTGGTCTTTCAAAGAGCAGGGTCAGAGTCCACAAGTGCTTCAGAGTTCCTCGTAGGAATAGCTGGAGTACAAGGCCAAGGCTTACAGGAGTCAAGTCCACAGGTTCACTGCAGGCTAGATTCTGAAGCACTGATTGCTCAGCTGTGGCTGCTTAAGAAGAAAGGAGGAATCAGGCGGGAACATGCAAGCTGGGAAACTCCATTTTGACTGAGGGCAAGATAGCTGCAGCAAGACAGAAAGTAAAATGGCTGACGAACAAACGGAGTTTCAGGAATATATACATAGAACCTTACATAGGGATTTGATTGTGGTGGTCCTTCATCCTGACATTGATTGTCCTACCTGTGTGTATGCGCATTGTCCTGCTGGAAAAAACAGCCCTCAGAGTTGGGGAACATTGCCTGAACAGAAGGAATCAACTGTTTTTCCAGGATAACCTTGTATGCGGCTAATTCATACGTCCTTCGCAAAGATTAATCTGCCCAATTCCAGCCTTGCTAAAGCATACCTAGATCATCACCAAATCCTCTACCAAATTTCACAGTGGGGCAAGACACTTTGGCTTGTACACCTCTCCAGGTCTTCGTTCTAACAATTGGATGACCAGGTGTTTTATACTTCCTTTGTTAAATAGATTTGGTTCAGGTGATCACCTAATCAGAAGGACATTAAGTGGAATGAAGTGTACTCTGGTTGGTATTCAACTGACACTGGAATGGAATGGCTGTGTAGAGAAGTTGATTTTTAAAAACTGTGCAGTGGTCTTTTTAATTTTTGCCAGAGCTGTTATATTGTATTTTATTTTTTTAAAATTTTTTACAATTAGGAAAAAATATAAAAATAAAAATTAAATTTTTTTACTTAGTCCCACTTTGGGGCAATCATTTTTTGCAGGCTGATCACTTCTATAGCATGCAGATCAAGCCGCATCTGCATGCCAAGATGCTGTCAGCGCTGCACTGACAGGGAGACTTGATCATGCACTGCACATGATCAGCAAGTTTCCTATTTCTGGTGACCGAATGTTGTCACAACGACATCCGTTCACCAGGCAACGATCGGACCCAGTGTCACGCCGCAGGGTCTCCGATCCCAAAGGCAGAGGGGCTGTCAGCCCAGTTCGGCTTCCGGAATGCTGCCATCTTGTTTGATCGCAGTATTTCGGGGGGTTAGAGGGGCAGCGGTCTGACACCATCCCTGGCACCCAGTGCCTGTGTCAGCTGTCAAATCAGTTGACACCCGGCCGTGATCCCCCCGTGAGCGCGGTGATCGCTCAACGAAATATTCCGTCCATGGTCAAATAGGCCTACATGGACGAAATATTACGTCTGATGTCGAAAAGAGTTTAAAGTTTTAGGTGTGTTTGGCACAAGAACAGATTGGCTAAAATGTGATGTGACTTCACATGTTCTTTTCAACGGACAGAAGACAGGCATAAGTATGTCAAATGGTACGTTCTAAGTCCATTTTACGGAACACCATGGATCAGCAAAAAGAGAGACTAAGTCATGTCCTATTCTGAGACCATATTCACAATAAAGTAGGCCCATTCAAGTGTATGAGTGTGAGAAAATATAATTAGTTGAAACTTTTTTGACAAGAAAAATGTTTGACACATGAATTATAAAAGCTGACAGATGGACCAAAACTGGATCATGTATTAAGGAAAAAAAAAACTAAGTTGTTCAAGAGCCATGTAGTTGAAATGAGTATGGATTGATTCTTACACACCACCCCTCTTTATTGCTTTGTTGTCTGAGATGCCCATTTTTTCACTACTTTCAATTTTAAAGGATTTCCAATAAAGACTTTGTGAATTTTACATTTTTTCAGTATGTTGAGCTGGTTCCAACTATTTCCTCAATCAGCTGCTCATCACCTGGCCAATACAATCCCAACAGTGAAACATGGTGGTGGCAGCATTATGCTATGGGGGTGTTTTTCAGCTGCACGGGCAGGACGACTGGTTTGCAATTGAAGGAAACATGAATGCGGCCAAGTACAGAGATATCTTGGATGAAAACCTCTTCCAGAGTGCTCTGGACTCAGACTTGGCTGAAGGTTTCACCTTCCAACAAGACAATGACCCCAAGCACACGCTAAAATAACAAAGGAGTGGCTTCAGAACAACTCTTTGACCATTCTTGACTGGCCACGCCAAGAGCCCTGATCTAAACCCAAATGAGCATCTCTGGAGAGACCTGAAAAGGGCTGTTCACCATTCACCAACCTGACGGAACTGGAGACGATCTGCAAGGAAGAATGGCAGAGGATCCCCAAATCCAGGTGTGAAAAACTTGTTGCATCATTCCCAAAGAAGACTCATGGCTGTACTAGCTCAAAAGGGTGCTTCTACTCAATACTGAGCAAAAGGGTCCTAAATAATATGACCATGTGTATTTCAGTTTTTTCTTTTTTAATAAACTTGCAAAAATTTAATCTTTTTTTTTTTCATAAAGTTGGGGTGCAGAGTGTACATTATGAGAAAAAATGAACATTTTTGCATTTACAAAAATGGCTGCAATGAAACAGAGTGAAAAATTTAAAGGGGGTATGGAATACTTTCCGAACCCACTGTATAATGTGATGTTTCGCTCATTTCACATCACCATCATACAGCGGATTTCATAGCACATATATAGTGTCATGGCCAAAAGTTTCACACCTTTGAAGTTGCTCCAGAAATTTAAGTAATTCTCCCCAAAAAACTATTGCAATTTAAATGTTAGTTTACACATGATTATTTTCCTGTGTATTGGAACAACACAAAAAAGGAAAAAAAAAAAAAGAAAGTTGGATATTTCTCACAAAACTCAAAAATAGACCTGGACCCAAAATTGTTGCCACCCAACTTAATATTTGGGTGCACACCATTTGGGAATAATAGCTGAATCAATATTTTCAACCATCCCAAGCTTTCTATCCTCTCAACTGGAATTTTGGAACTTTTGGCCACTCGTGCCAGGAGCAGCATCATTACACCCAACACATTTTTGATATCCACCATCGTAATTGTAGATACAGTGTTCTTTTTCTTTGTAGGCTCATTCTGTTTTTGGGTAAACAGTAGAATGATGTTCTCTACCACAAAAAGCTCTAGCTTGGTCTCATCTGTCTACAAGACGCTTTTCCAAGGATTTTGGCTTACTCAATGTACATTTTGTAAAACTGCAGTCTAGCTTTTTTATCACTTTTTTAGGAGTGGGGTCCTCCTTGGTCTCCTGAAGTTTCATTTTATTCAAATGTCGTCGGAAGTTTGCGCTGACACTGATGCACCCAGAGCCTGCAGGACAGCTTCAAATTCTTTGGAACTTTGGAGATCAAATACCATGCCATGGGTTGTAAACTTCTTGATTTGTTGCACACATAGGTAAAGGAACATCAAGATCTCTGGAAATGGACTTGTAATCTTAAGATTTTTTTATATTTTTAACAATTTGGTTTTCAAGTACTCAGATCGTTTCTCTTCTCTTTGTTCTCCATGCTTAGTGTGGCACACACTGACACAATGCAAAGATTGAGTCAACTCCCATTTTTATCTGGTTTCAGGTGTGATTTTTATTTCCCACACCTGTTACTTACCACAAGGTGAGCATGAGTGAGAATCACATGCTTAAACAAAGTTGTTTACCCACAATTTTGGGGAAAAAGTGGCAACAATTTTTGTCCAATCATTGTGGGGGTGGTGTGTGAAATTATGTCAATTTTCTATGTGTTTTTTTCTTGTGTTCCAATACTCATGAAGGAAATGAACCCGTGTATAACAAAACATGTGTAATTACAATTAATTTTCTGGGAGAAATACGTCACTTTCTTGAACAATTTCAAGGGTGCCAACACTTGTGTGTTTACAGTTGTGCTCAGAAGTTTACTACCCCAGAATTTTTGCTTTCTTGGCCTTTTTTTCAGGAATATGAATGATAACACCACAAGCTTCTCTCCACTCATGGTTAGTGGTTGGGTGAAGCCATTTATTGTCCAACTACTGTGTTTTCTCTTTTTAAATCATAATGACACCCAAAACATCCAAATGACCCTGATCAAAAGTTATGATATGATAATATGCACAGAAGTTGACACAAATTAGTTTGAATGGCTACTAAAGATAACTCCTCACCTGTGACCTGTTTGCTTGTAATCAATTGTGTGTGCATAAAAGCTGAGGATTCTGGGATTCAGACAGACTCTTGCATCTTTCATCCAGCCACTGATGTTTCTGGATTGTGAGCATCGGGAAAGCAAAAAGAATCGTCAACGAATCCACTGGAAAATGTAGTTGAACAGTATAAAAACAGGAAAAAGGATACAAAAGATATCCTAGGAATTGATAATGCCGTCAGCAGCATTCAAACTTTAACAAATGGATGAAGTTCTTTATTTTCTCAGATGGTAAAGTGCCCATTCTTCTTGGCCAAAAAAGACGTTGTGTTCTGGATCGTTGTCATTTGGAACGTCCAAGTAGTCCCATGCGCAGCTTGCAGGCTGATGGTTTGAAAATTTGCTCCCAGAATTTGCTGATAACGTGCTGCATTCATCTTTCCTTCAACTTTGACCAAGTTTCCTGTGTTTTGCAGCTCACACATCCCCCAAAACATTAGCGATCCACTCCGTGCTTTACAGTAGGAATGATGTTTTTTTCATCATAGGCCTTCTTCTCTCCAAACGTTTATGGTTGTGGCCAAAAAGTTCAATTTTGGTCTCATCATCCAAATTACCTTGTTCCAGAAGTTTTGAGGCTTGTCCCTGTCTGTTTTGCATATTGTAGCCGAGATACTTTGTGGAATTTGCTCAGTAATGGTTTTCTTTTGGCAACTCGACCATGCAGCTCATTTTTCTTCAAGTGCCTCCTTATTGTGCAACTTTTAAACAGCCATACCCCTAGTTTTCAGAGAGTCCAGTATTTCAGCTGATGTTTTTATGGGTTTTTTTCTTTGCATGTCGAACATTTTCCTGGCAGTTGTGGACAAAATTTTTTGTTGGTTTACTGACTGTGCTTTGTTTTTACAGGAGTCCCTGATTTCCATTTGTTAATCACAGTTGAATGCTGCTGACTGGCATTATCAATCCTTGGATATCTTTTGGTATCCTTTTTCTGTGTTATACAGTTCAACTACCTTTTCCCGTAGATCCGTTGACAATTCTTTTGCTTTCCCATGAACACAATCCAGAAACTCAGTGGCTGGATGAAAGATGCAAGGTCTGTCGGATCCCAGAAAACTCACTCAGTTTTTATGCACACACACACTGATTACAATCAAACAGGTCACAGGTGAGGATGTTACCTTTAGCAGCCATTCAAACCCATTTGTGTCAACTTCTGTTATATCATCAGGTCAAATCCACCAGGGTATGTGAACTTTTGATCAGCGTCATTTGGGTGTTTTGGGTTGTCATTTATGATTTTAAAAAGAGAAAAACACAGTAATTGGACAATAAAAGGCTTCACCCAACCACTAACCATGAGTGGAGAAAAAGTTTTGGTGTTATAATTCAATCCTCTGAAAAAGGCAAAGAAATCAAAAATTCTGCCAGGGTATGTAAACTTTTGAGCACAAGTGTGTATGTGTGTCACAAATCTGCCGTCCCACTTGCATCATCTCGGACATACTACTACTCTTCTGTAGTCTGGCTTGACGAATCTACCGTGGATGACTGAAATGTTATGTTATATCCTTGGAATTTTTATA
>JARQOD010000004.1:150882895-150933681 GCA_033576555.1 Oophaga sylvatica
GTTAAAGACTGACTCCCCACAACCTTGATAGTAAAAAAGGGGTGTGCGAATCTCAGGCGCCTTTATAAGGTCGCAGCTGCAGGACAGCCATGCCACACTAAACAGAAAACGTTCCACAAGATCGCTAAAAAATTGCGCTGTTTTTTATAACGCAATGACCGCCAAAGTTGTCAAGGAGATCGCTAATCGCCTATGCGATGCTAATGAGATCGCCCAGATTGGCAGCTAATAGCGACATTAAAAATGACACACAAACGATCGCAATATTATGCGACGCCATCAGGATCGTCAGCGGAAACGTATAGTGGCAGCATTAATGTCGCAGACTCCCCACAGCCTCTTTATTAATATTAAAAGAGTGTGCGAGCCCCTTATGCGAGAACAGCCGCAGGACAGCGCAATCTGTCACTCAGAAGTGCCCCAGACGGCGCCCGCGCTGTGGAGGTGAAGGGGTTAAGCTTCTGCCCGGCGGGCTAGAAGCGACTCACCAAGCTGGACACGTATTCTAGCCGGGAGGGGAGGAGAACGATCCGGGGAGCTTTCAACCTACAGCGCTTTATCAGCAATAGCCACGCTGTGGAGGTGAAGGGGTTAAGCTTCTGCCCGGCCGGCTCGCTTGTCAGCAATGGCCGCCGCGCTCTGCCTCCGTGTGCTCCATGTAGAGGAGCCGGAAATGGAGGCTGCAGTAAAGCGCGCGCTCAGAAGCGGCGCGAAATTCAAAAAATAAAAAGAGCGCGTACTCCCCTCCTTTCCCTCGTCCTGCAGGCATCCTCCTGCGGACATAGAAAAAACTAGTCATCGGCATATATTTGTACAGCGGCTGCCGCAGCAGTCGCTAAAACACTCACACACATTTTACCAAAATGTGGAGTACTCACCAGCCGAAACGCCACAGGGACCCCCAGGGGTTTCTGGCGCTATGCCCATGCTTCCCCCCAGGGCGGGAAGCGCAGTGACCCCAGTGTGTGGTTTGCGCCCCCGCCAGGGAAACTCTCCTCATCCCCCAGGGCCGGCAAGATTCTGCAGGGACCATAATGTAGTTACAGATCCGCCAAGGGAGAGGCTGGTGAAATACACTGATAAACATGTAATAGCGCTGTCACAGCAGCGCTGAAGCATACTGATATACATGTAATAGCGCTGCCATCAGACGCTAAAACACTCACACATTAATAATAAAATTTTGTGTGGAGTACTCACCAGCCAAGGCGCCACAGGGACCCTCAGGGGTTTCTGGCGCTGTGCCCATGCTTCCCCCCAGGGCGAAGGACGCAGTGACCGCACGTGTGGTTTGCGTCCCCGCCAGGGAAGCTCTCCTCATCCCCCAGGGCCGGCAAGGATTCTGCAGGGACTTTGAGTAAATACAGATCCGCCAAGGGAGAGGTTGGGGTACAGCAGCGCTGGTACCCCTGAGACCTCTAGACCAACTAGTGATCCAAGTCTCTTGTCCGAATGTAAAATAATAAAATCTTCTGAGGAGCTGCATTAGCAGCGACCATCCTCTGGACCTCAAATCTTAGACTGGAGCTGAGTAGGAGGAGCCCGAGCTGGAGGGGCCAGCCAGTCAGCACTCTTTTGATCTGAGGTGACATCCTGATCTGGGGCTCCGCCTACCCATCAGTAATGAATACTGTGGCTCTCTTCCTTCCATCTGCAGCTGAAATTAACATATAACTTTTTTTGCCAAAACTTTACTTAGGAACCAATTTTTTTTATTTTCACAACTGTTAAAAGAAAAAATGAACCACAAAATTTGTTGTGCAATTTCTCCTGAATAAGCCGATACCCCATATGTGGGAGTAAACCACTTTTTGGGCGCACGGCAGAGGTCGCAAGGGAAGGAGCGACATTTGACTTTTTCAACGCAGAATTGGCTGGACGCGATGTCGCGTTTGTAGAGGCCCTGATGTATCTAAACAGTGGAAACCCATCACAAGTGACCCCATTTTGGAAACTAGACCCCCTAAGGAACTTATCTAGATGTGTGGTGAGCACTTTGAACCTCCAAGTGCTTCACACAAGTTTATAACATAGAACAGTGAAAATAAAAAATCATATTTTTTTCCACAAAAACAATCTTTTCACCCCAATTTTTATTTTCCCAAGGGTAACAAGACCCCAAAAGTTTTTGTGCAATTTGTCCTGAGCATGCTGATACCCCATATGTGGGGGTAAACCACTGTTTGGGTGCATGGCAGAGCTTGGAAGGGAAGGAGCGCCGTTTGACTTTTTCAGCGCAGAATTGGCTGGACGTCATGTCGTGTTTGTAGAGGCCCTAATGTGTCTAAACAGTGGAAAAAACCCCCCACAAGTGACACCATTTTGGAAACTAGACCCCCTAAGGAACTTATATAGATGTGTGGTGAGCACTTTGAACCCCCAAGTGCTTCACAGAAGTTTAGAACTCCCGGGCATGAAAATAAAAAGTCATTTTTTCCACAAACCTGATCGTTTAGTCCCCAATTTTTTATTTTCCCAAGGGTAACAGGAGAAATTAGACCACAAAAGTTGTTGTCCAATTTGTCCTGAGTACGCTGATACCCCATATGTGGGGTGGGACCACTGTTTGGGCGCACGGCAGGGCTTGGAAGGGAAGGAGCGCCGTTTGACTTTTTCAAACCAAAATTGGCTGGAATTGAAATTGGACCCATGTCGCGATTGGAGAGCCCCTGATATGCCTAAACAGTGGAAACCCCCCACAAATGACACCATTTTGGAAACTAGACCCCTTAAGGAACTTATCTAGATGTGTGGTGAGCACTTTGAACCCCCAAGTGCTTCACAGAAATTTATAAACGTAGAGCTGTGAAAATAAAAAAAACATTTTTTCCTCAAAAATGATTCTTTAGCCCGCTATTTTTTTTATTTTCCCAAGGGTAACAGGAGAAATTGGACCCAAAAAGTTGTTGTGCAATTTTTCCTGAGTACGCTGATACCCCATATGTGGGGTGAAACCACTGTTTGGGCGCATGGGAGTGCTTGGAAGGGAAGGAGCACCATTTTGTAATGCAGACTTTGATGGAATGTTCTGCGGGCGTCATGTTGTGTTTGCAGAGCCCTTGATGTGCCTAAACAGTAGAAACCCCTGCAAGTGACACCATTTTGGAAACTAGACCCCACAAGGAGCTTATCTAGATGTGTGGTGAGCACTTTGAACCCCCAAGTGCTTCATAGAAATTTATAAACGCAGAGCCGTGAAAATGAAAAATCATTTTTTTTCTCAAAAATGATTTTTTTAGCCAGCTATTTTTTATTTTCCCAAGGGTAACAGGAGAAATTAGAACCCCAAAATTGGTGTGCAATTTGTCCTGAGTACGCTGATACCCCATATGTTGGGGTAAACCACTGTTTGGGCGCACGGCAGGGCTCGGAAGGGAGGGAGCACCTTTGACTTTTGAACGCCACGTCGTGTTTGGAGACCCCCTGATGTGCCTAAATAGTGGAAATCCCTCAATTCTAGCTCCAACCCTAACCCCAACACACCCCTAACCTAATCTCAACCCTAATCCTAACCTAATCCCAACCTAATTCCAACCCTAATTGTAACCCTAACCTTAATTGTAACCCTAACTCTAATTGTAACCCTAACTCTAATTGTAAACCTAACCCTAATTGTAACCCTAACCCTAATTAACCCTATATAACCCTAACCCTAAGGCTAGGTTCATTTTGCGTTTTACCAGCCCGTTCAACACATAGCATTGACGGGCTGGTAACGGTATAGCATAACGCGATCGTGTTATGCTATACCCGCTAGCGCAGAGGAATCAGCAGATGATTCATCTGCGCTAGCGGTGACGGAGCCCAGACGCAGGAGTCCGCGTCCGAGGCTCTGTCACTGAATGATGGCACGTCGCAAACGCATGCCGCTTTACGGCATGCGTCGCGATGCGCCCTCAAATGGGGGTGAATGGCAGCGTTAACGGACTGCGTTACACCGCGTTATACCGCGGTGTAACGCAGTCCGTCTAACGGACTGCCATAACGCATTATGAACCCAGCTTAATTATAACCCTAACCCTAATGCTAACCCTAACCCTAATTATAACCCTAACCCTAACGGAAAAATGAAAATAAATATAATTTCTATTTTTTATTATATGTCCCTAACTAAGGGGGTGATAAATGGGGGGGTTATGTATTGTTTGTTTTTATTTTGATCACTGTGATAGTTTATCACAGTGATCAAAATGTACTTTTAGAGAATGAATGAATAATTTTTTGAATTTGCCGCCAGGCAGATTCGGCGGGCGCACTGCGCATGCGCCCGCCATTTTTTTTTACTGGAAGAAGAAGTCGGCCTGAACGGAGGCCAGGGGTTGGACCGGAGGCCAGGGGGAGGATCGGACCGCACAGAGGGGGGGATCGGAGGACACGGGACCCCTGCAGGTACAGGGGGGGAGATCGGGGGTCCCGGGACACTATTTCTCTCCCCTCTGATGTGCGATCACATCAAGGGGAGAGAAATTTACAGGCAGGGATCGCGGCTGTGATTTCTCTTTTGCGATCGCCGGTATATGGCGATCACAAAAGAGTGGTGACTGGGGGAGCCCCTATTATGTTTTCTGGGGTCTCGGCTACCCCAGGCAGCCGAGACCCCAGAGAAATTCGCCCATCCCCCCCCGTCACCTCGCGGCGGGCGCACCACTCATGCGCCCGCCATTTTGCAGCATGGCGTCGGCACCGGGGGACACCGGAGGGCCCTGGGGCCATAAGGAGGGTTCGGGGGCCACAGTGGGGGTCCCGGGGACCCTTTTTCTCTCTCCTCTGATGTCCGATGACATCAGAGGAGGAGAAGTTAAAAGGCACATTGTTTTTTTTTTTTTGTTGCGATCGCCGTTATAGGGTTAATAACGGCGATAGCAACATCGGTGTCGGTAAAAACCAACCCGATTCATGTTCTCTGGGGTCTCGGCCGTTAAAAGGCGTATCGGCGGTCGTTAAGGGGTTAACGAGCTTGCATATTTTTTTTTACAGGTTTCTAGAAACAAAGAACTTTACGATAACTAATCGCTTGGCATTGGACTTTTGTTATTTTTCTCCTGCTACCGTACATCTTATGACCGTTTTTCTTTATTTTTGTAACTACTAAACACTGTGCATTTTGCATACATAATAAAGGGTCACTCCCATCATTAAAAGTTATTGCCTATTGATAGACGATAACTTGGAAATTAATGGTGGCCCAACTGCTGGAAGCCCCAAATGATTAGTGGGAATTTCAGTGGTCAGACCCTTATTGATCCTATGCGATTATGTATAGCTGATAATGATGGGAATAATCCTTTAAAGCCTAAAACTTTATTAGCGGAGGCTTGTTACCCAAATGAACCTAAGCTTCATAGTAGAGTGTAAATAGTAGTTTGTATAGATTGTGTATTACTGGTTTGCAGTCAGTACATTGTCAGTTTGGCATCAGGACTTACTGCTTAATTTACATACTCCACTTAATGGTGGCAGCAGAAGCATTCTTGGGTGTTTGGACTGTGACCCAAGAAGATAAATACAGAACTTAATGCAATCCTTGAGGTTTTTAATGTCCATATTACAAATCACTGTAATTTAAATTCAAGCAAGATAGATTTAAGTGACTTTGTGTTCACAGATACAATCAGATACCATAATGCAAGTTAAATGCAGAACACTTCGTTTTTAGAAACAGACCAATACATCATCTCAACTAACTGTGCGGTGAGTATCGCCAGTACCAATATGGTTTTAAATAATGTGACAATTTATTACAGAACTGTGCCATTTATTTTACACACAAATATGACAGTTCTCTTGGTTTACAAAGGCTAACAAAAAATATGGAATGTTATAGTATTGTTTGCATAAAATTAAGTACATGTTGTACTATCCGAGGATTTCAGCAACCAGTCTAATGTGTTGATCGAATGTTTTTTTTTTTTTTTTATTTAGCTAGAATTTAACACAGTCAGATCAATTCTCACCCATTCAGTCTGTGAAACAAATGATCATTACTGCACTTATATATATTCAGAAGGCCCACAATGCTACTCACACAGGGACATTTATTGAGGTGTAAGTTTGTGTTCATGAATGGTTGAGCTCATTAGTATAGTAGTTAAAAGGTAGCCACAGGCAAGGTGGCGGCCCAGTTTAGTTCATCAAATGTGTCCTTCAAAAAAAAAAATAATTTCACTTAGGAGAAAACATTCATCTGCAGTCCACTCTGGGTCATGTCCTCGAGAACAATCATTTCAAGCAGTCAGGACTCTCCATTCTGCACTTTAGCGGCTGGTGGTTGCATGAAGTCCTTAAATGGAACCAGAGCTTCTTTCAGAGCTGAGCACACCTCAGAGGAGGAACACGTGATGCACTCCACTAATGTGGGGTAAAGAGAAATGACCTGCGCCCAGGTGTTATCATCAACTGGAACAAAGAATATATGGATCACATTAGAAAGCACAGCCACATCTACATACTTAAAGAGTTTTTCCCATCCCATTTTCAGCCATTCTTGAGATATTAACACTTTTTTTTCTGTTTACAACTCATTGCCTTGGATATGGACCGCCGTTACTAGATCGCTTGTAAGCACTGCACATGTTCGCTCTTTGCTATTGAGCTTGTAAGCACGGTCTTTAAGCTGGCCAGGATTGCTGGAGTGTACCACTGGCTTCTATTCTGGGCCGGCTTCAGTGTAGGCATAACAAACTGGATGACATTGGTGGTCGGTCTTCCAGGCAAAGAGTTGAAAACAGAACAAACAGTTATCAGCTTAAGAGCGACTCCTGACCATTTCAATAAGCAGTAAATTGTTTTTTTTACAAGTGCTGTATGACGATATCTATTTATTAAGATGGAAGTAATCCTGTAACATGTAAGGTATTGCAAAATGTTGCATCACACCTTTCAATGTGAATGCCATAGGAAAAAATTATTTTAGTACTTTTTACTTAAATTAGATCACATACTCATAAAATAGTGATGAAGCAACAAACCAGATACATCAATTGTTATTTACATCAAAGAAAAAGAGCTGTCTAATGAGACTACCCTATAGAAACAATATCCTATTAGCGCATTACAGACAACTAGTGATGAGTGAATGTGCTCGGATAAGGTGTTATCTGAGCATGCTTGGGTGCTGAGTGACTTCGACGTGCTCAAAAAATATCTCAGACTCCCCACGGCTGCTTGATAGCTGCAACACATGCAGGACTAGCCTAACAAACACGCAATCCCTGCATGTGTTGTGGTTGTCAAACAGGTGAGAGACAAGCAGATGCGAGGACTCGAACATATTATTAGAGCACGCTGAAGACACTAGGTTAGCACCCGAGCATGCTCAGATAAACCTTATCCCAGCACGTTTGCTCATCACTACAGACATGTTGTAGTCCCTCATTGAATCCCCCTTCCTCTATGCGGCACAACAGAAAGTCAATCTTTCCTAACAACTCTGGTTCAGGTGGACGGACACATTCCTTATTTTACATGGATGGCTAATCATCGGACTGTCCGCTAATACTGCAGGAAAAAATAATTGCAAAAACTTTATTTACGTACTCTTCTGCAATTTACTGAACTTTCCATAAACCGTTTACATAGGCATGAAAGGCTAAAATCTCACGATGAGTTTTTGTCTATTTGTCTATTTTTTTACGCTGCGTATTTTAAAAAAAATGCAAGAAACCCAATTTACTTAATAGGAGCAGAAAACCTGCAACATCAAAACACTCACCAAAAGCTCATGGTGGGAATGTAGCTTAAGGCAGTGAAAGAAGCACATTGATACCGTTATTCCCGCCATACTTTGTCTGAATCCAGAGAAATCAATGATTTTGCAATATGAAAATGAGGCATTAAGCTTTGCCACATTAAGAGCACTTAAGAAAACCCTGCCTCCTAAGCTTATTTCCATCCTTAGTGCTTCTCTATGTAGAAGTGATAGCTCACAGTGTCTGTGACTTCAGATGCCGCCAAGAAATATAGCACCTGAGTAGATTATTACCGCATTCTTCATGTTTATGCGCCAAGGTGCTTTGCTAAGGTCACTGGCTCCAGCATTCTCCTGCACATGCACTACCCAGCCAAGGTGTACACCTGGAAGAAGAGCAATGAGGACACTTGGAGCGTCCAGGTGACAAACACAGTAGATTGCTTTCACATTGAGTTCTGTGTCGCTGTCGGGGCATACGTCCCAAATTCTTCACACTACGGGGTCCGGACGCATGCACCAAAGGGATTATAGACCGTAATGGTGATGGCAGAGGGAACGTGCACTCCACCTGCAGTCTACTACATCTGAGTGTCTGCCTCCTGCAGGAGTACACTCCCCAAAAAAGTGCATGGCAGAGCGCATGTTCGCTGTGCTGTCACCATTACAGGCTATGGCCCCGTCTTAGCATGCGACCAGACCGTTTTGCAGGGAATTTTGGACACAAGCTCCTAAGGGGACATAGAAAGCACCCTTACGCCAGTGGCCTTTAGCACGGCACCTTAGTGTGCAGAAGCAAGGAAAGTGGTAATCTACACAGGTGTTACCTTTCTTAGGGTCCCGTTACATATAGCGACTCACCAGCGATCCCGACAACGATATGCACTTGTCAGGATCGCTGGTGTGTCACTACATGATCGCTGCTGAGCTGCCAAACAGGCAGATCTCAGCAGTGATTAGGACAGCGACTATGCCGGTAACAAGCGACGCACGTCGCTTAGTTACCCGCTGTGTACCTTAGATACCAGCGCGCTTGTGCAGGGAGCTGGTAACCAAGGTACACATCGGGTTTCTAGGCACCGAGTGGTGCTTAGAAACCCGCTGTGTACCTTGGTTACCAGCTCCCCTGCAACAGCGCACTGGTATCTAACGTACACATCATGTTTCCATGCGCCGCCCGGTGCATAGAAACCCGATGTTTACATTGGTTACCAGCTCCCGCTTGCTTATCGCTGGTCTCCCGCCTGTCACACGCAGCGATGCGTGCTTGCCAGCGGGAGACCAGCGATCAAAAAATGGTCCAGGACATTCAGCGACGATCAGCGACACCCAGCAGGGGGGCTGATCGTCGCTGAATGTCACACTAAGCGAGATCGGTGACGTTTCAGCAATCTCGCTAGCGATCTCGCTTAGTGTAAAAGGGCCTTTAGCCAGTGCCTAATGTCACAGACACATTAAGCTATCACTCATTCAGAAAGGGAGGCACTAGGGAAGGAAAATTAATTGAGGAGGCAGAGTTCTGTTAATGGCTCTGGGCCTGACAAAGCACTTAACGCCTCATTTGCATATTGTGAAAATCATGGATTTCTCTGGATTCAAGCAAGACTGTGGATATAAAGGCACCAATGTGTTTATATTTCACTGACCTACACAGTCTTTCCAACATTACTTTTAAAAAATACATTTGCAAATTGTGCCAATGCTGGAGTTATTGTATGAATGATTGCATATAGATTTAGTGAACATTCCAGTGTAGCAGAGTAATGAATAACATGAAGAATAGGTTTGTGTTAGATTTAGGATTATACTGCAGAAAATCTAGACCTGCAGATGAAAGACGGTCATAAAACAGTCTGGGAAAACACGGCTTTTGTCATACCACTTATTAAGTTGAACTAATAAAACAGTGGTAGTACAGACAATGCATCAAAAATAGCCATTACCTATGACTAATTATGAAATTTGTCCCCAATTTGCAAGCAATCTAATTATAAGAATTTATAAATGGTATATTACTTAAATCAGGTTTTATTATAAAAGTAGTTTTACATTTTTCTTAGGAGACTTTAAATGTGCTTAATTATGCAAAAATATGTTTTATAATATGCCAAGTTTCATAGTAACAACTAGAGCAGACACAATAGACTGACATTCACTTTACTGTACTCCACATATCATCTTCATCATCTGAACCTATATATTTAGGTGGTCCGGGATTAGAAAACCATGGAGCCTTTCTTTCAGAGACAGCACCACCTTGACCATAGGGGTATTGCAGCTCAGCTCTATTCCCTTCAATGAGGTTGTGTTGAGATACCACACACAAAAGTCATGGTCTGGGTTAGAGATATTTCTGGAAGAAAGCCGTGATGTTCTTCTAATCCTGGACAACTCTTCAGTCTTTGTGACCCTCTCAATCGTATTCCTCTAGCCTCATGGGAATTTAAACACATCAGCAGTATGGCATTAATCTATAAAAGTACACCATTAGTCACCAAATGTCGGCCAATGTAACCTCACAGTACCGTGTGGGTATGTATAGAGATGGTTACCCATTTATCAAGCAACTTTGATCTATTAAAGGGGTCCTGCTGCAGCCATAGTGGTAATCTGCACATAAATACAATTTTATATATGTACTCAAGCCAAATTGGAAATACAGTTGCAGGGAGAAAAGTAAGTTATATTCTCCTTACAGCTGCTCACTTTCAGCCATCGGGGTGGCACATGGGCTGTAAGGGTATGTTTCCACGGTCAGGAAACCATCCGGATTCGTTGCGGATTGAACGCTGTGTCCTACAGCAGCGTTTAATCCGCAGCGGCCAGATGTTCCTGCATAGTCCAGGGGATTTTATGAAATCCCGTCTCCACTATGCGTCCGATTACGCGGGTGACACACCCGCTAAACCGGACATGCAGCGCGTCTTTTCCGATCGCAGCATGTCTATTTACCTTGCGGCGACGGAGCGTCCCCACAAGGTAAATAGCATAGTCCTATGTAGTGGTGCGGTGATTCCGGATGAACAAATCCGAAATCACCGCGCGTTCAGAAGGGGGCGGGGCTTAGGGCGGAGTGGGGTTTCCGCTCCGTCCAAAGCGCATTGGTTCCAGACCGTGGAACCATACCCTAACAGTCAGCGTGTGCAGACCAGGATGTCAGTCGAGTAGCAGGGCATGAGTGCAGCGCTCACTAGATTCAACACAGGTGAATCCGCATGTGATCACTGAACTGTGCGGATTCACCACGTCCAATAAATTGGATGGGTGGAATTTATCTTGCAGAGGCTTGCGTGTCCGCAAGAGAAATTGACATGCTGCGGTCTGGAGAGACTTGCTGCATGTCCGTCTCCGCGGGTGATCCACAGGTGTCTCTGAATGCATAGTGGGAATTGGATTTCTAGAAATCCCATCCACTATGCTGTAACATCTGGATGCTGAGGGTTAGACGCTGCACAAGTACACAGCGTCCAACCTGCAGCGTTAATTGATCGTGGGCACATACCCTTAAAAAAGTGGGTGTTCATATAGGAAATACACACTGTCCTCACCAGCAAGTAAACTGAGAATTCCCATGCACCCAAAGTGTAGATTTAGGTGAACAGATACACTAAGATTGGAAAAGAACATAAAATGTAGCGCTAAATAAAAAGGCTCATATCTCTGGGTCCGTATGGCAGACAAACAAAAATTGGAGTACTTAGGGAGGCAGCGGAAATAGTTTCAGCAAAAACTGCCCACTTTTAACCTAGTGACAGGTCTTTAAAAGAGTTACCCCATTTGGAAATGTATATAATGTCTACAGAATATGCTGTCAATATCTAATAGACGCATGTACCACCTCTGGGGCCTGCATCTATCTTGAGAACGGGGCCCAGTCTTGTGTGACCAGGAATGAAGAGGAGACTACTTTTTCTGTCCACTTTAAGGCATAAGTGCACACGTTCAGGAATGTGTGCAGAATTTTCCTGAGCAAAACCGGACTTTTTTCTCGGGAAAAACACATGCGTTTTTTGTCGCGTTTTCTGCGTGGATTTTACGCGTTTTTGGTGCGGATTTTGCTCGTTTTTACCGTGAATTTTTCCTGAACATTCTAGGTCAATAATATAGCGGGGAAAACGCTAGTTTTCTGTGAAATTAATGAACATGCTGCTTTTTTTTCCGAGATGCGTTTTTTGCGTGGAAAAAAACGCACCATGTGCACAAAAATTGCAGAATTCATTCTAAATAGGATGCTTAATTCATGCGTTTTTTTAAGCGTTTTTGCCGCGAAAAAACTGCAACATGTGCACATAGCCTTACAGAAGTTACAAAAATATCCAAAACTCTCTTGTTAGCAACGGCCTGGTTCTGCGGCTCAGGGCCCAAGGGCTTGATACACTTTTTGGGTCTCAATTACAGTACTCTGCCCGTCCATTCATGGTCACGTTGTGGTTTTGTCTGATCTAATTCCCCAGCCCTGCACATATTGACAAGGGAGCAGCTGAGCGCCAGCATTCACAATGTCTGTGTTTGCAGGTGTCTCAACCATTTTGCTGCACACACGATTACAACGCTGTGGCAACTGATTCTGACAGGAGACAGATGAAAACACACATTACTGATACTGTGTGCACTCGATCGCCCCCTACAGTGCAGGCTTGCTGGCAACTGACTCATGTGTATAGCAGCCGCTCGCTGCACCCGAGATCAGCAGCAGCCACTGTACACACCGACACTGTGCTCGTTCTCATCCCTCTCCTGACAGCATTGGCAGCCTCTGCTTTTTAATTCTTTGTGTACATAGGCGATGGTAATGAGATGTGCAAGGTTTGGGGGATACAATGAGACGGTGATCCAAAGTGAGTACTGCCAAATCACCACGAGGTGACGGAAAGGTGCACTGAGCCATTGGCCATGCCAAAGGGGCACTGAGGACCCCTAGTTTACACATCTAATAAAATAGTTTCTCTAAAAACACATTTACTAAAATCTACAGTACATATATGACTTTTATAGGGTCCAAGTCCCTTATAGAAAAATATACGGTAAATAGTTCAATTTTAATTTTGGGGCTGACAAACTCCCTTTAAATTCACTACTGTAAACAGGATTTGCTGGCCAAAACAAGATCTTGGTGCCCAGTGCATGCCATCTTCGAGTCTTTAGGTGATTATTACTCATTTTCCTGAGAGAACTAAACTCTTACATACTGTCTGCTGTATTAAAAAATTAGGGTGCTGCATACCGCTATATCTAAAAGAAAAAAAGATGTCCCCCACACAAAATACAAACAGAAGATAAAACCCCAGTCTTGCTGTTTAAATTAAGTACGCAAATGGCCTCTTAAAAAAGAAGACTACTATCTCTTGCCACACTTATACTAGATGTAGAAATTCTAAAAGTCAATATCGCCCTTTAACGAGCTTTGCCACTTGTCAAGCCAAATCAGAAACTTTATTTGCAGACACGTGTTTTGGAGCGTTACCCCTCCTCAGTGCAAATCAGGAGATCTGATCTGGCTAGGTGAGAAGCCTCTGACTGGGGGGGGGATGAATACATCATTTAACAAAAATCAATATAAAAACTATTGATATAGTTGGGAACTTATTAATATATGCATTATTATGTTGTGAAAAGCACATTTTAAAAATTCAGGAAGTTGTTTATCTGTTTATTGGGCAAGCTCTAAATTAAAAGCAAATGGTGATGAATCTTCCCTCCATGAAATAAACATTCTGAGGCCACAGTTTGTGTGGCATTGAATACTTGAAGCGGGGTAAGAAAATAGCATAATGCAAGTCATGCACTTTGGTGACCCTGTCATCTACCTCCTGAGAAGAGGCCTGATGAATAAGGTGCCTGAGGATATGTGAGTCACCAGCCTCGAAGGTCACACAGCCTCAAGATTGCTTTGGCCAATTCTTCCAATTAATTCAAGCATCTCGATTGCTATCCCATTTATTTCCGTTTTCATGGTTTTTACTTTAATAAGCAGATGCAGAAGGAGATAAACTCTCTTCATAACGGGGAAAATAGGTCATTTATATTAATTCAGATATCTGGCGGAGTGAATGCAAAGAATTACCATCATATCCCACAGCTATATGTTGTTTAAAAGAGTTTTCCAGCTTTGGTGAACAAATCCCCCAAGCTTATAACATCCCTCCAGTAAGGGTAAATCCAGACGAAGACTATTTACACAGTATTTTACCGGGATGACTGCCAAATTCCAAGAGAAACCTGACACAGCTACTCTATGGCCTCCAATGTCTAGGTCTGCAGCTGTAGATATGGTCTACATGACACTTTCTCCAATAACAAAGAAATACACAAACTACTATTTGCAGAATATGGATGAGAATTTGATGTTTAATTTATGCGAGCCACTCAAAAAGTGGAAGAACTGCAGGGATCGGGGTCAGGTTCTGCTTCATCTAATAATTTAGTAGGAATACCCCCTATGGTCGGCAAAATATATGACATTAGCAGATGATGCCAGCATGGATGATATCCGGCAGAAGATGGTAGCGAAGTATCCATAAATCCTAATGAGCGGTCTACTAAGCAGTGGAGAAATCTAGAATTCTATGCTCAGTCTCCGATAACGTAATTGCTGCCTAGGTAGTAGAAATGTGGGCCTAGAATCAATATTTGCAAGCTTTTTTTCTATTCAGGACTTTTGTTTGTCTTCTTTTTTTGCCCTGATGGTTTTTCATCAAGATGACACACTGATGAGTTTTGTGCAAACTAAAATATTTTTTTTGCTCCTTTGTCCCTTCATATAGTTAAGTGACATAA
Source organism: Oophaga sylvatica (assembly GCA_033576555.1). Classification (NCBI taxonomy): domain Eukaryota; kingdom Metazoa; phylum Chordata; class Amphibia; order Anura; family Dendrobatidae; genus Oophaga; species Oophaga sylvatica. The sequence continues at coordinate 150,897,360 of JARQOD010000004.1, forward strand.
TCCTTTAACATGTTCCAAAAAAAAAAACAACAAAAAAACACTATGCCAAGGAAGTATTGAAGCATATTTGTGCAAAAAAATGTGCCACTTTTTAAAAAATAGCAAATGATTACCGTAATTAGGCAAAAACATCTTAATTGGCTAACTAAACCCACACTGATGAACAAAAAAAAGAACAAGAATGGCAAAAAAGAGCTTAATAAAAGGCGCAAAACAGGTTTGTAAATTAGGTAAAAAAGCAAAGGAGAAAATCAATAAAAATAAAGTGCAATAAGGAATCGGCATGTGGCGTCTCCCTAAATGTCTAAGTATTGTACAACAATGTAGTAATGACGTCTGGGTCATGCAGTAAACTTTCTGCGATGATTCCCAGTAGTAAGTCTATAGTAGAAGTTTGGAAAAATTATTGCACATATACCACTGCATTCATTAAAAATAAAAGGTTCTCTACTCTACTTACCATTTTCGGGGTGCGTTTTCTTAAGTGAATCTATGAGAGTGCTTACAGCTTTTAACACAAATATGATTTCCGTTACACGCTGCCTGAAATATGGAATCAGAATCCTCTATTACTTGAAATAAACAACGGTAACAATTCAGTAAAATACGAGTTTGACAAATAGAGATGGTTAAAGGTATGCAAATTCTTAAAAGGGGATGGCCACTTTATTTTTACATATGTTGCGGAATATGATTTTGTGACATTTACTATTATAGTTTCTTCTCCTGTAATCGTGCTGCGTTCCTCAAAAACTGCACAGATCTCATGTTGACAGAGGAGCAGGAGGACCAGAACGGTCCATCACCCTCCTCCAATTATCAAAGGGTTTTCTTATGTAGTCGATGAAGGTTAGGTGACCACTCAAGGTCCTAGTCTTGCTAGAAAAGAGTCCAGTTTATGATTCTATGCATCAGACTCGCTGCAGCCTTGTCCAGTGCTATGGTCCGTATTGGTCTCATCTGCTTCTTGACCACCAAGATACATCCTAACACAGAACAGAACAAGTAGGCAGAGCAAAGGAATTAGGAGGCAGTAACGGTGTGTCAGGAATGGATTATCTGGGGGCACTATTGCATCTGAATAAAATTCATTTCTAATGGTTTCTGCCCGAGACCAACCAATATTTGTTTTGTTTCTGGGAAGTCTTCGACCATAGGTCTATGTAGAGAGGGCAATGTCAGCCTGTTCACAAGCACCCATCAGTTATACAGTCATGGCCAAAAGTTTTGAGAATGACACAAATATTAATTTTTACAAAGTCTACTGCTTCACTTTTTCTAATGGCAATTTGCATATACTCCAGAATGTTATAAAGAGTGATCAGCTTAACAGCAATTACTTGCAAAGTCAATATTTGGCTAGAAAATGAACTTTATCCCCCAAAACACATTTCAACATCATTGCAGCCCTGCCTTAAAAGGACCAGCTAACCTCTTTTCAGTGATTGCTCCATTAACACAGGTGTGGGTGTTGATGAGGACATGGCTGGAGATCAATCTGTCATGATTAAGTAAGAATGACACCACTGGACACTTTAAAAGGAGGCTGGTGCTTGGCATCATTGTTTCTCTTCTGTTAACCATGGTTATCTCTAAAGAAACACGTGCAGTCATCATTGCAGTGCACAAAAATGGCCTAACAGGGAAGAGTATCGCAGCTAGAAAGATTGCACCTCAGTCAACAATCTATCGCATCATCAAGAACTTCAAGGAGAGAGGTTCCATTGTTGCCAAAAAGGCTTCAGGGCATCCAAGAAAGACCAGCAAGCGCAAGGAACGTCTCTTAAAAGTGTTTCAGCTGCGGGATCGGGCTACCAGCAGTGCAGAGCTTGCTCAGGAATGGCAGCAGGCAGGTGTGAGTGCATCTGCATGCACTGTGAGGTGGAGACTCTTGGAGCAAGGCCTGGTCTCAAGGAGGGCAGCAAAGAAGCCACTTCTCTCCAGAAAAAACATCATGGACAGACTGATATTCTGCAAAAGGTACAGGCAGTGGACTGCTGAGGACTGGGGTAAAGTTATTTTCTCTGATGAATCCCCTTTTCGATTGTTTGGGACATCAGGAAAACGCCTCATTCGGAGAAGACAAGGTGAGCGCTACCACCAGTCTGGTCTCATGCCAACTGTTAAGCATCCTGAAACCATTCATGTGTGGGGTTGCTTCTCAGCCAAGGGAATCGGCTCTCTCACAGTCTTGCCTAAAAACACAGCCATGAATAAAGAATGGTACCAGAATGTCCTGCAAGAGCAACTTCTCCCAACCCTCCAAGAGCAGTTTGGCGATCAACAATGCCTTTTCCAGCATGATGGAGCACCTTGCCATAAAGCAAAGGTGATAACTAAATGACTCAGGGAACAAAACATAGAGATTTTGGGTCCATGGCCTGGAAACTCCCCAGATCTTAATCCCATTGAGAACTTGTGGTCAATCATCAAGAGACGGGTGGACAAACAAAAACCTAAAAATTCTGACAAAATGAAAGCATTGACTGTGCAAGAATGGACTGCTATCAGTCAGGATTTGGTCCAGAAGTTGATTGAGAGCATGCCAGGGAGAATTGCAGAGGTCCTGAAGAAGAAGGGTCAACACAGCAAATATTGACTTGCTGCATTAACTCATTCTAACTGTCAATATAAGCTTTTGTTACTCATATGTTTGCAATTATTATATTTCTGTCTGTGATAAAAACATCTGTCAAACACACATAAAAACCAGAGGGCAGCAGATCATGTGAAAATATAATATTTGTGTCATTCTCAAAACTTTTGGCCATGACTGTACACAGCTTGATCATCGCGCATTTAATGGCAGATAATACAATCGTTCTGTTCGCATCGTTAACAGCCTCATGTCAGCTGTTTACGACGGGTGTTGCGTTGCCAATAACAATGAGGTTTACGCTGACAAACGACCCAATCACCCAAAAACACAGCGTTTCGCTTGTAAGGTTATCGCTGGCACGCTTACAGGGACAGTTAATCGAGAAGTATTCATTGATCCTCCGACCATTGGATTAGCAATTCCTTGCTTTAGAAATCTCTCATTGTCAGACTGTAATAATGTATTAGCTCACTGGTCTGAAGCCTTGAAAACTTTTTTTTTTGGACATGTAAGATATTGGCGTTCAATGTTGGCACAAGGGAATACATCAAGATGAAAATTTCTGCTGCATAATTTATTTCCAGGATACATCCCGACTATTGCATATTAAAAGCCATACGTACCTCGGCAGAGGACATTTCCCGCTCAGCCTTTCATCATCTATGTAGCGATGAAGGACATCTTGGGATCTCTTCAATAGCACAGAAAGTGCCATTCTGGAAATATAGCCTTCCTGTGGCGTCGTTACTTTATTGCTAAATGAGAACTGAAGCAATGTCTCAAAGCACACTTTCGAAAACTCTTCTCGCATCCTAATGTCTATTTCAGCTTCTGAAAAACACACACAAAGGATTTAGAGGCAATCTGAAAATAAAACCAACTTAGGACCCACAATTATAACCAGAAATCAATTACTTTCGCACTACAGGCGGAGAGCACTAGAAAGGAATTGCAATAGTGTTATCGTACTGTGAAATGAATTCAGACATCTCAGCTCTTGGCAAACAGCGACCGTGGCTGGAAATCACACGCAATTCCTGATCAACATTTATAAAACAGTTTCCTGGTAAGTATCAAGAAAATACATTCATTCTTTGCACTGAGAAGTTTAAAGGTAACCTATGACCAGGTCTCTGCTCTCCATGTGAAAGCAGCATAATGTAGGGCAGAGACAGATACCAGCGATGTATCGCTCACTGAGCTGCTTGTTTCAGTTTTTATAAAATCACTGTCGCTGCATGTATCAGGCGCTGGCTGTGTGATTTCGCTCATGTATGTTTGACTCAAACACTATGGCATTTCAGAGAAAAACACACATTAACCCCTTAATGACCCAGCTTTTTTCGGTTTTGTGTTTTCGTTTTTCGCTCTCCTTCTTTCCAGAGCCATAACTTTTTTATTTTTCCGTCAATATGGCCATGTGAGGGCTTATTTTTTGCGGGACGAGTTGCACTTTTCAACGACATCATTGGTTTTAGCATGTCGTGTACTCGAGAATGGGAAAAAAATTCCAAGTGCGGTGAAATTGCAAAAAAAGTGCAATCCCACATTTATTTTTTGTTTGGCTTTTCTGCTAGGTTCACTAAATGCTAAAACTGACCTTCCATTATGATTCTCCAGGTCATTACGAGTTCATAGACACCAAACATGTCTAGGTTATTTTTTATTTATGTGGTGAAAAAAAATTCCAAAATTTGCTAAAAAAAAAAAAAAAAATTTGCGCCATTTTCCAATACCCATAGCGTCTCTATTTTTCGTGATCTGGGCTCGAGTGATGGATTAGTTTTTGCGTGCCGTGCTGACATTTTATTATACCATTTATGTGCAGATATGATCTTTTGATCGCCCGTTATTGCATTTTAATGCAATGTCGCGGCGACCAAAAAACCGTAATTCTGGCGATTCAATTTTTTTTCCCGCTACACTGTTTAGCGATCGGGTCAATCCTTTGTTTTTTTAACGAGAGATCGGGCGATTCTGAACGAGGCGATAACAAATATGTGTATGTGTGATTTTTTTTTTTATTGTTTTATTTTGAATGGGGCGAAAGGGGGGTGATTTGAACTTTTAATTTTTTTTTTATTTTTTTCATATTTTTTTTAAAACATTTTTTTTTAATTTTGGCATGCTTCAATAGCTTCCATGGGAGGCTAGAAGCTGCCACAACTCGATCGCCTCTGCTACATATAGGCGATGAGAAGATCGCCTATATGTAGCAGAATTACAGCACCACCGGGTGGCGCTCATAGCAATGCCTCATCAACAACCATAGAGGTCTCTAAGAGACCTCAGGTTGTTATGGCAACGTATCGCTGACCCCCGATCACGTGACGGGGTCGGCAATGCACGTATTTCCGGCCCGGCGGCCAGAAGCGCTGGTTAAGGCCCGCTGTCAGCATTTGACAGGAGGGTTTAACTAGTTAATAGGCACGGGTGGATTGCGATTCCACCTGCGCCTAGTGCGTGCACATTTCAGCTGTTCAAAACAGCTGACATGTCCCGGCTTTGATGCGGGCTCACCGCTGGAGCCCCCATCAGAGAGGGGGATCTGACCTTGGACGTACTATCCCGTCCAAGGTCAGAAAAGGGTTAAAAGCTGCCAGGGATCAAGTGGCATAGAAAACTAGTCGGATCGTCTGGTCCCTAGTGGAGAGAGTTCCGTCAGTTACTGACAGCGAGCGGGAAGAAGCCACTGCGAACCACCCTTCCGACTAGTCACCAGTGCGGCTTGGTCCACAGTGGCTTTTAAAATGTTTTTCTCTGAACGCCACAGTGTTAGTGAAACATCCATGGCTGAAATCTTACAGCCAGTGGCATGTATCAGCTGTCAGGTTTCCTTTAAAAAGACTGTCAGCTCAGAATGACTGTGCAAGCAAAGCACAGGCACTAAGTGCTTCACATCATGGCCAGTTATTTATATACACCTTCACACATGTTTGGTTTCCATCTATCTCCACCCTTTTCTGGCTCTATGAAGCTAGATTTGTTAATCAAAGATGGTGGGTGAGAGAAAGCTGGACTACGAGCAGGTGGGAAAGTGTACAGAAATGACTGGCTCCGCCATGAAGCACTGAGCCGTGGGACTTTGTCAGCACAGAATGACTGTTCAACCTAAGGCTAGGTTCACATTTGCGTATATGTGCGCAGCGTATCATCTGCATACGCAAACGCATGTTTACGCAGTGGTCTTTTTATCCGCATCATTTACGCATGACGCCAAAAACACGCTGCGTGTGTATGCTTTTTTTTGCATGCGTTTGCGTTGTTTATGCGCATGACATACACCAAAAGGGAGTGTCTCATGAAGAACGCATGCGTATCGAACACATCCGTACTCATGTCCTTGCGTACCAATGCATTCCCATAGACAGTAATGCATTTTTTTGACGTACTCATCCCCATGATTGCGCATATTTGACGGGTTTTTGACGTTTCAAGAAAATGCAACATGTTGCATTCGCCAGACACAGCGAAATGACGCATGTAAACGCATGTCTCTGCGTACACCATGTTAAAGATATGCAAGCATGACGCATGCGGATCTATGCGGATAAAACGCTGCACACAGACGCAAATGTGAAACCAGCCCAAGTCTCTTTAAAGAGGACTTGTCACCAGGTCAAAAGTGGCCAGCTCTTTTCCCCATTTTATTGTCGCTGACAATTCTGATTTTCTTTTGTTTACACAATTCCAGACATATGGGCCTTCTGTTTAGTTCAACTTTTTATGGTCTTTACCAAAGCTTCTCATAGAGTAATGATGGCTGAGAATCCTGAGAGTGACATTCCTTTGTAATGACCTTAAAAATTATCACCACATAAAAAGATATATTTCTGACACTGTATGGTGGATTTAAACACGAAAACAAAATTCCTCAGGGGAGCAGAAGGAATAAAGTAAAAAAACAAAAAACAAAAAGTGGCAACGTTGACCAGGTGACCGGTCCTTTTAAATTACATGTGTGATTTAGTTAATACCAACAGAAGGGAAATTACTGTCCCCATCATACCTGTATATTTTATGTAAAGAACCTAAAAAAGAAAACTACGAGAAAAAAAAATAAAAGCAGAATCTTATTAAATCTAGATTGACATTCTCCATCTATAATAATTTGCTCCTCTTAAATATACTGAAATATGCCATGTGTCAGCACAGTTTCCATAATGAGGAACATACTAAACTATATCATGTATGTGGCATAGGACCGTTCACTCTTGTGCTGCCTCCCTTCACAGGAATAAGTTCACTTCGCCTTCCCTCCGGGCGATTTTTCATCTTTGCACTTTTGCCTTTTTCCTCCCTTAACTTTACTATTTTGACATTATCATATGGAGACTTCTTTTGCTGGAAAAGTTGTATAGTTTGGAATGATAATTCACTATACTATGTATAGAGAAAAACAAGAAAAAAAAACTTCCAAGTGATAATTCAATCAACAATTTCAGAATTTTTTCTTTTTTGTTAACTGGGAAAATGAAGGATGATTTGAATTTTTAAAAACTTTTTTTTTAATCTCCTTAAGAGACTTGAACCTGCAATCCTTTGACCAAACTGGTTTAAGGATATAATGACTGAACATTACAATTTTGCTTAAAATTTTTTGCCAAAATTGCAATATTTCCACAAATAAACGCAAGTCATATCGAACAGAAGTTACCACTGTCATGAAGTACAATATGTCACAAGAAAACAGTCTCAATCAGTGGGATCCAATGAAGCGTTCCAGAGTTATTACCTCATAAACTGACACTGGTCAAATTTCTAAAATTTGGCCTGGTCATCAAGGTCAAAATTAGCTCTGTCACTAAGGGGTTTAAACTTCTCTCAGATTCTATAAGGCTAGTTTCACACTAGCGTTTGTCTGCGCACAGCCGCAGCTAAGCTCCGCCCCGGCCACGCCTCCTCCCGATCGCTCCGCCTATGGGCGCATGACGCTGCATGCGACCTGCGCACCCTATCTTTAACATTGGGTTCACAGGCCGTACGCAGGTCATGCGCAGTATGCGTTTGCCGCCGCTTGCGTCCTTTTGACGGTGCGCCGAGCGCACCAAAATGCAACACAGAGCGTCGGGCGCAGGTAGGCGCACCGTCAAAAGGATGCAAGCGCCGGCAAACGCATACTAGTGTGAAAATAGCCTAAGAGAGACAGAGAGAAAAAAAAAAGACATGTCTGAAAATTGGCGAGCATGTACCCTCAGCAATTTTCGGGCTCACATGGAAACCTCCCTGTTCCATACAGTTCAATAGGTAGATATGAATACCAGTGGTGGAACCAAATCTATTGGATATTTAAGACATTTTATCAATATGCCGTAAATGTCCCATATGTGAACACCCATGCCATACCGACTGTTGACCTTTTCTCAGTCTACAAAACAAAGGTGACAAGAAAAATGGAAATAGCAGCTGATTTTAATGGCTCCAAAAGCCAGTGCAAAAACTAGAATATTTCAAAATCTTTTCTTTGTAGTCAAGTGTGCAGGCACAGAAGTAAACCTCCTTCTCTAACTGGCTTTAGATCTGTAGGTGAGAAGAATTATGAGGAAGTGTCTGAATCATGGACATAGCTCTGGCAATATGTTTAGGATCGATGTCCTGCGGTAAGGGGAATCTCCATCCCAGTCTCAAGTCTTCTCCAGTCTCTTAACAGGTTTTCCTCCAGGATTTCCCTGTATTTAGCTCCAATACCCCACAGTTGCGCTTTCATTAGATTAGGCAGTGAGTTAGACACGTTTGATATGTTGAATAGTATGTCATCCACTTATGTAGTGACTATGATCAGTGTTTTGGGTCATAAGGCCACGTTAGTCAACACTGACGTATACACGTCAAAAAAAACTCTGAGGTGGAAAAAAATACTGTAAGTGGTAAAAGTGGACAAGCCTGACTCATTCAATTGTGGATTACTATGTCATTCACCCAGATTTTTGCAGTCAGTTCATGTTGTCTTTGAGACTTACATGGCCAAATGTGTGAAATAAATGTCTAGTACACTATCAAATGAGCCACTGACATTTCACTGCAATCTTCGCGCCATCAGGGAAGACAAGTGGTCAATTTCAGCCTGGACTGTTCCTAGTGCCTGCTGCTGAGTGATCGAAGAGAATCACCTTATAGTCAAAATCTTGCTCAGTGGGAAGAGCGTAAGTTGACTATATACCTGGAGTTCAGAGGTCACAGTCACCTGGGCAACTGATGGTGCAAGAGAAGCGTTAGAAGTGTACTCTTATTTTCTTCTTCCTAGCATTTTTAGAACATCTGAAGCTATTCAATGATAAATGTGCATTAAGGATGAATCTTCGGAACAAGCAGATCTCTTTTTAAATCTAAACAAGATAAGCATATACAATCCAATTGTTTCAGAAAGATGTAAACTCAATATACATTTACATAAAATGTGCCCCATAAAAAAAAAACTGATACTGTACCATAAAAAAGACAACTTCTCCAACTCTTACTATCACAGTACAGTATTCGTCACAAAACCACCAAAGGAAAACCGTATATTTTGCTTAATTAGCCCTTAATTAAGACCATGTTGAACATTCATCAGGAGATATGAAAATTCAATGCTGGGAGACAATTTTATCTCACTGAATGGAATGCAGGAATGGAAGGTTTCTCTGGAGACATGTGTGAATTCTCACAATTCAGACAGTTTATACCACTGCACACAGATACATAACTCACAATAGGCACATAACACAAACATCCTGTGCATTCTTGTCTGGGTAACTGGAGCTGCAGGAACGCAGCACAACCAATCAAAAGCATCAACCACTTTGGAAATCTCGGGTCAATTTTAGTAATGGTTTGTTGTGCACCATTTTAAGGGAGGTGATACAGTTACTCCAAAACCTATATAAATATATATTTTCAGTTCATAACAATGCTTTTTTTGTGATAAGCGATATTGCTAAAAATACGGATTTTTGTGTTACTCACCGTAAAATCCTTTTCTCCGAGACGCTCATTGGGGGACACAGGACTGTGTGGGTGTATGCTACTGCCGCTAGGAGGCTGACACTAAGTAAACATAAAAAAAGGTTAGCTCCTCCTCCGCCGTATACACCTCAGCACTGGCCGCAGACAAAACCAGTTTAGTGCAAAAAGCAGTAGGAGGCTAAAACATAAATCAGTGCTAATACAGGTACAATATATCCAGAAGTAAATCTACTGATATAGACCCAATCAAATAAAATTAACTTAGAAAACAAAGCCATCCGGCTATAAGGGAGGGAGCTGTGTCCCCAATGAGCGTCTCGGAGAAAAGGATTTTACGGTGAGTAACACAAAAATCCGTATTTCTCCTTCGTCTCATTGGGGGACACAGGACTGTGGGACGTCCCAAAGCAGTCCACTTGGGTGGGAAACTGACTCCACAGTGCAATTATACATAGGCATTGCTCATAGGTGCGCTACCGCGCTCTGAAGAATCCTTCTACCCAGGCTAGCATCCGCTGACGCCTGAGTATGGACATTATAATGTTTTGAAAAAGTATGCAAACTGGACCAGGTTGCCGCCTTACAAACCTGTTCCGCCGAAGCCTGATGCCGAAGAGCCCAGGAGGCACCCACTGCTCTGGTGGAGTGAGCCCTGATTCCTGCGGGAACCACCGCGCCTCTGATGCGGTAGGCCTCTTGAATGGTTACCCGTATCCATCTGGCTAAAGTTGACCTAGAAGCAGCGAGTCCCTTCCTGCGACCCTCAGGGAGGATAAACAGTGTGTCCGTCTGCCGAAAGGATGCCGTCCGAGATACATATCTCCCGAGTGCTCTCACCAGATCCAGCGTATGGAGAGCTTTTTCTACCCGGTGCGTCGGAGCTGGGCAAAAAGAGGGCAAAACAATGTCCTCATTGATGTGAAATGAGGACACGACTTTAGGCAAAAAAGAAGGTGCTGGCCTAAGCACTACCTTATCACGGTGGAAAAGTAAGTACGGAGCTCGGCAGGATAGTGCTGCCAGCTCCGAAACCCGCCTTATGGATGTTATGGCCACTAAAAACACCACCTTCCAGGAAAGGTATGTCAGGGAAACCTCCTGAAGAGGCTCAAAAGGAGATTCTTGCAGAACTCCCAGAACAAGATTGAGATCCAAAACATCTAAGGGAGCCTTGTAGGGGGGCACTATATGGACAACCCCCTGAATAAAGGTCTTGACCTGTAAATTAGATGCGATCCTTCGCTGAAAAAGAACCGACAAGGCCGAAATTTGACGCCTAAGAGTACTTGGTGCTAGGCCTGAATCTAAGCCTGCTTGGAGAAATGACAGAATGTTGGGGATTGAAAAGTGAAGTGGGGAATAACCATGTTCCCTGCACCATGTAAAAAAGACCTTCCAAGTACCGTGGTAGATACGAGCCTAGGTGGGTTTTCGGGCGCTAGCCATTGTGGCGGCGACCTTTTTGGAGAATCCAGCCCTAGTCAGAATCCAAGATTCAACGGCCAGGCCGTCAAACACAGGACCGCTGAGTTCTGGTGGTAAACTGGGCCCTGGGAGAGAAGATCCACGCGTTCTGGCAGACGCCAGGGTGCGTCGCTGAGCAATTGTACCAGCTCTGCGTACCATGAGCGACGCGGCCAATCCGGAGCGATCAATATCGCTGGACCCCCTCTAACTTGATCTTCCTGATCACCCTTGGGAGCAGAGCCATTGGTGGAAACAAGTATAGAAGATGAAACTGATTCCATGGTAGAACCAGGGCGTCCACTGCAATTGCCTGCGGATCTCGGTACCGGGAGACGAAGTTGGGCACCTTGGCGTTTATCCTGGAGGCCATCAGGTCCACATCTGGGGTTCCCCAGCGTAGGCATATCTGCTGGAATACCTCGGGATGTAGCGACCATTCCCCTGACGCTATCCCCTGACGGCTGAGAAAATCCGCTGCCCAGTTCTCCTCGCCTGGAATGTGGTCCGCTGATATCACAGAGTGATTTCTTTCTGCCCAGGATAGAATGTGTCCTACCTCGCGCATGGCTGCCCTGCTGCGGGTACCCCCCTGATGATTTATGTATGCCACCGCTGTGGCATTGTCCGATTGTATCCGGACAGGGCGGCCCACCAAATGATGGTGAAAACGCCTCAGAGCCAGCCGAACAGCTCGGATCTCCAAAATATTGATTGGGAGGGTCGCTTCCTGCCGACACCAAGTCCCCTGAGCTGTATAGTGACGAAACACTGCTCCCCATCCGAGAAGGCTGGCGTCCGTTGTGACTATCAGCCAATGGACTGGAGGAAAATATCGCCCCTGGCGAAGAGTGATGTCCCTTGTCCACCACGAAAGCGTCTGTCTGACCTGCCGGGACAGACAGCACTGAAAATTGAGCGAGTAAGGGCTCCCGTTCCATACTGCCAAGAGAGCTGCTGAAGGGAGCGGAGATGGAACTGGGCAAATGGAATGGCTTCGATCGCTGCCACCATCCTTCCTAGGACCCTCATGCAAAACCGGATGGTGTGAGGTATTGGTTGGCGAAGGATCCGTACCTCCTGACGGAGAACTAGAGCCTTGTCCTGAGGAAGAGTTATCAACCCTTGAGCAGTGTTGAAAATCATTCCTAAAAAGGTGATCCTTTGAGATGGCACGGGAGACGATTTCTTTAGATTCACCAGCCACCCCAGGCGAGCAAGGGTGTCTAGCGTAATGCTGACACTCTTCTCGCAAGCCTGATAGGACGGACCCTTGATGAGGAGATCGTCCAAGTATGGCAAAATGACTATCCCCCGGGAGTGCAGAATGGACACAACGGCAGCCATAACCTTTGTGAACACCCTGGGGGCTGTGGCTAGTCCGAACGGCAAGGCTGTGAACTGGAAGTGAAGGTTGCCGATGGCAAACCGAAGAAACTCTGATGAGGAGGGAATATGGGGATGTGGAGATAGGCATCCTGAATGTCTATTGATGCTAGAAATTTCCCCCTTTTCCATGGCTGCAATAACCGATCGGAGAGACTCCATTCGAAACCGTCGAATTCTGACAAATTGATTCAGTCGTTTTAGGTCCAAAATGGGTCTGACAGAGCCGTCCTTCTTGGGCACTATGAACAGATTGGAGTAAAACCCCTAACCCCTTTCGACCTCTGGAACAGGAACAATGACCCCGCTGCGCCGAAGAGATTCGACCGCCTTGAATAAGGCGTGAACACGGGATTCTTTTTTGGGAAGACGCGAGGGAAAAAATCGATTTGACGGACGACTGATGAATTCTATTTTGTACCCTGAGGAAACTAACTCCCTGACCCACTTGTCGTGAGTAATTGATAGCCAAGTGAGGCGAAACCAGAGTAAGCGGCCGCCTACTCTGGATAAATTGACCGGATTCTGCCTCCAGTCATTTATCCGAATATCTTTGGGGTTCAGACCCTCTAGATCTTGGCTGTTGAGATCGCATTCTTCCCAAAGGGTTGGTCTTGTAAAAGACCTGGCGATCTCTGGCCTGATTAGGTCGAACCTGAGCCGCTGGAGGTGGCTGGCGCGGCCCAACCTGGGTTACGAAAGGCCCTAAAGCGAGGCTGAAGCTGTCGGCGAAAAGGCTGTCTAATCCTCTGCTGAGGAAGGAAGCTGCTCTTTCCTCCCGTCGCATCAGATATGAGCTGATCCAACTTCTCGCCAAATAATCGGCCGCTCTGATACGGTAAGGACGTAAGTGATTTCTTTGAGGTTGAATCCGCTCGCCAAGTTCTCAACCACAAAGCTCTCCTGATAGCAATCGCATTAGCTGCAGCTAATGCCGCGCAATTTGCCGCATCCATAGAAGCGTTAATTAAAAAATCTCCTGCAAGAGCTATCTGATTGGAGATTTCCGTTACCTCAGAAGGCACCTCTATACCGTGAAGGGCTCTATTTAGAGACTCCGACCAAGATATCATGGCCTTAGCAACCCAAGTCGCTGCAAAAGAAGGAGAGAGTGCAGAGCCTGATGCCTCAAACACTGAGCGGGCCAAGCTTTCAACCAGACGATCCGTTGGATCCTTGATCGAGGAACCGTTAGGAAGGGAGAGAAGCGTTTTGGAAGCTAAACGCGATACAGGAGGATCGACTGTAGGAGATTCTGCCCACTTTTTCAGAAGTTCGGGAGCAAAAGGATATCTGGTATTAAGGGCCTTTTGTCCTGCAAAGCGCTTGTCCGGTTTTTCTCGGTGGCGCTGCACCAGCTCCTCAAACTCAGGATGAGCACCAAAAACCTTATGAGTTTGTCTGGCTCGTTTGAAAGACACCTTATGACCGGAGGCCAAGGTGGATTCATCGTCTATCCCCAGGGATTGATTGACAGCTTCAATCAGACTGTCAATTGTCTCCTGACAATTCGGTGCCTCTAGATTGAGGGACCCTTCAGAATCGGAATCTGAATACTGATCACTTGCCCCCAAAGGAGAGGGAGAGCGAGAAACTGAGCTAAAGGATGCCGAGGCCCCGGACGGCATAGGCGACGCAGTATGGGTTCGCTTCCCATGCGTCTGCCTGGTAAGAGCGCGGCCCCTGCAGGCCGGAGGTTCCTGAGGCGTAGTCAAGCCGGGTGAACCACTGTCCCTGCTCCTATCGGGAGCTTGAAGGGACTCGATTGCTCTGGTTAATGACGCCACAGATTGAGAAAGAGACAAGGCCCATTCCGGAGGACCTGACGCACTAGGCTCGGTTATAGGTAAGGACTCCTGAGCCCGTTCGGAGTCACAGGCTTCGCAGACCCGATTAGTCTGGGCGTTCGGAAAAGGGGATCTACAGGCAATGCATGCAGTATAGAGCACCGTGTGGGTCTTAGCCCTTCTGGACATACTGGATCTGTCACAGATTTCCTCCTGTCAGAATAATTTGGATGTGGCGGTGCGGGTAGTAGCGGTGCGGAGCGCAGCAAAGCGGAGCAACCAGGCTGGAGGTAGTAGCACTTACCCCAGTCCTGTTCCCCGAACGTCCTTTAATGATTTTCCACCTCACTTGCTGGACCGTGTGGCGTAAAAGGGAAGACGGAAGCTCCAGACTTCCAAAAAACGCGCTCCCCTTTCAGGGAGGCGTTCCTAAATAGCCGAGCCCTAGGGGGAGGGGTCGCGGGGCGCGGCCTAGCGCCGGCCGAAGCCGGGGACCCGATTTCCAGCCGCGGCCTAGTCTCCGGCCGAAGCCGGGGGCTGAATTTCAGGCCGCGGCCTAGCGCTGGCCGAAGCCGCGGCCTAAATTTTCGGAGACGGCCGCTCGGGATCAGGGGGGCGGGCCCGCCGGAAGTGCCGCTGCTGGGGGGAGGAGCCCGAGAACGCGCCCATCCTCTAAACGCCGAATTACCCCTGGCGTTGCCTGACCCTCGGCAAAAGCCGGGGGCTAGATTTCCGCCCGCGGCCTAGCGCCGGCCTGAAGCCGGGAGGTAAATTTTTGGCGGCGGCCGCCCCTGTGGTCGGAGAGCGGGCCGCCGGATACGGGGAGAGGGGTATGGGGAGCTCAGCCATGGACTTGCCTGATTCCTGGCTGAAGCCAGGCTGAATCCCCCACTTTTGCTTTCGCTGCTCCTGAAACACAGGACCGCTTCTCCCTTTGCTCCAACTACTTCCACGACCGACGATCCCGGATTAAAGGTGGGTTCCCGGCCGTGATCCACTGGAGCATACGTAGGAAAAAAGGTCCCAGCGTCTCTCAGCCGCAGTCTTCACAGAAAAAAAGGGGTGAGGAGGGTGCAAGCACCCTAACTCCATCACCCCTTCAGGGGGTGAGGAGAGGGACCGTCCGCCTCCTTGCAGCACCGCGGTCTTGCCTTGGTGGTGCAGTGGGGGCCGCACGGACTATTTTCTGCCTCTGGTACAGCCTAGGGTTTCAATACCTTAGGGTGGTCAGGGCTGAGTCCGGCATTCGTGTCCCACGTCGCGGGAGAGGATACGTGGAGGCTTTACTCCACGTGCTCGCCCGTTGATGGTTTGGGGAGATCGGACCCCTTCAAAAGGGTCCGTCGCCCCTGTCAAATCTTCGTGGGAAAGTAGAAAAAAAAAAAAATGGTCTGGAAGAAACCAGACGTGTGCCTCCATCAGACACTAAGCATGAACTGGGTTTGTCTGCGGCCAGTGCTGAGGTGTATACGGCGGAGGAGGAGCTAACCTTTTTTTATGTTTACTTAGTGTCAGCCTCCTAGCGGCAGTAGCATACACCCACACAGTCCTGTGTCCCCCAATGAGACGAAGGAGAAACGTTCAAAAAAGCAACCTGAACTGGTCATAAAAAAAAATGTTACAGATATCTCGTTGATAATAAATGTATAACTGTTAAAGGGAATCTGTCAGCAGGTTTTTGCTACCTCATCTAAGAGCAACCTGATGTTAGAGACCCTGAATCCTACGATGTATCACTGAGGGCAGGGTTCCCCAACTCCAGTCCTCAAGGCCCACCAACAGATCATGTTTTCAGGATTTCCTTAGTATTGCCCAGGTGATAATTGCATCACCTGTGCAATACAAGGGAAATCCTGAAAACATGACCTGTTAGTGGGCCTTGAGGACTGGAGTTGGGGAACCCTGACTTAGGGTACGTCTCCACGCTGCATACTGGCAGCGCTTTGGATGCAGCGGAAACCCCACTCCGCCCAAAGCGCCGCCTCTGTTGTATGCGCAGTGATTCCGGATGTGTTCAATCCGAAGCAAGTACTGATGGTTTCCTGACTGTGGAAACATAGCCTTACTTTACCAGGTGCAGCACTACTGACACAATCAGATGTAGAATGCAGCAGAGCTGAGAAAGCTAACCCCCACCCACACCAGGCTCTGCATGTACAATCTCTATAGGCAGTGAGCTGCTTATCACAGGAAGGGGCGGAGTCGGACTTACATGCACACACTGCTGTAGTTCAGCAATGATAATCATCAGGTGATAACGTCTTCAGTATAACTAAACAACAGCACACAGCCTGACACGTGACACACAATTAAATTCAGTGTTTTAACCCCTACCTCTTGTGTCCTAACATTACAAAGCATAAACTGCTGCCAGAGTTCCTTTAATTGAAGGCATACTAAAGACGGATAACCGTATTTGAAAAAACACAATTAAATACGGATTTTGGTAAGAACTTACCTGTAAAATCCTTTTCAGCGAAGGAAGGGAGGGAGACACAGTACTTCATTACTGATGGGTAGGCGGAGCCCAGACGGGATAGTCACCTCAGATTAAAAGAGTGTGCTGACCGGCCCCTCCAGCTCGGGCTCCTCCTACTCAGCTTACTCAGTTGTACACAAGCTTAAGGAAGAGCAATATCACCAGCGGAGCAACATAACCCCTTCTGAAGAACTTCAGAGACAAAAAAAACCACAAGAATACAGGTTATGCATGCAGCTAGGCAAAAAAACACACAGTTCCAGGTACTACTCACGGAACCTGACCACTGCGATGAGCTGGCAATGCTGGAACAGAACCGTAGCGCGTCGACCTCAGCCCAGAAATCGCTATCAGAGAAGGGCCACGCTGCTTCTGTAAATTAACAACACACTTCTGCCATGGGAGGGATCTGTGTCTCCCTCCCTTCCTTCGCTGAAAAGGATTTTACAGGTAAGTTCTTACCAAAATCCGTCTTTCAGCTGCAGATGGAAGGGAGGGAGACACAGTACTTCATTACTGATGGGACGTCCCAAAGCAGTTCAAAACATTAGGGTGGGAAACAAAACCAAAATAGGCAGAAACCCAACAACCTGAATAAAAGCGCAACAGGCGCCAAACAAGTTAACTAGACTCTTAAACTACCGCTGCCTGCAGGACCCTACGTCCCAAGGCTGCATCAGCGGAAGCACTAACGTCCACCTTATAAAATTTTGTAAAAGTGTGAACGGAGCGCCAGGTCGCCGCCCGGCAGAGCTGAGCCGCCGAGGCCCCTTAATGAAAGGCCCACGATGAGCCCACAGCCCTCGTGGAGTGAGCTCGAAGTTTAATCGGGCAAGGTTCGCCCTTAAGTCGGTAAGCCTCCAAAATGGCCGACCGAATCCAGCGAGCTATAGAATCCTTGGAAGCTCGCTGACCACGTCGACGACCTGCTGGAATAACAAACAGAGAGTCTGATTTCCGAAATCCTTGAGTAACATTCAAGTAGAATTTCAAAGCCCGCACCAAATCCAATGTGTGCAAGGCCCGTTCCTTCACAGTCCTTGGCCTCGGACAAAGAGAAGGCAACACAATATCCTGGTTAACATGAAATCGCGACACCACCTTAGGTAGGAAGTCGCCCCGAGTGCGAAGCACCACACGATCCGGGTGAAACTCCAAGAAGGGAGGCGAGCAAGAAAGAGCCGCCAACTCCGAAACCCTCCTCAAAGAGGTAACTGCCACTAGGAAGGCCACCTTCCAAGAAAGTAAATAAAGGCTAACCAAATCCATAGGCTCAAAAGGCTGATGTTGAAAAGCCTCCAAAACAAGATTGAGCCGCCAAGGAGATACAAGAGTTCTCCGCGGTGGAAACTGACGGGTTATTCCACGAAAAAAGGAACGCACGTCCCTACGCGAGGCGATAGCCCTCCGAAACAGTAAAGACAGAGCCGAAACCTGACCCCTCAGGGTGCTAATGGCCAAACCTTTGTCCAACCCGTGTTGCATAAAAGCCAACAAATTGGGAATAGAAAATTTTCTCGGGTTCTTTGAAGAACTCGAACACCACAAAAAGAAGGCTTCCCACGTCCTGTGGTAAATCCTAGTAGTAGCTGGACCTCTAGCAGCACGCAGAGTAGCAATGACTTCGGCTGAAAAACCTCTACGGGTCAAAATTTCGGTTTCAAGAGCCACGCCGTCAAACGCAGAGACTTCAGGTCTGGATGACAAACGGGCCCTTGGGTTAACAGGTCCGGACGAAGAGGAAGTGAAAATGGCGGTGCCGCTAGAAGCGACACCAGTGTCGAGAACCACGTCCTCCTTGGCCAATCTGGAGCTATCAAAACAGCTGAGATCCTCTCCAGCCTGATCCGACGGAGTACCAGAGGTAGCATAGAAATCGGCGGGAACACATAGATTAGATTGAATTGGTCCAACGGGCCACCAGAGCATCCACCGCTACAGCCTTCGGATCCCTGTACCTGGACACGAATGTCGGTAACTTGGCATTGGCCCTGGATGCCATCAGATCCACCTGAGGAGTTCCCCAACGGGAGCACAGCAGTGCAAAAATGTCCGGATGGAGACTCCATTCTCCGGGATCCATCCTCTCGCGACTTAGAAAGTCCGCCGTGATATTCTGAACTCCTGGGATGTGGATCGCAGAGATGGCTGGGACCCTGGACTCTGCCCATATCAGGATCCGAGATACCTCCACCATAAGCCTGGAACTCCTCGTTCCGCCTTGGTGATTGATATAAGCGACCGCCGTCGCATTGTCTGTCTGCACTCGGACAGGCAGACCGTGTAAAGGGACCGTCCAGTGTTGGAGGCAAAGGAAAATTGCCCTCAATTCGAGGATGTTGATCGGCAAGACAGACTCCTCTGGCGACCATACTCCCTGAACCCAGAGATCGTTCCAAATGCCCCCCCCCAGCCCGTCAGGCTGGCATCGGTGGTTATGACTGACCACTTCAGAGGAAGAAAGGACTTCCCCCGAGACAATTCTGTCGAACGGATCCACCATCCCAGAGACTCTCGTACCTTGCGGGAGATAACCACACTGCAATCCAGTGAGGTCTGCGACCGATCCCAGCGATTTAGAATGAACCCTTGGAGCGTCCTGGAATGAAACTGGGCAAACGGAAGAGCCTCCATTGAAGCCACCATCAACCCCAGAAGACGCATACATCTTCGAAGAGACATTGTCACTGAAGACCTCATCACCTGCGTATGTCGGATAAGACATGCTTGCTTGTCTGGAGGAAGAGACACCACTGCTCGTACTGTGTCGAAATGCATCTGCCAAAAACAGGATTGATTGTGACGGTTCCAGAGACGACTTCTCCCAATTGACCAGCCACCCGAAGTCCTCCAGGAGCTGAAGGGATAGATTGCGAGCCGTCCACCGCCTCCTCCTTCGAGGATGCCACAATCAAAAGATCGTCCAGATAGGGGAGGATCGTGACTCCCTGCCTTCGAAGTATAGCCATGAGAGGTGCCAGAATCTTTGTAAAGACTCTGGGTGCCGAGGCCAAACCGAATGGTAGAGCCACAAATTGGTAATGATCCTGACCTATGGCAAAGCGAAGATAACGCTGGTGAGCCCCTCCGATTGGAACGTGCAAATAGGCGTCGCGTATGTCGATTGACACCAAAAAATCGTTCTGTGACAATGCTGCCACTACGGAGCGAAGCGACTCCATGCGAAACCTTCGGGCGTGGACATGCCGATTCAACCTTTTGAGATCCAGGACGGGGCGAAACTTTCCCTCCTTTTGGGGACTACAAAGAGGTTGGAATAAAAACCTCTTCCCCTGTCTTCTGGTGGAACCGGAACCACCACACCCTTCTGCAGAAGAAACTCGACTTCCTGCAGTAAAGCGGCACATAGCCCGGGCTCTGATGGCATGCGAGACTGGCAATAACTGTTCGGGGGTCGGGAAGAAAACTCTATGAAATAGCCTGCTGACACAACCCGTGTCACCCAGGAGTCTGGGACACGGGAAACCCAAGTCAATTTGAATTGGAGCAGGCGACCCCCCACTCGAGAGCCCTCGAGCGGGACCCTGGCGTCAATCTGCCTTAGCGGGCTTTTTGTCAGATTCCCTTTTATCTTGACGGAAACTCTGTTTCCAGGGAGCGCGGGATTTCTGATTTGTCTTTTTTCCCGAAAAAGAGGGACGACCCGACCCCCATGAGGGCTGACCGAATCGTCCCCTGGAACGAAAGGACCGTCGACCACTATTGGTACCAGGCCTGCCAGACGTAGAAGCCACAGTCCTTCGCTGTGGTAAAGCTGTCTCCCTTGCCTTTGCTTTGGCAATCAGTTCCGTAAGGTCAGATCCAAATAACTGACCGCCTTTGTAAGCTAAGGCTAGCAAACCATGTTTAGAAACCGCATCACCGGTCCACTGTCTAAGCCACAGTGCCCTCCTGACTGAGACCGCCGAGGATTGAGCCCTGGACAGCAGTGACACCGTGTCCAGGTTTGCATCATGTCCATATTGTAAGGCACTTTCTAACAATTCAAACAGTCCATCCACCTCAGGTACTTGAGGTTCACATTTCCTCCGTAAACGGCCCAACCAGACCAGGGCAGCTTTATAAACACACATGGAGCCTAACATTGCTCTGAAGCCATAACCCGTGGCTTCATAAATGGCTTCATAAATGGACTTTGCCGCTGACTCTGCTCTTCTGTCTAGCGGGTCCTGCAAACTCGCCTTCCCTTTAATAGGTAGCAAAGAAGATTTGCTAAGCTGAGATAAGAAGACATCCACCTCGGGAGACTGAATCCAACAATCATTAGATTCCGTAGTACACGGATACAGTGACTCCAAAAGACGAGTCCCCTGAAAACGCTTGTCTGGGCACAGACGCTCCTTCTCCACTGCCTGGTTGAACTCAATCATCGATGGCAAAGTCGCGACTGACTTATGCGACTCCTGGAACATCCTGGCCGACTTACCAGGGCGAGTAGTTACATCCTCCTGTAACTGTAACGCCTCCCTCATTGCCTCAATTAAAGCCTCTACACGACCCGAGCAAAAAGCAGAGTGCATTTGCCGATCCTCTCTATCCGATTCGGATATCCCCTCTGAACTTAAAGGGGAACCCTCCACGTCAGAACTCTCTGAGTCGCTATACGAGCGAAAAGACACCGGCCTATGACGCTTCCTGCTATGAGGGGTTTGGCTGACACCCAACAACCTATAAGGTTAGACAGGCTATCAATCGAACGAGTGAGAGCCTCCATTTTTGCGTCACTGGGTCCTCCGACCGCTGCACTCGATGTCGAGGTCTGTGTGTCAGATATGCGAGACTGATCTCGTAACGGAGCTGGATGATGATCCGCACCTGTGCCCTGATCTGACATGTCTTACTCAGTACAATGACAGGTTACACTGATAGTAACACAAAAAAATGTGGTTTTAGGAAAAAAACCTTTTAACCAGACGCTGAAGGGTTAACTCTTAAAGAAAAAAGGTTACCCCAGCCACCATTAAGATTTAACCGCTTGATAAGGGGTTAAAATCACAAAACTCTTCACAACCTGTATTCAAGTGACAGATGTGCGAGTTCCAGGAGCCTCAATGAGGCAGCAGGCAGAGACAGAAAAAACGTCTCAAAAAAAAAAAAAAAAAAATCCACACTTAAATCGCTAAATATTTGCGATCAATTTTGTATCGCAAAGACCTCCAGCGACCCAAATAACGTCGCTAAACTCAGCGTGTGGCAACCTGCGCTACGGGGGAGAGAAAAAGATTCTCTAAGCTTCTGCCCCGATTGGGCAGAAGCGACTCACAGTTTTGCGGTGCTGTGTTCTTCACTTGTGCAGGAGAGCAGAGAGGAAGAGGAGCCCGGTGCGCTGTAATGGCCGCCGCACTGAGGAGGCAGCCGGAAGAGAAGGAAGCAGGAAAGCGAGCTCAGAGAGCGCTTCCTGCCCGGGAGACGCGAAGCCAACGCCCCCCGCCTTCAAAAAAAGCGCGGGACCCCCCTTCTCCGGTACCGCGATCCCCGTCCTGCAGGCATCCACCTGCGGACAAAATACACAAAATCACCACATGATCTGTACCAGCGGCTGCCGCAGCAGCCGGTGAATCACTCAACACACTGAATAAACATGTGGAGTACTCACCCCGTTATGCGCCACAGGGACCCCCAGGGGTTTTTCAAGCATCAAGCTTCAAGCATCATGCTTGAAAAAGACCTATGGAGGTCGAAACGTCGCATCTGGCAAAATAAAGACATGATTTGATCTTCACCTGGATTGGTATGCTGTTCTTCATTCATTACTTGGATAACTGTGTTTGGTCTTTAAGGTCCAAAATGCCCTGGGCCTGAATCGATAATATATTCAGCAAAGGTCCAGTGGCATGCTTAGGGAAATGGGGGTCCTCCTGATCCCCCGAATGAAAAATAAATCATGGCCAAACTTTCAAATACACATGGCTGGACTATTTAATTCACAGCGAAAACTACTGATCGCTCATTTCCTTTCTGCTTCTAGTATATTTATATTAGAGAGGGAATTCGAACAACCTTACACATAGGCGGTAATCTCAGAGTGGCTCGTGTAGTCACACCCTTGCCTGGAAAGCCGCTCTTGTGAAATCCGCTTAACCAATTCCCTTAGCAGCTTGTTATTTTTTTTCATTGAGGGAACCACATCAAGCTTACTTTATTTAAACAGGACCTGCCATAAAGTCTAAAGCAATATTTCGATGTTTTGCTCTGCGTTCTGCTTGTTAGACTATGTAACAACAAAAGGAACATGAATAACGGAGTTCTCTTACCGAGCAGTAAAAACGATTTCTTATTAGCACGTTGGCAAGCTTCCTTCCTTGGAAGTTTAAGGTAAGAATGCCAGTGTCAACCCTGGCGAGCACAGAGTAAATGAAAAACAAATATCTATGTAGATCTATCAATACGGGACGTTCCAACCACATCAACCAGCCAGTCTAAATGTCCTCCATCTCTCCCTCATATACACAACCTACAGATATTTGTCTACATTGGGTTGAGATGTAGAAAAAAGCAAAAAAAAAAAAAAGCAAGGAGTTTATGAAGAAATTTTACAAAAAGTGCTCACTTTTTAATCTAGTTACTGTGTGTGTAGTATTCAATAGTGGTTAATACGCGAAAACCACTGGTGTATATACACTCCCGCCCAGATTCATCCTTGATGATTTACTGAAGACACTTTTTTGTGTGTGTGTGTGTCTTGGTAATCTTCAGAATGGTGCACACGGTTCATGAATTTGGTGAAAAACTGAATTTTAGAACCAAAAGTCAAAAATCCTTCAAAAACGTTGAATGTTAGTCTTAAAAAAATATATATATATATATATATATATATATATATATTATATAAAACTTGGCATAAAATGTATAGACAATATTACTGGAAAAACAGCAATGATGAATCAAGGGGCCAGAAGAACACATGTTAGCTGTAAACCCTCATGGGAATTAACCAGAACTAGGCCCTAATATTCCCTATAACTGCTGCAGCCAGCCCAGTGATGTGATGTGCAACAGTCTGCTGTTCCTGGTCAAACACCCTGGAAAGAGAATATGCAAAACAGGATTTTTGGGGGGGGGGGGGGGGGTGGGAGGGGAAACACTGCGTGAAGTGGCAGGTATATTAAAGAGGTTATCCAAGACTATTTTTTTTTTCCTATGGGCCTGAGAACTAACATGCAGGTAGTTGCTAACTACCTACGTGTTGTGATCGGCTCGGATCTCTACAGGCTCAGAACGGTCAGTGTGCTCCAGCTGGCGATTCTGCGGATTCCACCAACGTCAAGTTGACAGAGCAGCTGCTTCTCTTCCACTCTACTCTGTTGACGGGACGTAACTGCTCCTTTCATGCTGATTGACAGCAGGATTTCAGCTGCCTAACTATCAGAATGACATTGGCAGTCATGCCCAGTCGACAAGCAGCCCAGAAGAGAAAGAGCTGCTCTGTTGACAGGAAGCAGCAGAATCCCCGGCAGAAATGGTTGGTGACTGCTCGGAGCTGGCACCAGGTAGAAGTTCTTAGAACCATTGTAAATAAAATAGTCTCAGAAACCCCCTTAAGTGTCAATTCAACAAACAAAATAGGTCCGTTCAGTTGGCACTGCTGGAAAACACTGCTGTAGTTGAGTAGGTGAACACTGCGGTAGTAATTCCACACATCCATTCACACAGAAGTCATGAAACCTGACTTCTCAAGATCAATAGGTGTGTCAGGGGTTGGACTCTGCTCTGATCATACAATAATCACATATCCTGTGAATAGGTAAGAAATGTTTTTGTGATGGCAGCTTTTTTTCCCTCAGATTTTAGGAATACCATAAAGACACAGGATTCCCAGGGTTGCCACATATAGGCTGTAGATTTTTAGTAAACTTACCAGTAAATGAAGACGACTGGGAGTGTATAGAGCCTTTATTAAGCATGGTCATGATTTTACCAACAAAGTCCTTAGGAATAAAGTTGGCATATGGCAGTATCTCGGAACTGATCAACTGGACAACCTAAAACAAAAGAGAAAAAACCTTAAGATTAAAGTGTATGTCGGAAAAAACTCTATGGTCCAGATTCATCACAGCAATTTTGCCCGAATTCTGTCAAAAGTTACTATGAAAAGTTGCAACATTTTTGTGCAATTTGGATTTGTGCAAAAAAAGTTGCATCTTTTGCCATTTTTAGTCCAGTTTTTCCCAGCTCTGCCAAAATGGGGGCATGGTAGGGATGTGACGCCACAGCTTGTCTAATTCATGACGAGACGTGGCATTTCCTAAGCCAGAAATCGTACTCCAGTTTGAAAGTGGAGTAAGATGCGTGGTGTGGCGCACGCCACTCGCCAGACGCTCCAGTCAAGAAGAGTAGTGTACGTCTTCAAGAATCGGCAGTGCCCAACTTCATCACTCCCTCTCATCAAGAACATCACCGATTTTAATGAATCGGATCCAATATTAGACACTTAAAGGGAACCTGGCACATTGAATATGCACTTCAATCTGCAAGCAGCATGTTATGAAGCAGGACGAGTTGAACAGATTAATACATAGTTTTGTGATAAACGATTCAATGTGACTTGCATTTTATTCATTTACGATTCTGCTGATTTTGGGATTAGTGAGCGAGTTTTATTTGTACAAATGCGCATCCAGAAATAGCTGTCAGTCACGGATCAGGACCGCCCACTGAACTGCTCATCTGACAATGAGCAGAGATTTCCATGGAGAAAATACAAATTATACTAAATCTTTGACAAATCTATATATCAATCTGCTCCGCTCCTCCTTCTCTATAATAAGATGCCCGCAGATTAGATGGCAATTTTAATGTAAAAAACGATGGCTTTAAACATTTCTGGGCAGCACAGACCCCCATAAAGATGACCCCAAAATGTAAATGTACTAGTGTTATTAAATAACAGGCAGTTATACAAAAACATGCTCTTTGTGTCTTTAAAAGGACGTTTCCAGGAGCAAGAGGTCATGTAGGTTTTCAGCTCTTGAGGAGTTGGCCATTACTAGGACAACCCGCTTCTCCATCTGAATGTTTGACCCTCATGCCAGAGCTGTTCCTGCAGTGCCGGCACTCACGTGCGGTTACGACTTATGAGCCTTGCGCCCAGTCAGAGTTGACATCACTGTCCTCGCCTTCGGACGTATACGAAATCAAGAGAAAAGTCAGGGCACCCCATAGGGCAGGAGGAGCAGATTGATATATAGCTTTCTGAGAAGAGATTCAGTAGAACCTGCATTTTAATAATCTAAATCTCTGCTCCTTTTGGGATTTTAGGTCCAGTGGGCGTCCTATCAGTGACTGACAGCTAAGAGTGCATACAGAGACAGCTGTCAGTCACTGATAGGACCCAAAATCTCAGAAAGAGCAGCGAGTTAAATGATGGAAGCACAAATTATACTGAATCTTTTCTTAAAGCTATACACCAATCTGCTCAGCTCCCCCGGCTCTATACCATGCTTCGTTTTCATGGTTCCCTTTAACCTCTAGGCATCACAGCCAGTTTTGGCCATTATGCAAAGCCAAAACTGTTTACCTTTAAAATTGTTATCTTTATTCTGTGGGATGAAACAATTAGCCTAATACCAAATGTATAAACTTTTTTTTAAAATTTGTTTTGCACAAGAACAAAAATGTTTTTGTTTTTTTTAAAGAAAAAACATTTTTTATTGTTAAAACTGAGATTTTACAATTTTTTTTCTCCTAACACTTAGAAACATTCTTTTTTTTGTCTTTTCCCAGTAGTTACTAATCCCACAAGAGGATCGCAGGTCCAAGTCTTTAGACTGCATTGATGCACTGCAGTACTTGTGTAGTACAGTGCATTATCTCCAATGTCAGTCTTCAACTTACAGTTAGCTGATTAGTCCCTGTCCTGGCAGGATCCTATTGGCTGAGGGATATGGCAGGCAGGAAGGCTACTGTCATGCAGGGCTGTGGAGTTGGAGTCGGAGCCTATTTTGGTGGAGTCGGAGTTGGAGTCAGTGTCATGGAAATTGAGGAGTTGGAGTCGGAGGTTTGGCTTATCGACTCCACAGCCCTAGTATGAGGGAGTCGGAGTCGTGGAGTCGGAGTCCGAGTCATGGAAATTGAGGAGTCGGAGGTTTGGCTTACCGACTCCACAGCCCTGGTATGAGGGAGTCAGAGTCGTGGAGTCGGAGTCCGAGTCATGGAAATTGAGGAGTCGGAGGTTTGGCTTATCGACTTCACAGCCCTAGTATGAGGGAGTGGGAGTCGTGGAGTCGGAGTCCGAGTCATGGAAATTGAGGAGTTGGAGTCGGAGGTTTGGCTTATCGACTCCACAGCCCTAGTATGAGGGAGTCGGAGTCGTGGAGTCGGAGTCCGAGTCATGGAAATTGAGGAGTCGGAGGTTTGGCTTACAGACTCCACAGCCCTGGTATGAGGGAGTCGGAGTCGTGGAGTCGGAGTCCGAGTCATGGAAATTGAGGAGTCGGAGGTTTGGTTACCGACTCCACAGCCCTGCTGTCAGGTCTCTGAAACCATAGCAACCAATGACACCCAGTGAGTGAGCTGCAATAGGTGCCGATGGGCTTGCAGAGAAAGCGATCTCCCTGTCAGAATTCTCACATGCCATTGTCACTACTGACAGCAGCATGTAAGGGGTTGAAGTGCAGAGATCGGCATTATAAGTGTTCTCAGTACATGCAGCAAAAGCCGATTTGTGTGTAACAGCCGGCACCTGCTTGTGGATGGAAAGGGCACAGCTCCTGCTATCCATCAGACTGGAAAAACTGAGTAAAACAATTCACCAGACCCCTGGTAAGCAAAATGCTTATATTCATGCTCAATTTCTTAACCAAATAATGAAAAGTATTCCATTTCTTTAAGAAAATTATCACCAAGCAAGGCTGAAATAGAATATGTCCAGTGTACCTTGCAGTATCTGCAGGCAAACCTTTGGCAGACTATAGTTTGCTTTGCACATACGCAATGATCAGATGAATAAGAAACGGCTACTGAGTTATGTAATGCACATCATAATCCAGTATGTACATGGCTATTGCAGGCAGCAGATTCATTTATTTGCCCACGACATGTTGTATGAGTTTGCTGGAGTTACCGGCAGGAGAATATTGGCATTTTTCTTTCCCCTCCTCACACAGATGGGATTACAAAGAGAGCTCTCTCTTCTTGCTCCACTCACCTCTACATCAATACTCTCGTTTCTTTGAAACTCTTCAATTGAAAGATTATCTGGAGGTGAGCTAGAAAAAGAAAACAGGGGGAAAACAGTATTACTCCATCGGCAGTTCCAGGAAGGAAAGTGATGCTTTGTGCAGAATAACATTTCAAAGTTAGGCGTACGTAGGCGATCCCAAACCAACCCTTTGTGTGGACATCATTTCACACGCCCTGCTTTACCTCTCGTACCAGAAACCATATTAAAATACTTCATAGTCCCCCAAAAAAGTCGTCTACTAGTCACGCACTACAAGTTCTAAAATACGGATTTTTGTGTTACTCACCGTAAAATCCTTTTCTCCGAGACGCTCATTGGGGGACACAGGACTGTGGGTGTATGCTACTGCCACTAGGAGGCTGACACTAAGTAAACATAAAAAAAGGTTAGCTCCTCCTCCGCCGTATACACCTCAGCACTGGCCACAGGCAAATCCAGTTTAGTGCAAAAAGCAGTAGGAGGCTAAAATAAATCAGAGTTAACACAGATACAGCATATCCAGAAGAAAAAACTGCTGATACAGATTAATCAGAGAATAGAGTTAACTCAAAACAAAGCCATCCGGCTATTAGGGAGGGAGCTGTGTCCCCCAATGAGCGTCTCGGAGAAAAGGATTTTACGGTGAGTAACACAAAAATCCGTATTTCTCCTTCGTCTCATTGGGGGACACAGGACTGTGGGACGTCCCAAAGCAGTCCCTTGGGTGGGAAACCGACTCCACAGTGTAGTTTATAATCAAGCATTGCTTATAGGTGCGCAACCGCGCCCTGAAGAATCCTTCTACCCAGACTGGCATCCGCAGAAGCCTGGGTATGGACATTATAATGCTTGGAAAAGGTATGCAGACTGGACCAGGTTGCTGCCTTACAAAACCTGTTCCACCGAAGCCTGATGCCGAAGGGCCCAGGAGGCACCCACCGCTCTGGTGGAGTGAGCCTTGATCCCTGCGGGAACCACCGCGCCTCTGATGCGGTAAGCCTCCTGAATGGCTAACCGAATCCACCTAGCCAAGGTTGATCTAGAGGCAGCGAGTCCCTTCCTGCGACCTTCAGGGAGGACAAACAGCGTGTCCGTCTGACGAAAAGACGCCGTCCGCGATACATATCTCCTGAGTGCTCTCACCAGATCCAGCGTATGGAGAGCCTTCTCCACTCGGTGCGTCGGAGCTGGGCAAAATGAGGGCAAAACAATGTCCTCATTAATATGAAAAGAGGACACGACTTTAGGCAAAAAAGGTGGTGTTGGTCTGAGCACCACCTTATCCTGATGGAAAAGCAAGTACGGAGCTCGACAAGACAGTGCGGCAAGCTCCGAAACCCGCCTTATGGAAGTTATGGCTACCAAAAACACCACCTTCCAGGAAAGAAATGACAGAGAAACCTCCTGCAAAGGTTCAAAAGGAGACTCCTGCAGGACTCCCAGGACTAGATTGAGATCCCAAACATCTAAGGGAGCCTTGTAGGGGGGAACTATATGGACAACCCCCTGAATAAAGGTCCTAACCTGAAAATTAGACGCGATCCTTCGCTGAAAAAGCACTGATAAGGCTGATATCTGGCGTCTAAGCGTACTTGGTGCTAGACCTGAATCTAGGCCTGCCTGGAGAAATGACAGAATGTTTGGAATTGAAAACCGAAGCGGGGAACAACCATGTTCCCTGCACCAAGCAAAAAAGACCTTCCAAGTCCCGTGGTAGATGCGAGCCGAGACGGGCTTTCGGGCGCTAGCCATCGTCGCGGCGACTTTTTTAGAGAATCCAGCCCTGGTCAGGATCCAAGATTCAACGGCCAAGCCGTCAAACACAGGACCGCTGAGTTCTGGTGGTAAACTGGGCCTTGAGAGAGAAGGTCCGCACGCTCTGGCAGTCGCCAGGGTGCGTCGGCGAGCAATTGTACCAGCTCCGCGTACCATGAGCGACGTGGCCAATCTGGAGCGATTAATATCGCTGGGACCCCTTCTAACCTGATCTTTCTGATCACCCTTGGGAGCAGAGCTATTGGTGGAAACAAGTATGGAAGATGAAACTGATTCCATGGTAGAACCAGGGCATCCACTGCAATTGCCTGCGGATCCCGGTACCGGGAAACAAAGTTGGGCACCTTGGCATTTATCTTGGAAGCCATCAGGTCCACATCTGGGGTTCCCCAGCGTCGACATATCTGCTGAAAAATCTCGGGATGTAGAGACCATTCCCCTGACGCTATGCCGTGACGGCTGAGAAAATCTGCTGCCCAGTTTTCCTCGCCCGGTATGTGGACTGCTGAAATCACAGAGTGATTTTTCTCTGCCCAGGTCAGAATCTGTTTTACCTCGTGCATGGCCGCCCTGCTGCGGGTACCTCCCTGATGGTTTATGTATGCCACCGCCGTGGCATTGTCGATTGTATTCGGACTGGGCGGCCCGCCAGATGCTGGTGAAAATGCCTCAAAGCCAGCCGAACCGCTCGGATCTCTAAAATATTGATCGGGAGGGTCGATTCCTGCTGAGACCAAATTCCCTGAGCTGTGTGGTGACGAAACACTGCTCCCCATCCGAGAAGGCTGGCGTCCGTTGTGACTACCAACCAAAAATTTGGAGGAAACAAACGACCCTGTCGAAGAGTGGTGTCCCTCGTCCACCACATAAGAGTCTGTCTGATC
This sequence comes from Oophaga sylvatica, assembly GCA_033576555.1. NCBI lineage: Eukaryota > Metazoa > Chordata > Amphibia > Anura > Dendrobatidae > Oophaga > Oophaga sylvatica. The sequence continues at coordinate 150,927,862 of JARQOD010000004.1, forward strand.
TGCAGGGACAGACGACACTGCAGATTGAGGGGAGTAAGGGCTCCCGTCCCATACTGCCAAGAGAGAGGGAGAGCGGGAGACGGAACTAAAAGATGCCGAGGCTCCAGACGGCATGGGCGACACAGTGTGGGTTCTTTTCCCCTGTGTCTGCCTGGTGCGAGCGCGGCCCCTGCAGGCCTGAGGTTCCTGAGATGTAGCCAAGACAGGTGAACCACTGTCCCTGCTCCTATCGGGAGCTTGAAGGGACTCGACCGCTCTGGTCAATGACGCCACAGATTGAGCCAGGGAAAGGGCCCATTCAGGGGGGCTTGACGCACTAGGCTCGGCTATAGGAGAGGGTTCCTGAGCCCGTTCAGAGTCACAGGCCTCGCAGACCCGAGAAGTCTGGGCATGCGGAAAAGGGGACCTACAAGCAATGCATGCGGTATAAACACGGATTTTGGTAAAAACTTACCTGTAAAATCCTTTTCAGCGAAGGAAGGAAGAGAGACACAGTATTCATTACTGATGGGTAGGCGGAGCCCCAGATCAGGATGTCACCTCAGATCAAAAGAGTGCTGACTGGCTGGCCCCTCCAGCTCGGGCTCCTCCTACTCAGCTCCAGTCGTACCAAAGCTTTGAGGAAAAGAGCCAAGATCACCAGCGGAGCAACATAACCCTTCTGAAGGAACTTCAGAGAAAAAACACAAGGATACAGGTTATGCATGCAAAGAAAGCCAAAAACCACAGAGTTCCAGGTACTACTCACGGAACCTGACTACTGCGATGAGCTGGCGATGCTGGAACAGAGCCTTAGCGCGCTGACCTCAGCCCAGATAATCGCTATCAGATAAGGGTCGCGCTGCATCTGAAAACATCAACACACTTCTGCCTTGGGAGGGTGCTGTGTCTCTCTTCCTTCCTTCGCTGAAAAGGATTTTACAGGTAAGTTTTTACCAAAATCCGTGTTTCAGCTGCAGATGGAAGGAAGAGAGCCACAGTATTCATTACTGATGGGACGTCCCAAAGCAGTTCAAAAATAAGGGTGGGAAAAAACCAACAAAAGGCAGAAACCCAACAACCTTAACAACAAAGCGCAATCAGCGCTAAAACACAAGTTCATCCAGAACTTCAAACTACAGCTGCCTGCAGGACCCTACGTCCGAGGGCTGCATCAGCGGAAGCACTGACGTCCACTTTATAAAACCTTGTAAACGTGTGGACAGAGCGCCAAGTTGCCGCTCGGCAGAGCTGCACTGCCGAGGCACCTTGATGAAAAGCCCACGATGAAGCCACAGCTCTCGTGGATGGGCTCGAATCTTAATCGGGCAAGATTCACCCCGAAGGCGGTAAGCCTCCAAAATAGCTGACCGGATCCAACGAGCTATAGAATCCTTGGAAGCTCGTTGACCACGCCGACGACCTGCTGGAACCACAAACAGGGAATCCGACTTACGAAAACCTTGAGTAATAGATAGATAAAACTTCAAGGCCCGCACTAAATCCAATGTGTATAAATCTCGCTCTTTCGCATTCTTCGGATCCGGACAGAGTGAAGGCAACACAATATCCTGGTTAACATGAAATTGTGACACCACTTTAGGCAAAAAAATCACCCCGAGTGCGAAGCACTACACGATCCGGAAAAAAACTCCAGAAAAGGAGGCGAACAAGAAAGAGCTGCCAACTCAGAAACTCTCCTCAAGGAAGTGACTGCAACAAGGAAAACCACCTTCCAAGAAAGGAAAGAAAGGCTAGCAGAAACCGTAGGCTCAAAGGTTTATGCTGAAGAGCCTCCAAAACAAGGTTGAGCCGCCAAGGAGACACGGGAGCCTTCCGCGGCGGAAACTTACGAGCTATACCGCGGAAAAGGGAAAGCATGTCCCTACGCGAGGCAATAGCCCTCCGAAATAATAAGGACAGAGCAGAAAAACCTGACCTTTCAGGGTGCTAACTGTCAAACCCTTGTCTAACCCATGCTGTAGAAAACCAACAGATTGGGAATGGAAAACTTTCTCGGGTTCCGTGAAGATCCCGAACACCACGAAAAGAAGGTTTCCCAAGTTTTGTGGTAAATCCTAGTAGTAGCCGGACTTCTGGCTGAAAAAACCTCTACGGGTTAACATTTTGGTCTCAAGAGCTACTCCGTCAAACGCAGAGACTTCAAGCCCGGATAAAGAGTGAGTCCCTAGGTTAACAGGACCGGGCGCAGAGGAAGTGGAAATGGCGGCGCCGCCAAAAGCGACACTAGTGTCGAGAACCACGTCCTCCTTGGCCAATCTGAGCTATCAAAATAGCCGGAATTCTCTCCAGTCTGATCCGACGCAGCACCAGAGGAAGTAAGGATATCGGCGGAAACACATAGACTAGCTCGAAATGGTCCCACGGATCCACCAGAGCGTCTACCGCCACAGCCTTCGTGTCCTTGTACCTGGACACGAAGGTCGGTAATTTGGTATCAAACCTGGACCCCATCAAGTCCACTTGGTGGGTTCCCCAACGGAAGCCTCCGGGAATCATCTTCTCGCGACTGAGGAAGTCCGCCGTGGTATTCTGGACTCCTGGAATGTGAATTGCAGAGATGACTGGAACCCAGGTCTCGGCCCAAATCAGTATCCGAGACACCTTCAGCATGGGAACTCCTCGTCCCGCCTTGGTGGTTGATATACGCGACCGCCGTCGCATTGTCTGTCCGCACTCGGACTGGCATACCGCTCAAGGAGACCGTCCAGTGTTGGAGGCAAAGAAAAAATTTTTTCCCTCAATACCAGGATGTTGATCGGTAGAACTGACTCTTCCGATGACCATACTCCCTGGATCCGAAGATCGTTCCAGACACCCTCCCCAGCCCGTCAGGCTGGCATTGGTGGTTATGACCGACCACTTCGGAGGGAGAAAGACTTTCCCAGGGATAACGCTCCTGGACGTAACCACCATCCTAGGGATTCTCGCACCCCGCGAGAAATGGTGACACTGCAATCCAGTGATTGCGACCGATTCCAACGACTCAGAATGAGCCTGTGGAGAACTCTGAAATGAAATTGGGCAAACGGAGGTGCTCCATGGACGCCACCATCAAACCCAGAAGGCGCATACCTTCCGAAGGGACATTGCTGTCACAGACTTCATAATCTGTACATGTTGGAGCAGACATGCCTGCTTGTCTGGAGGTAGGGACAACACCGCCCGTACCGTGTCGAAATGCATCCTCAAAAACAGGATTGCCTGCGACGATTCCAGAGACGACTTCTCCTTTGAGGCCACAATTGAAAGGTCGTCCAAATAGGGACGAATCGTAAGTCCCCGTCTTTGAAGAATTGCCATGAGATTTAGGCGCCAGAATCGTTGTAATGGTTGATTCTATGGCAAAAATGAAGGAAGCGCTGATGAGCTCTTCCGACGGAAACATGCCAATAAGCGTCGCGAATGTCGATTGACCAAAGAATCGATCTGCGACAGGGCTGCCATAACGGAGCGAAGGACTTCATGCTTGGCTCTGACGGAATGTCAGATGTCAGTCCGCCTTGGCGGATTTTTTTTTTTTTTTGAAAAAGAGAGAGAGAGACACGACACAAACCCCCGGAGGGTTGGCCAGATCATCCCTTGAACCGAAAGGGACTGCCAATAACTATCGGCACTAGTCCTGCCAGACGCAGAAGTCACAGCTCTGCGTGCGATAAAGCTGTTTCTTTTGCCTTTGTCTTGGCAATCAGCTCCGTGAGGTCAGTCAAATAGCTGACCACTTTCTAAGCTAAAGATAGCAAACCCTGTTGGAAAACCGCGTTCCATCCAAGTTACAGTGCTCTTCTGACTGTAACTGCCGAGGATTGCGCCCTGGATAGCAGTGACGCATTATCCTTCAACTAGAAAAGCCCATCTACCTCGATAGAGGGGATCCATCTTGCCTCGCCGTCCTTAGACGGTCCAACCGGCTCAGGGGAACTTAACAAGTACACCTAGATCCTTAATATCGAATCTATGTACACGGCCTCGCAGATGGAAATTGTTGCCGTCTCCGTTTTTCTGTCCAGCGTGTCCTGCAGACTCGTCTTCCCTTTTATCAGGAAGATTTGCTAAGCTGGAATAAAGGGACATTCACTTCAGGAGAAGGGGTCCAATTAACAAATAACTCCGTAGAAAAACGGATACAGTTTGTAAGGTCGTCGCGACCCATGCGACCCTTGCAACATCCGGGCCGACTTACCAGGACGACTAGTTACCTCCTCCGGTAACTGTAACGTCCACATGGCTTCCACAGAAGTTTAGTACGGCCCATGAAGAGGCAGGGAGTCCCTGCCGATCCTCCTTGACCGAATCGGACTTCTTCGCTAAGCGAGAAAGAAGGCACCGATTTTGTGTCGCTTCCTTGAGAGGATCTAGCTGACACTCCATACCTAAAAAGGTCAGACAGGCATTAATAGAAACCAGTGAAGGCCTCCATTTTGACACCACTGGAACCTCCGACCGTGCATGAGTCGAGGTCTGCGTGTCAGATACGCGAGGCTGGTCCGTAGCGGAACTGGGAGAGGATCTCTGACATGCCCTTGCATAGTATATGGCAGGATAAACCTGTCAGTAACCAGAGAAGTTCTTAAATAAAAAACAAAAGCTGAAGGGTTAAAGCTCCAAAGGGAGAGCTACCCCAGCTGTCTCCCATTAAGAGTTAACCGCCTAAGAAGGGGTTAAAGTAGCAGACTCCCCACAACCTTGATAATGAAAAAGGGTTGCGAATCTCAGGCGCCTCTTATAAGGTCGCAGCTGCAGGACAGCTATGCCACACTAAACAGAAAAAACGTTCTGTAGCGTAGGCGCAGGACACAGCATATCCGTAGCGCAGGCACAGGACACAGCACATCCGAAGGACATAGTGAATACATAGCGCAGGCGTCGGATGAGCAGGCGTCAGTCACCATCTGTAGTACAGGTGTAGGTGCTGGATAGAGCATCTGAAGCGCAGACGTTATGGAAACGTCAATCACAAGCATTTGGACGCTCCTCACACAGTATATGACGGTTTAAAAACGGTCAGTAAAATGTTTCTCATATAGCAAACAAGAAACAACGGACGCTAAAGGTTAAAGCTCTTACAGCATGAGCTACCCAGCTGACCCTTCAAAACAAGGGTTAACCGCCATCCAAGGGGTTAATGCCGCAGCCTCCCATAGCCCCTGCTGGACGGAGGCGTATTGCAGGAACTGGCTCAAAAAAGACGCCCTGCGCTCCCAGATATATGCGGTACAGCCGCAGATCGGGAATAAACTCACGAAGGCGCCCTGCAGTTGAAGGGGTTAAGCTTCCGCAGAAGCGACTCACCCTGCTGGTAAAAAGCTGCCGGGAGGAAAGGGAGAGCGATGGCCCCCAGGAGCTTCCAGCTCCTGCATTAATAATGGCCGCCGCGCTGTGTCTCTATGTAGAAGATGCAGGAAATGGAGACTGCTCAGAAAGCGCGCGCTCAGAGTGCCGCGAAAATTCAAATAAAAAAGCGGGGGAACTCCTCTCTCCTCACCGTGACTGAATTTCATGTACCGGCGGTCGCCGCCGCGACCGCTGAATGCGCACTGATATCACACAGTGAATACATGTAATAACGCTGCCACCGCAGTCGTTAAAGCACACTGACATAATCACAGTGAATACATTGTAATAACGCTGCCACCGCAGTCGTTAAGGCACACTGATATCACACAGTGAAAACATGTAATAACGCTGCCACCGCAGTCGTTAAGGCACACTGACATAATCACAGTGAATACATGTAAAATGCTGCCACTGCAGTCGTTAAGGCACACTGATATCACACAGTGAATACATGTAATAACGCTGCCACCGCAGTCGTTAAGG
>JARQOD010000004.1:150933781-150957353 GCA_033576555.1 Oophaga sylvatica
ACATCAATTAAGGAATCTGCTTCTCTGACCTTCTAGGGGCATCAAAACACAATAGCAGACTCCAATCAGAGGGCAATAAAACTTTCACACTCCTTATCTATGAACTGTTCCAATATTTATGTTCATCCCTCTGCCATAATGACAGTTCTGCTTCACGTCACTTGTCTTTTCTTATTGCATTATTTCTGTGCTGTGTTGTGTATAAATATGTGATTCTTCAGCTTTTGTTTTAGTCTTTGCCTGATGAAGAGACCTGAGTAGTCTCGAAAGCTTGCAATTTGTTACCATCTTTTCAGTTAGCCATTAAAAGGTATCAACCACTGAGGACTCTCAAGTCTAAATATTTTTCTATACACACACTATAATGCACACATACACACACACAATACGTACCTTTCCTCCTTGTTCCCCCTCTGCTCTGGCTTCTGCAGAGCATCTCATCAGCTCCACTGCTGGCACATTCTGAGTCAGAGGCAGAGGGGCAGTGATGGGAGAGGGAGTATCGCATGACGCTCTCACCTCCATCACTGCTTTCAACAGTATCAGCATCTATGATGCTGATAAGTTGAATGCGCAATGCGGGTGTGGGTTGGGGGAGGGGGTGGCGTGTTGCCGGGCCCCTCTTACTCAGGGGCCCCATAGTGGCTGGCTTGGGGCCCCTGGAGGAGCCAGGGCCCTAGATGGCTGCCTGGTCTACCTGACCCTAACGCCAGACCTTTATAAAGGCCATATTTGTGCAGGTGTCTCTGAACAGTAGAACAATGTACCACAACTCCAGAGTCTGCTAAATCCTTCAGAAGGTCTTTTGCAGTCAAGCGGTGGTTCTGATTTGCCTCTCTAGCAATCCTATGAGAAGCTTTCTCTGAAATTTTTCTAGGTCTTTCAGACCTTATCTGTTCCCGTTAACTGCCATTTCTTAATTACATTTTGAACTGAGGAAAAGGAAACTTGAAAATGCTTTGTGATCTTCTTATACCTTTTGCTTCTTTTGCTTTTTCAAAATTTTCATTTTCAAAATGCTGGCATCTGCTTAGAAGAACCCATGGCTGCTGTTTTTTTGGCACAAGGTTAGAGGAGGCTGGGTTTTATAAAGTTAGGAAATTTACATCACCTGGACTTTCCTAATGATGATCGTGAACAAGCCATAATCCTAACAGGCTAATTAAGGTCTGAAACCTTGGTCAAACTTATCTGAGAACACAAATATCCAAGGCTGTACAAACTTTTGCATTGGCACATTTTCCTTTTGTAATTTTTAAAATGTAAATAATGACAATAAACAGTACAGACCAAAATTTTGGACACACCTTCTCATTTAAAGATTTTTCTGTATTTTCATGACTATGGAAATTGTAAATTCACACTGAAGGCATCAAAACTATGAATTAACACATGTGGAATTATATACTTAACAAAAAAGTGTGTAACAACTGAAATTATGTCTTATATTCTAGGTTTTTCAAAGTAGCCACCTTTTGCTTTGATGAGTGCTTTGCACACTCTTGGCATTCTCTTGATAAGCTTCAAGAGGTAGTCACCCGAAATGGTTTTCCCTTCACAGGTGTGCCCTGTCAGATTTAATAAGTGGGATTTCTGGCCTTATAAATGGGATTGAGACCATCAGTTGTGTTGTGCAGAAGTCTGGTGGATACACAGCTGGTAGTCCTACTGTATAGACTGTTAGAATTTGTATTATGGCAAGAAAAAAACAGCTAAGTAAAGAAAAACGAGTAGCCATCATTACTTTAAGAAATGAAGGTCAGTCAGTCCAAAAAATTGGGAAAACTTTGAAAGTGTCCCCAAGTGCAGTTGCAAAAACCATCAAGCGCTACAAAGAAACTGTCTCACATGAGGACCGCCCCAGGAAAGGAAGACCAAGAGTCACCTCTGCTTCTGAGGATAAGTTTATCCGAGTCACCAGCCTCAGAAATCGCAGGTTTACAGCAGCTCAGATTAGAGATCAGGTCAATGCCACACAGAGTTCTAGCAGCAGACACATCTCTACAACAACTGTTAAGAGGAGACTTTGTGCAGCAGGCCTTCATGGTAAAATAGCTGCTAGGAAACCACTGTTAAATGACAGGCAACAAGCAGAAGAGACTTGTTTGGGCTAAAGAACACAAGGAATGGACATTAAACCAGTGGAAATCTGTGCTTTGGTCTGTGCTTTGGTCTGATGAGTCCAAATTTGAGATCTTTCGTTCCAACCACTGTGTCTTTGTGCTACGCAGAAAAGGTGAACGGATGGACTCTACATGCCTGGTTCCCACCATGAAGCATGGAGGAGGAGGTGTGATGGTGTGGGGGTGCTTTGCTGGTGACACTGTTGGGGATTTATTCAAAATTGAAGGCATACTGAACCAGCATGGCAACCACAGCATCTTGCAGCGGCATGCTATTCCATCCGGTTTGCGTTTAGTTGGACCATCATTTATTTTTCAACAGGGCAATGACTCCAAACACACCTCCAGTCTGTGTAAGGGCTATTTGACCAAGAAGGAGAGTGATGGGGTGCTACGCCAGATGACCTGGCCTCCACAGTCACCAGACCTGAACCCAATCGAGATGGTTTGGGGTGAGCTGGACCGCAGAGTGAAGGCAAAAGGGCCAACAAGTGCTTAGTATCTCTGGGAACTCCTTCAAGATTGTTGGAAGACCATTTCCAGTGACTACCTCTTGAAGCTCATCAAGAGTGCGCAAAGCACTCATCAAAGCAAAAGGTGGCTACTTTGAAGAACATAGAATATAAGACATATTTTCAGTTGTTTCACACTTTTTTGTTATGTCTGTGACCGCTCCTGGCACATAGTGCCGGGTGTCAGCTGTGATAATCAGCTGACACCCGGCCGCGATCCGCTGTGCTCACCCCAGGTGCGCAGCTGATCGCATGTGACGTACTATTCCGTCCCTGGGAATTAAGTACCAGGTCACATGGATGGAATAGTATGTCGGATGGGATTAAAGGGTTAAAGTAATGATGGCCACTCGTTTTTCTTTACTTAGCTGCTTTTTTCTTGCCATAATACAAATTCTAACAGTCTATTCAGTAGGACTATCAGCTGTGTATCCACCAGACTTCTGCACAACACAACTGATGCTCCCAACCCCATTTATAAGGCCAGAAATCCCACTTATTAAACCTGACAGGGCACACCTGTGAAGTGAAAACCATTTCCGGTGACTACCTCTTGAAGATCATCAAGAGAATGCCAAGAGTGTGCAAAGCAGTCATCAAAGCAAAAGGTGGCTACTTTGAAGAACCTAGAATATAAGACATAATTTCAGTTGTTACACAACTTTTTGATAAGTATGTAATTCCACATGTGTTAATTCATAGTTTTGATGCCTTCAGTGTGAATTTACAATTTTCATAGTCATGAAAATACAGAAAAATCTTTAAATGAGAAGGTGTGTCCAAACTTTTGGTCTGTACTGTATATACATATATTTTTTGCCTAAAATACAAAGGAAATGTGTCATCTTTAACTTTAGTCCTTTTAGAGATCATTTCATCTTTAACTTGTTTAACTATTCACAATAACAGTAATTTTGAGCATGGCATGCCAAAACTTTCACATGCCACTGTATTTGCGGATTACTAATGGCAAATTCTCTTCTCGTGTTCTTTTCTGCCTTCTTGTTCCACCACATTTAACTACAATCTGTTTTCAGAGAGAACATAACCTTACATCATCATATGACCATGTATCATCTCCACCCAACCCCTGAGCTATATGGAGCTGTGATATGACATTCATATAGTACATGTGTATGGGTTGGTATTGCAATACTAACAGAACACATAAAATAAGTATTTGCGGCCAAAAAATAGTCAAATAAACTTCACTTGAAATGTATACTGGTAAACTTTACCTTGGAGAGCTGCTGTTTGCGTGATGAATAGATTTGATGATGGCGCCCAGCATTTCCTATAGCATGTCTTAGCACGAGAGGTTTTACAGTATACAGTATTTGACCTTGTATTATTTAAAAACAGGCAATGTTTCTCAAGTGTCAGGTGCTGTTGCACTTCCCTTTTCTGAGCTGCCATGAGACTATTGATCCATATTCTTTCATCGCCAGCTGCATGAACGATCTTTGCAAGTAAGTGTTAATGGGGTGAAGGATCAAATAAGTGAAAATGTTTGTCTACGAGTACAAAACAGGTTTTACTGATTTTCTGGAACAGCTCCAAAGAGTTTGACTGGTATTTAGTTTCGCTTCATTCACTTGAATGGGAATGAGCTGCAGTATAAAACACACCCATAGTACATTAGTTTACCTATTTAAGCCCCAGACCACTCCCTGGGTGGAGATAAGGTGGACAGCCTCCCACCCACTCTATGGTTGTCCACAAAAATCCAGCCGATTATGTAAATTAGCTGTTAACCCCTCACAGCAATTAGTGGGTGTAATCCTGGGCAACTACTGTAATGTGCTCTCTCGTCCAAGCCTTATACATTTTCATGTTTTTTTATATTACTAATAATATGGATAAATAATTAAAGCTGGGAATCAAATAGAATTAATGTAATAAATGCAGAATTCTCAGAAGCATAATGTAGTGGTACATGGTACATCAGGCATGGTGATTATTCTTTTTTGTCCTCAGGCAAGACGATGAAGAAGCCTACTGTCGCGCTGTAATGGAGTACGCAAGAGCATGCTCCCATTCCGGCTTTCCCATACGAGACTGGCGCGATGACTTCCCTGCATGCAGTAAGTGCATTATTATGGTGATTGTAAAAACATTTTAACTGTGGATTCTTTTCTAATGTGTAGGCAAATAATAGGTAATAATTTAATACAGAATTATTTGTTGGCGATACTGAAAACATTGAGGAGCAGGCAACTGTTTTTGATGCACTTTTAAGGGGCTTTCCAGTTTAGAAAACCCTGAAACTTTACTCACTCTCCTCTCCAGGACTTAGTCTCCGCCGCTGCTCCAGATGTCTATTATTATGTGCAGTGTTGCTGTCATGTCAACAGCACTGCAGCCAACTACTGAGCGTAGCTGCTCTGATCGGTTTGTGCCGTCAACTTTGGCAGAGCCACTGAGCTCAGTTATTGGCTGGAGTTCTAACAACAATAACAAACATTGGGAGCAGCAGCAGAGACTGAGCGCAGGACCTGTGGAGATAAACTTCATTCAGAGGAAGGGGTTTCCAAAACGGATGTTTTTTCTTTAACTATTTCAACACACTTAAAAGAGTTTTCTGGAAATTTATTGATAACCAATCTTTAAGATGAATGGTGTTGAGCTGTAATATTTAACATGCCTGTTTAAGAAAGGAAGTCCCTTGATTTTGGTGATCAACAGAAAAATGTCCTAATGATTTGTTTAAAAAGTTCCTATCCTTAAAAAATAAAATGAAAACTTCAGAACATCTACCTAATACAAAAAAATAATGCTGTTACTGAAAGCAACGTAAAATCTTTATTCTCTAATATAAGACTTACGAACCCTGAACTTTTAATCCTTATGAAACAAGCAGAGTTCATCTACCAGATATTTCAAACCAGACAGTAGACAGTCCAATGCGAGATTTATTTATAAATACGAAAGAAAACAAAGGAATAATATCCAAAATATACAAAATCCTTTGTGACACGTGGGAAACCCCACAATTCATTAATAGTTATGAAAGAGAATTAAATATGACCTTTAATTCAGAGGACGTTACAATAATCCTAAAAGGTGTACATTCCATCTCTCCTACCATTAAATATCAAGAACTCAACTATAAAATAATATCTAGGTGGTATAAAACCCCCAACAAGATTGGCAAATCTTACTCGCCAAATTTTTGGAGATGCAACTCCAAACTTGGTACACCCTCCCATATTTGGTACCATTGTACTAAAATCTTATTTTTTTGGGAAAAAATCAACAAACATGTAGAAAAGACTCTTAACCTCTCACTCAGTCTAACCTCCCAGCTAATTTTATATAACCTCCATTCCCAACAGCAACCTGTTAACACACACTGTATAATGTCTCACCTCCTTAATGCATCTGAGAGCCTTATTTCAAAATACTTGGAGAGCTCATGATGCCCATCCTTAGCAGAATGGATCAATGTGTCAAATACTATATACTCATTTGAAAAAAAAAACCTCCCCCTTCCTTCACCCTCCCCATTACCCTTCCTTTCACTTCCCTCTTCCACACTATCCCCATACTCCCCCTAGTTATCTCTACTCCATACATTAAACAAATGTTGATATTCCTTCATATGATTGCATTTAAATGTTGATATCTATATTCTTGTTGTCTCTTGCAACATTTATAAATAAAGAATTTAAATAAAATTGAAAAAAAAAGTTTCTATGCAGAAATCTGTTTCCATGGCTACAGACTACAAACAACTCTGTGTAGTCTGATCCTCAGTCATACACCTTTCTATCTGTTCCCTTCTCTCTGCCTAATACATTGGGTAGTGAATATGACTGCAGCATGGGACTATGCGGGGTCTGTTCTTCATCTTTTACCATGTAGGTCTGCATTGGAGCAGTAAAAACAATTGGACATTTTTGTGAGCAGTTTATCTATACTTTCTACCAATCTTTGTATGACATTTATGTCACAGATATATGTGATTCATTCAATGAAAGTGGTATAGATTAGTCTTCAGGAAACCTCACATATAAGTAGATATTCTGAAATTAATCAGGACATGTTTAGAACTATTTAGAAATAAGTGCGTATATTTAATGAGTCAGAAAATGACAAAGTGCATAATTTCCTAGAAACATTCTGCATAAAATTGGCCTCTTTCACACATACAATTTTCTCATGTATTCTGTGCTTTCATGAATAGCCAATAGGTCTGCTCACATGTCCGTTATTATTTGTGGACTAAGTATCTGCAAAAATTTCCCAAAAAATTGAGAGGTCAATTTTGATCCTAATCAATCAATCAATCTCACACATGCCAGTTTATGGGTCAATGAAAACCTCGGACAGCACACTGATGGCATCCTAGTTGTATTATAGTTCTGTATGCTTTTTACTGACTGTTTCGTATCAGAAGCTTCAAAAACCTTCAACTTTTTTTTTACATACAAGAAAAGCTGATGAAACACTGATGATAAAAATTGTCACACTGCTGAAAACTATTCAGTTTTTCACTTATGCAAAAAAAAAAAGTGTGTGAAAATGTACTTGCAGTGCATACAAAAACTGTACACACCCCTGTTAAAATGCAATTTTTTCTAATTTAATAAATCATATCAAGAATCATTTCAGAACTTTTTCCACCATTATTGTCATCAATAATCTGTACAAATCTATTGAGAAACAAACTGAAATCTTTTCGGGTGAAAAATAAAAAATAAAGAACTAAAATAATGTTGTTGCATAAATATGCCCACCCTTAAACTAATACTTTGTTGAAGTATGTTTTGAATTTAGGATGCCATTCAGTCATATTAGCTAGGAGACTATCAGCATAGCACATCTAGAATTTTCAATCTTTGCCCATTCTTCCTTGCGCTAGGACTCCAAATCTGTCACATATCCTGCCCTCTTCAGGTCAACCAGCAGATTTTCAATTGAATTCATGTCTGGGCTCTTGATGGGCTGTTCCAAAAAGTCGATCATCTTCTCACAAAGCCATTTTTTGTTGATTTGGCATTCTTAGGCCTTTTGGCAGCCTTCCAGGCTAATTTTCTTCATGTCTATTCATCAATTTTTGAGGGACATCCAGTTCTTGGTAATGTCACTGCAAAGCCAAAAATGCCACTTCCTCACAGTATTCCATGGTGTATCTAATGCCTTTTTCATTTTTTGTACCCACTTCTCAGGACTAATAACTTTCAACAATTAAATCCCTTTGCTGTGTTGTAAGCTGTTTACGGACTTTGGCTTTTGCTGTAAAATACAACTAAGAAAATGTCAGAAAATCCTATTAGAACAGCTAAACTTTATATGAGGTTAATCAGAATACTTTAAATAACTACAGCTGTGTACGGACTGCTACTTAACATGAGCTTAAATGTGATTGGTTAATTCTGAACACAACCACGTCCCCAATTATAAGAGGGTGTTCACACTTGTGCAACCACATTATTTCAGTTTAGTTATTTTTATCTTGCCCCTCAAAATGATTTCAGTTTGTTTCTCAATGGATTTGTACAGTTTATAGATGACATTAAAGGTGGGAACATTTCTGAAATGATTCTTCTGGCATCTTAACAGAGGTGTGTCGACTTTTCATATCTAGTATATGGCAGTATAGTCAGATAACATACAGTATATGTCTGGATGATAGCGAACATAATTATCTTACAATTATCTGCGTTACAAAAGCATAAAAGTCTCAAATGTTCTTTTTTTGGTCATATTCCTCAAAATGTCATCCTGGAATTTGTGCAACGTCCAAAATTTCTCTCTTTGACCTTTTTCTGACTATTTAGCACAAAATATTGCACATTTCACAAAATCTTGCTATAATTGCTAAAAAAATTCTAGCGTACATAACATTATTCCAGGATGTGCTGTAGTACATTTGCAAAAACTTTAGCGACTTTTTGGAAAGTCACAATTGACGAGTCAGCTGAAAAATATCTAGAAATTCACAATTCCACCCCGATGAGGACCATAAAAAAATAACAAGCAAAAGAAGCATAAGGTGCAAATGAAAAACACCAAAAACTAGACAATTAAAGGTACAAATGCAATAATGAATGAGGCTCAAAATTCTAAAATTTTGTGTATTTATATGATATTTGTTTTATTTCAGCTGAAAAATGTGAAAACAATTTTGTTCACCGAGATTGTATAAGCTGCTGCCCACCAACCTGTACTTATGAAAAAGAATGCCTTGGAAGCAATTTGCACTGCCTGGATGGATGTTACTGCCCAGATGGTAAGAGAGTACAGCATAGTAAATAATACTAGTGATGAGCGATTATGCTTGTTGCTCGGGTGGTCTCCGAGTATTTTGGTATGCTCTGAGATTTAGTTTCTGTTGCCACAGCTGCATGATTTATGGCTGCTAGACAGTCTGAATACATGTGAGGACTGCCTGTTTGTTAAGGAATCCCCACATGTATTCAGGCTGTCAAATAGCCGCAAATCAAGCAGCTACGGCAACAGAAACTAAATTTCCGAGCACTTCCAAATACTCGGAGATCACCCGAGCAACGAGTATACTCGCTCATCACTAAATAATACCCATTAGGCCGGGGCAGACATGTGAGAAACTTGCACGAGTCTCACATATCAATACCCGGCACTGCCACCTGCACTCGGACAGGAGCGTGCGGCTGCATGTATTTCTATGCAGCCGCAAGCTCCGGTCCCAAGTGCCGACGGCAGTGCCGGGTATTGACATGCGAGACTCGTGCGAGTTTCTCACATGTCTGACCCCGGCCTTAATGAGATATACATTTCCAGTTCTGTATCTCACATACATGAGTGAGAAGCAATGTACTGCCTATAATTCATTGTGCTGATCATTAATAAATTAGCATTGAGTAGAAACTCCTACCGCCTGGGTAGATTTTCTACACTCCTTGGAGCTCTCCTGGTCCCAAATATTCCATTATTAAAGTTGTTGTCTCAAAACAAGCAACTTTTCATGTGACCTCCTTTTAGAAATCTACTCTGTTCTCAAGAATGGAGGACTTTTAATGTTATATTGTAATCATGTTATTTAGATTGCCTGCACCCTGCCACCTTGATTAGCGTACTGCCTGCAGGCTATATTACGACCACTCATATAGTGACAGTCATTTAGTTGTTATTGCTGGTAACCATGGATACCTAATATACTGCAATGCCCTGCACATGGGGTAAGTGACATAGCAAATCAGAAAAACTATACTACATTTCTAATTGGAGGTATTTGCTAATATTATTATTATTACACCTACTACATATTGGGCTAGGATCTTGGAGATGGGAATACCTCTTTAACCTAAAAAATAAAGAAGTAGTGAGCAAATGATTCTGTGAGCACAAGCACTCTTGGTGGGTTTGGTCAATGTATAAGGCATTATTTAGACACATTCAAAATTTGTAGGATAATTATATTAGCAGGTCATTTTTACTCTACCATAAATATTAAAGTACAAGTATTTAGTAAAAATAATACCATTTCCTAACATACAGTTACTTATATGGAGTTTCAAAGGATATTCTTCACTCTTCTTGAACTAGGGCTGATCCTGAACAATGGTTCCTGTGTGTCTGTTACCAGCTGTCCTTGCATTTACCACGGAACAGCCTACCCAGCGGGTTCTAAAATTGAACAAGAATGCAGCATGTGGTAATTATTACATGCATTGTTTTTTTTTGCCTACAGAATTTATCACTAACCTATTTTGTAGTGCTCTATACAGACATATTGTCCCCGATTCATGAAAGCTTTTATACCAAAAAAGTGGATTCAAAGCTTTGAAAAGGTGTTGTGCCGAAATATAGAGACTTTTGGCATTTCATGACAGTTTCTCCCAGATACGGCGAAGTGGCTGGAGCTGGGATATGATGGGGGCACGATGGGACATGACACCACACCTCGTCTAATTTATCACTGGAGAGAGATTTCTCGTGCAATGCCCAGAGGTGCCCGCTGCTCATCAGACGCTCCTGATCATGAAGAGGCATGCATCTCTTCATTAATCAGAAAGGTGTAACTCCACCATGCTCCTTATCCAGACCGGTGGAAAAATCGCCAGCCTTGATGAATCAAAGCCAAATCGTTAACACTTACATCAGTCTCTTCCTTGAAGGGCTTGCAGTCTTATTTTCTTACATACCCTCAAGGCCTAATGACATAGAAGCTAGTATTAATCTATTACTTTGCTATTAGATAAATTCTGATAACACTTCATTGATGCTTACCTTTCTGATTTTTGCACGTCTATTTTTCTGTCAGTATTTGCACTGGTGGTGTTTGGAACTGCACAGAACATGAATGTCCAGGTAAGGTTTTAAGATTATGAATTATTCAGATCACAGAAGGTCATATCCCCTAGAACATATATTTCACTTCACATTTATTAGAGAGATGCGCGACTTTTCAAAGAAAGAGCCTTTTCTGATGGACACCGATAATGACGCTCAGTTCTTGTCAATTCACATATCCATCCGAATATTGGTGACTGATGAGTGATCCTATAAAGGTTGGCAGTCCAGATTGTTTGCAAGTAAATACTGGTAGCGCTGTTATTATTATGCTTTGCTTATATAGCACCATTAATTCCACAGCGCTTTACAGACATTATCATCACTGTCCCCATTGGGGCTCACAATCTAAATTCCCTATCAGTATGTCTTTGGAGTGTGGGAGGAAACCCACGCAAACATGGGGAGAACATACAAACTCCTTGCAGATGTTGTCATAGGAGAGATTTGAATCCAGAATCCAGCGCTGCAAGACTATGCTAATGTCATGTATAGTGTACAGTTCCTATAGCGTCTTGTGCTTAGGTGCAAGGAAAACACAGGAGACATAGGTTGAAATGAAATGACTTGTATTACTTCATACAAGCATGCTGAAAAGTTCACACAGTTTGCAGGAACAGTGACAGGAGACACAGCAGGCCAGAGTAACTTCAAGCACTACAGTAAATCTCCAAAGCAGGTTCAGGATCTCTTCTCTGTACCGTAATTCCTCTGCAAACATGGATTCACCAAACAGCAGGTTTCCAGAGTCCAAAAGTGTTCCAAGGTTCCTCAGTAGGGAATAGCTGGAGTACAAGTCCAAGGCTTCCAGGAGTCAGGTCACAGACTGACTGAGGCTTGATTCAGGAGCACTGATTGTTCAGCTGAGGCTGCTTAAGAAGCAAGAGGGAAGAATCAGGGTGGGAACATGAAAACTGGAAACTCCATATTAACTGAGGGCAAGAGCTGCAGAAAGACAGAAAGCAAAATGGCCGACGGAAAACTGAGTTTCAAGGAACATGTCAACAGAGACAAAGAACCTTACATTACTCCCCCCTTAGGGACAACCTCCGGATGACCTCAGACCAGGCTTGTCAGGGTACCTCTGATGAAACTGGCGGAGCAGGCGAGGAGCATTTACATTATTGACTGGTTCCCATGAGTTGTCCTCCACTGGGTAGCCCTGCCATTTAATCAAATATTGCAACTGATTTCTGTACAACCTGGAATCTAGAATCCTTTCCACCATAAATTCTTCATGACCATCGACCAGCACTGGGTCAGGGCAAGGAGAAGAACGTCCAGGAAACGTATTGGGTGTTGCAGCCTTTAGTAGGGATACATGAAAGACAGGGTGGATTCTCATAGTTCTGGGCAGTTGAAGACGACAAGCAACAGCACTTATAATCTTATTGATCTTATAAGGTCCAATGTACTTATGTCCCAATTTAGACGATGGAATCTTTAATTTAAGATTTCTGGTTGACAGCCAGACCAAATCTCCTACCTTGAAAGCTGGTGCAGGTTTACGAAATTTATCTGCTGCTTTCTTGTACCTTTCCTGAGCCAATTCTAGATTTTCCTTTAGAAGATCCATATTCTTTTGTAAAGAAGTGATTCTTTCAGCCACTGCCGGCAAGGGCGTATCTATGGGAAATCGAGGAAGAATGTTAGGATGATAACCTAGATTGGAGTAAAAAGGAGACTGCTTAGTGGAGGCGCTCTGAGAGTTGTTATAAGAGAACTCAGCCAGTGGAAGTAGATCCACCCAATCATCCTGTAGGTGGCAGATAAAACAGCGGAGATACTGCTCCAGGGTCTGATTGGTTCGTTCTGTCTGTCCATTAGTCTGGGGATGAAAAGCAGAAGAAAGGTTTACTTTAATGTCCAATGCTGCACAGAAATTTTGCCAAAACCTTGAAGTGAATTGCACCCCTCGATCCGAAATGACCTCATCCGGTACTCCATGTAAGCGAAACACATTCTTAATCATCAAGTCTGATGTCTGTTTTGCAGTGGGTAAGCCGACACAAGGGATAAAATGAGCTGCCTTTGTTAGACGGTCAACCACCACTAGAATGGTGTTCTTCCCTTGAGAGGTTGGTAACTCCACAATGAAGTCCATAGAAATGGATCCCCACGGGCGGGACGGGGTGGGAAGAGGTTGCAACAGACCAGTTGGTGAGGAGCGAGGTGTTTTGCATCTTGCACAGACTTCACATGAAGTGACATAGTTTAAGACATCTTTCCTGTAAGTGGGCCACCAAAAGAAACGAGAAAGAAATTCTTGTGTCTTTAGAATTCCCCTATGCCCGGCTATCTTGGAATCGTGGATGAGTTGCAATACTCTCAATCTGACTGTTTCAGGTATATACAGACGTTGTCCCTGAATCCACACACCATTCTTAAAGACAAGACTTACGTCCCTTGGGGTTGAGCCAACAAAGAATCCGCATGGTATGCTTCCTTGATGTCCTTAAGTAGGTCTTGATTATGAATCACTCCCAGGAATCTAGAGTCAGGAAGAATAGTCTTAGGAGGAGTAAGTGGACGTGTCTCTGCTGAATGAATCCTAGAGAGTGCATCAGCCTTTCCATTGCGCGATCCTGGTCTATAAGAAATGATAAAATTAAATTGGTTTAGGAAAAGATTCCACCGAGCCTGGCGAGGAGTCAGGCACTTAGCCGACCTGATAAATTCAAGGTTACGATGGTCTGTCAGGACGACTATTTGCTGTGCAGCTCCCTGAATAAGGTGTCTCCATTCCTTGAAGGCGGCAATAATGGCCAACAATTCTCTATTGCCCACATCGTAGTTCCTCTCAGCCGAAGACAACTGCTGGGAAAAGAAGGCACAGGGATGCAAGACATTCTTCTCACCTGTTCTCTGAGAGAGTATAGCTCCAACGGCACAGTCTGAAACATCCACCTCTATTATGAAGGCAAGCTCGGGTTGGGATGTACTAAGATAGGTGCGGTGGTAAATTTATCCTTTAAACAGGAAAATGCTTCCTGAGCTTGCGGGGTCCAGGAGAACCTAGACTGTTTCCGGGTAAGTTGGGTGATAGGTGACACTACCTCAGAAAAATTCTTAATGAAACGTCTATAGAAGTTGG
The DNA here is from genome assembly GCA_033576555.1 of Oophaga sylvatica. NCBI lineage: Eukaryota > Metazoa > Chordata > Amphibia > Anura > Dendrobatidae > Oophaga > Oophaga sylvatica. The sequence goes on from JARQOD010000004.1 coordinate 150,947,788, forward strand.
CAAACCCGATGAAACGCTGCACCTCCTTCACATTTCTAGGAATTGGCCAATCCTTGATGGCTTGGGTCTTGCTTCCATCCATACTAATCCCTTGCGTAGATAGTACATACCCCAGAAATTGAATTTCGGTCCTATGGAATTCACATTTTTCAAGTTTGATGTAGAGATGGTTTTGTCTTAGGCGTTCTAAGACCATTCTCACATGTCCATGATGTTCCTCTGTGGAGTTAGAAAAAATTAGAATATCATCCAGATAAATCACCACAAATGTATCTAGGAGATCCCTGAAGATATCATTCACGAAGTGTTGGAAAGTGGCTGGGGCGGTACTCAGACCAAAAGGCATAACTAGATATTCAAAGTGTCCATAGCGTGACCTGAAAGCAGTCTTCCATTCATCCCCAGGTCTAATACGGACCAAGTTATAGGCCCCACGGAGATCCAGTTTAGAGAAAATTTTGGCATGCCGCACTCTCTCCAACAACTCAGGGATTAAAGGCAATGGATAACGGTTTCTAATAGTAACCTTATTGAGTTCTCTATAGTCTATGCAGGGTCTCAGAGATCCATCTTTCTTCTTCACAAAGAAGATGGGTGCACCTGCGGGAGATGAAGAGGGGCGTATGAAGCCCTTGGCTAAATTTTCGTCTATATAATCCTTCAAAGCTTTTAGCTCGGGCCCCGCTAGGGGGTAGATCTTACCAAAAGGTATCTCGGCTCTGGGCAATAATTCAATTGGACAATCATATGGACGGTGAGGAGGAAGCTGATCAGCGTTCTTCTTGTCACATAAATCCACATAGTCCTGGTATACAGCTGGTAGTTCAGGGACTGACATGGTTCCTTTAGGAACAGAGCAAGCTGAAACTCCTTGACTCATCTGTTTCTCCGGAAAGTGTAATTCCTTGGTCTCCCAGTTAATCGTAGGATTCTGCGCCTGCAGCCATGGTAGCCCTAGAATGATGGGAAAGTGGGGAGAAGAGATAAGCAAAAAAGACATTTTCTCCTGATGATCTTTACCCATAAGAACCCTCAAAGGCTCTGTTTCTTGATCCACTGGTCCAGAAGTCAGTAGAGAGCCATCCACAGTCTCCATCTGTACTGGAGTAGCCTTCTTCACTGAACGTATCCCCTGTTTCAGAGCAAAGGTGATATCCATAAAATTTCCACTTGCTCCTGAGTCGATCATAGCAGAGCTAGACACCCAGACTGAGTCAACCCAGAGTTTGATGGAAAGGAAGCAATGAGAATTGTTTCTTTTACAACTCAGCTGGGACACCGCTGAGGAAAGTTGAAAAATTGCAGCGTTTATACCGTCATCGTCCCCAGAACTAACAGAGTTTAAGTCCGAGAAATCAAGATCTCTTGCAGCAGATCTCTCTGGAGCCTGAGGCTCGGACATGACAGAGCTCCTCTCGCAACACTCACAGTGAATGACTGCTGCAGTAGTCTTACGAGAACGGCTGGGGCAGTTTATAATGAAGTGCCCTGACTTACCACAGTAGAAACATAGATTTTACTTTATACGATGTTCTTTGCGTGCATCACGAACCCGTCTTTGCAAAGAGTCCACCTGCATGGGTTCAGGTTCTGGTTCCCTTGTGATCCTACTCAAAGGTTCCTTAGCTGAGGAGGGAGGTAGTAAAAGGTTAGTGCGATTATTTTCGAACCATCTCTCTTGTCTGCGTTCAGTCAGACGAGCATCAATACGGATACAATAGTTAATAAAGTCACCTAACGCAGTGGGAGGGTCGGCACGAGCAAGTTCATCCTTAGTCAGTGGAGACAACCCTTTCCGAAAAATAGATTTTTTAGCGGAAGTGTCCCAAGTGGTATCAAGAGCCCATCTCCTGAAATCCAGGGCATATTCGGCTACTGAACGCTTACCTTGGCGCAAAGTTAACATGGCTGCTTCAGCTGTTGCACCTCGATTGGGGTCATCAAACACCTGCCCCATGGCTGAAATAAAAGCATCAAGGTGATTCAAACAATCATCCTCAGTCTCAATCAGAGGGTTTGACCACATCAAAGCCTTATTGGTAAGCAACATGATTATAGTAAGCACTTTGGATCGTTCAGTGGGAAATTGTGAAGCATGTGCAGAGAAAAATAAATTGCATTGATTAATAAATCCCCTGAATTTCTCACGTTCACCGCCAAAACGAAAAGGAGGTAATTTGGGGATCCCAGAACTTGGGGTTATGGCAGGAGCCTGGGCTCGTTCTTCTAGAGCCTCAATCCTGGCTCGCAATTCCTGGGTAGTCTGTCCAAACACTTGCAAATTATGATTAGTGAGGTCCTGTAGGCTTGCAAAACGGGTTTTTAAAGTCTGTACATCTGAAAGGATTGTATCAGTCACTCTGCAAAGTTCCTTTATGCGGGCCTCCATCTTCCAGATCTTTTAAGGCAGAGGTGCTGGAAGGAGATGAGGAAAGGAAAAAAAAAAAACAATAGTGTTTACCTGTGGTAATACTCCAGAGTAAAATTTTAAGGGAATGCGCTCACCTGGAATGGTTGTGAGAAGTCACAACCACTGTCATCACATAAGGTATTAAACGGACATCTGATATCCACAGTCACAGCAGACACGGCTTTCCCAGACCCAGCAGACACTAAACATTGGCTCCTGAATCTTGTCATGTATAGTGTACAGTTCCTATAGCGTCTTGTGCTTGGGTGCGAGGAAAACACAGGAGACATAGGTTGAAATGAAATGACTTGTATTACTTCATACAAGCATGCTGAAAAGTTCACACAGTTTGCAGGAACAGCGACAGGAGACACAGCAGGCCAGAGTAACTTCAAGCACTACAGTAAATCTCCAAAGCAGGTTCAGGATCTCTTCTCTGTACCGTAATTCCTCTGCAAACATGGATTCACCAAACAGCAGGTTTCCAGAGTCCAAAAGTGTTCCAAGGTTCCTCAGTAGGGAATAGCTGGAGTACAAGTCCAAGGCTTCCAGGAGTCAGGTCACAGACTGACTGAGGCTTGATTCAGGAGCACTGATTGTTCAGCTGAGGCTGCTTAAGAAGCAAGAGGAAAGAATCAGGGCGGGAACATGAAAACTGGAAACTCCATATTAACTGAGGGCAAGAGCTGCAGAAAGACAGAAAGCAAAATGGCCGACGGAAAACTGAGTTTCAAGGAACATGTCAACAGAGACAAAGAACCTTACAGCTAACCACTGAGCCACCATGCCATTTCATGAACTCGATGTCATCTGTGTTATTCATACTAGCTATAATAGCCCGTAGGGTCTTTGCAAAGAAATGTACATCCATTTTATTTTGAAGGCAATACTATGGTTGGAACTTTAATAGTGGCAATAGGGAGATTTACCTGTCTTAGGCCGGGGTTACACGATCGTATGTTCTCTCATGCAAGACATTCGGGCCAATTATGTAAATGACACTCGGCTCAAACTCTGTCAGAGTTTGATCAAAGTGTCATCTTAGCGTGATCCGATTCTCTCGGATGAGAGATTCGTCTCACAGGTGTGGAGAAGACTGAGAACTTAATATCTCCTTCTTCTCCATTGTCTGTGTCCTCTGTCTGCAGTCCATTGTTCTACACTCATCCATATACTTGTATGGGAACGTATGATCCGATTTGCGGGGCCACTCAGCATGCTGCAATTTTTTTTTCTGCAGAATCGGCATGAGAAAAAAATCTCACATATGCACAGCCCCACAGTATAACATTGGTCTGAGTGCTATCCGATAACACATCATATAGCACTCGGCCTTGTTATACACTTGTGTGAGCGAGACCTTATAGAAAGAATTTCCTTTGTTGCCCTCAGCACAAAGAACTAAAATTTTGTTTGAATATATCTATTTGGTTACTATGGGCAACAAAAGACAAATAGCTTAATAAATCTCACCTGAGGAAACAGGAGGATATAATCTTCACTTGTTCAATAAGAGGGACATGAGTGTCAATGAGGAACAGCAGCTGGCATAATCTTCATTTGCTAAGACGGAAACATCATCTTGGGTTGATGCAATTTTTCTAGCTGCAATCTCTTGTAATAATATGATAATTATTTTTATATTTGTAGATTTCCCATTGTGTTTTTTCCCGGCACAACGTGAAAATAAGCTAGTTTTAAACTCACTTAATGTCATCATCACTGTTATCATCTCGTTGCCGTACTGATGGCAAAGCAAATTGATGGGCCATACTTAAAGAAACACTCCTCCTATCCAAATTTTCATCCTCTTAATATATTGCAGTCATCATATTTTATAGTGCTGTGTAACTTACAATTGCTCATTTTGCCTTTCTACCCAGATAATTCTTCTCTTTTCCATTAGGTCTATGGCATCACATGATTAAATACTGACTAGCTGAGTCCTTCTAAGCTCTATGTAGAAACAGGAGGTCAATTCTCCCTGGATGAGTCATAAGTCACTGCAAATGTCTATGGCAGGGAGAAGGGGCTGTGAAGCTGGGTCAGGAGATGACGAGGGGAATGATTTCTGTAGGGACAAGAGACTTTCTGTTTCTACATAGAGCAGAGAAAACAGAAGAATTAGCTGGGTAGAAAGGCGAAATGAGCAATTGTATATGCACAGTACTATATAATATGATGACTGCAATATATTAAGAGGATAAAAACTTTTGATAGGAGGAGGAGTGCTTCTTTAACTATTGGCTCATTCAATAAAATATCATAAAATAGAAAGGTTTTACCCCAAAAATGTCAGTTTGGGCTTCATTTACATTAGGGACAGAGGAACATGCCTATACTGTAGACATATAGTTTCTCCATTTTGTTCCATATTCAACATGACTTTCTCAAATTGGTGAAGATGTTCAATTGTCCTGGGAGGTCAGGACTATGGCCCGATTTCTGCTGTGTTCTCAGTTGATGTCAGGACAGTCTATGCAACACGGCCATGCCTCCTGCTCTAGGGGCCAGACTAGGACTGAAATTCTATTTTCTCAGATAGGAATTTCTATTACTAGTATTACCCCTGCTTGGAGGAAATCAAGATTTGCTACAACATCAATATTATCAATAGTATTTTGTATTAGATTTAATGGTAGTAATAATAATAATAACAACAACAACAATAATACCTCAATAATAATATTGCAATATAACAGACAAATACAACCAGACCATAATCAAACATTACCAGTATATACAGTAGTGATAATGCGACCATAATGATCATTAATGAAAATCACTGTATTAAGACTGATATTACCATCATACAGTTACCATATAATAGTGATATCAATGCTCTGCAGACCATGTATGTGTGTACTGTAAATGTACTCACCAATTGTATGTTTGTTAATTGTAGTCATTCATTTTTCTTTTTATTTTCCATTTGGCCTAGACTGCCATGAACACTGCTACCATCCATAACACATCCCTGCAAGATGTTACAAAGACATCTTTGGCTTTTCCAGCACCCTGATTACATTCCCCCACCTCTACACAAACCATGTAACCAGTATCATGACAATAATAATGCCCCTTCTGTGCCCTGGTATAATAATAGTACCCTCCTTTTTTTGCCCTACAAAATAACAGTGCCCCCTCTGTGCCCTTTCACAGTAATAATGTTCCCTCTTTACTTCCTCATAGTGATAATGTTCCTCTGTGCTGCCTTAGTATTATACACCACTATATAGAAATAATGTTCCCTTATGCCTTCTTATAATAATAATCCCCCCATGCCTATTTACAGTATTAAAGAAACCTATGGAAATAATGTCCCTCATGCCTCCTTATAATAAAAATCCCCCTGTCCCTCCCTTAATAATAATCCCCGTTGAGTCCTTATAATAATAATGATCTTGTACCTCATTATAATAATAACCTCCAAATAATGCTCCCACGCAGTATGATGGCCACACAAATCCCACACAAAGTATTATGCTCCACAGCCCCCCACACAGTAAAAAGGTCACCACAATCCCAGGTACAGTATGAAGACCACCACAGCCCCACATACAGTATGATAATCATCACAGCCCCCCTTTCAGTCTGAAGCCTCACAGCCACCCCATACAGTATGATGTCCCACAACTACCCCACACAGTATGGTGTCCAACAGCTCTCCATACAGTATGATATCCCCCACAATCCCCATACAGCATGATATCCCCCCACATTCCCCATGCAGTATGATGTCACTCTCATCCCTTCACATAGTATGATATCACTACAATCCTTCTGCCAGTCTCAATAATGCTCAAAAAAACAAACTAAAAAACATATAATCTATCTTGTCTCACAGTAAGCGGTGCAATGCTATGACATCATTGTGTGATCCGCTTCCAGAAGGCATCCTGCTAGAGTAAGTGATGGAGCAGGGAGCCGGTGGCTCTTTGCTCCGCTTCAACTATTATAAAAATCAGCTTGCTGATGACTGTTGTCCTGGTCGTGCAGGCCCACTGCCATGCTTGCTCAGTTCCTCCTTGGAAGAAGGGCCGGCTTTGGTTTGGTGATCAGAAATTTAAAGGGGTTGTCATCACTTTCTAAAATTCTCTTTATCTTGGCAGGGTAGAATGAAATGTTAAATGGGTATAGCTGGGGATGTGGATACAGGAACGGCCTAAAATGTTGTCACAACACATAATTGGTCCCACTTTTTCTTCTTTCAAAGTTGGAAGATACTGTATTCTGTAGGCAGCCTTAACTAAAAGACTCTTACTCCCTAACATCCCATCCCAGCAGGTCTACTCTCAGGCAAGACAATAAAAAGTCATAATATTGATGTGAATGATGTACCTAGGAGCTTTATAAATACAAATCTAGTACTATGGAAAGTAATTGTAGTAAAAATAAAAAAGTACCAAAAATCCTTTTTAACCATTTTTAATATGAAACTTATACTTTGAGGACAAAAACTCTCTTTTCTTTTACAGCCGAGTGCTCTGTGGTTGGCGATTCTCATTTCACAACCTTCGATGGTCGTTATTTCACATTTCTGGGCTTGTGTCAGTACATTCTCGTTAAAGGAACTGGAAAAGATAAATTTACAATTACGTTACAGAAATCTTCTTGTGATCAGGTAAAGGCATAGTTTCTAAAATTACTATATGTTATAAAACCAATTTTCCTGTTGTGTGTAGAATTAGGGTGCTATTTCTTATTTTTAGCTGAGCTGCGTTAAACAAGGGGTTGTCCGGTCTAAATTGTTAAGTCTGCAGTTACTCTGTGTGACTGCAGACATATGAATCCCTCAGCGCATGCACTGTCCGCTGCGAGGATTTGTTGGTTTCTGTCCTGGTATGAGTTATACATACTCCTAGCCAGGGCTCGTCTAGTGGGCGCAGCCTTGCTCCATACACTTGTCTTGAGCAAGGCCGCTCCACCGTTAAGTGATGCGGCCATCCAGTGGGCGGCTTCTGGCCGGGAGTATGTTTTATGCATACATACCCATCAGTCTTGGCTCAGAAACTGGAGAATCCTTGCAGTGCACAGTATGCGCTGGGGATGGGATTCATAAGTCTGCAGTCACATAGCGTGATCAATTTAGATTGGACAACCCCTTTAGCTGCACTTCAGACTTGAAGGGTCTAAAAAAAGGCACAAAAGTCAGAACATATCCACAGCAAGTCAGTTTGACCTTGCCATGCGTATGTTCATTCATTTTAGCATTATTTAGCGCTTTTTCATGTGCGTTCCAGGTGACATCGGCCCGAAAAAGCCGTTATGTGCACTCATCGTTATAGACACATTGATTAAATAGTTCTGGCGTGAAAAGATCAAGAGAAAAACGATCCTATTTTCTGATGCAGCAAATGCCACTTGTCTTTTGTATTATTGCTTTGCCATTCCATGAATATCTTTTGCATGGGTGCTCAAGAATCAGTTTCTATTACAACACAAACAGGTGTCTTAATAGAACAATCAATCTTCTGACTGGCAAGAAGCACTTCAATTTACCACCAAGCAGATGAATGAAGCTTCTCAGTTGACCAGTTGTACTCAAGACACTGTCTGAGTTGAGCATTGATAGAACATACAAATTTTAGGATGTCATCCAACTGAAGAGCTGCACTAAATCCAATAAATAGTTTCACACAATTGGTCCTTTGTCTAGGACTAGATTACCTTCAAAGTCCTGGAATCTAAGCCCATACAGCAGGTATTTCGCTTTTTAGATCCAAGTGAGGCACTTATAGTGTGTGGATAGATGAACGGTTAAATAGATCGATTGATATTCCACATAATCTCCCTGACAATGCCCTTAAGAGAAATAATGCTTCAGGTTCTACGCATTCTTAATTTGGAAGTCAGTAAGAATTACTAATGAATTTATAAATTATAGAATAGAATTATCACATCCAAGCTATGCTTACATGGGATGGTACTCATAACATAACTTAATTTACTGTCATTTATTGATTTTGAAGATGGCCATTTATTCTTAAATCTGATATTGGTGACTTTTGTAAAATAAGCATGCATTCACCGTACCCCCACCAATCAGCGAATGCCTATTGCCATGTTTCCTGGGAGTATCCAATGTATGAGCCAGAACACGACACTGTGTAGTGGCCATTCTTGGGTACTGCAGCTCAGCTCCTATTAAAGTAAATAGGAGCTAAGATGCAGTACTCAAGAATGGCCACTACACAGTGTATGGAACATTGGTGTACTTCCAGTAGCCAGTGACTGATTGATGACAGACCCCCACCCCCAATCTAATAATTATGATTTATCCTAAATATAATATCTGAGTTACCTTTAATGATTTTTAGTGGTGTAGAAAGAGAGGTGCAAAGTAAAAGTCATAGCCTGGTCCTAGTATCTGATACCACATCAGAGGAACAAGTAAAAAAATGACACAAGCACGGAAAAATATTGAGAGATACTGGTTCCAAATATAACATTTACTGGGATCTATGGGGGTGAAAATCATATTCCAGCCTCTAAAAAAGCTTATTAAAAACACAAAAAATTAAGTTAAAAAAAAATTAATTTTCCCAAAAGTGTTATATATTAAGATGACCGGGAACAAGCTTTCCCCTTTCGGCTACAAAGCTCTAATCATCAAACTCTGCATATATTTTGGGGTTAAACCCCTTACCAAAGAATTACTTTCACAGTTTCTAAATTTTTATTTTTTAGGGTCCTATCTTTTCCCTCCAATACGCTTTTGAATGTTTGGGAAAAGGTTTTATTTTGTATGTAAATTTTCCCCCATAATGTGGTTTTGGGGGCATGTCATCTGCGGGGTAGGGCCACTGGGTTTTTTGGCCAAAGCGCAGCCCTCCACCAGGAAAATTTTTGAGCACTTCATCTTCCCTCTCCGCAACTTTTTTGGGGATAAATTTCATTCTACAGCAAAATTGGCACCTGTCCACACTGCCAAAAATACCAATCCTGGACAAATACCTGTGCTTGATTGCCAGCAAACTCACCTGACCCTAACCCCCTAAGGGAAAATGGGTTATTGTCAAGAGGGAAAAGAGAACACCAGACCCAACAATGCAACAAGCTAAGGGGCTATCAAAACAACCCGGGTTTTAATAACACCCAGCAGTGGGCCCCAGGGGATGCCTCCATGCCACACGCCTTGATCATAAAAAGCAAA
>JARQOD010000004.1:150957453-151023121 GCA_033576555.1 Oophaga sylvatica
AATCACTACATCTCTGCTTATTGTGACCTTGTTTGTTTCTGGGTGTAGAATTCTATAACCTTTCTGGGTTTCATTGTAGCCTACCAGGATACCTTCTTTAGCGTGAGATTAATACTTAGTTCGGTTTTCTTTGGGAATATGTACAAATGCTTTACTTCCGAATATTCTTATGTGGTGCAGTTTTGGCTTTCTGCTGTTCCATTGCTCAAATGGAGTTTTCTCTGTAGCTTTACCTGGTAGTCTGTTCTGAAGATAGCAAGCTGTCATGATTGCCTCACCCCAATATGTTGTAGGCTGATTTGCATCAAATAACATACTTCTTGCACTATCACAGAGTGTTCGGTTCCTTCTTTCCGCAACACCATTTTGCTCAGGGTTGTACGGTACAGTGGTCTGAAATAGGATTCCATTTTTCTTTAGAATGCTCTGTGTCTCATTGCTTGTATATTCAGTCCCATTATCTGCACGTAGAATCTTTGGCATTCTTCCAAATTTATTATATACCTCAGCTAGATATATTTCAAGTTTCTCTGGAACTTCTATCTTGCTGTGAAGCAGATGGACAACTGTATATCTGGAATGATCATCAATAAATGTGAGAAAATATCTCTTCTTCCCAGGAGTCTGAGTGCTCATTGGACCACAGACATCTGTGTGTATTAAATCTAGTGGCTGTTCTGTTCTTGTAGTACTTCTCTTAGGAAAAGCTTTTCTAGACATTTTTCCTTTGATGCAGCTAGTACACTTCATTGTCTGGTTACATAGATCAATTGTGATATCATCAGCTAGTTGCTTCTGAACTAACTTTCTTATTGCTTCTGGGTCTCTGTGTGCCAGACGCCTATGCCATACATGAATACAGTTATTGTGCTCTTCTTGTTGAGCAGAATACACACACTCTTTACATTTCAGCTGATAAAGTTCATCTGTGATTTTTCCCTCTGCTAGTGTGTGACCCTCTTTTGAGATGATGCAGCTATCATGCTTAAATGCAACTTCATTTCCTTGTTTTGTGAGTTTCTTCACAGATAGTAAATTACTCTCAAGACTAGGCACATAGTGCACATCTTTTACTGGGATCTTCCTGCTTTGTGTTGGTGAGATTTGACAATCAATATAACCATCTCCTATGCCTTCTGAACTCATGTACTGACCATTAGCCATAATCACTTTCTCTGACTATTTTGATTAAGCTTAGAAAAGAAGTCTCTTTTATTAGTCATGTGACTAGTTGCTCCAGAGTCTATACACCATGCATGCTTTGATGTATTTGTACTGACAGTAAATGCAATTTCAGTATTCATAGAATCATTTTCTCCAGACACAGCACTCTTAACCCTTTGCTGACTGTTTTGCTTTTTCAGCTGATTCATTCTAGCTTTCCAAACTCTGCAGTCGGCTTTCAAATGTCCTGATTTCTTGCAAACAAAACATTCACGTGTTTCTTTTAGGTGCTTTCTGTTATCATATAGACTCTGTGTTTGTAAAGCAGACTCTGTCTTGGTGCTTATACATTCTGCCTTCTGTTTATATTCATCTATAAGCTTCCCTTTTACATACTCCAGAGTAAGCTCATCATCTGGGCGCGCATCTAGTGCGGTCACAAGCGTGTCATAGCTCTCTGTAAGACCACTAAGCAGTAATGCGGCTATATGAAAGTCCTTCAGATCTTCCCCAATGCCTCTCAAGCGTTCTATAAGCTCTAGAATACTCCTGATATACTCCTGCATATCCTGGCCTTTCTGTAGCTTAGACTGGTACAGTTTTCTCATAAGATACAGTTTATTGCTTAAATTAATCCTCTCATGTACCTTTTGCAGCTGCTCCCACATTTCTCTTGCAGTATCACATTTACACACATGAACAATCTGATCATCATCTATGCTGAGTGATATGGTACTCTGTGCTTTCTGATCCATCTCTATCCACTCCTGTGGTACTGGGTCAGGTTTAGGCTCCTGTGTGTATTTCCACATACCTTCCCTTATCAGCAGCATCTTCACTTTGAATATCAAGGATTGATAGTTCTGGTTAGTGAGACTTGGTACTGTAAACTTCATGGAGTTGCTGCTGCTGGTGGCCATCTTTGCTGTCTTTCTTTCTTTTCTTTTCTCTGTGTTCTGGGATCTCTGGGACTCTAGGACTCTGGCACTCTGGAACTCTGGGCCCATAACCTGTTAGCAGCGGATTAACCAGCGTAACATCCGGAGTCAGCAACAGAGAATGTAGATTTATTCACATCCAGTATAGACAGCTTACAACACAGCATGAAATGTGGTCAGCCTGATATCTGCTATGGCTGCAGCATGAAAACATTACAACAACACAGGAAGAGAAGGAGGAGGCATCCTGTCTGTGAGTGAGGGTTTTTTTTTTTTACAAAACTTTGTTAACAACCTCACAATATGCACAACATATCAAACAGTACAGTAGTAGTTGTTGCAATACATACAAATCAATATGCATTATTCCAACAGAAACTAAGACTGAGGGTTTAAAGGACACGGAAACCGTTGGGAACAATTTTTTTTAATGCATTTATTTCTTTACACAAAATCATTTTTGCAATTGAGTTTCATAAAAAATGTTGTAGTTCGCCGTGAAAATAGAGCTGGTGTTGCTGGCTGCAGAATAAGTTAACCAAAAACCATCAGTGAGTTCACTCTTACTGTAGAGTTTATAACCCTTATCTCACTTCTGAGCTGCTGTCTCCTGATGAGAACTTTTATGGGAGAAGGAGTTCTTCTTTAACATTAACACCATTGCAATTAATGCCAGATTAGTGAAATGTTGCACTGCATTATTTTGTCTCTTGTTTATTCTCTTGTCCCTGGCAGTGTTTGTAAACGAGGAATCTTTAATTGCACCAGTTATCCCTGCCCCTCCGTGTGTACTGTGTACGGAGATCGCCATTATTATACTTTTGATGGTTTGGAATATGATTATGTCAGTGACTGCCAGGCATTCTTAGTAAAGGTAAGAATACAAACTAATAAGTTAATTTTATTTTTCATGCTGTAATTTGCTGCAGAAAAGGTGAAATCTCCATTGGATATACATCAAAATCTGCAGAAATCTTTCACGGCAAAGCTGTCCCTGTTTGTGAACATAAGCCTAAGGCTAAAAAAGTGTCCAATATTTATCCAGAAAAATCAGACATTTTCATCCATATTCCATCCTTATGCCATCCATATGTCCGTTATTTACATCGGTATCACTTCCGTTTTAAAACGTCAGCATTCTAAAAAACCGACAAGACTAAATACAGGTTCCTATGTTAATAATTACAATGTACTTGTAAAATTCAGATGCAATAAGGATGATCCATATGGAATCCGATTTTTTGTTTGCACCCCCTTAGGCTTGAAATTGTGAGTCACATCCAAGATATGGAAGTAACTAGTGCATGCTACAATTTATTTTTTCAAGGCTACTAGGTCCATCTGAAAAGAAAAAAACAATCTGAGCAGTCCTATTCAATAGCATTGGTTTGTGCGTTGTCCGTGTGCTATCTAATCTTAACAAGGACAACACAAGAATAGATCATCTACAGTGGGTATGGAAAGTATTCAAAACCCTTTAAATTTTTCACTCTTTGTTTCATTGCAGCCATTTGGTAAATTCAAAAAAGTTCGTTTTTCTTCTCATTAATGTACACTCTGCACCCCATCCTGACTGAAAAAAACAGAAATGTAGAAATTTTTGCAAATTTATAAAAAAAGAAAAATTGAAATATCACATTGTCATATAGGAAAGATGTGTATCTTCGTACCGTGTTAGCCAGTAGATAGAAAAATATTTAGACTTGAGAGTCCTCAGTGGTTGATTGTCATAAGTATTCAGACCCATTTCTTGGGAATGATGCAACAAGTTTTTCACACTTGGATTTGGGGATCCTCTGCCATTCTTCCTTGCAGATCCTCTCCAGTTCTGTCAGGTTGGATGGTGAATGTTGGTGGACAGTGTTTAGGGTCATTGTATTGTTGGAAGGTGAACCTTTGGCTATGTCTGAAGTCCAGAGCACTCTGGAAGAGGTTTTCATCCAGGATATCTCTGTACTTGGCCGCATTCATGTTTCCTTCAGTTGAAACCAGTGGTCCTGTCCCTGCAGCTGAAAAACACCCTCATAGCATGACACTGCCACCACCATGTTTCACTGTTGGGATTGTATTGGGCAGGTGATGAGCAGTGCCTGGTTTTCTCCACACATACCGCTTAGAATTATCACCAAAAAGTGAATTCAGACCCCTAACAACTGGCACTTTATATTGTTATCAAACCAGCATAATTTGGAAAGAAAGTGATTGGCATATTATCACATTATCAGCTAAAAAAAATGTGCATGAAAGTTTAAGGACCATGTAAAGGGATTATGTGTTATGTAAACAGGGAATAGAGCAAAGGCAAATTAGCAAAGTCCTTCCAATATAATAAAATACAATTAACTACACACAGAATCCCAGGGAAACATATGCTAAAAAACAACCTTAAGCCACGTTCACACATTCAGTATTTGTTGAGTTTTTTACCTCAGTATCTGTAATCCAAAACCAGGAGTGGGTGATAAATACAGGAGTGATGACGTGTTTCTATTATACTTTTCCTCTGATTGTTCCTCTCCTGGTTTTGGATTACAAATACTGGATTAAAAAGCTCACCATACTTAATGTATGAAAGTGGCGTAAATGCACAGTGTTGATTGCTATGTGGTACCCTGTTAAGGTGAAAATACCAACCAGATACCTAAGTTGCCTGAGTATCATATTGTTTTTATATGCCGTGCTATGTGCTGTGATTGGTATAATTTTGTGACTATTATGCTGTAATATCCAGCGTAGTGTCAGCAGTGTGTTATTATTTGTGTTATGCTTATTTTCATGTGTGGAATGTGTGCCCAAAATGCCATACTTATGTCGATGAAATATTGTTATGTGAATACCACAATTGTGTGACAATGGGGAGATTTATTAAAGGGAACCTGTCAGCACTTTTGGCCGCTATAAGATGCAGCCTCTGCCTTTTGTGATGTTGTTACTATATCTGTGATTGGCTTGCTGTTATCCTGGTTTCAGTTTCTGCCTAGTAACGATGATGTAAGGTGGAGGAGGAGACAAGGCAGGAGCAGGAAGTCCTGGGTAATGGAAGCAGGGGAGAGAGCTAGAAAATAAAGTATGGCTGTTTAAACCTACCATCCAGCATCTCTGTGTGGCCTTCTGGAGTTTCCTTCATCGGCACAACAACACTACAACTGGCGACGAGGAAGCGTTCATCATCAGCTAAAGGTATTTCAGCTCTACAACAATGGCCTGTTTACCTGCCTTCCCTGCTTTTGATGTGCATCAGTCCCCAGCTAACCTAGCAGCATGTTGGGAGAAATGGCTGAAGCGTTTTGATATATTCCTACAAGCCATGAACATATCAGATGATACCAGGAAGAAAGCCATGCTATTACATTATGCAGGGGAACAAGTCTATGATATCTTCACTACTCTGCCTAATACAGGAGAAGACAAAGACTATGAGCTCAGTAAGGCAGCATTAAGCAAGTTTTTCTCCCCACACAGAAATGCAGCATTTGAAATCTTCAAGTTTAGACAATTAAAGCAGTCAGCAACAGAAAGCATTGATGAATATCATGTCCGACTACGGCACCTTGCAGCTTACTGTGAATTTGCAGATGTCGACAAAGAGATCCAAATGCAGATTTTACAAGGCTGCATCTCCTCTAAGTTACGGAGACAAGCCCTCAGAGATCCCACCATGACTTTAGCAAAACTGCTTGAAACAGCACGTGTAAATGATACCGCCGAAAAACAAGCTAAACTCATAGAGAACATTGAGTGCGAGGCGGAAGCACCATCTTGTATAGCAAAGCTGACACAGAGACCGCCTGTGCCTCGTATGCAGGGAGCAACTTGCTACAACTGCGGAGTGTCGTATCCTCACCAGAATGTCTGCCCAGCAAAAGGAGGGACCTGCCATAATTGTGGAAAACAAAACCATTTTGCAAAAGTGTGTAGATCCAAACCACAATCCCCTCATCCCACAGTACAACCCAGGTCACAGAAAATCCAAACGCTGCAGATTACTGACGAGCCTCACAGTACTTATCTATTCTCAGTGACTGCAGAGGGATCTCAAACACTGCACGCACTTACCAGTCCAAGGCGACTTATCCTGATAAATGGTAGTCCGGTGGAAGCCCTAGTAAACACGGGGCATCAGTAAACGTCATCAGCCGTGCAGTCTATAGCCGACTCCCGAACAGACCTGCTCTACAAAGCACTAGCCTAAAGATTTTTCTTTATGGTTCAGCATCTGCACTACCCCTGTGTGGCAAATTTCAGTTGACGGGCAGTCCATCACGACACTGTATATGTAGTAGAGTGCTCCGCAAACACGCTTCTCAGCTGCAGGAGTGCTATATCTCTGGGTCTGGTCAACCTGGTCAATAGCGTCACAGGTCCTTCGGCCCAACACATCATGCAGAAATACCCCAATCTCTTTAAAGGTCTCGGGAAGCTAAAAGACGTTCAGATAAAATTGCATATTGACCAGTCAATACAGCCGTCTGTTCAGCCTCACAGGCGCATCCCATTTCATGTCCGCAAACTTGTGGAGCAAGAACTTCAAGATCTGGAAGCAGCTGATGTTGTTGAACGAGTTGAAGGCCCGACTCCTTGGGTATCGCCCATTGTTGTTGCACCAAAACCAAAGCAGCCTGGTAAAATCCGGCTATGTGTGGATATGCGGCATGCCAATCTGGCTATTCAAAGAGAAAGGCACATCACGCCCACTATTGATGACATTCTCACAGACCTGAATGGTGCAAAAGTATTTTCTAAAATTGATTTAAAATCAGGTTATCATCAACTTGAGTTGCATCCAGATTCCAGGTACATTACAACTTTTAGTACCCACGTGGGCTTACGACGATTCAAGAGGTTGAATTTTGGTATCTCATCTGCGGCAGAAATATTTCAGAACGTTATCAGTCAGGTTCTATCTGGAATAGCAGGAGTTCTAAACGTCAGTGATGACATTCTTATATATGGTACAACCCAAGAGGAGCATGACAGTCACTTAGAGCAAGGGTTTCAGAGACTGCAAGCCTGCAATCTAACTGTCAATCCGTCAAAATGTGAGTTTAACCAAAAGTCATTAAGCTTCTTTGGATATATCTTTTCGGAGCAAGGAGTTTCAGCAGATCCTCAGAAAATTGCTGCCATAAAGTCAGCTAGCCAACCTCAAAATGTGTCAGAGGTTCGCAGTTTTCTAGGACTAGTCACGTACTGTGGGCGATTTATGCCTGATCTGGCCACGGTCTCCGAACCCCTGCGACTACTCACGAAAAAAGACACTTCTTGGACATGGAATACTGAACACCAAGCAGCATTCGACTCCATGAAGTCCAGTTTGACTGGCGACACCGTCATGGCCTATTTTGACCCTCTAAAGTCCACAGAGCTGATAGTGGACTGCTAGTCCGGTGGGCCTGGGTGCAAATCTCACACAAGTGTCCAAAGCAGGCGACGTTTCTACCATTTCCTATGCAAGCAAAGCCTTAACAGAGACAGAACAACGCTATTCACAAACTGAAAGGGAATCTCTTGCGGTTGTGTGGGGATGCCTTCATTTTCATCTGTACCTTATGGGACATAAATTCACAGTGATAAGTGACCACAAACCGCTCATTCCGCTTTTTAACAAACATTCCTCAAAGCCTCCCCCACGACTTGAACCCTGGTTGCTCCGCCTACAGAACTACCAGTTTCGGTTGAGATACGAGGCAGGAGCTGGTAGTCCGGCAGACTGCTTCTCGAGACACCCAACACCACAAACTACCAAGGACGACATCCCAGCAACTATCCTGGCAGAGGAACATATCAATTTTATTGTTGCACATTCTGTGCCAAAAGCTATGACTATGGAGGAAATACAACAAACGGTGGATTCCGATCACCAACTTCAGTTAGTTATAGAGACTGTTCGATCAAAAAATTGGAGCAATTTTCTTGCTGAAGCCCGCCTCCAAACACGGATCAAACGACCTACTTGACAGCCTTCTTTAATGCACGACATGATCTCTCCGTGTCTGATTCAAATCTACTGTTGCGTAATAATCGGCTGGTGATACCCCAGAAACTTCAAAGCAGAGTACTGGATCTGGCCCACGAGGCTCATCAAGGGGTGGTGAAAACAAAGCAATTACTGAGAGAGAAAGTCTGGTTTCCAGGACTAGACAAAAAAGTGGAGGCACTCATTGAAACTTGCATACCTTGCCAAGCAACTACAATTGACCATAGACGCGCACCCTTACAAATGACACCCCTGCCAGAGGGCCCGTGGTCTGCTGTTAGTGTTGACTTCTGTGTTTTACCGGATCACTCCTATCTGCTGGTTGTCATGGATGACTATTCAAGGTTCCCAGTCATTGAACAGGTTTCGACAACCTCTGCCAGGGCTGTTATAACCAAAATTAGACAAGATCTTCTCGGCATATGGCATACCGGAAACAGTGAAGTCCGACAATGGACCACCTTTTAATAGCACAGACTTTCGATCATTCGCAACCTATCTTGGTTTCACTCACAGGAAAATAACTCCTTACTGGCCTCAGGCCAATGGTGAAGTGGAACGGTTCATGCAGTCAATCAACAAAACTTTGAGGATCGCTACCATGGAGCACAAGGATTTACAGCAAGAGTTACACAGATTTCTTAGACAGTACAGAGCTACACCCCATTCTACTACTGGGATACCACCTGCCACTGCGCTGTTCAACAGGCCTATGTGTGTCAAACTCCCGAGCGTTCCGCTGAGCCCTGTTCAAACCACAATTGCTACTAAGGATGCCATATCCAAACAGAAGATGAAGAGGTATGCAGATAAGAGCAGTCGTCGTTGCAAGCCACCGGAGGTATTGGTGGGAGATTGGGTCCTGGTAAAAAGGCTAAGACCTAGTGACAAGTTTGCATCACAATACTATCCTGAACCCTTTCAGGTCACACAAGTCAAAGGCACCTTGGTTACTGCTCAAGATCACGGTCGCCAGGTCACAAGGAACGTGTCCCATTTTAAAAAACTTTGCGACTATGTCCCAGAAACAGACGAGGCAGATAGCGATGACGTCCTGCCGGATCCCCAGAGCTCAGCAGTTCCAAGGGAGGATACCTCAGGGGACTCAGAAAGTTCATCTGGGACTGAGATGTCTCACCGCTATCCAGCGAGGGCAAATCGTAGACCGCCAGCCCACCTCTTGGACTATGTTCTGCAGTAAAAAAGAAAAAAAAAAAAAAAACCCTTTTGTACTAATGTGAACTTTTGGACCGTTATCCAGTTCTAATGTTGTTTTGTTTGGTGAGAAGAGGAGAGATGTGATGTTGTTACTATATCTGTGATTGGTTTGCTGTTATCCTGGTTTCAGTTTCTGCCTAGTAACGATGATGTAAGGTGGAGGAGGAGACAAGGCAGGAGCAGGAAGTCCTGGGTAATGGAAGCAGGGGAGAGAGCTAGAAAATAAAGTATGGCTGTTTAAACCTACCATCCAGCATCTCTGTGTGGCCTTCTGGAGTTTCCTTCATCGGCACAACAACACTACACCTTTCAGGGCTTATCTACAGTATTCTATAATGCTGTAGATAAGCCCCCCGGTCTGACCTGAAAGATAAGAAAAATTAGCTTTATTATACTCACCCGGGGGGCCATCCGGTCCGATGTATGTCGCGGGTCTGGGGCCTCCCATCTTATTGCGATTCCGCCCTCCTGCTTGCTTCACAGGCTCCCGGCATCGCGCTCTGGCGCAGTCGTACTCCTGCAGTGCACAGGCGCCTCTCTGACCTTTCCTGGTGCCTTCGCACTGCAGTACTTTCCTCTGCCCTCAAAAGGGCAGAGAAGTACGCCTGCGCAGGAGTGTGATGCCAGGGAGCCATGAAGCAAGCAGGAGGGCAGCATCACAAGAAGATGGGAGGCACTGGACCCGGACTTGCGACACCCATCGGACCGGACTGTCCTGCAGGTGAGTATCTTTCAGGTTGGACTAGGGACTTATCTACAGCGCATTATAGAATGTTGTAGATAAGCCCTGAAAGGCGGTGGCCGTATCTTATCTGCCAAAAATGCTGACAGGTTCCCTTTAAGCTAAAGGTGCCAAAATTCTAGTACAATTTGCCATATTAGCTGTCTTTTATGATTTGCACCGTAATTATGTGCTTTAGACTTTCTGTGCCTTGTCTGAGAGTGTGTGAGGCCTTGCTGGAAAGAGGCCATAGCATAGCAGATAGAGGTTGTTCCCTAATTGGGATACCGTGTCCCAAAAATATCCAAAATATTGGCATAGTTTTCAGTCACAAAGTAAACCAGGTAATAGGCTGTGTAAACCATTACTAGACAGTCACATTTATCAAACAGTATGACTCATTTTAATAAATTTGGTGCATTTTAACCCTTTCCCGACATATGAGGTACAGTTATGAACTGAATTTGATGAGAGCTTGCAAGCCAAGACATCATCTTTCTCGGCAGATGATGGCTGAATTATTTATCTATCATCGGCCTCTATGGCCAGGTCACACTAGCATAGAACACAGATGAGTGCTATGCGAGAAAACATCGCATAGCACTCGGACCAGTATTAATCAATGGGGCAGCTCACATCACCGTTTTTTTTCTCGGGCGTATTCAGCATGCGTGTCAAATCGCAGCATGCTGCGATTGAGTCTCAGCGCACTCTCACCCGTATAAGTCTATGGGTCTGAGTGATACAGCGCATATCACTCAGATATCATCCGAGTGCTGTGCGATATATGCTGACCCCGGCAATGGAGGCGATAGAGAAATTAATTTCTCCGCCTCCTCCGCAGCTGTGCTCCGATCATCTCTGTGCGAGAGGCTCGGAGCACAGTAACATGACACTCAGCTCCCGCACGCAGCAGAGCAGGAGCCGAGGGTCATTAGCATATCGCATCCGATGCTCTCCGCATCGGATGCCATACGCTAGTGTGACCCCGGCCTATCAGTCACGGGTGGAGAGGAGGTCCGCCAGCCTGTTAACCCACTGAATACCATTGTCAATCTATGATAGCGGCTTTTAATGGGTGCTGACAGAGGTCACATCATTCCACGCACGCATCGACGCACCCGTGACGTGATCACAGGGCGCTAATGCTTGAAGTCATGTTTGTTTTCCTATGAAAGCCTTTAGCTGGCATTCAGAGGAGACTGCGATTTTTGCTATACACAGCAGTGCTGTAGCACTGCTGTGTATAGTACAAGCGATTGGATGATTACAGGTTCAAGTCCCATAAGTAGAAAATTAAAAATAAATGTTTATAAAAATATGATAAAATATAAAAGTTCAAATCACCCCCTTTTTGCCTCATTAAAAATAAAGCAATTAAAAAATACACATATTTGGTATTGCTGCCTTTGTAAAAACCCAATCTATGAAAATATAAAATAAAAAAATCAGATTGGTAAATGGCTTACCGTGAAAAAATCAAATAGCCAGAATTATGTTTAAGTGGCCAATGCAACATTGCATGAAAATGCAATATGAGGTGATCAGATCAAAACATCGTATCTACCCCAAAATGGTATCAGTAAAAACGTGAGCTCAAGACTCAAAAATAAGCCATCACACAGCCCCATAGCCTCGAAATATAAATCTTTACAGACATTTGAAAAATGGAGACAAGAGTAAAATTTAAATTTTTTTTACAAATTTCCTAATTTGTTTATACCGATAAAATAAAAAAATCAAAACATGTTTGGTAGTTTGGTATCTGTGCAATCGTACGGAGCTGCGCTATTGCCAGGTTACTTCTACCGCATAGTGAACATGGTAAATGAAAACCCCAAAATTCTACCAAAATTCTACTATTGTAGAATTGCACTATTTTTGTAATTTCAGTGCACTTGGAATTTTTTCCCTGCTTTCCAATGCATAACATGATAAAATGGTGTCATTCGAAAATACAATTCGTCACAAAAAAAGCTAACCTCATACAGTTATTTGGACAGAAAAAAGTTATGGCGCTTAGGAGAAATGCTGAATGTGTACTTGTCGTAGAAAAAAATTGTAAAATCCATAAAGACATCTCCGGAGAGGGGACATATCATTCCCACATTGAATATATGGGTTTATTTATAACTATGGAAGTGAGAAAAAGATGACACTTCAACCTCCATTGAAGTAGGACCTCCTGCTATGAGCAGGTAGCTAGAAACCAGGGATCTCTAGGAACCAGTCATTTTTGTGACACAAGTTTAGTACTTTTCTTTTGTTATCCCTTTTATTCTACGTAATTGTATATACCGTATTGTCTTGTTCCTACTTTGTAACATCTTTGTATATTTTTTGTAAATTTAAACTCTGCCTACATTTCTGGATTAATATTATAAAATTAAATAGCTCCTTCCTCTTTGTCTGTAAACTGCATCCCTGAAGCCATATGCTACCTGTAACTGATGTCCAATTGGCCTGCATAAATGCACGTAAAGCACTAGTGGGTTTATTATATGCATCATAAACCACGGTGTTGAAAACAAAACACAGCCCTCTGGGCACAGCAGAAAAAAACCAAAGCAAAAATGATAGCATACAGTCCTCCTTGGTGTGGGTCCTCCCACATACTGTTAGGGAAAACCTCTCCTAGTCCTTACTTCTGTGGGAAGTACAGCTTCTCCCCTCAGCACCATACACAGACTGAACCACAGTTCCAGGTATATATCACATGGCTGGTCCCGTGATTGTGACATCACTGCAGGTCCTCAAACACCTGCAGGTGCTGCAGAGAAAAGAGGTACGGTGATCACCCTCCCACCCACACTGCGGGTGCTCACATAAAACTGGCCCATTAAAACTCTGTGCACGGCTTCTCATCACCTAGTGTCCTGAAAGCACAAAAACACTCCGGTTTCATATCACTGACCACTGCAAGCGCAGTGACACGTACCTCCCTTCTTCTACAAAGCTAGGGACTCTGTCACATATTTCCCCCATCTGCTCAAAGCCGGGGTTTTGGCACCAACAGACACTAGACAAGGCATTCAGGAAAGGGCATCCGCATTGCCATGTAACTTCCCTGGCCTGTGTTCTACATGAAACAAGAAGTCCTGAAGGGCTAAAAACCACCTAGTCACCCTGGCATTCTTACCCTTTTTCTCACTTAACCATCTCAGCGGGGCATGGTCTGACCCTAATTTGAACCTATGGCCTAGAAGGTAGTACTTTAGTGTATCTACGGCCCACTTTATGTCCAAGCACTCCTTCTCCACCATTGCATAATTTGTTGTGAACGTCTTGGAGACGATTTTGGAGCTGAAGCTCCCTCTGGTGGTTACTGAGGGTATTGAACCTATGTTGGACGGCAGGGGTCCACCATCTGCTGTTGGGGAGTGGTTATCAGGTGGGACGGACTGGCCAGATATAAGTGAGCTGACCTCCCATGATCCTCGCCGGTGATCAATTGTTCTTCCTGGTCTTGGTTGGAATTCAGCTTGCCTTTCTGCTGTATCCTGCTAGCATTCAGATAAGTTACTTTCAGTTTTTTTTACTGTTGTTTGATTTTTCTGTTTTTTGCTGCTTTGCTTTTAGAGTTCAGCCGGGTCCCGTTTGGGAGGCTTGCGCTAGTCTCTGTTTTTTTTTGTTTGTTCTTTTGCTCAGTCCTTGTGATTTTTTACTGCTGGGTAGCTGCGTGTTCACACCAGAGATCTGATATAGGTGGTCGAGACCGTGTGGTCTCAGCGTTTTTTTGGATTCAGAAGTGTTGGAGCTTTTCCTAGGGTTTTTCTGGGTTGCAGATCCTGTGCTGTCCCATCTACACAGTTTTGGCCCCAGCGTTTGCTCATTCTATTTTCTGTCTGTGTTCGTGTTTTCATCTTGTCTAACCGCCATTATATGTTTGGGGGCTTCCTATTCATTTGGGGCTCTACTTCCGGGCAGTTAGCTTTCCTATTTCCATCTTCAGGGATAGCTATCTCTCCGGCTGTGACGAGGCGTCTAGGGCACAGTAGGAACGTCCCACGGCTGCTTCTAGTTGTGCGGTTAGTTTAGGGGTCTGCAACCTATTAGTTTCCAACCTCTCTGGTGTTTAGCTGCCTTTGCGTTTTTTTGCTCTTGCCTCCTCAGCTACCAAAACATAACAGAATCACCGGCCATACTGAAAATTCTATGGTACTCAACAGAAGGGAAAAATAGTAAAGGAAAAAAAAAAGGTTGTCAGAGTTGTCAGAAATTTTTGTTTTTCTGTTTGTTACATTTTGTCCCTCTTTTTCTCTGGAGGCTGAGGAGGAATTTTTTTTTCTCCTCAGTGGAGATTGTGCAGTTGTCTGGTTGTCTTGAGCAACTCGCCGCTGAAGTTCGGAGTATTGCT
Organism: Oophaga sylvatica; assembly: GCA_033576555.1. Classification (NCBI taxonomy): domain Eukaryota; kingdom Metazoa; phylum Chordata; class Amphibia; order Anura; family Dendrobatidae; genus Oophaga; species Oophaga sylvatica. The sequence continues at coordinate 150,971,829 of JARQOD010000004.1, forward strand.
ACCTATCTCGCTGGGTTACCGGTTGTGGAACCTAGGATCCCCATGCCAGATTTATTTTTGGGGGATTGGTCTAAGTTTTTAAATTTTAAAAATAACTGTAAGTTGTTTTTTGCCTTGAAGCCTAAGTCCTCAGGGAATGCGGCACAGCAGGTTCAAATTGTCATCTCACTGTTGCGCGGCGACCCTCAGGATTGGGCCTTTTCCCTGACACCTGAGGATCCTGTTTTGAATGATGTTGATGTGTTTTTTCAGGCTCTGGGGTTATTGTACGATGAACCTAATGTTACTGATCAAGCTGAAAAAACCTTGTTGGCATTGAATCAGGGTCATAAAGCCACTGAGCTGTACTGTCAGAAATTCCAAAAGTGGGCAGTCCTTACTAAATGGAATGATGATGCTCTGGCAGCTCTTTTTCGGAAGGGTCTGGCAGAGAATGTAAAAGACGTTATGGTGGGATTTCCTGTTCCCTCTGGACTCAATGACTCTATGTCATTAGCTATTCAAATTGACAGACGTTTGCGTGAGCGTGGAAATATGCGTGAGATTGTGGTGCCTTGCGAGCCAGCCCCTGAACCCATGCAGTGTGATGGAGTGACTTCTGGGCACAGCGTCATGAGTTTCAAAAGTGTAATAGGTTGTGTTTCTACTGTGGTGATGCTTCTCATACTATTTCCATCTGTCCCAAGCGGGGAAGACGTTTTGCGTGCTCAGTTGTTTTGGGTTGTGTTCAGAATAAATTTCTGTTGACTGTTACCTTGATTTACTCCATGTCCACATTTTCGGCTCAGGCTTTTGTTGATTCAGGAGCAGTTATAAACCTGAAGGATTTTGATTTTGCCAAACGTTGTGGTTTCCCTATGATACCCCTGCGGAAGTCTATTCCTTTACTGGGCATTGATTCTACCCCCTTGGCGGAGAATAAACCCCAGTTTTCTACCCAGGTGATAATGCGGGTTGACCCGGACTACCAAGAGAATTGCAAATTTTTGGTGTTACATAATTTACATGACATTATTGTACTGGGTTTTCCTTGGTTACAGACTCATAATCCTGTTTTGGATTGGAAGTCTGTGTCGGTGGTCAGTTGGGGTTGTCAATGTGTTCATAATGACACTCCTGTTTTTTCTGCCCCCCCCCAGTCTCAAGATGTTTTTTCTGCCTCCCCCCAGTCTCAAGATGTCCCTGACTATTTGACTGATTTTTCTGATGTGTTTAGTGAGAGTAAGTCTGCATCCTTACCTCCTCATAGGAGTTATGATTGCGCTATTGACTTAGTACCCGGTTGTAAATTTCCCAAGGGTCGGCTCTTTAATTTATCTGTACCTGAGCATGAGGCTATGCGATCTTATATCAAAGAGTCTTTAGAGAATGGTCATATCAGACCATCCTCTTCACCCTTGGGTGCCGGCTTTTTCTTTGTGGCCAAGAAGGATGGCTCATTGAGGCTGTGTATTGATTATCGTCTCCTGAATAAGATCACTGTTAAATATCAATATTCGTTACCCTTGATTTCTGACCTATTTTCCAGAGTGAAAGGTGCTTGTTGGTTTACCAAGCTTGACCTCAGGGGGGCGTATAATTTTATTTGCATCAAGCACGGAGATGAATGGAAGACAGCGTTTAATACCCCAGAGGGGCATTTTGAGTATCTAGTGATGCCTTTTGGGCTCACTAATGCCCCTTCCGTCTTCCAATCCTTTATGAACGATATTTTCCGGGATTTCATGGATAAATTTCTGATCGTTTATTTGGACGATATCTTGATTTTTTCCAATGACTGGGATTCTCATGAGGAACATGTTCGGACTGTATTCCGGATTTTGAGAGAAAATGCATTGTATGTGAAGGGATCAAAATGTCTTTTTGGCGTACAGAAGGTTTCATTTCTGGGATTCATTTTGTCTCCGTCTGTTATTGAAATGGACCCGGTCAAAGTTCAGGCCATTTGTGATTGGGTTCAACCCACTACATTGAAGGCTCTTCAGAGATTTTGGGGTTTTGCTAATTTTTATCGTAAATTTATAGATAATTTCTCTGGTATTGTGAAACCACTGACTGATTTGACCAAGAAGGGTTCTGATGTAGTGAATTGGTCTCCTGAGGCAGTTTCTGCGTTTCAGGAGCTTAAGCGGAGATTCACTTCTGCTCCTGTTCTGTGCCAACCTGATGTTTCTCTACCATTTCAGGTGGAGGTTGATGCTTCTGAGATTGGTGCAGGAGCCGTTTTGTCCCAAAGGGATCCGGAGACCTCTAAGAGTAACCCTTGTGCCTTTTTCTCTCGAAAATTTTCCCCAGCGGAACGTAATTATGATGTGGGTAATCGGGAGTTATTGGCCATGAAGTGGGCTTTTGAGAAGTGGAGACATTGGCTAGAAGGAGCCAAGCATCAGGTGGTGGTCCTCACGGATCATAAGAACCTGGTTTATCTTGAATCAGCCAAGCAATTTAATCCTAGACAGGCCAGGTAGGCCTTGTTTTTCACACGTTTTAATTTTGTGGTCTCTTTTCTCCCGGGCACTAAGAATGTCAAGAAGGATGCCCGCTCAAGGAGTTTCTTTCTGGATTCTCCTGAGGTAACTTAGCCTGCTGTTATTCTGAAGGAGGGTGTGGTTCTTTCCGCTATCTCGCCCAATTTGAGACTGGCTTTGGAGAAATTTCAGGAGGATAAACCTGAACGTTGCCCTGTTGGGAGATTGTTTGTCCCAGACCAGTGGAGGAAGAATGTGATGTCCGAGATTCATTGCTCCACGTTGGTTGGCCATCCTGGTATTTTTGGTACCAGAGATTTGGTGAGTCGGTCCTTTTGGTGGCCCACTTTGTCTCGTGACGTCAGGGACTTTGTGCAGTCCTGTGAAACTTGTTCTCGGTCCAAACCTTGCTCTCGCTCTAGTGGTTTGTTAATGCCATTGCCTGTGCCCAAGAGGCCATGGACCCATATCTCTATGGATTTTATTTCCGACCTCCCTGTCTCTCAGAGAATGACCGTTATTTGGGTGATCTGTGATAGGTTTTCCAAGATGATACATCTTGTGCCACTACCTAAGTTGCCATCCTCCTCTGAGATGGTGCCCTTATTTTTTCAACAGGTGGTTCGGTTGCGCGGCATTCCAGAGAACATTGTGTCTGACAGAGGAGTCAAGTTTGTTTCCAGTTTTTGGAGGACATTTTGTTCCATACTGAGAGTTCAGCTGTCTTTTTCCTCTACAATCCATCCTCAGACCAATGGACAAACTGAAAGAACAAACCCGACCTTGGAGACTTATTTGAGATGTTTTGTGTCCGCTGATCAAGATGACTGGGTCTCTTTTTTGCCTTTGGCTGAGTTTGCCTTGAATAATAGAGCTAGCTCTGCCACCTTGATGTCTCCATTTTTCTGCAATTTCGGGTTTCATCCTTGATTTTCTTCAGGGCAGGTGGAGGCTTCTGTTTGTCCGGGTGTTGACTCTATTGTGGAGAGAATGCAGCAGATTTGGGACCAAGTAATGGATAAGTTGTCCCTCTCTCAGGAGAAGGCCCAGCGGTTTGCCAACCGGCATATGACTGATGGTCTTCGATTTAAAGTGGGTGACTTGGTTTGGTTGTCCTAAAAAAATATCCCTATGAAGGTTGCATCTCCAAAATTTAAGCCAAGGTTCATTGGACCTTATAAGATCATGGAGATTCTTAATCCCGTTTCCTTCCATTTGCTTCTTCCAGGAATATTCAAGATTCACAACGTATTTCACAAATCTTTATTGAAGAGGTTTGTCGAGCCAGTGGTTCCTATGGCTGCGCCTCCTGAGCCTGTTTTGGTTGAGGGCAATTTGGAGTAAGTGGTTGAGAAGATATTGGATTCTCGTTTGGCTAGGCGGAGACTCCAGTACTTGGTGAAGTGGAAAGGCTATGGTCAGGAGGACAATTCTTGGGTGTTTGCTTCTGACATTCATGCTGAAAGACTGGTCCGTGCCTATCACCGAGCTCATCCTGATCGGCCTGGTGGCGCATGTTAGGGTTCGGTGACCCTCCTCAAGGGGGGTACTGTTGTGAACGTCTTGGAGATGACTTCGGAGCTGAAGCTCCCTCTGGTGGTTGCTGAGGGTATTGAACCTATGTTGGACAGCAGGGGTCCACCATCTGCTGTTGGGGAGTGGTTATCAGGTAGAATGGACTGGCCTGATATAAGTGAGCTGACCTCCCATGATCCTCGCCTGTGATCAATTGTTCTTCCTGGTCTTGGTTGGAATTCAGCTTGCCTTTCTGCTGTATCCTGCTAGCATTCAGATAAGTTACTTTCATTTTTTTTTACTGTTGTTTGATTTTTCTGTTTTTTGCTGCTTTGCTTTTAGATTTCAGCCGGGTCCCCTTTGGGGGGCTTGCACTGGTCTCTGTTCTCTTTTTGTATTTGTTCTTTTGCTCAGTCCTTGTGATTTTTTACTGCTGGGTAGCTGTGTGTTCACACCAGAGATCTGATATAGGTGGTCGAGACCGTGTGGTCTCAGCGTTTTTTGGATTCAGAAGTGTTGGAGTTTTTCCTAGGGTTTTTCTGGGTTGCAGACAGTATTCTCTCCTGTGCTGTCCTATCTATACAGTTTTGGCTCCAGCGTTTGCTCATTCTATTTTCTGTCTGTGTTCGTGTTTTCATCTTGTCTAACCGCCATTATATGTTTGGGGGCTTCCTATTCATTTGGGGCTCTACTCCGGGGCAGTTAGCTTTCCTTTTTCCATCTTCAGGGATAGCTGTCTCTCCGACTGTGACGAGACGTCTAGGGCACCGTAAGAACGTCCCACGGCTGCTTCTAGTTGTGCGGTTAGTTTAGGGGTCTGCAACCTATTAGTTTCCAACCTCTCTGGTGTTTAGCTGCCTTTGCGTTTTTTTGCTCTTGCCTCCTCAGCTACCAAAACATAACAATAATTCTTCTCACAAGAAGGATTTTCGGCTCAGATACAGGATGGGATGCTCTTCTCCGTTTATTTCTTGTGAGAGCACTGCTCCTAATCCAGCCTCTGAAGCATCAGTCTGCAACACAAATTCTTTATTAACCCCTTTCTGACATCAGACATACTATTTCGTCCATGTGACCTGACACAATTTGATCATGGATGGAATAGTATGTCTAAGCGATCAGCTGCGCTCGCGGGGTGAGCGCGACTGATCGCTGCCGGGTGTCAGCTGATTCTCACAGCTGACACCCAGCACTTTAAGCCCCAAAATACTGCAATCTAACAAGATCTAAGCATTCGGGAGCCGCACAGGGATGCGGGGTCCCAATCATTGCCATGGTGAGCGGATGTCATCATGACGGCATCCGGGTCACCAGAGCTAGGAAACTTGTTTATCATGTGCAGTGCATGATCAGCAAGTCTCCCTGTCAGTGCAGCGCTGACAGCTTTTATGGCATGCAGATGCTGCACCATCTGCATGCCATATAAGCGATCAGCCTGGAAAAAATGATTGTCCCATAGTGGGACTAAGTAAAAAAGTTAGTAAAAAGTAAAAAAATTTTTTTTAAATAATTGTAAAAATATTAAAAAAAATAAATATTAAAAAATCAATATATATTCTATCACTAAATTAATTTTTGAATAAAAAAGACAATAAAAGTACACATATTTGGTATCGCCGCGTCCGCAACAACCCGACCTATCAAACTGTCCCACTAGTTAGCTCCTTTAGTGAACACCATAAAAAACAAGGCAAAAAACAATGCTTTATCATCATACCGCCGAACAAACAGTGGAATAACACGCGACCAAAAAGACGGATATAAACATAATTTTGTCCTGCAAAAACAAACTGCCATAAAACTCCATCAGCGGAAAAATAAAAAAGTTATAGCAAAGTGATGCAAAAACAATTATTTTTTCTATAAAATAGTTTTTATTGTTCTGTATAAAAGCGCCAAAACATAAAAAAAATATAAATGAGGTATCGCTGTCATCGTACTGACCTGAAGAATAAAGCTGCCTTATCAATTTTACCACACATGTAACGGTATTAACCCCCAAAAAGAAATTCATGAATTGCAGGTTTTTGCTCATTCTGTCTCCCAAAAATCGGAATAGAAAGCGATTAAAAAATAGCAGGTACCCGAAAATGGTACCAATAAAAACATCAGCTCATCCTTCAAAAATCAAGACTTAACATGACTCTGTGGGTCAAAATCTGGAAAAATTATAGCTCTCAAAATGTGGTGATGCAAAAACTATTTTTTGCAATAAAAAGCGTCTTTTAGCACGTGACAGCTGCCAAACATAAAACGTCCACTCTGAGAACCACTGGTGAATGAGTTGCTGGGAATGCAGCGCCAGTAACCGGGGGTTACATCATAGAGGTTACCTCCAGTCACTGGGCTCCGTTCCCTGCCGGACTGAGCTGCGGTGAGATCCCTGCTAGCACCGTGAGCGCTCACGGCTCACGGTGCTAGCGGAAATCTCACTAGAGTCACTGCAGTTACATCCGGTCACTGGGCTCTATCCCAGCCGAACTGAGCTGTGGCGAAATCCGGGGTCACTTATAAAATTTACATACCAGGAAACAGTAGATTAGTTCCAAAAAGGGGGCACCTGTTGGGCATTGCCACTGTTAAGGCACATCTAGATAAGTTCCTTGAGGGGTCTAGTTTCCAAAATGGGGTCACTTGTGGGGCATTTCCACTGTTAAGGCACATCAGGAGCTCTCCAAATGCGACATGACGCCCGCAGACCATTCCATCAAAGTCTGCATTCCAAAACGTCACTACTTCCCTTCCGAGCTCTGCCATGCGCTCAAACAGTAGTTTTCTCCCACATATGGGGTACCAGCATACTCAGGACAAATTGAACAACAGGGGCTGTGCAAATGGAACATGACGCCCGCAGACCATTCCATCAAAGTCTGCATTCCAAAATGTCACTACTTCCCTTCCGAGCCCCGACTTGTGCCGAAACAGCAGTTTTCCACCACATATGGGGTACCAGCGTACTCAGGACAAATTGGACAACAACTTTTGGGTCCAATTTCTCCTGTAACCCTTGGGAAAATAAAAATTGGGGGCTAACAAATCATCTTTATGGAAAAAAAATGTTTTTTTTTTTCACGGCAGGGCAATATAAACTTTAGTGAAACACTTGATGGTTCAAAGTTCTCACTAAACATCTAGATAAGTTCCTTAGGGGTCTAGTTTACAAAATGGGGTCACTTGTGGGGGGTTTCCACTGTTTAGGCACATCAGGGGCTCTCCAAACGCTACATGGCCTTCGATCTCAATTCCAGCCAATTTTGGTTTGAAAAAGTCAAACGGCGCTCCTTCCCTACCAAGCTCTGCCCAAACAGTGGTTCCGCCCCACATATTGGGTATCAGCGTACTCAGGACAAACAACTTTATCTGTACAATTTCTCCTGTTACCCTTGGGAAAATAAAAAATTGGGGGTGGGTGAAATATCATTTTTGTGGAAATAATCTGATTTTTTAATTTTACAGCTCTATGTTATAAACTTCTGTGAAGCCCTTGAGGGTTCAAAGTGCTCACCACACATCTAGATAAGTTCCTTGGGGGATCTAGTTTCCAAAATGGTGTCATTTGTCGGGGGTTTCTGCAAAAAGGGTTCATCAGACCTTCCATATCACCATTTGGGGCATATTTCTTTTCTTTGTTAAGGAAATATGGTGGTCTAAAACCATGTATTGACTACTGGGAATGTAACATAATTAAAGTAAAGAATTCGTATCCTCTGCCACTGACCCTTGATCTTTGTAACCATCTGTTGGAAGGAAACCTGTTGGATCACCAAGCTTGATCTCAGTGGGGAGTATAAAGTTAATCTATATCAGGCAAGAGATTGAGTGGAAGACAGCATATGAGTATCTGGTGTTTCCCTTTTGGCTTTTTTTTTTTAATTTTGTTGATGACATATTGAGAGATACAAGTGTCTATCATTTGTCATCATCTATCTAGTTATAAATTGAAACACCCGACAAGCGTATTCTTCAAAATATGATGACCTCTTGGTGTGCTCACCAGCTTATGAGTCACACTTCGACAACGTACTTCAGACTCAGAAATAATTCTTTATTTGTTAAATTTGAAAAATGTGTTTTCCTGGATCAAAAAGTAAACTCCCTGGGGTATATCTTGCCCACTAAATGTTTCTAAATAGATTCCCATTGTGTCCAAACTATTAAAGATTGGGTACAACCCAATGTTTCTGAAATGCTTTGCAGCACTTTCTTAGGTTCGGTAATTGCTTTTGTAAACTTATTATAAAACTTTTCCAAGATTTCTAAACCATTTACTAACTTAATTAAAAAAGGGGCTGATGTGATTAATTGGACACTTGAGGCAGTCGTACCTTCACTGGGTTGCTTTCATCTGATTCTGTTTTCGTCTGGTCAGCCTTATATAGAACATTCTTTTGTAGTGGAAGTAAATGTATCTGAGATTGGAGTTGGGGCAGTGTTATAACAGGGTGTCCAGTCTCTCAACTCCATCCATATGCCTTATTTTTATGAAAGTTTTCATCGGCTGAAAGAAATTATGATATTGGTAATCGTGAATTGTAAGTAATCAAATGAACCTTCGAGGAATGGTGCCACTTCCTAAAAAGTGCCAAACACAAAATCACTGTTTATAACGGACCACAAAAATCGTACTAATCTAGAATTAGCCAAGAGACTAAACCCTAGGCAAACTAGATAGGCTTTATTCATCTCTAGATTTCATTTTATGGTGGCATTTAGACCTTGGGCTAAAAATTTTGAAGTTTCTCGATCTGTCGAACTTAAACAGTGCACTCTGAACATGTTCCCATCCCAACTGAGGGTAAAGTTGTGTCCTCTGTTTCTCCAGACCTAATGAAGGTAATCCATAGATCTCAAGGTATAGCCCCTGACAATACTCATATCCAAAAATTATTTGTTCCTCCTGAGTTTCGTCTATGAGTCTTTCTGGAATCTCATGACTCAGTACTCACAGGTCACCGCGGTACTAACATTACTATCCAGCTATACTTCAGGATTGTGGCCTTGTCCAGTCTTTGCCTATTTCTGAAAAACCTTGAACCCACCTCTTCATGGATTTCATTACTGACCCGCCATATTCAGAAGGGAAGACCGTAATGTGGGTGTTGGTTGGTAGATTTAGCAAGCAATATCACATTGTCTCTTTCTCTAAATTTCATCCCTTTCAAACCTTGTATAAGTTATTCATAAAACACATTGTATATCTACATGATGTTCCGGAAAATGTTGTTTTTGACCATGGAACTCAGTTGATTTCCAAATTCCCATGGGCATTCTGTAATAAGATCTGTTAGGCATCGGGCGACGGCAGGATCCTAACCTGGATCCGAGGAGTCTGTGGTCTCCCATCCAGACCCAGCCAAGGCAGATGCTGCTCAGCTTCGCCGTCGTTCCCAATGCCTAGCCAATACCCGAGAGGCACAAGTAGTTTCTTGGGTCTTTGTTCATAGTAGCCTTAAACCTAGGTTACAGAACAGGAAAAGGCTCTTGTAAGCCTAAGTCCAGAAATGCCTGCACTGAGCATGTCCGTTACATGGCAAGCCATGATTGGTGGTTAATGTCAGCTGATCCTCTGACCTGGCATCATCTGATTGGTCACGGATGACGTCACCGATGATGCGATTGACGAGATGGCTGGGGCGGAGCTTAGCCCTTAAATAGCTTGTCTGTCTGCGGCGTGCGCGCGGGTCAGATCATACTAATATAGGCGTGCTTTTGTGTGGACGTGCTAGAATCTGGGCTCCACGTGCTCTCTAGCTTTGCTCTCCAGGACCTGCCGATGCCAGAGTACGCTCGGCTAATTAGCACAGGTCCTTCAGGCAGGTTTAGCTTATGCCAGGCAGGTAGCCAATGTGGCGCAGTCTTGCTACAAATATAGGGTAGCTATACACCCTGAGCAGACTGCGGGGCGCGTAACCTGTAGCCAATGTGGCGCAGTCTTGCTACGAATAGAGGGTAGCTGTAAACCCTGATCAGACTGTGGGGCGTCTAACCTGGGCATCGCCTGCCAAGCTGAACAGAGAGTTGCTCAGTCCGGTCTCACGCCGGCTGGTAGCACGTACGGCTGGTGTTAGTCGCACGCACTTCATAGCGGCTGGCACGTAGCTTCTGTGCAGTCAACAAGGCTACGTCTATACCAGCTTGCAGCACATTGTGCAAACCTAATATCTGGAAAGTGGCTTCTGTGCCATTAACAGGGCCACATCTACGCCAGTCAGTAGCACATCTCCCGTTTCATTTAAAATAAGCTCTGGATGAAGATTCTCAAACAGATCTATGTCCAGCCCATAGATCTTAATCTTAATTTACAAAACATGGATTTCGTAGGAATAAGACATTGGATCGCAGCTATCAATGCATAATTTTATTCAACTGTCTATGACCTACATGCCCAGGTAGATAGCTTAGAAGGGTTGATGCTCCTACTGACAGATTCCCTTGTAGCATATCTGGTCTGAGGTCACAGAGATTTTGAGTAGGATAACAAGATCTCTTCCACTAATAAGAGGTGGACAGATGGGCCAATCTTTGGTGTTGAGGACAAGATGTAGGCATCCACTAAAAATATCAAACTTTAAGTCCATTCTACTAAGCTAGGCCAACATTTATAGTTCTAGATGAAATCACTGAGGTCATAAACCCAGTAGCCTTTCACTTGAAACTTCCTCCTTCTTTCTAGATACCAAATGTGTTTCAGAAATTCCTTTTTAAAATGCATTGGTTGCCAGTTCAGCTTGTTAATGATCCTTCTTCCCTTGTATTAGTTAGAGGCAGCATAGAATACGAAGTGTCGAAAATTCTAGGTTACTATATAGTGAGAGGGTCCCTACTTCATTTGATGCATTTGAAAGTTTATGGCCCAGAAAGGAGAACTTGAGTCTCAGCTGGTGGTATTAATGATGACAATTTAGTAAGTTTCAGTGGTGATTTCATGAAAAACCTAGTTGAAAGGGCCATGAGTCCACTCTTAAAAGGGGGCTTACAGTCTCATTTGTGTCTGAACATGTTCTTACTACCTCTTCCTTTTTCACTAGGCGCTACTGCACTAATATTTTCTATGCTGCTGAGTGATGGCAGCGTGTTTCAGTTAAACTTTAGAATAGTTAAGACTTGTTGTTCCTCCTCCTGTTCAGCTGTGTTTTGCTGCATAGTGCTAGCAATCAGATGTAATTGCTGTGAGCTATGGGTAGATGTATTCCCAATTTAAATCTCTAGCAGTCTGTCTCTAACTGCCAGTTATAAGTTATACTTACCCTGGTTTATCCTTCTCTCTGCCATCTCACTCCACTGAACAGCAGCCACTCAATGAATGTAATTCAGGAGGCCCTGAATAAATCCAAATCCCTGTATAGGAGTTAAAGGGTGAAAGCCAGTATCCCCCTGGGACCTGTTAAATGGAATGGCTTGTGTAAAAGCCTGTCTGCGGTAGCCCTATTAAGTCCTATAAATTGCCAGGCTAGCACGGAAAAATATTTAGAATTGAGCGTCCTCAGTGGTTGATACCTTTTAATGGCTAACAAGCTAGCACGAACAGAGCTCTTTTACACACTCCCTGTTAAGATGCAGAGCCTGAAAGGGGTTGTCCAGTACTTTAAATTAACCCCCCAATGTATCCCCCTGGGGCTCCCCGGGGTATCATTTGTAAATACCTCATGTTGCCTATACTGCCTGTGAGCGGCGCTATCGCTGGCCGCTCACAGGCAGCACGTGACCCCAGGCTGCACCCGGCTCTTGCTTCCGCTGACGTCCCGTCAACTGCTGGCAGTAGCCGGGGGTCCCTCTTCCTGCTTCCACGCTGGCTGCCAGGCTGTGGGCGGGGATATCCCCCCACGTCACACCCGGCATCCACCGTGCGCCCATTCATTGAGAAAGCACGCGGTGGATGCTGGGTGTGACACGTGGGGTAACCCCGCCCACAACCCAGCAGCCATCGCGGGGACCCAGCGCTGAGTCACGCCTCACTTGTTGTGACGTCAGCGCTGGGTCATATGCTGCCTGTGAGCGGCCAGCGATAGCGCCGCTCACAGGCAGTATAGGCAACATGAGGTATTGACAAAATTCATTAGGGGCCCCGGGGGGATACATTGGGGGGTTAATTTAAAGTACTGGACAACCCCTTGAAGGTTTTATAAAGGGCCTCAGAAAAACATGTAAAGAAATTCAGCCTGAGTGAAGAGTACAAATACTGACAGGGTGAATTATAACCACCATAAGGTGACGATTTTCCACAGAAAAGGAAGCATAAAGGCCTTTACCTTACTATGAGGATTGCCACACCAGAGGAGTATGAGTGGTGGTGCATGAGTACAAAAGGATTACCACACCAGACACAGCAGGAGACAGATGCCGGTGTGTGAGGGACTGATATGCTATTAAAGAAGTAGGTCCCAGGAGTGTACTATTTGCACAATGCAAGCTATTGTGGGTATTGCTGCAAAGTGAGGTCAAAATACTGTAAACATGACTAAAGCATGCAATATGAATGTGTTATGTGCTATATTGTAGGAGACACAGAGTGTGCTGTAGAATTCAGGAGCTGCTGATGAAGAGAATGCCAGCAGTATGTCACAAGTGGCAGCAAATTGCTTTATGACAAAAGTGTACTTCTGTTTAAGTCCTTTGCTTCATACTCTTTTTGTTCTTGTGAAACTACCAAGCACATTGCCACATGAAAGACTCTGTAGCCGTCAACTTTGATCTTCCCTGTGAGTGAAGTTGTTGAGTTTTGACAAGAGTTGAGCAAATTTGTTCGGGTTCCCTCTTATTTGGCAAGCTATAGCACTTACCGAATAAGCTACAGAGGGAACCTGAATACCTGGATCGCCGGCTGATCAGCTGTTTGACTCCGCAGCGGCATGTGTCGCAGCTGTGTCACAGTCACAGAACATGCATGGAGAACCTGTGTGTTGGGCTCTCCATGCATGTGCTGTGACACAGCCATGACACATGCAGCTGCAGCGCTGATCAGCTGTTCAGCCGGCGCGATCCAGGAAGCAGGGTTCCCTCTGCAGCTTATTCGGTAAGCGCTATAGCTTGCTGAATAGGAAGGAACCCGAACAGATTCGCTCAACTCTAGTTTTGACCTATATTCCCATTCTGTTACCTTTGCCATTGTATGCTGATGTTTAAAGGGACATACCCCTACATAATAATTTATAAAATGGTATCCCAACTTTGCACTACAGAATGTCCTATTAAAAACCATATTGCAGCACCAGGATCAAGTGTATTGTGCATTTATTTAATCTAATTTATATTCATTGCCAGAAAGCCAAGTTATCAAACTTTTATTATATTTATTTTTTAAGCAGAAGACAAATACGATGCCAAGGTTTGCTATAAAGGCATAGCCACATTTTCCAATTCAAAATGTTAATGACACCATTTTGAAAATCAAACAATGCACAAAAATGCAAGATTAATCTTGGCATTTTATTAGTTTGTTTGCCTGCCAACATGCCGCCCTGCCACAAGTCATTGAAATGTCAGAACGTTTCAATCATTGCTGCTTAATAAAAAAATAATGCTCGTATCAAATAGCTCAAACTATGTAATGAAATAATGGAGCTTTTTTTCCCTGCTGTGTGCAATCAGACTTTCATTTTCTTAAGGTAAAAAGTCATCCATGGAAGCGCAAGTGATTAAGGAGAGAAAGAAATAAAGCATTAACAATTCAATAGTGAATTTGCTACTGAAATTGTAACCTGTGATGAGTGAGCAGTGCCTTTCAGAACATTTTCAACTTTAATAATAGTCATTTTATATGACTTCGCTATATACAGGATCTGCTAATAGCAGGATTGTGATAATCCACTAAAAGTGAATAGAAACTGACATAGTATAGACAATCTTTGTATAAGTAAAATGTCTCATGAAAGAGATAGCTCTGCAACCTCTTGTACTGTATAGAGAGATCTTTAACCCCTTCACCCCCAAGGGTGGTTTGCACGTTAATGACCGGGCCAATTTTTACAATTCTGACCACTGTCTCTTTATGAGGTTATAACTCTGGAACGCTTCAACGGATCTTCGCGATTCTGAGACTGTTTTCTCGTGACATATTGTACTTCACGTTAGAAGTATAATTTCTTCGATATAACTTGCGTTTATTTTTGAAAAAAACACAAATATGGCGAAAATTTAGAAAATTTTGCAATTTTCAAACTTTGAATTTTTTTTCCCTTAAAACAGAGAAATATGTCACACAAAATAGTTAAGAAATAACATTTCCCACATGTCTACTTTACATCAGCACAATTTTGGAACCAAAATTTTTTTTGTTAGGAAATTATAAGGATTAAAAGTTGACCAGTGATTTCTCATTTTTACAACAAAATTTACAAAGCCATTTTTTTAGTGACCACCTCACATTTGAAGTCACTTTGACGGGTCTATATAGCATAAAATACCAAAAAGTGACACCATTCTAAAAACTGCATCCCTCAAGGTACTCAAAACCACATTCAAGAAGTTTATTAACCCTCCAGGTGCTTCACAGGGCTGAAGCAACGTGGAAGGAAAAAATTAATATTTAACTTTTTAGCCACAAAATGATCTTTTACAAACTTTTTTTTATTTTGACAAGGGTAAAAGAAGAAAATGGACAGATAAAGTTGTTGTGCAATTTCTCCTGAGTACGCCAATAGCCCATATGTGGGGGAAAACCACTGTTTGGGCACACGGCAGAGCTCGTAAGGGAAGGAGCGCAGTTTGACTTTTTCAAACTAAAATTGGCTGAAGTTGAGGTTGGACGCCATGTCGTGTTTGGAGAGCCACTGATGCGCCTAAACAGTGGAAACCCCCCACAAGTGACACCATTTTGGAAACTAGACCCCCTAAGGAACTTATCTAGATTTGTTGTGAGCACTTTGAACCCCAAAGTGTTTCACAAAAGTTTATAATACCTGGGTGTGAAAAAAAAAAAAACAATTTTCCACAAAAATGATTTTTTAGTCCCAAATTTTTGATTTTTCCCAAGGAAATTGGACCCCAAAAGTTGTTGTCCAATTTGTCCTGAGTACGCTGATACCCCATATATGGGGGGGAAACTGTTTGGGCGCACGGCAGGGCTTGGAAAGGAAGCAGTAACGTTTTGGAATGCAAACATTGATGGGGTCATGTTCCGTTTGTAGTGCCCCAGATGAGCCTAAACAGTGGAAACACCCACAAGTGACCCCATTTTGGAAGCTAGACCCCCTAAGGAACTTATCTAGATCTTTGGTGAGCACTTTGAACCCCCAAGTGCTTCACACAAGTTTATAATGCCCGGGCATGAAAATAAAAAATCCTATTTTTTTCCCACAAAAATTATCTCTCAGTCACTAATTTTTTATTTTCCCATAGGTAACAGGAGAAATTGGACCTCAAAAGTTGTTGTCCATGTCCAATTTGTCCTGAGTACGCTGATACCCCATATGTGGGGGGAACCACTGTTTGGGCGCATGGCAGAGCTCAGAATGGAAGTAGCACCATTTGACTGTTTCCAACCAAAATTGGCTGGAATTGAGATTGGACGCCATGTTGCATTTGGAGAGTCCCTGATGTGCCTGAACAGTGGAAACCCCCCACAAGTGACCCCATTTGGGAAACTAGACCCCCTACGGAACTTATCTAGATCTTTGGTGAGCAATTTGAACCCCCAAGTGCTTCACACAAGTTTATAACGTAGAGCCGTAAAATTAAAAAATCATATTTTTTCCACAAAATTGATCTTTTCACCCCAATTTTTATTTTCCCAAGGGTAACAAGACTCCAAAAGTTATTGTGCAATTTGTCCTGAGTACGCTGATACCCCATATGTGGGGGTAAACCACTGTTTGGGTGCATGGCAGAGTTTGGAAGGGAAGGAGCGCCGTTTGACTTTTTCAACGCAGAATTGGCTGGATGCCATGTCGTGTTTGGAGAGCTCCTGATCTGCCTAAACAGTGGAAACCCCCCACAAATGACACCATTTTGGAAACTAGACCCCTCAAGGAACTTATCTAGATGTGTGGTGAGCACTTTGAACCCCAAAGTGCTTCACAGAAGTTTATAACGTACAGCCGTAAAATAAAAAATCTTTTTTTTTTTTTACAAAAATGATTTTTTTCGCCCCCAATATTTTATTTTCACAAGGGTAACAGGAGAAATTGGACCCCAAAAGTTGTTGTCCAATTTGTCCTGAGTACACTGATACCCAATATGTGGGAGTAAACTACTGTATGGGCGCACGTCGGGGCTCGGAAGGGAAGTAGTGACGTTTTGGATTGCAGACTTTGATGGAATGGTCTGGGGGCATCATGTCGCATTTGGAGAGCCCCTGATGTGCCTAAACAGTGGAAACCCCCCACAAGTGACCCCATTTTGGAAAATAGACCCCACAAGGAACTTATCTAGATGTGTGGTGAGCACTTTGAACCCCAAAGTGCTTCCCAGAAGTTTATAACGTACAGCCGTAAAAATAAAAAATCCTTTTTTTTTTTACAAAAATGATTTTTTCGCCCCCAATATTTTATTTTCACAAGGGTAACAGGAGAAATTGGACCCCAAAAGTTGTTGTCCAATTTGTCCTGAGTACGCTGATACCCAACATGTGTGAGAAAACGACTGTATGGGTGCACGTCTGGGCTCGGAAGGGAAGTAGTGACGTTTTGGATTGCAGACTTTGATGAATGGTCTGGGGGCATCATGTCGCATTTGGAGAGCCCCTGATGTGCCTAAACAGTGGAAACCCCCACAAGTGACCCCATTTTGGAAAATAGACTCCACAAGGAACTTATCTAGAAGTATGTTGAGCACTTTGAACCCCGAAGTGCTTCACAGAAGTTTATAACGTACAGCTGTAAAAATAAAAAATCCTTTTTTTTTTACAAAAATGATTTTTTTTGCCCCCAATATTTTATTTTCACAAGGGTAACAGGAGAAATTGGACCCCAAAAGTTGTTGTCCAATTTGTCCTGAGTACGCTGATACCCAACATGTGTGAGAAAACAACTGTATGGGTGCACGTCTGGGCTCGGAAGGGAAGTAGTGACGTTTTGGATTGCAGACGTTGATGGAATGGTCTGGGGGCGTCATGTCGCATTTGGAGAGCCCCTGATGCGCCTAAACAGTGGAAACCCCCCACAAGTGACCCCATTTTGGAAAATAGACCCCACAAGGAACTTATCTAGAAGTGTGGTGAGCGCTATGAAGCCCCAAGTGCTTCACAGAAAATTTATAACATACAGCCGTAAAAACAAAAAAATCATTTTTTTTTTACAAAAATGATTTTGTCGCCCCCAGTTTTTTATTTTCCCAAGGGTAACAGAAGAAATAGGACAAATTGCACAATAACTCTTGTGGTCCAGAGTACGCTGATACCCCATATGCGGGGGTAAACTACTGTTTGGGCGCATGGCAGAGCTCAGAAGTGAAGGAGCACCGTTTGACTTTTTCAACGCAGAATTGGCTGGAATTGAGATCAGACGCCATGTCACATTTGGAGAGCCCCTGATGTGCCTAAACAGCAGAAACCCCCCAATTTTAACTCCAACCCTAACCCCAACATACCCCTAACCCTAGTCCCAACCCTAACCACAAACCTAACCCTAACACACCCCTAACCCTAATCCCAACCATAACCCTAATACTAACTTTAGCGCCAATCCTAACCCTAACTTTAGCCGCAACACTAACCCTAATGGGAAAATGGAAATAAATACTTTTTTTTAATTTTATTATTTTTCCCTAACTAAGGGGGTGATAAAGGGGGGTTTGATTTACTATTTATAGCGGGTTTTTGTGATTGGCAGCTGTCACGCTAAAAGACGCTTTTTATTGCAAAAAGTAGTTTTTTGCATCACCACATTTTGAGAGCTATAATTTTTGCATATTTTGGCCCACAGAGTCATGTGAGGTCTTATTTTTTGTGGAACGAGGTGACGTTTTTATTGGTACCATTTTTGAGCATGTGACATTTTTTGATCGCTTTTTATTTCGATTTTTCGGAGGTTAGAATGAACAAAAATCAGCAATTCATGAATTTCTTTTGGGGGAGGCGTTTATACCGTTCCGCGTGTGGTAAAATTGATAAAGCAGTTTTATTCTTCGGGTCAGTACGATTATGGCGATACCTCATTTATATCATTTTTTTATGTTTTGGCGCTTTTATAGAATAAAAACAATTTTATATAAAAAATCATTATTTTTGCATCGCTTTATTCTGCGAGCTATAACTTTTTTATTTTTTTGCTGATGATGCTGTATGATGGCTCGTTTTTTTGCGGGACAAGATGACGTTTTCAGCAGTACCATGTTTATTTATATCTGTCTTTTTGATCGCGTGTTATTCCACTTTTTGTTCGGCGGTATGATGATAAAGCATTGATTTTTTGCTTAGTTTTTTTTTTTTTTTAAGGGGTTCACTAAAGGGGTTAACTAGTGGGACAGTTTTATAGGGGGGGTCGTTACGGACGCGGCGATACCAAATATGTATACTTTTATTGTTTTGTTTTTTTTATTTACAGGAAGAAATGAATTTATTGGGGAATATATATATTTTTTTTTATGATTTTTTTTACCACTTTTTATTTTTATTTTTTTTACTTTTTTACTTTGTCCCAGGGTGGGACATCACAGTATTTTAGCAGATCGCTGGTGTGACAGTGTGCACAGCACTCTGTCACACCAGCGATCGCTCTGGCATCACTGCAGGCTTCCCCAGCGCCTGCTCTCAGCAAGCACTGAGGAAGCCGCCTCCCTGCAGGACCCCGGCGCCATCTTGGATCCGGGGACCTGGAGGGAGGACGGACCCTCGGAACAGCGCGACACATCGCGCTGCTCTGAGGGTCTCAGGGGGCGCGCAGGGAGCCCCCACCCTGCGCGATCCTCCCCTGTGCCCCGGGCACACCGCGATCATGTTTGATCGCGGTGTGCTAGGGGTTAATGTGCCGGGAGCGGTCCGTGACTGCTCCTGACACATAGTGCTGGGTGTCAGCTGTGATATACAGCTGACACCCGGTGGCGATCAGCTACGCTCCCCCCGGGAGCGCAGCTGATCGCCTATGACGTACTATTCCGTCCATGGGAATTAGGTCCAGGGTCACATGGACGGAATAGTACGTCTGATGGCAGAGAGGGGTTAAAGTCCCTAAATAACTGAAATGCTGGTTGAATTTCTGGAATATAAAAAAATTTAAGAAAATAAATGCAGCACTCACCCATAGGCTGTGTCAAACTAAGTCCTTTATTAAACCATACAAGGTTTTTTAGATAAAGTCCATGGGACAAGCAGGTGCAGGAGGAATGCGAGGAAGGAGACCTATGGGTGAGTGCTGCATTTATATTCTTCAATTTTTTTATATTCCGGATGTGTTTTTCCAATGCTGTGCACCATCGATCCTAAGTCTCTATACCGCTGTTCATATATAGCCGCTTATCTTATGCTACAGGGGTGTTACCTAGACCTTAGTGCCATTCATTTTTTTCTAATTTTTTGATGGTTGCTTGAATTTCTACTTTATTACGAATATAATGCATTTTT
Source organism: Oophaga sylvatica (assembly GCA_033576555.1). NCBI lineage: Eukaryota > Metazoa > Chordata > Amphibia > Anura > Dendrobatidae > Oophaga > Oophaga sylvatica. The sequence continues at coordinate 150,991,308 of JARQOD010000004.1, forward strand.
TTTAGTGCATTTGTAACTTTCTGCTTGTTGGCAGCGGATTACTCACGATACTCTCCAAGCGTGTGACAACAGAACTTGTTTATTCAGGAACAAACAGGAACAATATATGATAAGCTTAACAGATCAGGAATAAATAATTTCTGTGCCTCTATCTGTGCAGCATCTACAGAAGGCTGCTTCTCTCATACACAGACACAGGAAAACAGGAAATACAGTCACATGCTCTCCCTGTGTGAGCCTCTGGGAGATTTTTTTGTTCTAACTGTGGAAGCGCAGCCACGCAAAACGGCCGTCGTCATCTTACCATGCACATTGCTCCCTTGCCAAAGATTTTACATATGCAATAGTGGATTTTATGAACGGTGAGTGCCATCCTTATTTTTCTTTGCTTGGATTCTGTACATCACTAAGCTTGGACTGATACAGCTTTCTCATGAGATAAAGCTTATTGCTGAGATTTGATCTTTCATGCACTTTCTGTAACTCATCCACATCTCCTTTGCAGTTGCACACTTGCATATATGCACAATCTTATTATCTACACCGAGGGAGATCGTGCTTTGTGCTTTCTGATCCTTCTCTAGCCAATCATCTGGTAATGGATGAGGCACTTGTTCCTGAGTATATTTCCACGTACCTTCTCTTATGAGCAGCATCTTCACCTTAAATTTCCAGTACTGGTAGTTTTGGTTAGTGAGGCTTGGCACTGAAAACTTGACAAGATTGCTGCTAGTGGACATCTTCTCTGTTGCTCTGTGCTGCTTTTGCTCTGGGCTTCTGTTGCTGTGTTACTCTGGGGTTCTGTGTCACTATGGGCCCATAACCTTTTGGCAGGGGATTACTCACGATACTCTCCAAGTGTGTGATGACACAATACTTACCCTTCTAACCTCATTCCACCGCTTCTCTGGCTTCTACAGAGTGTCTCATCAGCACCACTGCTGGCACACGCTGAGTCAGAGGCAGAGGGGAGTGATGGGAGAGTGAGTGTCATTTGATTCTCATCCATCACTGCTTTCAACTGGATAAGTTGAATGCGAGGGTGCGGCACTGGTCCCCTCTTACTCATGGGCCCCATAGCAGCCACTAGCTGGGGGCCCATGGAGGAGCAGGGACCTAGTCGTCTTCCTGGTCTGCCTACCCCTAACGCCGGCCCTGTATGAATCCTATTATGGATATGCCATGCTATAGGGTCTTTTTTACACAATTGATGATATGTTGACCATTGTTGTCCGAAATTTTCTATCGGATCTGTCTTGATTTACCTTCCTATTATGGATATGTTTTTCTGGTTTATACATTTGATGACACTGTGATTACAACTCTATTTAATCAATAACCTATTTGACTTTATGTTATGGTATATTTCCGTATGAACCTTACTATGAATATGCTGGGTTTTATGTTTGACAACTTCCCATCCTTGCAGATTTAAACTGATGGTCTTCATTTTTCCATCTAACCTGATGTGGCAAATCTATATTACATTCTTTATCCTCCTATTTACTGCAGAGTGGAGAGTTAATAATTTAATCATTTCACAGTTTCTCTAATCCACCAGACTTATCCCTGAGCCAAATATACACACGAACATTAGGCCAACCCCTCACAGCATTCTATGTTCATCAGTCCTATATGTCTAAAACAGATTTTATGTATAAGCTTTATAGCACTTTAGCACTTTATTTGGTTATTGGAGGTGACTTTTTAGAGAGGTCCATTGAGGGTCAAGTAGGGATAGCCTACGTTGAGTGGGGGTGCCATGTTGAGTCTCTAGGGTGCCAACCTCGCTGTCAGGAAGAGTCACTAAGGGAAAGACACTCTCTGTTCCCTTAGATTATTTCTTCTATTTATGACTTAAGCATTTGTCATACCCACCTAATTTTTTATGTTGCTTCTCACCCTCCAGCACCCTGATTTATTACAATTAAGGCTCTAGTGGTATTTTTAATAAATACAAATAAAAGTTATTTTTTATGTTTTTTTGCTTTTTGTCATAGTGATGCTGTCCATGATTTTCATGGACTCTTGGACTTGTATATAAGTAATATTGAACCTTGACAATGTTAAAAAACAGATATGTCCCCGTAATTTTTTGTGGACCACTTAATCTGCAAAAAAACACAGACATGTTAACAGCTCCATAGACTATAATGGGCACTTATTCTATTTGTGAAAACGACAGAAAGAGGATGTATGTGAAACAAGACATCTAAATGAGGCCTAAGAAACATACATTGAATATAGAAGCATACATGAAAATATGAATCCTTACCCCAAGGCCAGTGGTTCTTACAGAGTAGAAGTTATTTATTAAGTAACAAAAGTTTTGAACTGTAGCATTTGCTTTTCTGTATTTTCATCATTGGCTTTAAGAAAAAGCAGTTTAGTTAAATGTCATGTTTGACCATCAGAAATCTTTAGCAGAGGTTATAGCGTTTGTAAGAGGTTGAGCAGTGCCCAAGAAAACATTGTGATAAGTGGATTGAATTTGGTAAAAAGTGTTTGTTGTTTTGCATATGTTATTCATATATAAAAATATATTTAGCCTTATGGCCGCTGTGTGTTTGGTTTCTTGGAGGTCTAGCCTCAAGGCTGTTTTCCTCAGGGATTGGGAGGGATGTCCAATAGGGGAATCAATGAAGGGTGTAGGGATATACTTAGTACACACAGGGTAAGATACAGTTAAAGGTACAGTTAAAGGTTTGGGAATAACCCACATACTGGGATGGGTTATAGCAAATAAAAAGGGGAAGCACTTCCTGAATGGGGAGTGAGAGTCTCGACAGAACTTTGGCAAGGTTCAAGTTCATGTACAAGCTTTGATGGGCCCTAACAGTACCAAGCTTCCAGACACACCAAGAGTCTAGCATAGATCCCTGGATGGACCAGGACCTATTGCACTGAAGAGGCATTGGAGTCCATGGCTCATTCTCTTCTAAGAGTAAAAGGCCGCTTGGAAATAACAAGGCGAAATGGTGGCAGGCCTCAGGAAAGCTGGGTTGCCGGATGGGGAGTCCCTAGTGCCAACAGGAGCTGTTGAGGGGGGGACAGCTCCAGAAGACTGGAGGCAGGACCTGGAAGTGTACTGTTTTATTGGAACATCAACCAGAGGGGCTTTGCCCCATACTATATGCTGCAGACGATTGTATTTGAACTATACAGCAAAACCTAACCTGTTGAACCAGACTCAAGGTGTCCTAGTGTGTGTGTTACTAGTACTGAGGATAAAGATGTAGTAGAGGCTTCCAGTCCACGAGTAAGTGCAGAGCAAGCACAACAGCACAGCACACATGGGAAAAATATCCATTTACAAGAGGAGTTTCAGGGTGAAGAGAAGTCAGAACTGGCCCACAGCACCAGCCCTGAGTCCCTCCTCACTTTGGCCCCAGATCATTTCATATACTGTATTATATTGCAGTGCAGTCAAGAATCTTGTTTAATGTCTGACATATCTTGTTTAAATAATTCTGTTAATACAAATCTAAAAAACAAAACAGTCCTTCTTATGACCCAATGTGAGCAAAATATTCTATAGTGATCCCTTTATTATACAATCATAATTTGAACTATTAAAGGGGTATTTTCTATTTATCTCTTGGGCAGTTCAATGCTATGCAGTCTCTTTCTGGTTTCTAGCAGAGCGGGCCCTGCTCCTTGAATGATTGTTCTGGGGAATTGCAGAGACGTAATATTAGTAGAACTATAAAGCTCAGCACAAGTTCTGCTGGTACTTATTGTGTTATCAGTAGTGATGAGCGAGTATGCTCGTTACTTCGGATTTTTTAAAGCATGCTCAGGTGATTTCCGAGTATTTGGAAGTGCTCGGAGATTTAGTTTCTGTTGCCGTAGCTGCATGATTTGCAGCTGCTAGAATGCCTGAATACATGTGGGGATTCCCTAATAAACAGGCAATCCTCACATGTATTCAGGCTGTCAAGCAGACACAAATCATGCAGCTGCGACAACAGAAACTAAATCTCTGAGCACTTCCAGATACTCAGAGATCACCTGAGCGTGCTCGAGAAAACCAGAGCAACGAGCGTACTCGATCATCACTAGTTGTCAATGTTTTGTTCTGGACTGTACAGTCATGGCCAAAAGTTTTGAGAATGACACAAATATTAATTTTTACAAAGTCTACTGCTTCACTTTTTCTAATGGCAATTTGCATATACTCCAGAATGTTATAAAGAGTGATCAGCTTAACAGCAATTACTTGCAAAGTCAATATTTGGCTAGAAAATGAACTTTATCCCCCAAAACACATTTCAACATCATTTCAGCCCTGCCTTAAAAGGACCAGCTAACCTCTCTTCAGTGATTGCTCCATTAACACAGGTGTGGATGTTGATGAGGACATGGCTGGAGATCAATCTGTCATGATTAAGTAAGAATGACACCACTGGACACTTTAAAAGGAGGCTGGTGCTTGGCATCATTGTTTCTCTTCTGTTAACCATGGTTATCTCTAAAGAAACACGTGCAGTCATCATTGCAATGCACAAAAATGGCCTAACAGGGAAGAGTATCGCAGCTAGAAAGATTGCACCTCAGTCAACAATCTATCGCATCATCAAGAACTTCAATGAGAGAGGTTCCATTGTTGCCAAAAAGGCTCCAGGGCGCCCAAGAAAGACCAGCAAGCGCCAGGACCGTCTCTTAAAAGTGTTTCAGCTGCAGGATCGGGCTACCAGCAGTGCATAGCTTGCTCAGGAATGGCAGCAGGCAGGTGTGAGTGCATCTGCACGGACTGTGAGGTGGAGACTCTTGGAGCAAGGCCTGGTCTCAAGGAGGGCAGCAAAGAAGCCACTTCTCTCCAGAAAAAACATCATGGACAGACTGATATTCTGCAAAAGGTACAGGCAGTGGACTGCTGAGGACTGGGGTAAAGTTATTTTCTCTGATGATGTCATGGGTGCATCGCCACGAAGATCGTCGCGATTGCACATTCTGACTTCTCACAGCTGAGCTGCTGTTTCTTTGTGTTTGGTAATGAGAGAGTTAATTTTATCTAGCTCTTTGCTAAGACTAGGTCCAGCCTCGCCCGGCTGCTTTGGATTATGTTCTAATTAGTTTCCTTTATATTCCTGCCAGTCTGGGTGTTTGATGCCGGTGAAAGCATTCATATAGTTTAGCAGACTGGAGCGGTTCTGAGAATACTTAAGCTAAGAGCTCCTTAGTTGTTTTTACTCTTATAGCTTATAGTTTATCTCTGAGACCTTAGGTGTTCCTACTGTGTGTGAGTGTTGTATGTAAGACTTTATTTACTTTATTTCTTGTCTTTCTTGTATGTCTTTCTGTTCATTAACCGTTACCCGGTCATTCCCTTTGGTGGTATTCAGGGTCCTTCTTAGGACTAGAATACAGTTGGCAGGGATTGATAGGAGACAGGGTTTACGCTGGTGGCCTGGACCTCTGTACCTTTAACAGTACCTCCAGGTTGAGGGATTAGTTAGGACCCCAGTTAGGGTCAGCTTAGACCCCGGTCACCCTCTAGCCGGAGACAGCGTATAACGGATTCCGTTTTGACCCACTGGACTTTCTGTCAGGTAAATCTATGTTATCATATAGCTATGCGCATGTTATATAGTATGTTGCCCTTTTGATATAGATTATTGTCATCACATATATATATCTGCTATACAGCGTGACATTTTCACCGGCCAATACTAAAGATTCTCCCCAGCTGTCATGGATCCAGTTGCCCAGCTGGCCCGGCAGTTGCAGGGGTTGTCCATGGAATTTGCAGACATTAAGTCCAAGGTTTTGTCCCCCCCGGAGCAAACCAGATCTGAACCTAAGGTTGCTCTCCCGGACAGGTTCACTGGTGGGCGGGACAAATTTTTTACTTTCCGGGAGGCATGTAAATTGTACTTTCGGCTGCGGCCTCGGTCATCTGGGAGTGAAGAGCAGAGGGTGGGAATTGTTATCTCGCTCTTACAAGGGGACCCTCAATCTTGGGCGTTCTCTATTCCTCCAGACTCCCCAGATCTCCAGTCAGTGGATCGATTTTTTGCTGCCCTGGGTCTGGTATATGATGATCCGGATCGAGTCTCCCTTGCTGAAACAAGGTTACGTAAAATACGGCAAGGAAATCGTCCAGCGGAGGAATATTCTTCTGAGTTCCGTAGATGGGCAACAGATACTCAGTGGAATGACCCAGCTCTTAGGAGCCAGTTTTGTCAAGGGTTGTCTGACAAATTAAAAGATGTGTTGGCTCAGTATGATTCTCCTCCATCACTGGAGGCTGCTATGGCCCTCGCTATTCGCATTGATAGACGTCTTCGGGAAGACGCGAGGTAACTCCGCCCCCCGTGATGACTCCACCTACTACTAAAGTCCCTTATACTGAGGTTCCCCTGGTCTGTTCTGAGGAACCCATGCAGTTGGGAGGGACATCATTTTGTAGGAGGGAATCAGCGGTGAGCCGCAAGACTAGAAGGTGTTTCTTTTGCGGAGAGAGGGACATTTTGTTGGGGGGTGTCCATCCCGGACCTCTTTGAACCAAGGAGTTAACCTGGGAGTGTGTATTTCGTCCCCAAATCCCTCTCAGTTTCTCGTGCCTGCGGAGGTGGTGATTGGTACTAGAACTGAGAGGATTTCTGTTTTTCTTGATAGTGGGTCCGGGGCTAATCTGGTGGACGCTCGGTTTGCCCAGGTGCATGGTATGCAACTGAGTGTATTGGCCAAACCGGTCCCTATACTCTCTATTGATTCTAGACCTCTTGGTCAAGGTAGCTTGGTACAAGCTGTTCATAACATAGATCTTCGAGTAGGGGCAATACATAAAGAGCAATTGTCTTGTTATGTGTTGGAGGGTCTGCCTGCTCCTATTGTGTTGGGACTTCCTTGGTTGGCTAAACATAACCCAGTGATTGATTGGCAATCCAGAAAGATAAGCCAGTGGGGTGAATTTTGCAAGAATAACTGTATGAGCACGGTCATCGGTGCGGTTGTGCCTAGGACTTTGCCTCCTTTTCTGGAGGACTTTTGGGAGAAGTTCTCAGAGGAGGGGTGTAAAGAGTTACCTCCTCATCGCACATATGACTGCTCAATAAAGTTGCTTCCTGATGCCTTATCTCGTACTTTCCCAGGGGCCGGGAAGACGGATGATCCGGTTCCTATTCCTCAGGAGGGAGTTGTAGTGTCAGCTGTATGCTCTGAGCTTGAGGGGGAGGTATTGGGGGCTCAGGGGGACGCCCCTGTGGGACTTCCAGGGAGACTGATAGTTCCAGATCGCTTAAGACTGAAGGTTACGGAGAACCCTTACAAACGGATGGCTGATAGGAGGAGAGTTTCTGGTCTAGATCTGAAGGTGAACGATCTGGTGTGGTTGTCTACCAGGAATATAAAACTTAAAGTTCCCTCCTGGAGGTTGGGTCCCAGATTCATCGGGCCATACAGGATCAGTTCCATAATTAATCCTGTGGCATTTCGTCTGGACCTCCCTCCTACGTTTAAAATTCATAATGTGTTTCACAAGTCATTACTTAAAAAGTATGTGGCACCAGTCATACCGTCACCTCTACCTCCTCCTTCAGTGGTAGTCAATGATAACGTGGAAGTTCATTGGAGGGGGTATGGTCCTGAGGAGAGGACGTGGGTCCCTGCGTCTGATGATAACGCAGATCGATTGGTTCGGACCTTTCACACAATTTACCCGGACAGACCTGGTCATGAGGGTCCGGAGGCCCCTCGTAGAAGGGGGGTACTGTCATGGGTGCATCGCCACGAAGATCGTCGCGATTGCACATTCTGACTTCTCACAGCTGAGCTGCTGTTTCTTTGTGTTTGGTAATGAGAGAGTTAATTTTATCTAGCTCTTTGCTAAGACTAGGTCCAGCCTCGCCCGGCTGCTTTGGATTATGTTCTAATTAGTTTCCTTTATATTCCTGCCAGTCTGGGTGTTTGATGCCGGTGAAAGCATTCATATAGTTTAGCAGACTGGAGCGGTTCTGAGAATACTTAAGCTAAGAGCTCCTTAGTTGTTTTTACTCTTATAGCTTATAGTTTATCTCTGAGACCTTAGGTGTTCCTACTGTGTGTGAGTGTTGTATGTAAGACTTTATTTACTTTATTTCTTGTCTTTCTTGTATGTCTTTCTGTTCATTAACCGTTACCCGGTCATTCCCTTTGGTGGTATTCAGGGTCCTTCTTAGGACTAGAATACAGTTGGCAGGGATTGATAGGAGACAGGGTTTACGCTGGTGGCCTGGACCTCTGTACCTTTAACAGTACCTCCAGGTTGAGGGATTAGTTAGGACCCCAGTTAGGGTCAGCTTAGACCCCGGTCACCCTCTAGCCGGAGACAGCGTATAACGGATTCCGTTTTGACCCACTGGACTTTCTGTCAGGTAAATCTATGTTATCATATAGCTATGCGCATGTTATATAGTATGTTGCCCTTTTGATATAGATTATTGTCATCACATATATATATCTGCTATACAGCGTGACAGATGAATCCCCTTTTCGATTGTTTGGGACATCAGGATAACACCTCATTCGGAGAAGACAAGGTGAGCGCTACCACCAGTCTTGTCTCATGCCAACTGTTAAGCATCCTGAAACCATTCATGTGTGGGGTTGCTTCTCAGCCAAGGGAATCGGCTCTCTCACAGTCTTGCCTAAAAACACAGCCATGAATAAAGAATGGTACCAGAATGTCCTCCAAGAGCAACTTCTCCCAACCCTCCAAGAGCAGTTTGGCGATCAACAATGCCTTTTCCAGCATGATGGAGCACTTTGCCATAAAGCAAAGGTGATAACTAAATGGCTCAGGGAACAAAACATAGAGATTTTGGGTCCATGGCCTGGAAACTCCCCAGATCTTAATCCCATTGAGAACTTGTGGTCAATCATCAAGAGATGGGTGGACAAACAAAAACCTAAAAATTCTGACAAAATGAAAGCATTATTTGTGCAAGAATGGACTGCTATCAGTCAGGATTTGGTCCAGAAGTTGATTGAGAGCATGCCAGGGAGAATTGCAGAGGTCCTGAAGAAGAAGGGTCAACACTGAAAATACTGACTTGCTGCATTAACTCATTCTAACTGTCAATATAAGCTTTTGTTACTCATATGTTTGCAATTATATTTCTGTCTGTGATAAAAACATCTGTCAAACACACACATAAAAACCAGAGGGCAGCAGATCATGTGAAAATATAATATTTGTGTAATTCTCAAAACTTTTGGCCATGACTGTACACTGTTATTACTGTATTTACACATATAGATAACAGGGCATTTGAACAAGCCCACAATTTGGGGCAGTTATTTTAAAAGTTTTATAACAGAAGCCTGTGAGGAGCTGAGATGGAGGGAGGTGAGGGAGGTGAGCAGCTGACCGCTTTATAGAAATCAATGTACTGGAGAGAGGTGGCTGGTATGCTTAACTCCTTTTCTAGAATGTAACAATTGCACACACTGGGGCCAGGGTCTATTTTCATGCTGTCTAACTAACTAAATCAATTTAATAACTTAAGAATACCCTTTTAAGCCCATAGGTCTTCATTCAACAGAATGATATTTGATCAATAGACAAATAAGTTCCACATCAACATGTCTAATGTGCAGAATTTTTGAACATCAACATACCATATAATTTTTTACACCTAATGATATTTTATTTCCATGCTATTTTGAGAAAAGCTTTGAGAAGTATTTTCTGTTTTAAAGTTCATGAGTAAGGTCAAGAGAAATCCAATCAGCTACAATGGCAATTTGCCTGTAGGTTTCTAAGCTGCTGAGCGTTGTGATGCTGGTGATGAAAACCAGGCCTGCGTGGGTTTTGTCATATTAAAACTAGACCTATTGTGTGAAAGACAGGTGCTGCAGAACTTGCTTGGGCTTTTGGCCTTTGGGTTCTGACTCTTAAATTAAAGAGAGTAACTTACAAAGGCTAATTTGTTCATGTCTGGTGAACTGCATTTAGCTCTTGATGAAGATTTGTACGTACTTTGAACTGAAACTAATTGGTAATTAAGAAACTGATGCTGCTGTGCACTCATGCAAACACAAAATTGGAGAAAACTATGAGACTCTTGAAATTTACCATAGAATACTATTTGAAATAATTGTACAAGTATACAGTCATGGCCAAATGTGTTGGCACCTTTGAAATTGTTTTAGAAAATGAAGTAATTCTCCCAGAAAATGATTTCAATTACACATGTTTTGCTATACACATGTTTATTTCTTTTGTGTGTATTGGAACAACACAAAAAAGGAGAACAAAAGGCAAATTGGACATCATTTCACACAAAACCCACAAAATGGGCCAGAGAAAATTGTTGGCACTGTCAATTTAATATTTGGTTGCACACCCTTTGGAATAAATAACTGCAATCAATCTCTTGGTTTAACCATCAGCAAGCTTCTTCTTACACCTTTTAACTAAAATTTTGGACTACTCTTTTGAAAACTGCTCCAGGTCTCTCATATTTGAAGGGTGCCTTCTCCCAACAGAAATTTTAAGATCCACATGTGTTCAATGACTTTGTTTCCATCCATTTCTTCAAGGTGCTTCTTGAAGTATGTTTGGGGTCATTATCCTGCTGGAAGACCCATGACCTAGGACACAAACCCAGATTGCTGAGACTGGGTCCCCAATCCTTTGGTAATCCTCAGATTTCATGATGCCTTGCACAAAGTCAAAGCACCTAGTGCCAGAGGCAGCAAAACAACTCCAAAACATGTTTGATCCTTCACTATATTTGACTTTAGGTACTGTGTTCTTTTCTTTGTAGGCCTCATTTCAGTAAACAGTAGATGATGTGCTTTACTAAAAAGCTCTATCTTGGTCTAATTTGTCCACAATACCTCTGTCCAGAAGGATTTTCACTTACTCATGTTCCTTTTTTCAAGCTACAATCTAGCTTTTTTATGTCTCTGTGTCAGCAGTGGGGTTTACCTGGGTCTCCTGCTATAGCATTTAATTTCATTCAAATGTTGATATTTTGTGCTGACACTGATGCACCCGGAGCCTGCAGGACAGCTTGAATTTATTTGGAAGTTGATTGGGGCTGCTTATCCACCATCCAGAATATCATAGTTGCATCCTTGCATCAATTTTCCTCTGTCGTCCATGTCCAGGGAGATTAGCTACAGTGCCACAGGTTGTAAACTTCTTGATTATGTTGCGTACCGTGGATAAAGATATATCTCTGGAGATGGACCTGTAACCTTTAGATTGTTGATATTGTTCAACAATTCTTGTTCTCCCATCCTCAGACAGTTTTCTTCTTCTCATTCTGTTCTCCATGCTTAGTGTGGCACACAGACACACAATGAAAAAATTGAGTCAACTTTTCCCGTTTTTATCTGGTTTCAGGTGTGATATTCATATTGTCCACACCTGTTACTTTCCACAGGTGAGTTTGAATGAGCATCACATGCTTGAAACAAAGTTGTTTACCCAATATTTTGAAAGGAGGACAAGATGTATAATAATAAATTATATTGTGGTACCGTGTTAGCCAGAAAAATCGATGTGAATACTTTTCCGTCCAATGATGACAAGAGTATTCTTAGAGTAATACCTTTATTGGCTAACCAGAAAATTATATGTTTGCAAGCTTTCAGAGCACAGGGGCTCCTTCTTCAGGCAAGATTACAAATAGATTAATAAGGAAAAAGCACAACATTTAAGGGATACTATGGTGGGACATTTGTTCATTAGGTGGGAGGTGTGATGCCTCATAAAGATAAGCCAAGGAAATGGAATTAGCATTTTCTTACAAATGGAGATGCAGTGGGAATGATGTTCTTAGTTGCCTGCAGTCCTTCTGCTGGAAGTGTGAACTGTGTTTATGTAGTGAGTCATAAATCCAGGTTAAATTGAGTCCTAGTGTCAAAGCATTGATCATCCTTATAAGTTTGAATTCCCAAATTTTTCTCTCCCTGTCATCCTTAAAATGACCTTTTAGTATTAAGACTTTTAAGTCTGTCATACAATGTCCAGTTCCAGAGAAATGTTTTCCCACAGGCGTGTCCATTTCATTCCTGATTGTATGTCTGTGTAAATTCATCCTTGTTTGTAGTTTTTGCATGGTTTCCCCAATATAGATAGCTCCAGGGCACCTCGTACATTGTATCATGTACAAAAGTTTTGAGATTGACACAAATATTAATTTTTACAAAGTCTACTGCTTCACTTTTTCTAATGGCAATTTGCATATACTCCAGAATGTTATAAAGAGTGATCAGTTTAACAGCAATTACTTGCAAAGTCAATATTTGGCTAGAAATGAACTTTATCCCCCAAAACACATTTCAACATCATTGCAGCCCTGCCTTAAAAGGACCAGCTAACCTCTTTTCAGTGATTGCTCCATTAACACAGGTGTGGATGTTGATGAGGACATGGCTGGAGATCAATCTGTCATGATTAAGTAACAATGACACCACTGGACACTTTAAAAGGAGGCTGGTGCTTGGCATCATTGTTACTCTTCTGTTAACCATGGTTATCTCTAAAGAAACACGTGCAGTCATCATTGCAATGCACAAAAATGGCCTAACAGGGAAGAGTATCGCAGCTAGAAAGATTGCACCTCAGTCAACAATTTATCGCATCATCAAGAACTTCAAGGAGAGAGGTTCCATTGTTGCCAAAAAGGCTCCAGGGCGCCCAAGAAAGACCAGCAAGCGCCAGGACCGTCTCTTAAAAGTGTTTCAGCTGCGGGATCGGGCTACCAGCAGTGCAGAGCTTGCTCAGGAATGGCAGCAGGCAGGTGTGAATGCATCTGCACGCCCTGTGAGGCGGAGACTCTTGGAGCAAGGCCTGGTCTCAAGGAGGGCAGCAAAGAAGCCACTTCTCTCCAGAAAAAACATCATGGACAGACTGATATTCTGCAAAAGGTACAGGCAGTGGACAGCTGAGGACTGGGGTAAAGTTATTTTCTCTGATGAATCCCCTTTTCGATTGTTTGGGACATCAGGTAAAAACGCCTCATTCTGAGAAGACAAGGTGAGCGCTACCACCAGTCTTGTCTCATGCCAACTGTTAAGCATCCTGAAACCATTCATGTGTGGGGTTGCTTCTCAGCCAAGGGAATCTGCTCTCTCACAGTCTTGCCTAAAAACACAGCCATGAATAAAGAATGGTACCAGAATGTCCTCCAAGAGCAACTTCTCCCAACCCTCCAAGAGCAGTTTGGCGATCAACAATGCCTTTTCCAGCATGATGGAGCACCTTGCCATAAAGAAAAGGTGATAACTAAATGGCTCAGGGAACAAAACATAGAGATTTTGGGTCCATGGCCTGGAAACTCCCCAGATCTTAATCCCATTGAGAACTTGTGGTCAATCATCAAGAGATGGGTGGACAAACAAAAACCTAAAAATTCTGACAAAATGAAAGCATTGATTGTGTAAGAATGGACTGCTATCAGTCAGGATTTGGTCCAGAAGTTGATTGAGAGCATGCCAGGGAGAATTGCAGAGGTCCTGAAGAAGAAGGGTCAACACTGCAAATATTGACTTGCTGCATTAACTCATTCTAACTGTCAATATAAGCTTTTGTTACTCATATGTTTGCAATTATATTTCTGTCTGTGATAAAAACATCTGTCAAACACACATAAAAACCAGAGGATTACAAACTGAGAGAGGACAACAACAGGGTACCTCTTGAGGTCACATACAACCCCCACATGAGCATCCTAAGGAAAATTGGTGCTGATCTCCAACCCATATTCCACAGAGACCACAAATTGAAAGACATATTCCCAGAACTACCACTCCTCTCCTACAAACAGCCCCCTAACTTAATGAATCTACTTGTCAGAAGTGTCCTCTCATCACCATCAGTGACTGGCACATTCCCATGTAACAATAAAAAATGCAAAACTTGTACCCACATATTACCAACAAATATAGTCCTCGTACCAAACACAAATCAGGACTATAAGGTCATGGGTTCCTTTTCATGTACATCCTCCAATGTGGTGTACATGATACAATGTACGAGGTGCCCTGGAGCTATCTATATTGGGGAAACCATGCAAAAACTACAAACAAGGATGAATTTACACAGACATACAATCAGGAATGAAATGGACACGCCTGTGGGAAAACATTTCTCTGGAACTGGACATTGTATGACAGACTTAAAAGTCTTAATACTAAAAGGTCATTTTAAGGATGACAGGGAGAGAAAAATTTGGGAATTCAAACTTATAAGGATGTTCAATACTTTGACACTAGGACTCAATTTAACACCTGGATTTATGACTCACTACATAAACACAGTTCACACTTCCAGCAGAAGGACTGCAGACAACTAAGAACATCATTCCCACTGCCTCTCCATTTGTAAGAAAATGCTAATTCCATTTTCTTGGCTTATCTTTATGAGGCATGACACCTCCCACCTAATGAACAAATGTCCCACCATAGTATCCCTTAAATGTTGTGCTTTTTCCTTATTAATCTATTTGTAATCTTGCCTGAAGAAGGAGCCCCTGTGCTCTGAAAGCTTGCAAACATATAATTTTCTGGTTAGCCAATAAAGGTATTACTCTAAGAATACTCTTGTCATCATTGGACGGAAAAGTATTCACATCGAAAGGATGACAACAATTTTGCCGGGTCTATTTTTGCGGTTTTGTGTAAAATTATGTCCAATTTGCTTTTTTTTTCCTCTGTTTTTTGTGTTTGTTTCAATACACACAAAAGAAGTAAACATGTGTACATTCATGGCCAAAAGTTTTGAGAATGACACAAATATTAAAATTTTCACATGATCTGCTGCCCTCTGGTTTTTATGTGTGTTTGACAGATGTTTTTATCACAGACAGAAATACAATAATTGCAAACATATGAGTAACAAAAGCTTATATTGACAGTTAGAATGAGTTAATGCAGCAAGTCAATATTTGCAGTGTTGACCCTTCTTCTTCAGGACCTCTGCAATTCTCCCTGGCATGCTCTCAATCAACTTCTGGACCAAATCCTGACTGATAGCAGTCCATTCTTGCACAATCAATGCTTTCATTTTGTCAGAATTTTTAGGTTTTTGTTTGTCCACCCGTCTCTTGATGATTGACCACAAGTTCTCAATGGGATTAAGATCTGGGGAGTTTCCAGGCCATGGACCCAAAATCTCTATGTTTTGTTCCCTGAGCCATTTAGTTATCACCTTTGCTTTATGGCAAGGTGCTCCATCATGCTGGAAAAGGCATTGTTGATCGCCAAACTGCTTTTGGAGGGTTGGGAGAAGTTGCTCTTGGAGGACATTCTGGTACCATTCTTTATTCATGGCTGTGTTTTTAGGCAAGACTGTGAGAGAGCCGATTCCCTTGGCTGAGAAGCAACCCTACACATGAATGGTTTCAGGATGCTTAACAGTTGGCATGAGACAAGACTGGTGGTAGCGCTCACCTTGTCTTCTCCGAATGAGGCGTTTTCCTGATGTCCCAAACAATCGAAAAGAGAAAATAACTTTACCCCAGTCCTCAGCAGTCCACTGCCTGTACCTTTTGCAGAATATCAGTCTGTCCATGATGTTTTTTCTGGAGAGAAGTGGCTTCTTTGCTGCCCTCCTTGAGACCAGGCCTTGCTCCAAGAGTCTCCGCCTCACAGTGCGTACAGATGCACTCACACCTGCCTGCTGCCATTCCTGAGCAAGCTCTGCACTGCTGGTAGCCCGATCCCGCAGCTGAAACACTTTTAAGAGACGGTCCTGGCACTTGCTGGTCTTTCTTGGGCGCCCTGAAGCCTTTTTGGCAACAATGGAACCTCTCTCCTTGAAATTCTTCATGATGCGAAAGATTGTTGACTGAGGTGCAATCTTTCTAGCTGCGATACTCTTCCCTGTTAGGCCATTTTTGTGCATTGCAATGATGACTGCACGTGTTTCTTTAGAGATAACCATGGTTAACAGAAGAGAAACAATGATGCCAAGCACCAGCCTCCTTTTAAAGTGTCCAGTGGTGTCATTCTTACTTAATCATGACAGATTGATCTCCAGCCATGTCCTCATCAACACCCACACCTGTGTTAATGGAGCAATGAGAAAATGAAGGAAAAAGGGATCCAGCTTCAATAAAATCTTCATCTTTATTGATTCATAAAAACATGAATAATGGCATGCTCCTGGACAAGCTCAGGACAAGGCTACGCGTTTCGATCACAGGGATCTTGAGCTGTGATAAAGATCCCTGTGATCGAAACGCGTAGCCTTGTCCTGAGCTTGTCCAGGAGCATGCCATTATTCATGTTTTTATGAATCAATAAAGATGAAGATTTTATTGAAGCTGGATCCCTTTTTCCTTCATTTTCTCATGTATCTTCACGTTTGATCAAGCGGAGGATCCGTGCTTCTACAAACCGGTGAGCTGGTTAGCGTTCTTATATATGTTAATGGAGCAATCACTGAAAAGAGGTTAGCTGGTCCTTTTAAGGCAAGGCTGCAATTACGTTGAAATGTGTTTTGGGGAATAAAGTTCATTTTCTAGCCAAATATTGACTTTGCAAGTAATTGCTGTTAAGCTGATCACTCTTTATAACATTCTGGAGTATATGCAAATTGCCATTAGAAAAAGTGAAGCAGTAGACTTTGTAAAAATTAATATTTGTGTCATTCTCAAAACTTTTGGCCATGACTGTATAACAAAACATCTGTAATTGCAATCATTTTCTGGGAGGAATACTGTACTTTATTTTCTGGAACAATTTTAAGAGTACCAACACTTTTGGCCATGATTGTATGTATGTTACGGGATATGCTCCTTCTGCAAAATTAGATACCAATTATAATAATCTTAGATTGTTTTAACAATATTATTGCTAAATAATATTATATAACAGCATTATCAGGCATACAGTCCAATTTTGCTAGTTGTCTAAATGTCTAGGTCTACAGCAAAAAACATTGTCTTTGCATTACATTGATTGCATTGCATTAATAAGTCTGCACTCCAGTTGCTTTTCTGGAATAATTCTGAAAAAAACAAAAACATGCCAAAATAAATTATGCTATCTCCATACTATGCTTGTGCCTGTAAAGGTCTCTTTACATATATTTAAAAGGTTTCCTGCATTCAGGACCAGCAGGATACCACCTACTGCACTATTTACCTATTTACAATTTAACTACAAGGTACCTTGTAGTTGATAACTTTGTGCCAAGTTTTATAAAATAGAAGAATTGTTCTTCTTTCTATTCATGTAATATGCCAGGATACGGATATCAGTCTCAGCAGGCTTTGGCAGCCACGATTTGGCAGTGAGCAAACACACTAAATCATATATCAATACTACAGAGCTTCCCGCATTAGCGTAGAGTTCTGCTCCATTGAACTAGAAAACATTGTTGATGAGAGCACAAGATAATGCCAAAAAACAGCTGTATTACTGTAATATGAAAAGAAAAGTACATGACAACTTGTTCTCATGCACAAACAGCTGTCATAATTTTCGCGGACCTATCAGACAAACAATCAAAATCTGTTCTGGTTTCAGATGGACATAACATAGTAACTTGGGTTGTTCAGGTATAAAATATTGATGAGCTTTTCCTTGGGAAAAGTCCTTAATATTAGATCGGTGAGTGCTGAGTTAACAGTTCAGCTCAATGAGAGAGAAACACCTCTAAGACAGCCCTCAACCTGAGCAATACTTGTTTACCTTACCTAACAATAGTGCCATTAAATACCGCAATGGGCACCTCAGCGTGCTTCTATGAATCCCTAATGAGCAAAAGTCCTGCATACGCTGCTACATTATGTATAGATACTACATTATGCATAAAGTATGGCTCTGGAACCCCAAATGCAGACCTGATGAGCGGTTATAATCACAACGACTAAATTAATATCACCTATACTCACCTCCAGTGCTGGCGATGTTCTAGCGTTGTTGACACTGGCTCTCCCGGGGCTTGCATGGCATTGTTATGTCACGCAAGCTCTATGGCCAGTCAGCGCTGGCTTCACTCTCATCTCCTACGAATGCATTTGACAACCGAAGGAAATGAGAGCTGCGTCTACTCTCTCACTTCCTCCGGATGTCATGATTTGCCCTAAGGAGGGGAGAGTGAAGCCAGCACTGATTGGCCACAGTGATCGCGTGAGGTAGGAACAGTGAATGGCACTGAGAAGGTACGTGAGTATAAGTGTTATTATCTTACTGTGGGAAAACATAAGTACTCAGAAGGGATTGTCCAAGTAGTGGACAGCCCCATTAAATATATTAATATTAAGTAATAATAAATCATGTTACTCACCAAATTGATGACCATGTTGTTCCAAAATAACTCAAAAAGTCGAGGAAAAGTCATTTTTTACATTATCACTTTTTTGTCTTTTACTTTTAGCAAATCTTTGTCTGGAAATTTCAGTGTCCCTCTTGATGCTAAACAAAGTTAAATTTGACAGTCAGGCTTTATGTATGCATGCTCGCCAATGTGTTTTAATGGCTGAAACTTCTTTTGCACTACTGGGTCACCAAGGGCAGTATATTATCTGTGACCCCGAAATGCTAGACATTCTCAGCCTTTGAATAATTTTTCTTTCTCTCTATCTGCTCCTTTTGCCCCTCATGAGCCATGATATTATTGTGCTGTCCTGACTGAGGCAATGTTTAGTTATAAGAAAACTTTCCGTTGTTTCTAATTGATGATTAGACCGCTCATGTTGTTCTATTTTGTTGAGTTTTTTTTTTCTGAAATTAGAGATGCCTTTCCACTGATCTGCCCAGATTTTAATCTTTTCACCTCTCCAAGTATACCAAATACCCTACAGCAGAAACAATAGAGGTGGAAGGTTGTAGGGGAGTACATTAACCATGGTCGTTCAACTGTGCATGATTTTCCCACTTTGCAACTGTAGTTCTGAAAGGACTGAATCATCATAGAGAAATTTGGCATAGCGATCATTCAATCCTGGCTGACATTGGCCATGTTCTAGAAGAACTCCAAAACTCTAATTATATCAGTAGTAAAAGTCTGATTTTGGAAAAGAAATAGATCAGTGGGGTAAGGCTTTTCAATGCTATTAGGACCCTAGTTTTGGTCAAGGCTGTCAGTGTGGCCTGCTAGGAGAGCATGAGCTTCGGATAGAGTCACTTGTTTCAAATATCTCATTGTCACCAGTTTCTTTCTTACTCTCGCCTTTCGTTTTTTCTAATGTTGAAAGAAAACCTGTAATGTAAATACATAAAGACATGGGTGTAATGGTGGGGTAACACAGATTAAATTGATGCATGTGGTGAAGAAATTGTTATTTAATCATCATTTGAAATTTCCTGAAACTAGGTTTCGGTGCACATGGACTGCACTGTACATTGGGTCTTCTCCTGTCTTTCTGTGACTCACCAGTCCCTCCACCATCGTGAAATTACCCAAAGAGGATGTCATGCTCTGGTGGAAAGTAGAGGCCTTTCCCATCCTTTAGAATTTCAACAAAATGGTAGCTGCAGTTCTGGAATAAGACGGAACCTGAGGATAATGGTTTCCTGGTCGCGTCACATTTGATTCTTTTCAAAGCTTTGACAGTTAGACCTCTTTCACACATCAGTTTTTTTACGTCAGGCGCGATCCGGCGTGTTGTTAAAAAAACGGATCTGGTACCGGATGCGTTTTTTAGCATTGACTTTCATTAGCGCCGGATCGCGCCTGAGGTCGTTGCGCTGCATCCGTTTTTGTCCGGTTCCGGCGGATATGTACATTCCGGCGGCCGGACAAGACGGTCACTGCAACGTTTTTTTTTTTTAGCGGACCCGCCTGATAGTGCCTGAAGCGGTGCATCAGGCGGCCGGAAATAATAGAAGTCTGTGGTACCGGACCAGTCATTTGTCCAATCCGTCAAAAGCCTGATCCGGATTCTGGAAACCAAGGTGTCTCTCTCTCTCTCTCTCCTCCGTGCCAGACATGTGTACCTGCATTTCCGGGTTGAAAAGTTCAGGTCGGATCCGGCAACAAAACTGATCTGTTGCATCAGTTTTTTCATAATCCGGATCCATCCTTTCAGGTATTCCACGGATTATGCCTGACACAAAAAACCTGATGTGTGAAAGTAGCCTTAATGTACTTCTTTTTTTCTAAACATTTTTTTGGGGACTTTCTTGTCTATTTGCAACAAAACCTTTGATGGTTCTGTGATCATACCGCAACATCTTAGCGATTTCAAGACTTTTAACAAATTTTGTACTTTTACTGGTCAGTTAAATCTCCTTTTTGGCACATTTTGTCTGAAGAAAACAAGCTGCCTAATAATTCTACACACCTTAATATAGGCTGCTGATATCCTTGGGTCACACATTCCCTCATTACACCTATGCTATCAATAAATATTCAAATTCATACAGCTGTCAAGTTGGAAAATGTGTATACAAATGATAATATGGTCAAAATACTCACTTATCTAATAATTGTGCACAAAGTGTACACAAAGCATACCCAAGTGTCACATTTCTTCCACTCAGTGTGGGGAGTGACAGCTCACCTCTCCAGTCTGGGCCAGGGGCGTGCTGAGCTGACAGTGTTATGAGTGACAGTCCAGTCTCCCAAACAGAGCCAGAGCATGCTGGGTTGTGTCTCCTGTTCTGTGTGATTCCCTGGCTATTTAGCTGGCTGTCATACTCTGATTACTGCCTGTTGTAGCTTTAGCTCCGTGGTGCATGTTTGCCTTGTTCTTCAATGTTATCACTCTGATCTATTGCTGCCTAACCTTGGACCTTGACTCTAACCATGCATTTTGCCTAGCCCATTTGTCTTTATCCGCTACTTTCCTGGAATTCTGACCTTACTACGCTTTTGCTTTACACCTTTTGTTTATGATGAGCCCCCTTGGTATGTGACCCTGGACCTCTTGACTACTAAGCCTCACAGCTTGTTCGTGAGTAGTGACTAGCATCACACCGAGAGTCTCTACATTCTTCTTTACTAGTGTTGAGCATTCCGATACCGCAAGTATCGGGTATCGGCCGATATTTGCTGTATCGGAATTCCGATACTTAGTTCCGATATTTTTCCAATATCGTATACCGGAATCGGAAGTTCCCATAATTCTTTGAGAGGCAATGTGATTTTAGTCAGCCAATGAGGAATCTTATGAAGTGTGGGCACATCCTGTAATGCTGCGGTCATCTTAACTAATGGCATGGCTGTGATTGGCTGCTGAAATGATGTCAGAATGCACTATAAAAGGCGCCGCCGCCATTTTAGCGTCACTGTGCTGTGAACTCAGTTAGAGACAGAAAGCTGCTCTGCTGACTCTGAGGGACAGTTAGAGATTGCGATTTTGTGTACTTTGCTTTAGGCAGGCTAGTTTACCAACCGCTGTGTAAAGCTTCCTTTTGCCTTGCAGTGTTGTTTTAACAGCTCTGTGCAAGGTGTGTGTGTGAGAGTGCAGGTGACGCTGCAGTTTGCTCTGCATCCAACGCTGTCTGTAGGCATCTGCACGTGTCACTCACAGACTCTTTTTTTTTTCTTTAGTACTTCTAGCTGCTCCATTCAATAGAAATTATAGTGTGACGCGCTTCCATCCGTATACTATACATTGGTTGCAAACACTATAGAAGTACAGAAAGGGGCCTTTCACAGATAGTGAACAGTTGTGTTTCAGTGTTCACTGCAGTCTGTGAGGTTTTGATTTTTTGAGTGCAGATCACGCTCCAGTTAGTTCTTCAACCACTGCTGGTTGTAGTCTGCTGAGCGTGTGTCACTGCCTCATCCTTCACATTTTTCTCTAATTGGTGCTGCTCCATTATATTTGAAAAAAATCTAATCTATTAGTGTGACGCGCTTCCATCCGTATACAATACATTGGATGCAAACACTATAGAAGTTCAGAAAGGAGCCTTTCACAGATAGTGAACAGTTGTGTTTCAGTGTTCACTGCAGTCTGTGAGGTTTTGATTTTTTTAGTGCAGATCACGCTCCAGTTAGTTCTTCAACCACTGCTGGTTGTAGTCTGCTGAGCGTGTGTCACTGCCTCATCCTTCACATTTTTCTCTAATTGGTGCTGCTCCATTATATTTGAAAAAAATCTAATCTATTAGTGTGACGCGCTTCCATCCGTATACAATACATTGGTTGCAAACACTATAGAAGTACACAAAGGGGCCTTTCACAGCTACTGAACAGTTGTCTGCAGTGTTCACTGTAGTCTGAGCTTTTCATTTTTTGAGTGCAGATTACGCTCCAGTTAGTTCTTCAACCACTGCTGGTTGTAGTCTGCTGAGCGTGTGTCACTGCCTCATCCTTCACATTTTTCTCTAATTGGTGCTGCTGATCCATTATATTTGAAAAAAATCTAATCTATCAGTGTGACGCGCTTCCATCCGTATACAATACATTGGTTGCAAACACTATAGAAGTACACAAAGGGGCCTTTCACAGCTACTGAACAGTTGTCTGCAGTGTTCACTGTAGTCTGAGCTTTTCATTTTTTGAGTGCAGATTACGCTCCAGTTAGTTCTTCAACCACTGCTGGTTTGTAGTCTGCTGAGCGTGTGTCACTGCCTCATCCTTCACATTTTTCTCTAATTGCTGCTGCTGATCCATTATATTTGAAAAAAATCTAATCTATTAGTGTGACGCGCTTCCATCCGTATACAATACATTGGTTGCAAACACTATAGAAGTACACAAAGGGGCCTTTCACAGCTACTGAACAGTTGTCTGCAGTGTTCACTGCAGTCTCTGAGGAATAACCACACTTAGGCCTTATAACATTTTCTGACTTTCTTTATCAATCTACCAAGATGAAGAAGGCAGGGAGTAAAGCACGTGGTCGTGGCCGTGGAGTTTCAGCAGGGAAGGACGTGGGGATTCTGTGGCTGCTGCCGCACCCAGTGACACAGCATCCACCAGTTTTCCCGTGAGCGTTCCTTTATGCGCACTTTTGTAGGAGCTCAGCGTACCCCCCTGCTGCGGGAAGAACAAATTGAAGCCGTTGTTGGTTGGATGGCAGCCAATGAATCAACTTCAATTGCTTCCACCTCCTCTCAGGACCACAGCACTGTTGAACAACCATCTGTCTCTTCACCGCCTGCCAAATTGCCCAGGCAGTCAGAGAGTTCTGAACTGGAGCCAGCTGAGTCTCTGCTTCTGTTCTCAGAATCTGTTGGCTTGCAAACAGGGGCCCAGCCAAGCAGCATTCTGGAATGTGAAGAAGAGGCAGTGTGCAGTGATGCGCAACAGCTGTGTCTCTCTGAATGTGAAGAGGCGGGTGAGCCAGTGCCGATGGTCAGCACACCGCAGAACGCATCTGATGATGATGAGACTCAGGTGCCAGTTTCTGTTGAGCATGGTGCTGGCCAGACCACACAACAGCAGCAGGTGTTGGAAGAGGGTAGTGGAGATGATGAGGTCCAAGACCCAACATGGCGTGAGGAACAGGAAGGTGGTGGGTAGCAGCTCTGAGGAAGAGATTGCCCGAACGGTCCAAACAGTAGGGAGAGGTAGGCTGCAGACTCGGTTGCTGTAGCCTCCAGTTTGGCACCCGTTCGTAGCAGTTCTCTTCCAACAGCCAAAACGGGCGCTCCCAGGACTTGCACTGCGTGGTCCTTTTTTGACACACTTGCAGATGATATTTGCTATGTCAAATGCAAGCTGTGTCATCAAAAAGTAAAAAGAGGTAAAAGTGTCAGTAACCTTAATACCACAAATATGTGGAAACATGTGCGGTCAAAGCACGTGGTTGAGTTACAAAGACACACTGGAGATGTAGGCCAACCTACAGCAGCACCTACATCTTCAGCTCGTGTTGGAGCCTCTTCCTCCAGCTCACACACAGCTGGTTCGGCTTCCTCACAGGATCGCCATGGAAGAACTCTGTCACTGTTGTCCAGAGACCCAGTGTTATTCCACCCACAGCTGCAAGTTCCCTGTCATCCTCACACTCCCAGGCCACAAAACAGCCATCGGTAGCACAGGCATGGGATAAAAGACGGCCATACTCGCAAACCATCCACGAGCACAGGCTCTGAATGCTGGCATTGCAAAACTCCTGTCCCTTGAAATGCTGCATTCAGGCTGGTGGAGACTGACAGTTTACGTAACTTAATGGCATTGGCAGTCCCACAATACAATGTGCCCAACCGATTTTTATTTCAGCAGGCAAGCCGTCCCTGGTCTGCAAAAGCATGTTGAGGGAAAAATTAAACATGCGCTACTAAACGCCGTCAGTAGCAAGGTCCACCTGACCACCGATGCGTGGACCAGTACCCATGGCCAGGGACGATACCTTTCCCTCACTGCCCATTGGGTCAATGTTGTGGAGCCGGGTACAGATCTTGCGAGTGGCGCTGTACGTGTTCTGCCAACTCCAAGGATTGCAGGAATCCAGTCTGT
Source organism: Oophaga sylvatica (assembly GCA_033576555.1). Classification (NCBI taxonomy): domain Eukaryota; kingdom Metazoa; phylum Chordata; class Amphibia; order Anura; family Dendrobatidae; genus Oophaga; species Oophaga sylvatica. The sequence continues at coordinate 151,015,615 of JARQOD010000004.1, forward strand.
CCACATTGACTCCTCCTCCTACTCCAGTTCCTCAGAATCATCGCTGCAGGAGCCGTCACGGTCTACCTCCACATGGACCCGTGAACGCTTTACTGTTGTGAATGGGTTTGAGATGAGTTCTGAGCAGAGGCTCCCTCTGGTGGTTACAAGCGGTAAATAGTGAGGATTGTGAGGACTGGGAATCAGGTGTTACTGATTGGTCTTATATAAGGGAGTGATTTTCCCATCAGGGTTGCCGTGATCAATTGTTCTGGTCTGAATCCTTCTTTCCAGTTTCCCTTGTAGCCTGCTGTGTCGTGTCTGCATCTCCTGCTATCAGATAAGACAATTTCTTATTTTGTGTTTTTGCTATATTTTTGCATTTGTTCCTGCACTTCTGTGGGGGCCTTCAGGGTCCCCTCCGGGGGCTTTTGCCCTCTCAGTTTAGTCCAGCCACTGTGTTTTGTATTTTTTTGCTTTTTCCAGTTTTTTCAGTGGCTGCTGTTTTTGTTACACCCAGAGAACTAATTTAGGGGTAGAGGTCGTGTGATCTCAGGTGATTTTGAAATTAGAGAGTTGGTGCTTTTCAGGGTTTTCTGAGATTGCAGTAAGTACCCTTCCTGTCCTTTTCTATTTAGATAGTTTGGGCCCAGCGTTTGCTCATACTATTTTCTTTCTGTGTCAGTATTTTCCTCTTGTCAAAACCGCCATTACTGTTTGGGGGCTTTCTATTATCTTTGGGGTTCTGCTACGGGCAGATAGCTTTCCTATTTCTATCTTTAGGTGTAGTTAGTTTCTCAGGCTGTGACGAGGCGCTAGGACCAACGTAGGAACGCTCCACACGGCTGCCTCTAGTTGCGGTGGTTAGTCAGGGTACTGCAATCTCATAGATTCCAACTGCTCTGTGTATTTCCTTTTTTACTGCCTCCTCAGCTACCGTAACATAACAGTATCACCGCCATAAAATTGTATGGTACCCACAGAAGGGAAAAATATTTTGAAGGAAGAAAAGTGTCAGAGATATTTTTCTGTTTTGTTGCATTTTTTTTTTTTTTTTCCCTCTGTATCTCTGGGTGCTGGGGAGGATCGTTTCTCTCAATGGAGTTTGCACATTGTCTGGCCGTGTGGATCAGCTTGCCACTGAGGTTCAGAGTATTGCTATCTATCTTGCTGGGTTGCCTGTTTGTGGAACCTAGGATCCCCATGCCAGATTTGTTTTTAGGGGATCGAGCTAAGTTTCAGAATTTCAAAAAATAATTGTAAATTGTTTTTTTGCCTTAAAATCTAAGTCCCTCAGGGAACGCAGCGCAGCAGGTTCAAATTATCATCTCTCTCCTGCGCGGCGATCCTCAGGTTTGGGGGCTTTTTCCCCTGATACCTGGGGATCCGTTTTGAGTGATGTTGATGCGTTTTTTCAGGCTTTGGGGTTATATGTACGAGAGCCTAAGTCACTGATCAGCTGAAAAAGCCTTGTTTTGGCATTAAATCAGGGGCTTGATGACGCTGAGTTATACTGTCAGAGATTCCGCAGGTGGGCAGTCCTGACCAAATGGAATACGACGCTTTGGCGGCCCTTTTCCGAAGGGTCTGTCGGATAATGTAAAGGATGTATGGTGGGATTCCCGTCCCCTCTGGTCTCAATGATCTATGTCATTAGCGATTCAAATTGACAGACGTTTGCGTGAGCGGAGAAGTATGCGTGGAGTGGTGTTGCCTTGTGAGCAGCTGCTGAGCCCATGCAGTGTGATAGAGTGGTGTCTGGGGCACAGCGTCTGAGTTTCGAAAGCGCAATGGGTTTATGTTTCTACTGTGGTGATGCCTCTCATGCTATTTCATCTGCCCTAAGCGGGGAAGACATTTTGCACGCTCAGTTTCTTGGGTATGTTCAGACTAAGTTTTTTATTAACTGTCACTCTGATATGCTCTCTGTCCTCATTTTCTGCTCAGGCTTTCGTTGATTCTGGAGCAGCTATTAACCTGATGGTTATGATTTTGCTAAACGTGTGGGTTTCCCTTGATACCCCTACAGAAGTCTATTCCCCTACTGGGGATCGATTACTAACCCCTTTGGCTGAGAATAAACCCCAGTTTTCTACTCAGGTGAATAATGAGGGTTGAACCTGATCACCAGGAGTGCTGCAAATTTTGGTTCTATATAATCTGCATGACATTATCGTGCTGGGTTTCCCTTGGTTACAGTCTCATAATCCTGTTTTGGATTGGAAATCTGTGTCTGTAACCAGTTGGGGCTGCCAATGTGTTAATAACCAACACTCCTGTTTTTTCTGCCTCCCCCCCAGGCTGATGATGTCCTGACTTTTTGTTTGATTTTTCTGATGTGTTTAGCGTAAGTAAATCTGCTTCCTTGCCTCCCCATAGGAGCTATGACTGCGCTATTGAATTAGTGCCGGGTAGTAAATTCCCTAAAAGTCGCCTTTTTAACTTGTCTGTACCTGAACATGACGCTATGCGGTCTTATATCAAGGAATCATTGGAGAAGGGTCATATCAGACCATCCTCTTCACCCTTAGGTGCCGGTTTTTTTTTGTGGCCAAAAAAAGATGGTTCATTAAGGCCGTGTATTGATTATCGCTCTTGAACAATATTACTGTGAAATATCAATACCGTTACCCTTGATTTCTGACCTGTTTTTCCAGGGTGAAAAAACGCTACTTGGTTTACCAAGCTTGACCTCAGGGGGGCGTTAACCTTATTCGCATTAAGCACGGGGATGAATGGAAGACGGCATTTTAACACCCCTGAAGGGCATTTTGAGTACCTTGTGATGCCTTTGGGCTCACTAATGCTCCTCCGTCTTCCAGTCCTTCATGAATGACATTTTCAGGGATTTTGTGGACGAGTTTCTGATGTTTATTTGGATGATATCTTGATTTTTTCTAATGACTGGGACTCTCATGTGAAGCATGTTCGAACTGTATTCCAGATTTTGAGAGAGAATGCTCGTATGTTGAAGGGATCAAAGTGTCTTTTGGCGTACAGATCTCATTTCTGGATTCATTTTTCCCCATCTGTTATTGAAATGGACCCGGTCAAGGTTCAGGCCATCTGTGATTGGGTCCAACCTACTCATTAAAGGCTCTTCAGAGATTTTTGGGTTTTGCCAATTTTTATCGTAAATTTTATGGTAATTTCTCTGTTATTGTTAAACCATTAACTGATTTGACCAGAAAGGGTCTGATGTGGTGAATTGGCCTCCTGAGGCAGTCTCTTGCGTTTCAGGAACTTAAGCAGAGATTCACTTCTGCTCCCTGTTCTAAACGGCAGCCTGATGTTTCTCTGCCATTTCAGGTGGAGGTTGATGCCTTGAAATTGGGCAGGTGCCGTTTTTCCCAAAAAAAAAAACCAGAGACCTCTAAAAAGTAACCCCCCTTTTGGGCCTTTTTTTTTCCCCCCAAAATTTTTTTTCCCCCACTGAACAAAATTTTGACGGGGAATCGGGGGGTTTTTTTGGCCATGAAGGGGGGTTTTGAAGAGTGGAACCTTGGCTGGAGGAGCCAACACGGGGGGGTCCTTTACCCCCATAGAATCGGTCTATCGGAATCTCCAAGCAAAAACCCAACCCTAACGGGCCGGGGGCCTTGTTTTTTCCACGTTTTTAAATTTTTTGGGGGTTTTTCCCTTTTTTCGGCAAAAATGTTTTGGGGGTGCCCCCTCGGGGATTTTTTCCCTTGGGGGCTCTCCTGAGCTATCTGATCCCCTGTATTTTAAAAAGGGGGGTGTAGTTCTTTTTTTTTTCCCCCATCTCCCCCAAAATTTGGACTTGTTTGGGGGGGGGTCGGGGGATGGGGCCCCGCTGCCCTGTTGGAAAACTGTTGTCCCCCGGAAAAAAAAAAGAGTGTAAAATTGAAAATTTTATTTTTCCCGCATTGGCTGGGGAAAAAACCCAATTTTTTTGGGACAAGGGCTTTTGGGTTTTCGGTCCTTTTGGGGGGGCCCCCCTTTCCGGATGTAGGGAATTTGGCCCCCCTGCGGGAAATTGCCTCGCTCCAAACCCCTTTCTTCGCTCTAGTGGTTTTTTTGGGGCCCTTGCCTTTTCCCAAAAGGGGGCCATGGACCCTTTCTTTGGGTTTTCATTTCCGTTTTCCCCGTTTCTCAGAGAAATTTACCCCCCCTCGGGGGAATTTGTGATGGGGGTTTTCCAAAAAAAAAATTTTTCCATTTTTAAAAAATTTCCTTCCTCCCCCTAAAATTTGGGGGTTTTTCCCCTTTAGCACGGGTTCGTTTACCGCATTCCTGAGAACATTGTGTTGCGGGGGTCCCCTTTTTTTTCCCGTTTTTGGGGGAAAATTTTTGTTCTAAACGGGGGGGTTTTAAAATTTTCTTTCCCCCTGGGATTTCATCCCACCCCAAGGGGCAAACGGGGAAAAAACCAGCATTGGAACTTAAAAAAAAGCTTTGTGTCTGCTGAAAAGAAAACTGGGGGTCACTTTTTTCCCCTTGGCTGAGTTTGCTCTTAAAAATAGGGCAGCCTCCATTTTTTGTCTGTTTTTTTTTTTAAATTTTTGGGTTTCACCCCCCATTTTTTTCGGGGCCCACGGAGGTTCTGCTCCCCGGGGGTTGACCCCTTTTTGGGGGCGTATGCGCAATTTTTGGGGCCAGGGGTGGAGGGGGTTGTCCCCTCTCAGGAGAGGGCCCCCGGGGTTTTTCAAACCCGGGATAAAGGGCGGGTCCTCTTTTTTAAAAGGGGGGGCTTGGTCCGGGTTTTTCCTCAAAAAATTTTCCCCATGGGTTTGATTCCAAAATTTTTTCCTAGGGTTTTATTGGACCTTATAAGATCATGGGGATTATTTTCCTGTTTTTTTTCGTTTGCTTCTTCCCGGGCATTTAAAATCCATAAATTTTTCCACAATCCTTTTGAAAAGGTTTTTTTTTTTCCAGGGTTTCCCCCCCGCTGGCCTCCGACCCCTTTTTTTTGGGGGGAATCTGGATATTTTTGGGTTTAGAAAATATTTTTTTCGTTTTTTCCCAGACGAAGACTCCATTTTGGGGTTTTGGAGAGGTTTTTTTTCGGGGAAAAAAAATTTTTGGGTGTTTGCTTGGACATCCTGCTAGGAGACTTAAACCGGCGTATCAAGAACTATCCCGCCGACCGGTTGCTCAAATGGGGTTCGGTACCCCCCCCCAAGGGGGGGGGTGTGTAAAAATTTTTTGATGGGTTTTGAAACGAGGGTCCCCCGGTGGTTTAAAAAAAAAAAAGTGGGGGTTTTTAGGGCGGGAATCAGGTGTTACAAATTTGGGCTTTATAAGGGATGATTTTTCCCTGGGGGTTTCCGGGATCAAAATTGTTCTGGCTGAACCCCTTTTTTTCCCGTTTCCCTTGTAGCCGCTGTGTCGGTCTGCATCCCTGCTATCAATAAGACCCTTTTTTTTTGTGTTTTTTTTTTTATTTTTTTCATTTGTTCCTGCACTTTTGGGGGGCCTTCAGGGTCCCCCCGGGGGGTTTTGCCCTCTCGTTTTTTCCCCCCCCGGGGTTTTTTTCTTTTGCTTTTTTCCCTTTTTTTTTTTGGCTGCTGTTTTTGTTAAAAACCCGAGAAACCCCCTTTAGGGGGTAGAGGGGGGGTGATCTAGGGGAAATTTTTAAATTTTTTTGAGTTGGTGCTTTTCAGGGTTTTTTGAGATTGCAGTAAGGGACCCCCCTTTCCCCCCCCTTTCTTTTTTTTTTGGGCCCCCGTTTGCTCTATATTTTCTTTTTTTGTCAGTATTTCCTCTTGTCTAACCGCCCTTTCATGTTTGGGGCTTTTTAATTTTTTTTGGGGTTTGCTACGGGGAATGCTTTTTCCATTTCAAACTTAAAAGGGGTATTTTTCTCAGGCTGTGACGAGGCGCTAGGACAAAGAGGAAGCTCCCGGCGCCTCTAGTTGCGGTTTTGGGTTTGTCAGGGGGGTGCAATCTCATAGATTCCAAAAAACTCTGGGGTATTTTTCCTTTTTTTTTGACTCCTCGCTAAAAACCCAAATAAAAGCTTACCCCGATGCGACCCCCCAAAAAGCACAGGGCCCGGGGGCCCAAAAGTCAAAGGCCCCTTTCCCGAAATTAAATTTTTTTGGGGAATCGAAGCCCCAAGCGCAGGGGGGCTGAAAACCCTCAAGCAAGGGGGCACTGTGGTTTTTGCCCCCCAATCTCCACCAGGCTTGGTGTGTGTGACAATGGCCGAAATCGGTGGCAGCTTGGGCCTTGGCAACCCAACCCAATACCCTGCTGGCACAAATGCTCAACTTTCGTGCAGAGTTTTTTTTTGGGGCTATCCGGACTTTGAGCAGCTGCAAAAAGGTCCCCTAGATGCCCTCACCTTGCGACTTCCGCAAGGCCAATCGCGCATTTTTAAACTCTGAAAACCAAAAATTTGGGCCCTTTCCGAACCGATCAAAAGTGACGACCCAAGTTGGAATTCCACGTTACATTGGGAGCGGGGTTTTGTGAAAAAAACAGCCGCCCGTAAAGGAGTATCAGCTGCATCAGGCGCAATCAACCGCAATTTGCGCCGTTCACCATCACCACTACGAGGGGCCCTATGGGAAAGGAAAATCGGCCACTTTTTTCGTCTTGATGAGTCAAAGCGGATGGGAGTGCAGATGTGCATAGTCCCTACGTCCCCCTTTTTTGCTGCTTCAAAAAACACGCAAGCACAAAAGGATGGGGTTTTGGAAGAGGGGGAGGAGAGGAACACAAAATTTTTTTACCTTTTGGACAGTCAGCGCAACTGGTTTCCCCCCAAAAGGGGTTTGCAGGGGGTCACTTTGGAGGGGATAGAGGGGCAATGGGGAGAAACATCCTCCCGAGGGAGGGACACAACGCTTAGCGTATGTAGAGCGAGGGGGGGGTGCTGCAGAGCAGGCGGATTACGCTCTTGCAGGGGACAAAACGTTTTTTGGCCAGTTGGGGGCTGCAGCACATGGTTGATTTTATCTGCAGTGCCTGAGAAACGACCCCGCATCGCCCCAAAATCTCACCCGTCATTATTTGGGGGACAAAACCCCTTGACCCCCGCAGGGAAACTTCAAAACCTCACAAAACACCTTGAACCGGAGGTAAAATGCGGGATACCCAAAACACATGGTGGGAATCCAAAAAGTTCTCCCTTCCCCCCGAGAGCACTGTCGCTGCACGGGGTTTTTAAAGCAGCTCTGTGCGTGAGGCATGGGGGAACCCCTCTGCAACAAGAGGGGGCACAAACGCGCCTCTTCAAAAACAAGACCAGTATGTTCCCAAAGGTGGCGAAATTTTTTTGGAAACGCCAAATGTCTACACCATCCGGACGGCTCCATCACGGGGGCAAGTTTCTGTAAGATGGTGACAGAAAAATGTCTTTCCCCCTTCAGTGCCCCAAAGGCCCTTTTCCCCATTAGTTTTTGGGGCTCTAACTGGATACATGGCCGAGCTTCCAGTATGCTTGGAGTTGGTTCCCTGCTGCCCCGTGTATTTTTGACGCGTTTTAGTGCTGCAGGGTTACTAACAGACCCCGCATGCGACTTCCTCCGATAATGTAGACCGGTTTTCTTTTCTTTAA
>JARQOD010000004.1:151023221-151170405 GCA_033576555.1 Oophaga sylvatica
AAAAAATTAAAATAGAAAAACTGAGATATCACATGGTCATAAGTATTCAGACCCTTTGCTCAGTACTGAGTAGAAGCACCCTTTTGAGCTAGTACAGCCAAGAGTCTTCTTGGGAATGATACAACAAGTTTTTAACACCTGAATTTGGGGATCCTCTGCCATTCTTCCTTGCAGATCCCTCCAGTTCCGTCAGGTTGGATGTTGAACGTTGGTGGACAGCCATTTTCAGGTCTTTCCAGAGATGCTCAGTTGGGTTTAGGTGAGGGCTTTGGCTGGGCCAGTCAAGAATGGTCACATAGTTGTTTTGAAGCCACTCCTTTGTTATTTTAGCTGTGTGCTTACAGTCATTGTCTTGTTGGAAGGTGAATTTTCGGCCAAGTCTGATGTCCAGAGCCTTCTGGAAGATGTTTTCATCCAGGATATCTCTGTACTTGGCCGCATTTATGTTCACTTCAATTGCAACCAGTCATCCTGTCCCTGCAGCTGAAAAACACCCCATAGCATGATGCTGCCACCACCATGTTTCACTGTTGGGATTGTATTGGGCAGGTGATGAGCAGTGCCTGGTTTTCTCCACACATACTGCTTAGAATAATCATCAAAAAGTTCTATCTTTGTCTCATCAGACCAGAGAATCTTACTTCTCATAGTCTGGGAGTTCTTCATGTGTTTTTTAGCAAACTCTCTGCAGGCTTTCATATGTCTTGCACTGAGGAGAGGCTTTCGTGGGGCCACTCTGCCATAAAGGCCCAACTGGTGGAGGGCTGCAGTGATAGTTGACTTTGTGGAACTTTCTCCTATCTCCCTACTACATCTGTTGAGCTCAGCCACAGTGATCTTGGGGTTCTTCTTTACCTCTCTCATCAAGGCTCTTCTTCCTCGATTGCTCAGTTTAGATGGGCGGCCAGGTCTAGGAAGACTTCTGGTAGTCCCAATCTTCTTCCATTTAAGGATTATGGAAGCCACTGTGCTCTTAGGAACCTTGAGTATTGCAGAAATTCTTTTGTAACCTTGGCCAGATGTGTACCTTGCCACAATTCTGTCTCTGAGCTCCTTGGCCAGTTCCTTTGACCTCATGATTCTCATTTGGTCTTACATGCATTGTGAGCTGTGAGGTCTTATATAGACATGTGTGTGCCTTTCCAAATCAAGCCCTATCAGTTTAATTAAACACAGCTGGACTCCAGTGAAGGAGTTGAGCCATCTCAAGGAGGATCACAAGGAAATGGACTGCATGTGACTTAAATATGAGTGTCTGAGCAAAGGGTTTGAATATTTATGACCATGTGATATTTCAGTTTTTCTTTTTTAATAAATTTGCAAAATTTGCAAAAATTTCTACATTTCTGTGTTTTTCAGTCAATATGGGGTGCAGAGTGTACATTAATAAGGTCTGAAAACTTTCCTTACCCTCTGTATACATATAAAATGAAGTCCATATTACTACAATCAATAAATCGATGGAAGTATAGAGTTTCACTCATAAAAACGTCCTTTGTCTATACTGTATGGCCATATATGAAAATCGTGAACGGAATCCCATGATCAGAAACTAGGCTACTTTACGGGTTTGTAAACTGTGAATATTGTGCAAAGTGCATCTCTCTCCCACTCCACCGTGTTATCACTCAGCACATTAGCTGGCTGTGAAGAACAGACAGGCCTGCCAAGAATTTATGGTTTATATATAAAAATACAGCAGCCTCCGTAAAAACTCTGACATATGCAAGCATTGAATACGTGACATTTCAACTTCACTACTGCTATATAGAATATACTTATAAAATTGAGGTATTGCAGTAGGCCATGCAAGTCAATGTGTGAATAAAATTGGACTGCACTCAAATGACAGCTAGTGAAGTCCGATTTTCATGGACTGTCAGAATGGAGAACATAGAGATTTTTTTTTTAAATTTCTCTATGTATAAGAAAAACTGATGACACGCAGACCACACTCTGATCAAGGTCTAATCAGAATAATCCGTGTTGTTTTCTCACGTGGAAAAATCGGACGTGTAAATGAGGCATAAGACTGTTTTTAAAATAGTGGTGGATACTACCTGCCCTTCACATTTGGTTAGATTACATGAAAGAAAGGTACATCTTGTCATGGCTGGCGGGTTCTCATAAATTGGCCAATTTATGCACCAAGAATCTTCATTTTATAAGTATACTCAATATAGTAGTATTGCAGGTCACATTTCATATACTGAATGTTTGAATGCATCTTCACGCTTACAGAGTTCTGCTGTATTCTTTTATTTGTATAGTATGCAGTCACAGAAGCTTCTACCTGTACACACTTTCTTTATTCTATAGATATATTGGGTCGGTGGTGAAGTGATGGAGGGGAGATACGTGTCACTGCGCATGATGGTGTCAGTGATATAAAACCATAGTAGTTTCCTCCAGCACACTACGGTTGAGAGGATTAAATGAGAGTTATGTTATGGGCAGGTTTTAGTGAACCTCCATAGAGCAGGTGGGAGGGGGTCCACCATATCTCCTCCTGCAGAGTCCTGAAAGGACCTGTGTGATGTCAGGGTCATGTGATCAGTCACATGATGGGGAGTCACAAGGTTTGGGCTGAAATGGCTGAAGGCCGAAGCTTGCAGTATTCAGTGTGTACATGGAGAGAGAACACTCCAGGAAAGTGTTGCTTGGACTGGTAAACCTGAACAGTGTGTGTTCTGCCAGCCATGAACAGGAGGAACCCCGTTCACAGAAGGACTGTATTTGTTCTGCCACCATTTTGTTTTGCTTTCCTGTTTTTGGCAGAGGGCTGTATTTTCTTTACTACATCTTGGTTTATGCTGCCCACAATAAGCCAAAGGAAGTTCTTAAAGCTGCAGTATACCCATGTCTACCTCCGTGTGCAGCCAAGTGAGCCGATCTATCACAGGTGGTGGAGAATGCGGGCATCGTTCCCAGTGAACACGTGGAACGGCCAATAGCCAGCGTATGATGTCAGGCAAGATGGAGAACCCGTTAAAACATCTGCTAAAAGTACAGCAGCAACAGCAACTACAGCACCAGTTACTGCAGCAACAGATGGCAGAACAAGAGACAAGTAAGCTGCTTATGCAGCAGATTCAGCAGAGTGACTTGTTACAGAGGCGGTTTGTGGAAGGCCGCCATCCCCTCCCCCAAGTCCAGGTGACGACATGTACATCCGGAAGGTGGTAAGATGAGCTATGCAAAAAATGACTCCGGGTGATGTGGAGGCATTTTTTGACTGTATTCGAGCAGGTGGCCAGAGGTGCTACCACCAGAGCAGTGGCCACAGGTGCATTACAGGATGTGCAAGAGTATGTCAAGTTAAAAACTTAAATTTTAGCATACGCAGGAGTGACTATGTCAGTGAGAGCACAAAGGGTTCACCACTGGTTATATTATGGGGATAAACCGCCCCAAATGTTTGACCTACTGCATCTGGTGCAAAAATGGGTGCGCCAGAATCCTCCACTCCAGCTTAGATGGTCGAGCGGGCTGTCGTGGACAGATTCGTGCACTCCCTTCCTAGTCTGGTGCAGACCTGAGTTGCCCAGGGAGATCCCCAAAATGCAGACGAACTGGTGGGCCTAGTGGAACAGTTCCAGGTGGTCGAGAGGTCCCTAAGGAAACCAGGGGGTGGTGCATCCCCATTCTGGGGTACACAGCAGCCAGGGAAGGCACTGCTCCTACTATGCATATTCCACCTGCAGTGTGGACTTTCAGCCCGGAAAGAGGCCGCAGTGGTGTCCTGTGACCATAAACGGGAGTGCTGGGGTCAGGACTATTAGACTTAGGGAGCTTGGTGATCCTGAAAAGGGCCACACTCCCCACCAGTTGGTCCCAGGGAAAACCGTGGGCATCCACTGTATCCAAGGATGCCAAGGACTATCCCGTTTCCAGAGTGACTATAAAAACTAACTGTGAGTTTGAGTCGCATAAGGTTGGAGTGGTTAATGACTTGCTACACCCGGTGATAGTAGGGCGAGACTTTAGCCTGTGCTGGGACTTGTGGGGGAAGTTGGGGATACCAAGTGTCCCAGACAGAAGCCAGCTCAACCCTGAGAAAACCCCATCGCAGTTGGAGGTGGATGAGATCCTCTTGTGTGTTCTAGCTGGTGACGGAGATGAGATGGTGACCAGTGAGGCCGAGATTCCTGAACTGGGGGTTTCTGGTGGAAATTTTGTGACTGTTCAAATGCGAGATCTTACCCTAAATGGGGCTTTGGAAAATGTGAAAGTGATAAATGGGGTTGCCCAAGAGCCGGGGGCTGACACCAGGTTTCCACATTTTGCATTAAATGGAGAGCTGCTGTATTGGGTCACTAAGCTAAGAGAGGAAGTGGTAGAGTAGTTGTTAGTACCAGGTCCCTATAGGCATAGGGTATTAGACCTGGCCCATTCCCATTTCTTGGGTGGACATCTGGGAGTAGACAAAATGCAAGATCGTGTCTTTAGGAGATTCTACTGGCCTGGGTGTCACAGGGAGATTGTTAACTTCTGCCGATCCTGCCCAACTTATCAGCTTACAGCTCCTGTGTCCCATTTCCAAAGTCCCTTAGTGCCATTGCCCATTATAGAGGACCCATTTGACAGGATTGCCATGGACCTTGTGGGCCCCTGGTTAAGTCCACCAGAGGGCATCAATACATTCTAGTGGTGATGGAGTATGCAACATGGTACCCGAAGGTGGTACACCTTAGAAACTCCTCTGCCAAGAGCATAGCCAGAGAGTTAGTCCATATTTTTTCTCGGACGAATCTGCCAAAAGTGATCCTGACAGACCAAGGCACCTCATTTATGTCCAAATGGATGAGGGAGTTGTGTAAGGCTCTTCAGGTTACACAACTCCGCACACCAGTGTACCATTTGCAGATGGACGTTTAAGTCCATGCTTAAGAAGGTCGTGGACAGGGATGGCCAAAACTGGGATTGCCGTACCTGTTATTCTCTATCAGGGAAGTTCCTCAGTCCTCTATGGGATTCTCACCATTCGAGCTGTTGAATGGATGACACCCCCATGGACTTGTAGCTGTTGCAAAGGAGACCTGGGAGGCAGAAGTTGCACCCCACTGGAGCATTATTGAGCATGTGGTCCAGTTGCAGGATGGAATCGGAAGGGTGATGCCAATTGTGGAGAGCTTCCTTCAAGCACAAGAAGCCCAGGCAAGGGTCTACAACTGAGCCGCAAGGCTGAGACAGTTTAGCCCTGGAGACCGGGTGTTGGTGTTGATTCCCACTGTGGAAAGTAAATTCCTGGCCAAATGGCAAGGGCCATACGAGGTGATGAAAAAGTTGAGTGACGTCAACTACAAGGTTCACCAACCAGGGAGACGAAAGCTGTACCAAGTGTACCACATCAACCTGCTCACACTATGGCAAGCCTGGGAACAGGGGGAGGCTGCGTGCCTTGGAGCCAGTCCTTTAGCCATGGTCAAGGATGTCACAGTGGCAGAGACACTGTCACCGGCCCAGAAACAACAGTGCCGTTAACTGCTTCAACGGAACCGGGACCTGTTTACGGAGCTACCAGGTAGTATGCAGGCTGTGAAGCACGAGATCCTGACTGAACCACATGTGAGGGTGAATCAGACGCTGTATCAGATTTCTGAAGCCCACCGCGAGGTGATCTCCAAGAAGGTGAGGAGTATGTTGAGCCTGGGCATCATCTAGAAGTCAAAGAGTGGTTGGTCCAGCCGTATTGTCCTTGTGCCAAAGCCCGATGGAGAGGGGTGCTTCTGTAATGATTACAGAAAGCTAAATTAGGTGTCAAAGTTTGACGCGTATCCAATGCCCTGGGTTGATGAGCTTATTGAGAGGCTAGGGTCAGCAAGATACATCACCACCCTGGACCTAACAAAAGGGTACTGGCAGATTCTCCTGTCCCTAAGTGCCAAGGAGAAAATGGCCTTCAATACACCTGATGGATGCTTCCAGTATACCAGAATGTCATTCGGTCTATAACTAACCCCAGCTACCTTCCAGAGGGCTATGGACCGGATACTAGCCTCTCACAAAAAGTAGCCGCCACTAATTTGGAAGACATTGTGATCCTCAGCCCGGCATTAGAAAGTCAGCTGCAGAAGGTCCAGGTGGTACTGGATGCGCTGAGGAAGATAGGGCTTACTATAAACCCAAAGAAGTGAGCTCTCGGGAAAGAAGAGGCAAAATACTTGGGCTACATCGTCGGAATGGGCAAGATAAAGTCGTAAGTGGACAAAGTGGAGGCAATCCAAAAGTGGCCGCAGCCATTTTCCAATAAGCAGGTTCGGGCGTTTCTGAGAATTGTGGGTTATTCTTCGCGATTTATCCTGAATTTTACCATGATAGCCGCCCCCTGACTGATCTTCTCAAGGGCACAAAGTCGATGATGGTCATTTAATTGGTCTGCTAAAGCTGAGATGGCACTCCAGGAGTTGAAGCTTGACCTATGCAGACAGACTGTCTTGGTTGCACCAGATTTCACTAAGGAGCTTGTGCTCCAGCCGGATGCCTCTGAAGTCAGTTTGAGAGCTGTGCTATCCGAGGAAATAGATGGGGACGAACATACAGTCCTATACCTTAGTAGGAAACTCTCCTCCTGAGAGAAGAACTATGCCATCGTAGAGGAAGAGTGCTTGGCCATCAAATGGGCAATTGACACCATGAGGTACAACCTACTAGGCCGTAAGTTCAGGCTAATGTCAGATCATGCGCCCCTGAGATGGATGAGGAACAGGAAGGGGAAGAAAGCTCAGGTGACTAGATGGTTTTTAGAGCTACAGGATTTTAATTTTCATGTCAAGCACAGGCCAGGGAAGCTGCATGGGAATGCAGATGCCCTGTCCAGAGTCCCTTGCTTAGCCAGTGAAGGTGCCCTGCATTTGGGCAGAGGGGGTGAATATGTGACAGAGTCACTGGTGAAGTGATGGAGGGGAAATACGTGTCAGTGCGCATGATGGCGTCAGTGATGTAAAACCAGAGTAGTTTCCTCCAGCATACTATGTGTTGAGAGGATTAGATGAGAGTTATGTTATTTGCTGGTTTTAGTGGACCTCCATAGAGTGGGTGGGAGGGGTTCACCATTTCTCCACCTGCAGAGTCCTGACAGGACCTGTGTGATGTCAGGATCATGTGATCAGTCACATGATGGAGGAGTTACAAAAAGTGATGAGCGAGCACTAAAATGCTCGGGTGCCCGTTGCTTGGGTCAAGCAAATTGGAATGCTCGGGTGCTTGGAATTGGAATGCTTGGGCAACGAGACCAATGTAAGTCTATGGGAAACCCGAGCATTTTTGCCGCGACCCCCCCTGGGGCCTTTCTAAGGTATCAAAACATCGGAAATCTATGGGAACAGTGCACAAATGACATGGGAACATCATGAGGAAGACCCCTGGAAGCATGTCTGACCCCTAGGTCACTGCTGTGAACAATGTTGTCAGAGTGTTATGCCACTTTTACAGGCGCACGCTAAAACATACAAAAACAAAACGAAAATGGATTTTCCTGGGAAATATGTTAAGGAACATCCTTTCCAGGGTAATGATTTGTATGTAAGTCAAAATAAATAACCCCAAATAAAAATGTACCTCCACCACTTGGGCTATGTACACACTTAGCATTTTTGATGCGTTTTTCAACTTTAGCATTGCTTTCAACCAATACACATGCATTCACAGGGAAATGTCATTTTAACATTTAACAACCTTAGCTGGCCATGTGGTGTGTGACACATCATCAGGACACATCCTGTTTCATTTATGAAGGAGAGACTCTGAAAGTCACAAAGCCTATTTTTATAGGGGCATCAGGCGGCATTAATATTCTTAAAGGGCCATCAAGTGGCTATGCTTTGTTGTTTCCATTATTAAACAGTGGGTCTCCTGTACTGTTATTGCCTATGCAGTGAGTGGCTGGGCTGCCAAAAATTAGGACGCAACCACATACCCCTTTGACAAGACATACAGGAGGGCCTCATGAAAAAATGTTCCCATTATAAGAAAGTGGGTCTCCTATAGTGTTTGCCTACACGCACACCAATAACCCTTTGAACCGACGTAGTGGATGGCCACATGAAACCAAAGTTCCCATTATGCTTATTTTTTTTTGACTCCCATACAGTTTGCCCATGAAGTGAATGCAAGACCTGCCCTGTCCTAACATTACTCGCACCCCAATAACCCTTTCAACCAACGTTCTGGATGGCTACATGAAACCAGAGTTCCAATTCTGCTTATTTTTTTTGACTCCCATACAGTTTGCCCATGAAGTGAATGCAAGGCCTGCCCTGCCACAGACTTACACGCACCTCAATAACCCTTTCAACCGACGTACTGGATGGCCACATGAAACCAAAGTTCCCATTTTTTCAATTGGTGCTGCCATACTGGTAGCCTATTCATTGAATGCAGAGCCAGCCCTGCATCAAATTTAGATGCACCTCAATACCCGTTTGAAGAAATGTACAGAAGGGTACAGAAGGGTCTTATGAAAAAATGTTCCCATTCTGAGAAAGTGGGTCTCCCATAGTATTTGCCTATGCATTGAATGCAAGGCCTGCCTTGCCCCAAAGTTACACGCACCCCAATAACACTTGGAACAGATGTCCTGGATGGCCACATGAAACCAAAGTTCCCATTATTCTCAATTTTGTACTCCCATACAGTTTGCCCATGAACTGAATGCAAGGCCCGCCTTGCCACAAAGTTACACGCACCCCAATAACCTTTTCAACCGACGTCCAGGATGGCTACATTCAATCAAAGTTCCCATTATTTTTTATTTGGTACTGCCATACTGTTTGCCTATGCATTGAATGCAAGGCCTGCCCTCCTCAACGTTACACGCACCCCAATAACCCTTTGAACCAACGTACTGGATGACCACATGAAAGCAAAGTTCCCATTATTCATTATTTGGTACTGCCATACTGTTTGCCCATGCATGGAATTCAAGGCCTGCCCTGCCCCAAAGTTACACGCACCCCACTAACCCTTTGACCCAATGTCCTGGATGGCTACCTGCAACCAAAGTTCCCATTATTTTTCATTTGGTACTGCCATACTGTTTGCCTTTGCATTTTATGCAAGGCCTTCCCTGCCCCAAAGTTACACGAACCCCAATAACCCTTTGAAGTGGCATACTGGATGGCCACATGAAACCAAAGTTCCCATTATTAGAAATTTGGTAGTCTCATACTGTTTGCCAATGCATTTAATGCAAGGCCTGCCCTGCCCCAAAGTTACACACACCCCAATAACCCTTTGAACTGACGTAGTGGATGGCCACATGAAACCTGTAGTGAAACCTCCACCAGGGGGAACTGGTGAGGGAAGAGAGGTTACACACTAATCGTAGCAACACAGAGCAACAGCACAGGTGTCACAGGTAAAGAGAGAGTGGTCAGAAGAACCGAGTCAAAAATGATCAGGAGCAGACGTACCAGAAGGAGCAGCAATACACGTAGTCAAAATACCAAGCCGAGGGTCAAAAAGCCAATCATGAGTGCTGGGTCCATAAACGTGAGATGGAAGACGTGGTCGGGGTACAAGCCAGTGAATCAAAAATCCAGACAGAGAACGTAGCAGCAAAGATGGATACAAGAGACGGGGTCAGAGATCAGTCCGGGTTACACACATGAATACAAGTCAAAGGCAGGAGGATCACCAAGGTACAAGGGTCAGAGGCTCTAAACTGGAAGCTTGAGCTGTCACTAACACTGGTCAGCAGGCTGAGATGGACTGAAATAGCCCAGTTAGCTCCAGAACGAGGCTGAGGAAATTAACCCCTGCATGACCAGTCCTAAGAGAGGGCAGCAGAAAATAAACTCCGGACTGGACCATGACAAAACCAAACTTCCCATTATTAGGAAGTTGGTACTACCATACTGTTTCACTATGCAGTGATTTGCAGTGTTAAGCCATAAGAGACTTCATTGGAGAGTTGCAGTGTTTTTGGATGAAGAAAGTGCAGTGGAGAATTGCAGTGTTGAGGATGAAGAACCTGCAGTGGAGAATTTCAATGTTGAAGCTGAAGAACCTGCAGTGCAGAATCTCAGTGTTGAGGATGAAGGCCTAAAAGTTGAGAATTGCATTGTTGAAGCAGCTAACCAACCCCTACAGTTCCCATTATTATGAACTGGCTCTCCCATACTGTTTGGCTATGCAGTGAATGCAAGGCCTGGCCCAAGTATGCACTTACCCCAATACCCCTTGGAAGAAACATGGAGGAGGGCCTCATAAAAAAATTTCCCATTACAAAGGAGCAGATCTACTATATCTGTAATGCCCATACACTAAGTGTATGGGCTGACAAACATTTCCCCCTGTGGGGTACACATCAACATACTGTGTCAACATTTTGTTACGGGCATCATAAGCACCCTTGAAAATACTAATGTGGCTGTTGCATCACGAAACACGGTCACCCTGGTGAACTAGTGGTGGTGTCGGAAGAGACCTGGAGGATACCTCAGAAAAAGGTCTTCCCAGTTTAAAGGATCAGGTCTCCTATACTTGTAATGCCCAGACACTAAGTGTATGAACTAACAAACATTTCCCGCCGGGGGGGTACACATCAACATACTGTGACAACCTTTCTGGTATGGGCATCATAAACACCCTTGAAAACAGTAACGTGGCTGTTGCATCACAGAACACGGTCACCTTGGTGATCTAGTGGTGGTGGAAGATGAGGATGAGGAGAAGTAGGAGAATAACACCAAATAGCCAAAATCAGGAAGCGTATACCCATTTGTGGGTGTGAAGAGGTGCATGGGAATGCACCTCCCAAAAAAAGACACTGTATTTGAGGTTATGTTTCGCTGTTATCATTAGGTGGTGAAGAGAAGCCCTTGTTCAAATTTTATAAGAGTAAGCCTGTCAGCATTTTCAGTTGACAGGCGGCTGCGCTTATCAGTTATTATTCCACCAGCGGCACTAAAAACCCGCTCTGACAAAACGCTAGAGGCAGGGTAGGCCAGGACCTCCAAGGTGTAGAGAGCCGGTTCATGCCACGTGTCCAGCTTGGATACCCAATAACTAAAAGGCACAGAGGAATCACGGAGGACATTGGTACGGTCAGCAAGGTACTCTCTCAGAATCTTCCATAACTTTCCACTCCATGTGAGAGTACACCGCGCCTCAGGGCCAGTGCGATGGGAGGGTCTGAGAAAACTCTCCCAGAACTTTACCAGTGTTCCCCTGCCTCTGCTGGATTGTAATTGTGTCTCTCTCACCTGTTGTAAGGTTCTATGTATATATTCCTGAAACTCAGTTTGTTCGTCAGCCATTTTACTTTCTGTCTTGCTGCAGCTATCTTGCCCTCAGTCAAAATGGAGTTTCCAGCTTGCATGTTCCCGCCCTGATTCTCTCCTTTGCTTCTTAAGCAGCCACAGCTGAGCAATCAGTGCTTCAGAATCTA
Source organism: Oophaga sylvatica (assembly GCA_033576555.1). Classification (NCBI taxonomy): domain Eukaryota; kingdom Metazoa; phylum Chordata; class Amphibia; order Anura; family Dendrobatidae; genus Oophaga; species Oophaga sylvatica. Next base: position 151,034,614 of record JARQOD010000004.1, read on the forward strand.
GCCTGCAGTGAACCTGTGACTTGACTCCTGTAAGCCTTGGACCTTGTACTCCAGCTATTCCTACTGAGGAACTCTGAAGCACTTGTGGACTCTGAACCCTGCTCTTTGAAAGACCCACGTTTGCATGGACGGTACGGTAACAGAGAAGAAGATCCTGAATCTGTATTTGAGAGTGATTGCTGAGCTTGGATTACTCTGGCCTGCTGTGTCTCCTGTTTCTGTGTCTGCAAACTGTGTGACTATTTCTGCCAACTTGTATGAAGTAATACAGGACTTTTCTATATCAAACCTGTGACTCCTGTGTTTTCATCGCACCCAAGCACAAGACGCTATATGAACTGTACTACATACATTACACCTGTACTCCTAGGTTCTCCAACGAACTGTGACCTCTGCCGCAAGCGTTTTCAGATGGGAATTTTTTTAATAATTCTGGAACAAGGGCCCTCTGGTACTGTACCATTTTAGTACACCTATCTGCCTCTGGAAGAAGAGATTGAAAGTTCTCCTTGTAGCATGGGTCTAGAAGTGTCAACAACCAGTAATGAGTGTCACCCAAAATTTTCACAATGCGAGGGTCACGGGCAAGGCAGCACGACATAAAGTCAGCCATGCATGCCAGACTGCTAACAGGCAAGACTTCCGTGTCCTCACCAAGAGGATGACTGACCATGCTGTCCTCCTCCTCCCTGTCCTCAGGCCATCCACGCTGAACAGACGATATGACAGTTGTGCTTGCAGTATCGTCTATACTGTAGTACATCAAAGTAGATCCTGTTCTTCCTCCTCCTCTTCCTCATTGTCAACCAATCCACATTGGGATGACATGAGGCGGGCTGTGTGTAATCACCCTGTATGGTTCCTTGCTACATCTCATCATCCTCTGCCCACAATGCATCCTCTTTCATTGTGAGCAGAGAGCTTTTCAGAATAAAGAGAAGCGGGATGGTGACGCTAATTATGGTATCATTGCCGCTCACAATCTTGGAGGACTCCTCAAAGTTGTGTAGGATGGTACATATGTCTGACATCCATGTCCACTCCTGAGGTCTTATGTGTGGAGTCTGAACTGAATACCAACTGCCTTATTGATGATGGTAGTCAATAACTGCCCTCTTCTGCTCACAAATCCTTTCCAACATATGCAGTGTACAGTTCCAACGTGTGGGGACATCACACACCAGTCGGTGAGCAGGAAGCTGCAAACGCTGCTGAAGCATAGCAAGGGCAGCTGAAGCTGTAGCTGACTTTCTAAAATGGGCACACAGGTAGCATACTTTCACAAGCAGATCCAGCAGCTCCGGGTAGCTTTTGAGAAACCGTTGAACAACGAGGTTAAGCACATGGACCAGGCATGGTACATCTGTGAGTGCTCCTAGCCTTAGAGCCGCCACCAGGTTGCGGGCATTGTCACACATGACCATGCTTGACTGTAGGATCAGTGGTGTCAACCACAGATCTGCCTGCTCTTTCAGAGCTGTCCACAACTCATCAGCATTGTTCAGTTTGTCACCTAGGCATATTAGCTTCAGCACAGTCTGTTGTTGCTTGGCTAAGGCAGTGCTGCAGTGCTTCCAGCTTGTGACTGGTGTTGTCATCTCATAGATGGATACATAACAAATGCTATTTCCCCATATAACATTAAAGAATGGAGTAGGAGAAATAACCAAAGAGTTTTTTTGATGAAAAAAGTAACAATTTTATTTCAGTACAAATACATAAAAACAAACAACCGTACAGAGAGCACCACAACCAAGATTACCAGGCAATATATATATAATGGGGAAGGTAATTTTGAGCACTGCTATAAAAATCAATGAGTGATCTCATAAAAATCTCACAATTTAGTTAAATTGTGGCTAAATATAGTAGCGAAAATTCACTAAATAATATAAAGACATTGCAAGTATTTCTTATAATAAAGCCCAGGCCAATAACTACAGCCTGGTATAATGCAGGTGGACAATATCACAAATAGTGCCTGCCGACTAAATGGGCTAATAAATGAAAAAGCTACTGCACTGCTGTCACAAGACCTGCATAGCTGATTAGCACACGAAACATAAGGACACTAATAGTCAGTAAACTTTAAATGGCAAAATTGTGATATGTCAGTAAAGGTATTACTAATCTTGCCGCTGTCATAAAACATGCGAAGCAAGAAAAAGCAGATAACAAGAGCTCACTCAAATGTATACAAATGTTTATGAATATTTCTTAAAAAAGTGCGCAGCCAGTGAATGCAACCTAATATAATGCAGACTGACGGTATCACGGTTGATGTCTACCAATTAAAGAATTAATCAATGTAACGGCTATTTGTACTGCCGTCACAGGACATACAAGGCTGCACAGCCACCGATCGTAAGAAAAGAGGGGGCTGGTAGGCAGTGAACTGAGTGTCAAAATCGTAGTATATCAGTAGAAGACATTGCTAATCTTGCCGCTATCAGAATATATGCATAGCAGGATAACGCTGTAAGCGGAAAAACACTACGATCATTTAAAAGGCTGATATGTGGTAGACTGGAATCGACTGTGACATGTCAGTAGTAACACCATAAATCTTGCCACTATCAACAAGTATACATGGCAAGGTAACGCTGTAAGCGTGATTAGGTTATTGCGATTGTACTCACAAAGGCTGGAAAAGTAATGTCCACACTATGAATGGAAAGTAAGCCGAGTGCTGTACCCCGTGCCTGGCGCCCCTACGCACGTTTCGAAAATACTTCGTCAGGAGGCGTATATTGTTAGTCCTGGCAGCTGATTATATGTGATGTAAGACCAATCCCTGCATGTGTGCTGAGGTGCGTGCTGATTAAAGCTGGCGCATGCGTAGGAAAAATACCCTCCTAATAAACAGGAATCTTTCGTTAGCGTGATGAGATGCAAGGTCACCATGTTGCCTAGGCAACATGGATATCCCATAGTCTCGGTTACGTATCAGAAATTTCCAGGACGGGTAAATCCAGGGCATGCGCACTACAGCATAAAGATCAGTGGGCCATATATAAAATAGAAAAGTGAAGGAAAAAACAGTGTATTCCTATTATTAAATGTGCACTAATAAACCTAAAAAAGTAATACTTGGAAATAGGATCATACCAATAAAAAAGGATGATTATGCTGTGCCAGAATAATTAATTAAAATACATATATAAATGTAGTGATCAAATATATACAGAGTGCGTTGCTAATATTAATACATACCAATTATGTGTTAAATTATACTAACAAAGCCAAGATCAAAGTAAAAATGAATATGAAAAAAGGTGAAACAAAGAAATAATAAGTTTGTGAAATAACAAATACTTAGAATAAAAAATCAAAATATGGCCGACCAAATAATTTCCTAGGTGTCCATGAAGATATCGTTTAAAAACCATATAGGTAAACTCTTCTTTAATGCTTGATAGTAGTCCTCGTGTATTTCATTCAAGCCAGAAGAAAAAAATTCCTCATGAGAACCAGGCAATATGTAAACATATGTATCTCAGCACAAAAGATTATAACACTAGAAAAAGAAGGAACAGGATTAAAATAAATATAAAACCAGAACATAAAATAGAAACCCATAAGAAGTCGCGATACATTTTTCACAAGAATGAGCCAAAACCATGGCTCTCATTCAATCCCAAAGGTGCCATGGACTTAAGTCTATAGATCCATCTACTTTCGATTTGTGAGAGAACCCTGAAAAGGTTCCCACCCCTAATTCCCAAATTCATTTGATCGATGGCCATGACTTTGAGACCACTTGACTCTGAATTATGGAATTTCCTAAAATGTCTAGGCAAAGTTTTAAGTTTCTCCACTTCGTCCGTATCCCTCGCCTTCTCGATATCTCGGACGTGCTCACGTATTCTGATTTTTAGTTCGCGAGTAGTCATTCCCACATAAATCTTTTTACATGGGCATTTCGCCAAATATATTACTCCTTTTGAGGAGCATGTCAAATATTTTCTAATGGAAAAAGTTCTATTGCCGCATGCATCTTGAAAATCCTTAGCTTTGTATGTATTGAGGCATGCTTTGCAAGTTCTGCATGGAAAAAATCCTTGCACATCATTTAGAAAATTCCTTTTCTGTTCATTTTTATAGTCAACAAAATGACTACGAACCAAAAGATCCGATAGATTTTTTGATCTTTTGGCAGTAATATTTGGTCTTTCAGATAGAGTTTTGACAAGAATGGGGTCAGTTAATAGAATCTTCCAATGATTCTGGATGACACCCGTGAATTTTTCCCATTGTTCATTGAAAGGGGTGATAAGCCTCACAACTCTAGAGTCTATTTCTCTGTTTTCTTTCTTTTTATATAGGAGATGTCCCCTAGTTGAATTATTTGCCCTATTATAAGCCTTTCTGATGGACCTGTGGCTATAACCCCTCTCTCGAAATCTGGAGTATAAATCATTGGCTTGTTTTTGAAAAGTTTCCTCCGTTGAGCAAATTCTCCTAGCTCTCAAATATTGACTCACTGGTATTGATTGAATAGTGGATTTGGGATGTGAAGATTTGGCATAAAGTATGGAATTAGTAGCCGTAGGCTTACGATAAATGTCAAGTGCAGATTGAACCATCATCTTGGACGGAAATGGAAATATCTAAAAAATTTACCTTCCGACCACAAGAATAAGTAAGATGGATATTTAAGTCGTTACTATTCAGAGTGGACATAAAATCTTGAAGTTCCTGCACTGAACCATCCCAAACAAAAAGAATGTCGTCGATGTATCTTATCCAGTCGTAGATTTTTTCCGAGCCGGCAATGGGGGTGCTTTGAAAGATTTCACGTTCCCATAAGCCTAAAAATAAGTTGGCATAAGCCGGGGCACAAGCAGCCCCCATTGCCGTGCCCTGTAACTGGAGATAGATCTGGCGATCAAATGTAAAACAATTATGGGTAAGGACATATTCCAGGAGAGTCAGGATGAAAGTGCTCAAGGAGGATTCCAAATTGCTATTCCTCAGAAACCAAGACACTGCATTGAGGCCTTGTGTATGGCGGATGGAGGTATATAACGCTTCAACGTCCGCCGTTACTAAGATCATACTGTCATGGTTTTGGCTCATTCTTGTGAAAAATGTATCGCGACTTCTTATGGGTTTCTATTTTATGTTCTGGTTTTATATTTATTTTAATCCTGTTCCTTCTTTTTCTAGTGTTATAATCTTTTGTGCTGAGATACATATGTTTACATATTGCCTGGTTCTCATGAGGAATTTTTTCTTTTGGCTTGAATGAAATACACGAGGACTACTATCAAGCATTAAAGAAGAGTTTACCTATATGGTTTTTAAACGATATCTTCATGGACACCTAGGAAATTATTTGGTCGGCCATATTTTGATTTTTTATTCTAAGTATTTGTTATTTCACAAACTTATTATTTCTTTGTTTCACCTTTTTTCATATTCATTTTTACTTTGATCTTGGCTTTGTTAGTATAATTTAACACATAATTGGTATGTATTAATATTAGCAATGCACTCTGTATATATTTGATCACTACATTTATATATGTATTTTAATTAATTATTCTGGCACAGCATAATCATCCTTTTTTATTGGTATGATCCTATTTCCAAGTAATGTACCCATAATTGTTTTACATTTGATCGCCAGATCTATCTCCAGTTACAGGGCACGGCAATGGGGGCTGCTTGTGCCCCGGCTTATGCCAACTTATTTTTAGGCTTATGGAACGTGAAATCTTTCAAAGCACCCCCATTGCCGGCTCGGAAAAAATCTACGACTGGATAAGATACATCGACGACATTCTTTTTGTTTGGGATGGTTCAGTGCAGGAACTTCAAGATTTTATGTCCACTCTGAATAGTAACGACTTAAATATCCATCTTACTTATTCTTGTGGTCGGAAGGTAAATTTTTTAGATATTTCCATTTCCGTCCAAGATGATGGTTCAATCTGCACTGACATTTATCGTAAGCCTACGGCTACTAATTCCATACTTTATGCCAAATCTTCACATCCCAAATCCACTATTCAATCAATACCAGTGAGTCAATATTTGAGAGCTAGGAGAATTTGCTCAACGGAGGAAACTTTTCAAAAACAAGCCAATGATTTATACTCCAGATTTCGAGAGAGGGGTTATAGCCACAGGTCCATCAGAAAGGCTTATAATAGGGCAAATAATTCAACTAGGGGACATCTCCTATATAAAAAGAAAGAAAACAGAGAAATAGACTCTAGAGTTGTGAGGCTTATCACCCCTTTCAATGAACAATGGGAAAAATTCACGGGTGTCATCCAGAATCATTGGAAGATTCTATTAACTGACCCCATTCTTGTCAAAACTCTATCTGAAAGACCAAATATTACTGCCAAAAGATCAAAAAATCTATCGGATCTTTTGGTTCGTAGTCATTTTGTTGACTATAAAAATGAACAGAAAAGGAATTTTCTAAATGATGTGCAAGGATTTTTTCCATGCAGAACTTGCAAAGCATGCCTCAATACATACAAAGCTAAGGATTTTCAAGATGCATGCGGCAATAGAACTTTTTCCATTAGAAAATATTTGACATGCTCCTCAAAAGGAGTAATATATTTGGCGAAATGCCCATGTAAAAAGATTTATGTGGGAATGACTACTCGCGAACTAAAAATCAGAATACGTGAGCACGTCCGAGATATCGAGAAGGCGAGGGATACGGACGAAGTGGAGAAACTTAAAACTTTGCCTAGACATTTTAGGAAATTCCATAATTCAGAGTCAAGTGGTCTCAAAGTCATGGCCATCGATCAAATGAATTTGGGAATTAGGGGTGGGAACCTTTTCAGGGTTCTCTCACAAATCGAAAGTAGATGGATCTATAGACTTAAGTCCATGGCACCTTTGGGATTGAATGAGAGCCATGGTTTTGGCTCATTCTTGTGAAAAATGTATCGCGACTTCTTATGGGTTTCTATTTTATGTTCTGGTTTTATATTTATTTTAATCCTGTTCCTTCTTTTTCTAGTGTTATAATCTTTTGTGCTGAGATACATATGTTTACATATTGCCTGGTTCTCATGAGGAATTTTTTTCTTCTGGCTTGAATGAAATACACGAGGACTACTATCAAGCATTAAAGAAGAGTTTACCTATATGGTTTTTAAACGATATCTTCATGGACACCTAGGAAATTATTTGGTCGGCCATATTTTGATTTTTTATTCTAAGTATTTGTTATTTCACAAACTTATTATTTCTTTGTTTCACCTTTTTTCATATTCATTTTTACTTTGATCTTGGCTTTGTTAGTATAATTTAACACATAATTGGTATGTATTAATATTAGCAACGCACTCTGTATATATTTGATCACTACATTTATATATGTATTTTAATTAATTATTCTGGCACAGCATAATCATCCTTTTTTATTGGTATGATCCTATTTCCAAGTATTACTTTTTTAGGTTTATTAGTGCACATTTAATAATAGGAATACACTGTTTTTTCCTTCACTTTTCTATTTTATATATGGCCCACTGATCTTTATGCTGTAGTGCGCATGCCCTGGATTTACCCGTCCTGGAAATTTCTGATACGTAACCGAGACTATGGGATATCCATGTTGCCTAGGCAACATGGTGACCTTGCATCTCATCACGCTAACGAAAGATTCCTGTTTATTAGGAGGGTATTTTTCCTACGCATGCGCCAGCTTTAATCAGCACGCACCTCAGCACACATGCAGGGATTGGTCTTACATCACATATAATCAGCTGCCAGGACTAACAATATACGCCTCCTGACGAAGTATTTTCGAAACGTGCGTAGGGGCGCCAGGCACGGGGTACAGCACTCGGCTTACTTTCCATTCATAGTGTGGACATTACTTTTCCAGCCTTTGTGAGTACAATCGCAATAACCTAATCACGCTTACAGCGTTACCTTGCCATGTATACTTGTTGATAGTGGCAAGATTTATGGTGTTACTACTGACATGTCACAGTCGATTCCAGTCTACCACATATCAGCCTTTTAAATGATCGTAGTGTTTTTCCGCTTACAGCGTTATCCTGCTATGCATATATTCTGATAGCGGCAAGATTAGCAATGTCTTCTACTGATATACTACGATTTTGACACTCAGTTCACTGCCTACCAGCCCCCTCTTTTCTTACGATCGGTGGCTGTGCAGCCTTGTATGTCCTGTGACGGCAGTACAAATAGCCGTTACATTGATTAATTTTTAATTGGTAGACATCAACCGTGATACCGTCAGTCTGCATTATATTAGGTTGCATTCACTGGCTGCGCACTTTTTTAAGAAATATTCATAAACATTTGTATACATTTGAGTGAGCTCTTGTTATCTGCTTTTTCTTGCTTCGCATGTTTTATGACAGCGGCAAGATTAGTAATACCTTTACTGACATATCACAATTTTGCCATTTAAAGTTTACTGACTATTAGTGTCCTTATGTTTCGTGTGCTAATCAGCTATGCAGGTCTTGTGACAGCAGTGCAGTAGCTTTTTCATTTATTAGCCCATTTAGTCGGCAGGCACTATTTGTGATATTGTCCACCTGCATTATACCAGGCTGTAGTTATTGGCCTGGGCTTTATTATAAGAAATACTTGCAATGTCTTTATATTATTTAGTGAATTTTCGCTACTATATTTAGCCACAATTTAACTAAATTGTGAGATTTTTATGAGATCACTCATTGATTTTTATAGCAGTGCTCAAAATTACCTTCCCCATTATATATATATTGCTTGGTAATCTTGGTTGTGGTGCTCTCTGTACGGTTGTTTGTTTTTATGTATTTGTACTGAAATAAAATTGTTACTTTTTTCATCAAAAAAACTCTTTGGTTATTTCTCCTACTCCATTCTTTAATGTTATATGGGGAAATAGCATTTGTTATGTATCTATTTTGGAGTTATTGATTATTTAGGGTAGTCATTTGGCATAAGGAATTTCTTTTGTTAATCTCATAGATGGAGGCTGAAAAGAAGGAGGAGGAGGAGTATTAGGTGCAGGAGCTGTACACTGTGGGGGCTACCCTGAATGACCTAGGACCCGCAATCCTCAACGTCGTTCCATCCCAAGGTCCAACTGGGTCCCGGCTTCCACTATGTTAACCCAGTGTGCCGTCAGCGAGATGCACCATCCCTGCCTACAAGCACTTTTCCACGTGTCCGTGGTTAGGTGGACTTTCCCAGTAACAGCATTGTTGAGGGCACGGGTAATGTGGGAAACGTGGTTGTGTGATGCTGGGATAGCACACTGGGTGAAATAGTGGACTGAGTACCTGGGGATCGCCGCCACCATCAGTTTGTGGAAAGCTTCCATCTCCATGAGCCTAAAAGGCAACATTTCGAGCGCAAGCAGATGAGAAATGTGAGTACTATGGCCTGTGGGGCATTGGCTGCGTATTTCCACTTGCTTTCCAATGACTGGGGTATGGACAACTGAAGGCTGCGATGGGACAAGGATGTGGATGTGCTTGATGATGGTGCTAGTTGAGTGTGGGCAACAACAGATGCAGGGCAGGAGGCATCTTCGCATGCACTGTGAACAGAGAATTGACTTGCATGCACAACAGTGGAAGAATCAGTGGTGTCACTCGCAGACACTGTCCTGGAGCCTGGTGTTCGGCCCACAAAGTCGGGTGCTTTGCTGCCATGTGTCTGATCATGCTGGTGGTGGTCAGGCTGGTAGTTTTGCTACCCTTGCTGATGTGGGCATGGCAGGTGGTGCAAATGGCCTGTTTGGGGTTATCGGCAAAGTCTTTAAAAAACAACCAGACTCGGGAAGATCTAACAGTTGTGCTGCCAACTTCAGTCGTGTTGGTGTTACAAGGAACGGTTGCCCACCCGGTTGCCCACCTTCTGTCTGCAGCCACCACACTGCTTCTTCCTTTCTGTTCTGGTGATACGCCTCCCTCCCCTGTGTGCTTCTGTCCTCACTCTGCATGTCCTCCTGCCAGGTTGGGTCAGTTACTACATCATCCACCACTTCGTCTTCCACTTCAGCACCCTGGTCCTCCTCCTGACTTTCTGGCAATTGTGTCTCATCATCATCCACCTCTTGTGACACGTTTCCACCGTCGCCTTCGTGTGACCGTGGCTACTCAAATATTTTAGCAGCGCTAAATGCGATGTCATCTTGCCTGCTACAAGTGGACTGGGTGAGAGGTATGAATCTGTGGAAATTGTAAATGGAAAATTGAACAGCTCTTCGAAGTGTCCAAGTGTGGGATCAGTTGTCTGAGGGTACTCGGCATGGGAGGAGGAAGGAGGATCAGGGTGAGGAATATACAGTCCAGACTCACGGCTACTCAGCCTTGACCGTGTGGAAGACAGAGTGGTGTTGGTGGTAGCAAAGTGATTGGAAGCAGTATCCGATATCCAACCAATAACCTTTTCACACTGCTCTGTATTCAATAGTGTTGTTCTGCTGCAGTCCCCTAGTAATTGGGATAGGAAGGTCGAGCAAGAAGATGTTTGTTGTGGCCCAATTTCAACTTGCCCATGGCCTCGGCCTCTGCATGCACCATCACGTCCACTTAACCGTCCCTTGCCACGCGCCTTGCCCATTCTTAATGTACTACAATATTTTCCATGTTCACTACAAAGGCCTGAATTTGGAGCAAACTTACATGTGATCCATGTGCATTAAAACCACAGTTTAAAATATATGGTCTGTAGGATACAATTTATTTTTAGCAGCTAAATAGTATCAATTACTAGGGTAAGACACAGCAAAAACAGTTAAATGGAGACAGGAAATGGCACAATTTGTAGCCCACAGATAGAAGAGGCATGTGACGGAGATACCACACTGTAAAATATGTGGACTGTATTTTTATTTTTTTTACAGCAAAATAGTGTCACTAACTAGGGTAGCACATAGCAAAACAGTTCAATGTAGGCCTGAAATGCCACAATTTGTAGCCCACTGATAGATGAGGCATGTATCAGAGATAGCCCACTTTCAGATATCTGGCCTGTATTTTTTTTTTTGCCCAGCTAAATTGTATCAACAAGTAGGCTAAGACACAACAAAAAAAATTCTATGGATGCCTGAAATGCCACAATTTTTTGCCCACTAATAGATGAGGCGTGTGACGGAGATACCATACTGTAAAATATGTGGCCTGTATTTTTAGTTTTTTTACAGCAAAATAGTGTCACTAACTAGTGTAGCACACAGCAAAAACAGTTGAATGGAGGCGTGAAATGCCACAATTTTTAACCCACAGATAAATGAGGCATATGATGGCGATACTACAATGTAAAATATGTTAAACAGAAGAAAAAGAAAACGATCAACAATCCCAAATAATGAAAATGGAAAATGTACTTGGTGTTCATTACATGGCTGCTGACTTCAGCTCTATAAACACTGTTCCCATGTGCAACATGATGGCTTACTGCTATGTCAGGTTTAGGATTAGTATTCACTTATATATATAATTTATACCATTTTTTCATCCTCTGTGCGTTCTTTTTCCCACATGTGTAATTGGCTATAGTGTCGCTCCGCCTTTGCTCCCCTGTTTGTCAATTTTATTAATAAAAACATTTTCCATTTTCATTATTTGGGATTGTTGATCGTTTTCTTTTTCTTCTGTTTATCATTAATTAGCGATTTTCCCATGCATTTCCATATTGCTCATAGATTTTTTGATGGTGGGATTGTTTCCCCCATGCATTAATGTTACATACATCCATAATTATGGGCATGTGTTCTATGAAGTGTTTTCATACCAATGTAAAATATGTGGCCTGGTTTTTTTTTACAGCAAAATACTGTCAAGAACTAGGGTAACACACAGCAAAAACAGTTGAATGGAGGCCTGAAATGCCACAATTTGAAGCCCACTGATAGATGAGGTGTGTGACAGAGATACCACACTGTAAAATATGTGGCCTGTATTTTTACTTTTTTTACAGCAAAATGCTGTCAAGAACTAGGGTAACACAGCAAAAACAGTTGAATGGAGGCCATTAATGCCACAATTTTTAGCCCATTGATAGATGAGGGGTATGACGGAGATATCACACCAGGGGTGGGATTCAGCCGGTTCTCCCCGGTTCGATGGAACCGCTTGTTAAAAAAGCTGCCGGTTCCCCGAACCGGGGAGATTCACAGCTGCGATCCGGTACTATGTTGCACTCGGGAGTCGGGTTCTGCAGCCTTCCGAGCCTGCACAGTGCGCCCAGGCAGCCGGAATCCGGATACCACGCACTGATGCAGGGCACACAGCACACCCCGCTGGGCCCTGGCCCCCGCGCACTGATACCTGCGGCAATTGGGTACGTACTCCATCCACTCACAAGAACCGCACCAGGCAACCAGGCAGAGCTGCAAGCGCCCCGCTCATTAGAGGATGTGACATGTGAGTCCCCGTGTGATTGGTTCGAGCGGTCCGTGATCTGCTGCTCTCCCCGGTGCTGGTTACCAGGCAGCGGCTGCAGTCGCCGGTGTGCAGTCACTCATGACACAATCTCAGGGTGCCTGCTAATGTCTTCCTGTCCCACAGGCTCCCAGAGCGGTTCTGTGGGCACAAGGCACGCGGGTTACCTCCCGCTATGGCGCCCTCCTAACAGAGCTGGCTATGGGCATTGTGTGCCTTGTCCTGGTCACCTTGTGGTAGGGGCAGCACGGTCGCCATTTCCCACCTCACTGTTTGTTTTTTCTGACCAATTCTCCAATAAGCACGGACACAATATTCCTCACTGACACATTAGGAAACCATAAGGGCTCGGTGTGAGTCTGTGTAGTGCCTGCAGCCCCTAAATCCTATATGAGGCCGTGAGCAGCGTACGTAGCCAATTGCCGCAGGCATCAGTGCGCGGGGGCCAGGGCCCGGCAGGGTGTGCTGTGTGCACCTGTATCAGTGCGCGGTATCCGGATTCCGGCTGCCTGGGTGCACTGTGCAGGCTAGGAAGGCTGCAGAGCCCGACTCCCGAGTGCAACATAGTACCGGATCGCAGCTGTGAATCTCCCCGGTTCGGGGAACCGGCAGCTTTTTTAACAAGCGGTTCCATCGAACCGGGAGAACCGGCTGAATCCCACCCCTGCGTACTCCATCACAGACAGTCACGAGGCAGGAACAGGCGCTCAGCTACTACGCGCACGCCGCCTGCAGCCTACCAGTGTGACTCTGAGCTGAGCTGCGCAGTGCGCCGCTGTGGAACTTGGCGTCGGTAAGGTAAGTAGTAGTGGGAAGTGCACCCCTAGCCCCATATATCACAGCAGCCCTCTGCACCGCCAGTTCTATGGGTCAGCATGCTATATCCTGCCTGCTATGCCCAATGGTGCTGAGCCCTGAGGGCCTGTTAGCAGTGGCCCTGTGTTATGTGCCCACAGCCACCAGACCAGGCCATATTCCCTCTTCTGGGCCTATGTTTACATTAGTGGAGGAGCCGATGTAAATTCTGTGCCAAAAAGATCAGAAATTCACCCTGAAATGTTCCTGCTTTCCAGGCATCAGTCACAGAGTCACCACTTATATTATCGGCAAAGTATGTGACCCCAGGTGACAGAAGAGCCCACGTCTGCTGCCAATATCTGGCCTGGCCCGGGAAGTCCGATATTAGGAGACAAATGACTGACATTAGTCTCACAAAGTGTTAAATCTGCCCTATGGTGCTCGGTGAATAGGCCAGGGGCTGCACGGCACATGACGTTATGGCATGGCCTCAGATGATTGCCCGTGTGGTGACGCTCGGCTCGGGCACGAGACACGACATAACTATTACAAAGCCAAGCTTGGAGTTTTGGTTGCAAGTCGCGAGCTACCTTGAAATCATAGACGGCAATATAATGTTCTTGTGACGGTGATGTGCTGCAGATTTGCTTTTCATTTTTTTTTTGCGCCCTACTTGTATATGTTTGAGGAAAAGGTGTGTGTAAATGGGTGTGGCTTTAAAAATGGGTGTGGTTTAAAATGGGTGTGGCTGAAATATGGGTGTGGTTTTCTGACGCACAAACACAGAACCTGTTGTTAAAAATTTGAATCCCACCCCTGTATCACACTATAAAATATGTGGCCTGTATTTTTAGTTTTTTTACAGCAAAATAGTGTCACTAACTAGGGTAGCACACAGCAAAAACAGTTGAATGGAGGCCTGAAATGCCACAATTTGTAGCCCACTGATAGGTGAGGCATGTGACGGAGATACTACAATGTAAAATATGTGGCCTGTATTTTTACTTTTTTTACAGCAAAATACTGTCAAGAACTAGGGTAACACAGCAAAAACAGTTGAATGGAGGTCTGAAATGCCACAATTTGTAGCCCACTGAGAGATGAGGCATGTGACGGAGATACTACACTGTAAAATATGTGGCATGTATTTTTAGTTTTTTACAGCAAAACATTGTCACTAACTAGGGTAGCACACAGCAAAAACAGTTTAATTGAGTCTTGAAATGCCACAATTTGTAGCCCACAGATAGATGAGGCGTGTGACGGAGATACTACAATGTAAAATATGTGGGCTGCATTTTTTTTTACAGCAAAATACTTTTAACAATTGGAGTCACGTACAGCAAAAACAGTTAAATGGAGGCGTGAAATGGCACAGTTTCTAGCCCACAGATAGATGAGGTGTGTGATGGAGATACTACAATGTAACATATATGGCCTGTATTTTTAGTTTTTACCGCAAAATAGTGTCACTAACTAGGGTAGCACATAGCAAAACAGTTCAATGTAGGCCTGAAATGCCACAATTTGTAGCCCACTGATAGATGAGGCATGTATCGGAGATAGCCCACTTTCAAATATCTGGCATGTATTTTTTTTTTTTGCCCAGCTAAATTGTATCAACAAGTAGGCTAAGACACAACGAAAAAAATTCTATGGATGCCTGAAATGGCACAATTTTGAGTGCAATGATATGCGATCCGTGTGGCGGACAAAAACCCAATGTAAAATATCTGCCCTATAGCTAAATATTTTTTTGGCAGCTAAATATGTTTTGGGCAGCAAAATGGTGTCAAGAAATTATATAAGACACTCCAAAAAAATGTTACAGTACCACAAAAATGTCAGAAATTTATGCGCACTCAAATGTGATGGCTGGGACGGGCAAACCCGTTTAAAATAGCTGGATTTTCACGCAGTATTATAAAAAGGATCTAGCTGTATTCTGCAGTATCGACAAGCAAATGGAGAAAAACTGGATGCTCTGGATTGCTTTGGAATAAAATAATCAGGATTAAGATGCAAAAAACAATTTTCCTGGCCACTGATACCTGGAGCTATGTATATACGGTCAATATATATAATAAGCAGCTGCAGACATTAATGGAATGGACTCTCTTGATGTATGCAATGAAGTATGCCACATACAATGCCTGCCTGATACTGATCTCTATATACCCACATACAGTGCCTGCATGTTTTGCACTGATATGTATATACGCACAGACACTCCCTGCCTACGTAGCACTGCAATCTATATACCCCGTAATTAGTCCTTAGGCTGGTGTCACACTTGCGAGAAACTCACACGAGTCTCGTGCGAGTCTCTCGCATCAACACCCGACACTGCCACCGGCACTCGGACCGGAGCGTGCAGCGTGCAAATGTGGCGCCCTGCGTCTTATTCGCCACAAAAAGGGTTAAAAGTGTACTGTTTTATATGTGTGTTGTAAGCAATGGGAGTTATGCTTCTCTGCTAGGCAGGTACACATATTTTGCCTCGCTCCCTTACTGGTCTGAAGCTGAGAGCTTGGTAGACATACCCTAATTGGGAAAGGGGAGGAGCCGAGTTGTTGTTCGGTGTGAGGAGAAGGAAGATGAACGCTGGGGATGCCATTACTCATGTGAGGTGATCCCTAAGTGTGATCTAGCAAACAGGGAGCCAGCCCCTAGATCATTCAGGCTTCCAAAGCTGGATGATAAGCTGAGGGACTGCGTGGGTTTACACAACCAGCAGTAGGTGTTTCTTTTTACCTCAGAATTACAGCAGTGACCAGTGAGGAGTCTTCAGTACAAGCTGCTTCACAAAGGATTCAGACTGCATGTGGCTGAAGGTGAAATACACCATGAGTAGAAGAGATACTGGGAAGTTCTAAACCCCAGAAAGCCTTGGTCCCAGAAGGGATTAGATTAGCAGGAAGATACAATGAGCCTGGCAGAGAAGGGTAACCCCCATTACCCGGAGCAAACTGTAAACTGTGAGAGTTGTAATATCTCATATGGACTGCAGCATAACTCCAGTAAATGTTAAAGTGACTATCCGTGTCTCCTGCTTCATTACTCAGTGCCTTCTACTTATTTCACCATCTCTGAGGGGACCTGCCCTGGTTGGAGAGGGTTTAACATCTGCACTGCCATCACCATCTACTCCCCCAGAGATCCTCTGCAGTGCCGGCTATAATACAGTCGAACACTCCAACTGACGTCACGAATCATTAAATAACCTTTATCCCTTGTAAATATATCCCCTTTTAAATTGCCGCCTTGGGCCACGGACCGGGTCGTCGCCGCCGTGACATCCCCCATAGAGGTCAACAGGCTCGGTACCGAGTACCCCACGGCCCCTCGCGTGCGACAATTTCCTGGCGTCACGAACAGGATTACCGTGCGTGCCTAAAGTTTTACAGGAGCAACGACCTGCAGCAACAGAAGCGGTGAGTCGCACCCCTGCAAAGGTTAACTAGGGGGGAAGATGTCTAATTCCGGCGACGCTCAGGTTGCCACGGCTGCAGCTCTCATATTGCCTCTCACCATGCCTTATATACCAGGTACAACATGGCTGCCACAGTACAATGGTGAATCGCACACCTTAAGTGACTTTAAAGGGAAACTGCGTAGCATGTTTGATATTTACCCTATACAAAAAAAAAGGGTAGCACACTGCAGCGCTATAGCTTGCAAACACGAAATATGAAAAATGAATTGCATCACTGCCTTAGAAATATGAAAAATTGAGAAGTCTTAGCGCATAAGATGGCCAAATTATGTGAGCCTGATAGCCACGTCAAGGCTCTTCTCGTATATCAGGTCCTAACTAATGCCAATCCTCGCTTAGAAAAGTCTGTCTGCATGGGAACATATGAATCCTCTCTTAAGACTAAAATCTACATCTCTGTGGAGGGGTAATGAACCTGGTGTAATTAAAAAGCCTGTGACCAACAGGTGGAGTGCTCAGATAGAAGGTAAATGAATACATATCAAAAAACTGACCGGCACATCCAAACATAGATCCAGTGTGAACAGGTGCTAAACCCAGAGTCACCAACTCACGCACATACAAGAAAAAAGGGTAGCACACTGCAGCGCTATAGCTTGCAAACACGAAATATGAAAAATGAATTGCATCACTGCCTTAGAAATATGAAAAATTGAGAAGTCTTAGCGCATAAGATGGCCAAATTATGTGAGCCTGATAGCCAAGTCAAGGCTCTTCTCGTATATCAGGTCCTAACTAATGCCAATCCTCGCTTACAAAAGTCTGTCTGCATGGGAACATATGAATCCTCTCTTAAGACTAAAATCTACATCTCTGTGGAGGGGTAATGAACCTGGTGTAATTAAAAAGCCTGTGACCAACAGGTGGAGTGCTCAGGTAGAAGGTAAATGAATACATATCAAAAAACTGACCGCCACATCCAAACATAGATCCAGTGTGAACAGGTGCTAAACCCAGAGTC
This sequence comes from Oophaga sylvatica, assembly GCA_033576555.1. Taxonomy (NCBI): domain Eukaryota; kingdom Metazoa; phylum Chordata; class Amphibia; order Anura; family Dendrobatidae; genus Oophaga; species Oophaga sylvatica. The sequence continues at coordinate 151,052,264 of JARQOD010000004.1, forward strand.
ACCAACTCACGCACATACAAGAAAAAAGGGTAGCACACTGCAGCGCTATAGCTTGCAAACACGAAATATGAAAAATGAATTGCATCACTGCCTTAGAAATATGAAAAATTGAGAAGTCTTAGCGCATAAGATGGCCAAATTATGTGAGCCTGATAGCCAAGTCAAGGCTCTTCTCGTATATCAGGTCCTAACTAATGCCAATCCTCGCTTAGAAAAGTCTGTCTGCATGGGAACATATGAATCCTCTCTTAAGACTAAAATCTACATCTCTGTGGAGGGGTAATGAACCTGGTGTAATTAAAAAGCCTGTGACCAACAGGTGGAGTGCTCAGGTAGAAGGTAAATGAATACATATCAAAAAACTGACCGCCACATCCAAACATAGATCCAGTGTGAACAGGTGCTAAACCCAGAGTCACCAACTCACGCACATACAAGAAAAAAGGGTAGCACACTGCAGCGCTATAGCTTGCAAACACGAAATATGAAAAATGAATTGCATCACTGCCTTAGAAATATGAAAAATTGAGAAGTCTTAGCGCATAAGATGGCCAAATTATGTGAGCCTGATGGCAACGTCAAGGCTCTTCTCGTATATCAGGTCCTAACTAATGCCAATCCTCGCTTAGAAAAGTCTGTCTGCATGGGAACATATGAATCCTCTCTTAAGACTAAAATCTACATCTCTGTGGAGGGGTAATGAACCTGGTGTAATTAAAAAGCCTGTGACCAACAGGTGGAGTGCTCAGGTAGAAGGTAAATGAATACATATCAAAAAACTGACCGGCACATCCAAACATAGATCCAGTGTGAACAGGTGCTAAACCCAGAGTCACCAACTCACGCACATACAAGAAAAAAGGGTAGCACACTGCAGCGCTATAGCTTGCAAACACGAAATATGAAAAATGAATTGCATCACTGCTTTAGAAATATGAAAAATTGAGAAGTCTTAGCGCATAAGATGGCCAAATTATGTGAGCCTGATAGCCACGTCAAAGCTCTTCTCGTATATCAGGTCCTAACTAATGCCAATCCTCGCTTAGAAAAGTCTGTCTGCATGGGAACATATGAATCCTCTCTTAAGACTAAAATCTACATCTCTGTGGAGGGGTAATGAACCTGGTGTAATTAAAAGCCTGTGACCAACAGGTGGAGTGCTCAGGTAGAAGGTAAATGAATACATATCAAAAAACTGACCGGCACATCCAAACATAGATCCAGTGTGAACAGGTGCTAAACCAGAGTCACCAACTCACGCACATACAAGAAAAAAGGGTAGCACACTGCAGCGCTATAGCTTGCAAACACGAATATGAAAATGAATTGCATCACTGCCTTAGAAATATGAAAATTGAGAAGTCTAGCGCATAAGATGGCCAAATTATGTGAGCCTGATAGCCACGTCAAGGCTCTTCTCGTATATCAGGTCCTAACTAATGCCAATCCTGCGCTTAGAAAAGTCTGTCTGCATGGGAACATATGAATCTATTATGTGAGCCTGATAGCCACGTCAAGGCTCTTCTCGTATATCAGGTCTAACTAATGCAATCCTCGCTTAGAAAAGTCTGTCTGCATGGGAACATATGAATCCTCTCTTAAGACTAAAATCTACATCTCTGTGGAGGGGTAAGAACTGGTGTAGATTTTAGTCTTAAGAGAGGATTCATATGTTCCCATGCAGACAGACTTTTCTAAGCGAGGATTGGCATTAGTTAGGACCTGATATACGAGAAGAGCCTTGACGTGGCTATCAGGCTCACATAATTTGGCCATCTTATGCGCTAAGACTTCTCAATTTTTCATATTTCTAAGGCAGTGATGCAATTCATTTTTCATATTTCGTTTTGCAAGCTATAGCGCTGCAGTGTGCTACCCTTTTTTCTTGTATGTGCGTGAGTTGGTGACTCTGGGTTTAGCACCTGTTCACACTGGATCTATGTTTGGATGTGCCGGTCAGTTTTTTGATATGTATTCATTTACCTTCTACCTGAGCACTCCACCTGTTGGTCACAGGCTTTTTAATTACACCAGGTTCATTACCCCTCCACAGAGATGTAGATTTTAGTCTTAAGAGAGGATTCATATGTTCCCATGCAGACAGACTTTTCTAAGCGAGGATTGGCATTAGTTAGGACCTGATATACGAGAAGAGCCTTGACGTGGCTATCAGGCTCACATAATTTGGCCATCTTATGCGCTAAGACTTCTCAATTTTTCATATTTCTAAGGCAGTGATGCAATTCATTTTTCATATTTCGTGTTTGCAAGCTATAGCGCTGCAGTGTGCTACCCTTTTTTCTTGTATGTGCGTGAGTTGGTGACTCTGGGTTTAGCATCTGTTCACACTGGATCTATGTTTGGATGTGCCGGTCAGTTTTTTGATATGTATTCATTTACCTTCTACCTGAGCACTCCACCTGTTGGTCACAGGCTTTTAATTACACCAGGTTCATTACCCCTCCACAGAGATGTAGATTTTAGTCTTAAGAGAGGATTCATATGTTCCCATGCAGACAGACTTTTCTAAGCGAGGATTGGCATTAGTTAGGACCTGATATACGAGAAGAGCCTTGACGTGGCTATCAGGCTCACATATTTGGCCATCTTATGCGCTAAGACTTCTCAATTTTTCATATTTCTAAGGCAGTGATGCAATTCATTTTTCATATTTCGTGTTTGCAAGCTATAGCGCTGCAGTGTGCTACCCTTTTTTCTTGTATGTGCGTGAGTTGGTGACTCTGGGTTTAGCACCTGTTCACACTGGATCTATGTTTGGATGTGCCGGTCAGTTTTTTGATATGTATTCATTTACCTTCTACCTGAGCACTCCACCTGTTGGTCACAGGCTTTTTAATTACACCAGGTTCATTACCCCTCCACAGAGATGTAGATTTTAGTCTTAAGAGAGGATTCATATGTTCCCATGCAGACAGACTTTTCTAAGCGAGGATTGGCATTAGTTAGGACCTGATATACGAGAAGAGCCTTGACGTGGCTATCAGGCTCACATAATTTGGCCATCTTATGCGCTAAGACTTCTCAATTTTTCATATTTCTAAGGCAGTGATGCAATTCATTTTTCATATTTCGTGTTTGCAAGCTATAGCGCTGCAGTGTGCTACCCTTTTTTCTTGTACGTGCGTGAGTTGGTGACTCTGGGTTTAGCACCTGTTCACACTGGATCTATGTTTGGATGTGCCGGTCAGTTTTTTGATATGTATTCATTTACCTTCTACCTGAGCACTCCACCTGTTGGTCACAGGCTTTTTAATTACACCAGGTTCATTACCCCTCCACAGAGATGTAGATTTTAGTCTTAAGAGAGGATTCATATGTTCCCATGCAGACAGACTTTTCTAAGCGAGGATTGGCATTAGTTAGGACCTGATATACGAGAAGAGCCTTGACATGGCTATCAGGCTCACATAATTTGGCCATCTTATGCGCTAAGACTTCTCAATTTTTCATATTTCTAAGGCAGTGATGCAATTCATTTTTCATATTTCGTGTTTGCAAGCTATAGCGCTGCAGTGTGCTACCCTTTTTTCTTGTATGTGCGTGAGTTGGTGACTCTGGGTTTAGCATCTGTTCACACTGGATCTATGTGTAGCATCGGCGTCCCGGCCCTCTGCCAGGCAGGGACGCCGTTTCCCTTACCAGCGCTCTGCGTCCTCAGCGCCCCCAGCGTCCTCAGCGCCCCCAGCGTCCTCAGCGCCCTCAGCATCCTCGGCGTCCTCCTTCCGTCCTGCTGGGCCCGCGCGCTCCTTCCCTGCTGCTGGACTTAGGGCGCGCGCCCGCACTCTCCCCCGCTCTTAAAGGAGCCGCGCGCATTTTCCAAATTAGTCTCCGGCCAATGCCGGAAGACTCCACCCTATATTGAGGGCTTCCTCCTTAATGGAGGTGCCCGAGCAATGTTGTTATTGCACTGTATAACTCTGCTTCAGCCCTCAGCTCCTGTTTCCAGTTGCCTGCCTGTTACCTGTCTGTTTGGTGTCTGCCATCTGACTGCAGCCCTCCCCGGAGGTTCGGACATCACCTGCAGTGATCCCCGGCTATTACAGAGACTATTGCCTGCTCACTTGGGAGCGATCATCTGCCATCCGACTGCAGCTCTATCCGAAGGTTCGGACTCCATCAGCAGTGATCACCGGCTACTCCAGAGACTCTTGCCTGCTCACTTGGGAGCGATCATCTGCCATCCGACTGCAGCTTTATCCGAAGGTTCAGACATCTCCAGCAGTGATCACCGGCTACTCCAGAGACTCCTGCCTGCTCGCTTGGGAGCGATCATCTGCCATCGGACTGCAGCCTACCAGGAGGCTACAACAGCTCAGGTCGTATAAGCCTGTATATTCATAGACTGCCCTGGTCACTTGCCGTGACAACCTGCCTACCCAGAGACTGCCCTGGTCACTTGCCGTGACAACCTGACTACCCAGAGTCTGCCCTGGTCACTTGCCGTGACAACCTGCCTACCCAGAGACTGCCCTGGTCACTTGCCGTGACAACCTGCCTACCCAGAGACTGCCCTGGTCACTTGCCGTGACAACCTGCCTACCCAGAGACTGCCCTGGTCACTTGCCGTGACAACCTGCCTACCCAGAGACTGCCCTGGTCACTTCCCGTGAATTCCTGTCCGTATTCCCCGGGCGCCACCTGCTCTCTTACAAGTATACTGTCTTGTATAATAAAGCTCAGTGGTTTCACCTACCAGACCCGTTACAGTTTGCTCGGGCCTACAGTTTGCTCGGGCCATGGAACCCGGTGGCACCCAAACCCCTTCACTCCCGGAATTGTGTCATGAACTATCTCGCCAGAGGTCGCAACAGGAGGCCATCCTGGGTCACCTGCGGAACGTCAATTCCCGCCTGGACACTCTGAATTCATCACCAGCAACCACCGCTGGAGCCATGACTCACAATCCGGCAGCCTCGCTGCTTCCCAATTCCGTGATTTCCATTCCCGGACCCCGACTTTCAGCTCCTCCTAGGTTTGGAGGCGACCCTGCTCTGGCTCGTGGTTTCATTAACCAGTGCACCCTGCATTTCGAACTCCTGGCACACCAGTTTAACTCTGACCGGGCCAAAATTGCCTTCATCATGTCCCATCTCACCGGAGAGGCTCTGGCCTGGCTTAATCCTCTCTGGGAGAGAGAAGATCCTCTGGTATCTGACCTGCCTGCTTTTCTCTCGGCCTTCCGGAAGGTATTCGACGAACCTGGACGGAAGACCTCCTCTGCATCATCTCTGTTGCGTCTCCGTCAGGAGAGTCTCACCGTTGGTCAATATGCCATACGGTTCCGTACTCTAGCCTCAGAGTTGGCTTGGGACAATAACGCCCTGATTTCGGTCTTCTGGGAGGGTCTGTCCGGCCGTATTAAAGATGAACTTGCCGGTCGGGACATTCCAACCTCCTTTGATGATTTAATAAATCTTGCCAATCCAGGAACGTGCCAAAGAGGTCACCCGTGAGAGAGGGTTTCCTCGTCTTGCACCCTCGTTTCAGAGACCTATAACCCCTTCCGTTTCTCCCCAGATGCACACTGCTGAGCCTATGCAGGTCGACCAGACCAAGATGGTCAAAGCCCGTCAGGACTCACGCCGTGCCGAGAGGAGTTGCTTCTACTGTGGCAGTAAGGAGCACTGGATCCGTACCTGTCCGGAGAGGTCGGGAAACGCCTGTGTCTAGGTTCGCTCGGAGAGGTCCACCTAGACCAGAATAAATCCTCTTCATCTCTGCTGCTGTCTGTCTCTATTCTCATCGGTAAGAACCGTTACTTCGAACTGGCCCAACTTGATTCTGGAGCAGCTGGGAATCTGGTTTCACAGGCTCTAGTAGAGAAGTATCGCATTCCCACCAAACCTCTGGTTGAACCAGTATCTGTTGCTGCTGTGGATGGGGGTCTCCTACCTCGTCCCATCCAACTTATCACCGAAGCCATAACCCTGCAGGTGGGAATGTTGCATTCTGAGAGCATCTCGTTTCATGTTTTACCTGGACTCTCTCATGCTTTCTTACTAGGTCTGCCTTGGCTCCAAAAACATGCACCCGTGCTCGACTGGCAGAATGGAGAGATTCTTCGCTGGGGACAGGACTGTCATAAAACGTGTCTGGTGCCTGTCCATCCCGTCCGTTCTTCTCCTACACCTGCTAATCTACCTGGACTCCCGATTCCATATTGGTCATTCTCTGATGTCTTTAATAAAAAGGAAGCAGAGACATTACCCCCGCATAGACCATATGATTGCCCGATCGACCTGCTACCCGGTACTACGCCTCCCCGTGGGCGTATTTACCCATTGTCCGCTGCAGAGACCAGGTCGATGTCAGAATATATCGAGGAGAATTTAGCGAAAGGATTCATCCGGAAATCTACCTCCCCCGCGGGAGCAGGTTTCTTTTTTGTAAAAAAGAAAGACGGATCTCTCCGTCCCTGTATTGACTACAGAGGCCTAAATTTGATCACGGTGAAGAATAAGTACCCTCTTCCGCTCATTCCGGAGTTGTTTGATCGTCTTAGAGGGGCTAGAGTCTTCACTAAACTGGATCTTCGTGGAGCATACAACCTGGTTCGTATCCGTCGAGGAGATGAATGGAAGACGGCATTCAACACCCGGGAAGGCCACTACGAGTATCTGGTTATGCCCTTTGGTCTCTGTAATGCTCCAGCAGTCTTTCAGGAGTTGGTCAATGACATCTTCCGGGACCTCCTCTACTCCTGCGTTGTGGTGTACCTTGACGACATCTTGGTCTTCTCTCCGGATCTCCAGTCTCACCGGAGGGATGTTCGTCAGGTTCTGCTCAGGCTCAGGCAGAATCACCTCTTCGCCAAATATGAGAAGTGCCTCTTTGAGCAGACCTCGCTTCCGTTTCTGGGCTACATTATCTCTCAGACAGGCCTACGAATGGATCCGGAGAAACTGTCTGCCATCGAGAAGTGGCCCCGACCAGAGGGGTTGAAGGCCATTCAGCGGTTCCTGGGATTCGCTAACTATTACCGTCTCTTCATACCGCACTTCTCTTCCAGGACTGCTCCAATCTCAGCGCTCACCCGCAAGGATGCTAACCCCAAACAGTGGACGCCCGAAGCAGAGGAGGCCTTTCTTTCCTTGAAACAAGCCTTCTCTTCCGCTCCAGTGCTGCATCGCCCGGACGGCAACAAGCAGTTCTTCCTGGAGGTGGACGCTTCCTCTGCTGGAGCCGGAGCGGTACTTACTCAAAAATCTTCATCCGGGAAGATGGTTTCCTGTGGTTTCTTCTCCAAACTCTTCTCCTCCTCCGAGCGCAACTACTCCATAGGAGATCGAGAGTTATTGGCCATTAAATTGGCATTGGAGGAGTGGCGTTACCTACTCGAGGGGGCTCTTCATCCGGTAATCATCTACACGGACCACAAAAATCTGTCTTACCTTCAGCATGCTCAGAGACTTAACCCTCGCCAAGCTCGGTGGTCCTTGTTTTTTGCCCGCTTTGATTTTCTCTTACATTTTCGCCCGGCCGACAAGAACATCAAGGCGGACGCCTTGTCCCGGTCCTTCCTGGTGTCGGATCTCGAAGATGAGCCTAAACATATCATCGATCCCACCAGAGTGATGCAGGTGGCTCCCGTGAGTCTAAACCGTCTCCCTCCTGGTAAGACGTTCGTATCAGAGACTGATCGGAAGAGAATTCTACATTGGGGTCATTCGTCTAAACTCGCTGGCCACGCTGGTCAGAAAAAGACCCTCCAACTCATTACCCGGCATTATTGGTGGCCTACCCTGCACAAAGACGTAATAGACTTTGTTTCTGCCTGTGTCTCCTGTGCCCGCAACAAAGTTCCGAGACACCTGCCTGCCGGCCGTCTTCTTCCGCTTCCTGTACCCGCTGCTCCCTGGCAACATATAGCCATGGACTTCATTACGGATCTGCCCGTCTCTGCCGGTTGTACGGTCATTTGGGTGGTCGCTGACCGCTTTTCCAACATGGCTCACTTCATTCCTCTGCCAGGTCTTCCGTCTGCACCCGAGTTGGCTAAAGACTTTATCCGCCACATCTTCCGTCTCCATGGTTTGCCTCGTCACATTGTGTCGGATCGTGGGTACAGTTCACCTCACGTTTCTGGAGAGCTACTTGTAAGTTACTAGACGTCACCTTGGATTTCTCCTCCGCTTACCATCCACAGTCCAATGGACAAGTTGAGCGAATAAATCAGAATCTGACCAGCCATCTCCGACACTTCGTTAATGCTCATCATTCTGATTGGGTGGAGCTCCTACCTTGGGCCGAATTCTCTTACAATAATCACGAGAGCGAATCGTCCACCAAATCTCCGTTTTTTATAGTCTTCGGTCAGCACCCTCGGATTCCTGTCCCCGTTTCCATCTCTGTGGACAATCCAGCTGCGGAATCTCTGGTTAGAGAATTCTCCTCCATCTGGGAGAGTACCCGGTCCGCACTCATTCAGTCATCCGAGCGCATGAAAAGACATGCTGACAAGAAACGTCTGGATCCTCCTCAATTCCGTCCTGGGGACAAAGTCTGGCTTTCGTCCAAATATGTTCGGCTCAAAATTCCTTCCTACAAGTTAGGTCCTCGGTTTATCGGTCCTTTTGAGGTCATCAGGCAGATCAACCCAGTGTCCTATAAATTGAAACTCCCGGCCAATTTGCGAATTCCTAACTCTTTTCATGTGTCTCTCCTCAAACCTGTGGTACTTAACTCTTTTTTCAAGTCTACAGGTACACCTCCTGCTCCAGTGTCTGCTGATGATGAATTTGAGGTAGAGAACATTCTGGCCACAAAAAGGGTAGGAAGAAAGACTTATTTTTTGGTGGATTGGAAGGGGTTTGGTCCTGAGGAGAGAACGTGGGAGCCTCGGGAGAACATCCATGCCCCTCTCATCCTAGCTAAATTTCTTTCTGGCCTAAAGAGGGGGGGGGCCTAGAGGGGGGGTACTGTAGCATCGGCGTCCCGGCCCTCTGCCAGGCAGGGACGCCGTTTCCCTTACCAGCGCTCTGCGTCCTCAGCGCCCCCAGCGTCCTCAGCGCCCCCAGCGTCCTCAGCGCCCTCAGCATCCTCGGCGTCCTCCTTCCGTCCTGCTGGGCCCGCGCGCTCCTTCCCTGCTGCTGGACTTAGGGCGCGCGCCCGCACCCTCCCCCGCTCTTAAAGGAGCCGCGCGCATTTTCCAAATTAGTCTCCGGCCAATGCCGGAGGACTCCACCCTATATTAAGGGCTTCCTCCTTAATGGAGGTGCCCGAGCAATGTTGTTATTGCACTGTATAACTCTGCTTCAGCCCTCAGCTCCTGTTTCCAGTTGCCTGCCTGTTACCTGTCTGTTTGGTGTCTGCCATCTGACTGCAGCCCTCCCCGGAGGTTCGGACATCACCTGCAGTGATCCCCGGCTATTACAGAGACTCTTGCCTGCTCACTTGGGAGCGATCATCTGCCATCCGACTGCAGCTCTATCCGAAGGTTCGGACTCCATCAGCAGTGATCACCGGCTACTCCAGAGACTCTTGCCTGCTCACTTGGGAGCGATCATCTGCCATCCGACTGCAGCTTTATCCGAAGGTTCGGACATCTCCAGCAGTGATCACCGGCTACTCCAGAGACTCCTGCCTGCTCGCTTGGGAGCGATCATCTGCCATCGGACTGCATCCTACCAGGAGGCTACAACAGCTCAGGTCGTATAAGCCTGTATATTCATAGACTGCCCTGGTCACTTGCCGTGACAACCTGCCTACCCAGAGACTGCCCTGGTCACTTGCCGTGACAACCTGACTACCCAGAATCTGCCCTGGTCACTTGCCGTGACAACCTGCCTACCCAGAGACTGCCCTGGTCACTTGCCGTGACAACCTGCCTACCCAGAGACTGCCCTGGTCACTTGCCGTGACAACCTGCCTACCCAGAGACTGCCCTGGTCACTTGCCGTGACAACCTGCCTACCCAGAGACTGCCCTGGTCACTTCCCGTGAATTCCTGTCCGTATTCCCCGGGCGCCATCTGCTCTCTTACAAGTATACTGTCTTGTATAATAAAGCTCAGTGGTTTCACCTACCAGACCCGTTACACCATGTTTGGATGTGCCGGTCAGTTTTTTGATATGTATTCATTTACCTTCTACCTGAGCACTCCACCTGTTGGTCACAGGCTTTTTAATTACACCAGGTTCATTACCCCTCCACAGAGATGTAGATTTTAGTCTTAAGAGAGGATTCATATGTTCCCATGCAGACAGACTTTTCTAAGCGAGGATTGGCATTAGTTAGGACCTGATATACGAGAAGAGCCTTGACGTGGCTATCAGGCTCACATAATTTGGCCATTTTATGCGCTAAGACTTCTCAATTTTTCATATTTCTAAGGCAGTGATGCAATTCATTTTTCATATTTCGTGTTTGCAAGCTATAGCGCTGCAGTGTGCTACCCTTTTTTCTTGTATGTGCGTGAGTTGGTGACTCTGGGTTTAGCACCTGTTCACACTGGATCTATGTTTGGATGTGCCGGTCAGTTTTTTGATATGTATTCATTTACCTTCTACCTGAGCACTCCACCTGTTGGTCACAGGCTTTTTAATTACACCAGGTTCATTACCCCTCCACAGAGATGTAGATTTTAGTCTTAAGAGAGGATTCATATGTTCCCATGCAGACAGACTTTTCTAAGCGAGGATTGGCATTAGTTAGGACCTGATATACGAGAAGAGCCTTGACGTGGCTTTCAGGCTCACATAATTTGGCCATCTTATGCACTAAGACTTCTCAATTTCTCATATTTCTAAGGCAGTGATGCAATTCATTTTTCATATTTCGTGTTTGCAAGCTATAGCGCTGCAGTGTGCTACCCTTTTTCTTGTATGTGCGTGAGTTGGTGACTCTGGGTTTAGCACCTGTTCACACTGGATCTATGTTTGGATGTGCCGTCAGTTTTTTGATATGTATTCATTTACCTTCTACCTGAGCACTCCACCTGTTGGTCACAGGCTTTTTAATTACACCAGGTTCATTACCCCTCCACAGAGATGTAATTTTAGTCTTAAGAGAGGATTCATATGTTCCCATGCAGACAGACTTTTCTAAGCGAGGATTGGCATTAGTTAGGACCTGATATACGAGGAGAGCCTTGACGTGGCTATCAGGCTCACATAATTTGGCCATCTTATGCGCTAAGACTTCTCAATTTTTCATATTTCTAAGGCAGTGATGCAATTCATTTTTCATATTTCGTGTTTGCAAGCTATAGCGCTGCAGTGTGCTACCCTTTTTTCTTGTATGTGCGTGAGTTGGTGACTCTGGGTTTAGCACCTGTTCACACTGGATCTATGTTTGGATGTGTCGGTCAGTTTTTTGTTATGATATTTACCCTATGTCAGAGGAGCAGAAAGTCAGTATACTTATAAGTCAACTCAGTGGCGCTGTCCAGAGAGAAGTTAAATCTTGGCCAGCTACTGATAAAAAGACAGTACAAGACATTTTTGCTAAGCTAAAGGAAACTTTTGACACCCGTACTGCTTCAGAAAAAAAGATGCGATTTTTCAGCTGCAGACAGAAACCCCAGGACGCTGTCAGAGACTATGCCCTTAACCTGCAGGAGGCGCTGCAGGCCATTAAACAAATTGATCCAGACAGTGTAACAGATGGGAACAAAATGCTGAAAGAACAGTTTATTGAAGGTCTCCTGTCTGACTCTAGTAGGGCACAACTGCGTATGATGTCATTACAGAACCCGGACATGGACTTTGTTCAGTTTAAGGACAGATCCATCCGTATCTTAAGAGAATCTACCTATGTCTGCACTGAGCCAGTTACACATCCAGCAGTTACATACCACCAGGGGGCAGTATCCTCACCCCGGGTGCCTGCAGTACAGCACATGCAGACTCCAGTTGATGATTCTATTGCAGATTTACGGTTGCAAGTACAGGAACTGACTAAAAATATGGCTGGTCTATGTAAAACTGTTCAGACTCTCCAGACTTGTTCCCCCACAGATAGGATCCAACTAGCATCAAGCCCGGATGATCTCCCATGGCGACGGCCAAAGAGAAGGCCACAATATCGGCGACAACTGACTCACCCCGGCAGGAGAACAGTGGACCGGTTTGATCCTTCTGGAAGACCCATCTGCAGACGGTGCAATGAGGTGGGTCACATCGAAAGAGAATGTCCTTTAAATGGGCGACCCCTGGGGCCGAGGACCAACCCCCAGGAGTAAGACAATTTGGTCCAACTAACTGGAGAAACAGGTATGTGGAGGACGCCCACTTGTACCTGTGGTAGTGGATGGTATCCCCTTCACCGCCCTCCTGGACACTGGATCGCAGGTAACCACAATGCCTCACACACTGTATCAAAGATATTGGACTGAGACTGACTTCACCCAATTTCCTGATGGTAACTTGTCTTTAATAGCAAGTAATGGTCAACCTATGACACAGGTGGGGTACAAAGAGGTTGTCATTAAAGTTGGGAAAGTGGAGCTCAAAGCTCAAGGTCTTGTGGTGGTAGAGGTGGAAAGAGGAGAGTGTCCACCTTTCATAACATTGGGTACAAATGTGATTGAAAATTGTTTAAGTGAGGTCATAGCCCTGTTGAAAGACATAGCCGAGTCGGCCCCATACAAAGAAAAGCATGCCCTCAATAAAAATATCAAGGCCCTTGTGCAGCAACAGCAGGTGGTGTTAACTGGTGGAGAGATTGGACCTACTGTGCTGACAGCAAGGGGAATTGTTGATGTTAAAATGGGCAGGGTTCCAGTACGTGTTCTGAGCTGTGGAGAGGAGGAAGCTTGCTTACCCCGTTATGCAACCGTAGCCAAACTGTTCACAGTCAGTAACAATGATATTCAGGCTGTAGAACCCTTGGCTCCGTCCGAAGCGACGGAGGGAAATGGCTCTTCTATTCAGACGGAGGAATGGTTCCAAAAGATACATATTGGCACCGACTCCACTCCTGTACATCAAAAAAACGGAGTGCAGCGGGTGATGCAAGAATACAAGAGGGTTTTCAGTAAGCATCCTTTGGATTATGGGCAGGTAAAAGGGTTTCAACATAACATCCCCACAGGAGATCACCCACCTACCATAGAAAGGTATCGTCCTGTACCTCCAGCTCAGTATCAGTGTGCAAAAGGTATGCTAAAAGAAATGAAACAAGCAGGGGTATTTAGAGATAGCTACAGTCCTTGGGCAGCTCCCCTGGTGTTAGTCAAAAAGAAAGACGGTGCAATGCGTATGTGTGTAGATTATAGAAAACTCAATAAAATTACTCACAAAGATGCATACCCCTTACCGCGCGTAGAGGAGTCTCTAGCAGCATTACAATCAGCTAGGTACTTCTCCACTTTGGACTTAACCAGTGAGTGCTGGCAGGTTCCTGTTGCTGAGGCAGACAAAGAAAAAACTGCACTCACTACTCCGATGGGGCTATGTGAATTTAACTACATGCCGTTTGGGTTGAGCAGTGCTCCTGGAACCTTTCAGAGAATCATGGAATGTTGCCTGGGACACATGAACTTCGAGACTGTGCTATTGTACTTGGATGATGTGATTGTATATTCCAGGACCTACGAGGAACATCTGCAACACCTAGCAGAGGTCTTGGAGGCGTTGTCCAACTTCGGCTTAAAGGTAAAACCATCTAAGTGTCATCTCTTAAAGCCTAAAGTGCAGTATTTAGGCTATGTTGTGAGTTCAGAAGGAGTAGCACCTGACCCAGACAAAGTGACTGTCATCAGGGACTGGCAAGTACCCACCAACATCCAAGAGGTCAGACAATTCCTAGGCCTAGTGGGATACTACAGACGTTTTATCAAAGACTTTACTAAATTGGCAGCCCCTCTTCAAGATCTCCTAGTTGGCCAATCCAAAAAGGCCAGAGGCAAGAGTCCCCTGATCGAGTGGAATGCTAGGTTGGATGAGTCATTCAACAGCCTCAAGCAAGCACTTACTGGAGAAGAGATCTTAGCGTATCCAGACTATGATAAGCCATTTATCCTGCACACCGATGCCAGCAATGTGGGGTTAGGAGCAGTCCTATCTCAAGTGCAGCAGGGTAAGGAGAAAGTCATTGCTTATGCCAGTCGGAAGCTTCGTCCTACTGAGAGGAACCCTACCAACTATAGTTCCTTCAAGCTAGAATTCTTGGCTATCGTATGGGCAGTAACCGAGAGGTTCAAGCACTATTTGGCCTCATCCAAATTTACCATCTACACGGACAACAATCCGTTAACCCATCTGGAAACCGCCAAGCTGGGCGCCTTGGAACAAAGATGGATGGCTCGGTTGTCCAATTATGAGTTTGTCATTAAATACCGAGCTGGCACTAAAAACGCCAATGCCGATGCTTTGTCACGTATGCCAAATGCTCCTGATCCAGCAGAAGATCAAGAAGACCTGGAAGAAATAGAGATGCTAGCATTCCATCGCCACGGTGCTTCCCAAGACTCTAACCAGGTGACAGGGAGAAGTCTTGCCGTTCATGAAGTTTCCCTTAATCCGCTACCTCACCATGGTTGGGCAGAGACACAGAGCAGTGACCCAGATATAAGTATGGTCAAAGAACTCCTTGGAGCAGCAGATTCATCTCCAGCTCCTGATGCGCCTGCAGAGGTTCAGCAGTTGTGGAAAGAGAGGAAGAGGCTGTTCCTTTACGAAGCCAAGTTGATCCGAAGAGCTATTAACCCACGTACACATGAACTGGTATGGCAGATCGTGGTCCCCAGAAAGGACGTGCCCATGGTCTTAGAAGCTTACCACAATCAAGTGGGACACTTTGGTTGGAAAAACCTGGAAGTAGTCAACCGCTTCTTCTGGACAGGAATGAGACGGTCCATTGAACAGTGGTGTAGAGAATGCGGCCCCTGTAATCTCAGAAGAAAGAATTCTGCCAATCAAAGGGCCCCCTTGAAGCTCATCATCACTAAACAACTTTTGGAACTGGTGGCCTTAGATCATGTGCAACTAACCCCAAGCCGAGCAGGGTACACCTATGCCTTAACAATAGTGGATCACTATTCCCATTTCCTAGTGGTCGTTCCGGTGAAAGACCAAACAGCAAGAACAGCTGCAAAGGCATTTCAAGAATATTTCTGCAGACCCATGGCTACCCAGATCAAGTGTTGACAGACAGAGGTCCAGCCTTCGAAGCAGAAGTCTTTCAAGAATTTTGCTCCCTCTATGGATGTAAAAATATCAGAACTACACCATACCATCCACAAGGCAATGGTCTTTGCGAAAAACTAAATCATCTGGTGATCAATTTATTGCACATCCTGCCACTAGAAGAAAGGAACCAATGGCCTGAGAAATTGCCTGATTTGATCGAAATGTACAACCATATCCCAACCAGTGCAACAGGATATGCCCCAGCGTACTTGATGCGTGCACAGCCAGGTAAACTCCCCATCGACTTGGAAATGGGAGTCCTAACTCCTGAAACCATCTCCAGCCAAATGGACACTGATTGGAATACTGAAAGACAATTGCAGTATCAAAGAGTTCAACAATGTGTGGAGGAAAGTCTTGCGCAAGCTAGGCAAAAACAAGAAAGGAACTTTAACAGACATGCTATGGCAACCCCCTTACCAACAGGTGAACAAGTGCTGAAGAAAAAGAGAAGAACCCACATGTTAGATGACCAATGGGAGGTTCAGCCTTACACTATTCAACCATCTAACCATGACAACAGCAAAGTGTGTACCATCTCCAAAGACGGCGGAAAAAACGTGTACCACAGTATCCAGAGACAATCTGAAAGTATGTCCAGCACAATTGCGTGAAAAAGTTGAGAAAAAGAAAGACTCTCAGCAAAGAGAAAAGACTGATACCAATATTCGCACTGTTCTAGGTGAATTTCCTAGTTCTTGGCTGCAAGTTAACAATTCAGTCGTAGTTCCAGTGATGGTGTTCCCACAAAGGTCTGTACCAGAGACACCAAGTTGTTTTAGAAGCAATGAGTCTCTAATGCCAACCACTAACACTGTGCATGAGGAAGAATCAGAAAACTTCGTTTCGTTGGAAGCTGCCTAGTATTCCTATAGTGCGCAGATCACAGCGTAGCACACAGGGCCAAATCCCTTCTCGTTATAGAAATGATTTGTAACAATACTCTGAATTATGCTAACCTTGAACTTTTGCCTTAGGTAACGTTATAGCAAAAATGTTAAAGATATTGTGCCCACATGTACTAATGTGAGATTTTAGTGTTTAATATGTTTTTCTTCTACAAGAACTCTTATAAAAACTTTTAAGCTCAGGAAGAAAAGACTGTTCATCGTGCCTTGGCAGGAAGCCATCAAAAACAGCCAGTCCAGTGAATTTTCTATTATGGTCTGTGTGCCCTGCAGCTGCACTCAGGGACGATCTAAATATTCAGAAGAGGTTTTGGGCTGTACTCCACAACCTCAACTCAGTTACTAGGACTGTTTATTATACTCAAGTTGACTTTTGTTATTTGATATATGCTTTTGTTCCTGGTGTAACCCGAGGACGTGCTACCTTTAACTAGGGGGGAATGTGGCACCCTGCGTTTTATTCGCCACAAAAAGGGTTAAAAGTGTACTGTTTTATATGTGTGTTGTAAGCAATGGGAGTTATGCTTCTCTGCTAGGCAGGTACACATATTTTGCCTCGCTCCCTTACTGGTCTGAAGCTGAGAGCTTGGTAGACATACCCTAATTGGGAAAGGGGAGGAGCCGAGTTGTTGTTCGGTGTGAGGAGAAGGAAGATGAACGCTGGGGATGCCATTACTCATGTGAGGTGATCCCTAAGTGTGATCTAGCAAACAGGGAGCCAGCCCCTAGATCATTCAGGCTTCCAAAGCTGGATGATAAGCTGAGGGACTGCGTGGGTTTACACAACCAGCAGTAGGTGTTTCTTTTTACCTCAGAATTACAGCAGTGACCAGGAGTCAGTGAAGAGCCTTCAGTACAAGCTGCTTCACAAAGGATTCAGACTGCATGTGGCTGAAGGTGAAATACACCGTGAGTAGAAGCGACACTGGGAAGTTCTAAACCCAGAAAGCCTTGGTCCCAGAAGGGATTAGATTAGCAGGAAGATACACTGAGCCTGGCAGAGAAGGGTAACCCCCATTACCCGGAGCAAACTGTAAACTGTGAGGGTTGTAATATCTCATATGGACTGCAGCATAACTCCAGTAAATGTTAAACTGACTTTCCGTGTCTCCTGCTTCATTACTCAGTGCCTTCTACTTATATCACCATCTCTGAGGGGACCTGCCCTGGTTGGAGAGGGTTTAACATCTGCACTGCCATCACCATCTACTCCCCCAGAGATCCTCTGCAGTGCCGGCTATAATACAGTCGAACACTCCAACTGGCATCACGAATCATTAAATAAACTTTATCCCTTGTAAATATATCCCCTTTTAAATTGCCGCCTGGGGCCACGGACCGGGTCGTCGCCGCCGTGACATCCCCCGTAGAGGTCAACAGGCTCAGTACCGAGTACCCCACGGCCCCTCGGGCGCGACACATGAGTGCAGAGCGTGCAGCTGTTTTTCACTAACCATTAGTATACTTGCTGCAGTTAGCGTAAAAGGGTTGTCCAGGTTTGGGATGAAAGTCTGCAATCAATCTATATGACTGCAGACTTCTGATGCCTCACAGCACAGGATTACAGGTTTCTCCAGTGTCAGCAGCGAGAGCTGGCGATCATGTTACTGTGAGGAGGTGGCAGGAACCCCCCATCTGCCCCTCTCTCTACTATGTGCACTTCACTGTATTAAGGTTATGTACCTGTATGTTACTGTATTCTATTTATAGTGTGCTGTATTTGCAATGTCATGTGTAATGTTCTTGTATTCCCCCATTGTATGTATTGCTGTAGAGTTAGGGATATCAGGGGTTAATTTTGTGGACTGGGCCAGGAGCCTCTAGGGAGCAGGAAGCTCCTGCTTCCTAGTCAGTAACCTAGGCACATTTGCCCTGGGCAGGTGTGCAGTGACAGCCAGGGCATTGCCTGACCCCAGGAGGGGATAGAATCTGTTGCCCTGGACTTAAGGATAGTAAAACAGACCCCAAGACTCGGTCAGGACCCCCCTGAAGGGACTTCAAGTGTCCAGATTACGGCGTATGGACTATTGCTTCATTCGACTGCCGTGGCTGTTGTGGGTGAGGCCGTGGACGTTGCTAGGGAGAGCGCAGGAAACCAGTGTTGCACTTTATTTCTTCTCTGCAATAAAAGTTATCCCTGTTGGATTACTCCTGTGACCCTAGACTGTGATTGCATGGACTGCAGTGACTGGGAAAGGAGGTAACTCGTGGGGGAAGCTGTGTCCATCCTGTCTATTTCTGTACAAGGTCCCAGGGTGTATACTGACTGATGCTTAGTTGACTCGGCTGGGACTACCACCCGGGGCTACCTTGTTAAATTATTGCAAGTATGTGATTTGCATGCTTCCAGACACATTCCGACTAGACGTGCTTGTTCTTGATCAATGCAAGTGAAAAGAGTGAATAAGCGTACAGTCATGGCCAAAAGTTTTGAGAATGACACAAATATTATATTTTCACATGATCTGCTGCCCTCTGGTTTTTATGTGTGTTTGACAGATGTTTTTATCACAGACAGAAATATAATAATTGCAAACATATGAGTAACAAAAGCTTATATTGACAGTTAGAATGAGTTAATGCAGCAAGTCAATATTTGCAGTGTTGACCCTTCTTCTTCAGGACCTCTGCAATTCTCCCTGGCATGCTCTCAATCAACTTCTGGACCAAATCCTGACTGATAGCAGTCCATTCTTGCACAATCAATGCTTTCATTTTGTTAGAATGTTTAGGTTTTTGTTTGTCCACCCGTCTCTTGATGATTGACCACAAGTTCTCAATGGGATTAAGATCTGGGGAGTTTCCAGGCCATGGACCCAAAATCTCTGTTTTGTTCCCTGAGCCATTTAGTTATCACCTTTGCTTTATGGCAAGGTGCTCCATCATGCTGGAAAAGCCATTGTTGATCACCAAACTGCTCTTGGAGGGTTGGGAGAAGTTGCTATTGGAGGACATTCTGGTACCATTCTTTATTCATGGCTGTGTTTTTAGGCAAGACTGTGAGAGAGCCGATTCCCTTGGCTGAGAAGCAACCCCACACATGAATGGTTTCAGGATGCTTAACAGTTGGCATGAGACAAGACTGGTGGTAGCGCTCACCTTGTCTTCTCCGAATGAGGCGTTTTCCTGATGTCCCAAACAATCGAAAAGGGGATTCATCAGAGAAAATAACTTTACCCCAGTCCTCAGCAGTCCACTGCCTCTACCTTTTGCAGAATATCAGTCTGTCCATGATGTTTTTTTCTGGAGAGAAGTGGCTTCTTTGCTACCCTCCTTGAGACCAGGCCTTGCTCCAAGAGTCTCCGCCTCACAGTGCGTGCAGATGCACTCACACCTGCCTGCTGCCATTCCTGAGCAAGCTCTGCACTGCTGGTAGCCCGATCTCGCAGCTGAAACACTTTTAAGATACGGTCCTGGCGCTTGCTGGTCTTTCTTGGGCGCCCTGAAGCCTTTTTGGCAACAATGGAACCTCTCTCCTTGAAGTTCTTGATGATGCGATAGATTGTTGACTGAGGTGCAATCTTTCTAGCTGCGATACTCTTCCCTGTTAGGCCATTTTTGTGCATTGCAATGATGACTGCACGTGTTTCTTTAGAGATAACCATGGTTAACAAAAGAGAAACAATGATGCCAAGCACCAGCCTCCTTTTAAAGTGTCCAGTGGTGTCATTCTTATTTAATCATGACAGATTGATCTCCAGCCATGTCCTCATCAACACCCACACCTGTGTTAATGGAGCAATCACTGAAAAGAGGTTAGCTGGTCCTTTTAAGGCAGGGCTGCAATGATGTTGAAATGTGTTTTGGGGGATAAAGTTCATTTTCTAGCCAAATATTGACTTTACAAGTAATTGCTGTTAAGCTGATCACTCTTTATAACATTCTGGAGTATATGCAAATTGCCATTAGAAAAAGTGAAGCAGTAGACTTTGTAAAAATTAATATTTGTGTCATTCTCAAAACTTTTGGCCATGACTGTAATTGGCACATGACCACATATATGAAAATCACATACTTGCAGTCATGTGACCGGCTGTTCTTGTCACCAGCATCGGAGAATCCTGACAGCGTATGATTTGAGTATTCAGACGGCCACAGTCATATAGAGTGATTGCAGACTTTCTTCCCAAACTTGGACACCCCTTGTGTGTGCATGCATTATATTATGTGTATGTATATATACAGGTGCATCTCACAAAATTAGACTATCATCAAAAAGTTAATATATTTCAGTTCTTCACTACAAAAGGTGAAACTCATATATTATATAGAGTCATTAAAGACAACAGTATCAGTGTGCCATTATATTGTGTGGGGTGTTGTGGGGACAATTGTATTGTCTGGGGATATCATACTGAGTGATGGCTGTGGGGCCATCATACTGACAAGTGTGGGGATATTACACTCTGTGTGTGGGTAGGGGCATTTTTTAAATCATGAAATCATGAAACTATATACAGTAATGTCGATGAAAGGGGTTTCATTAGAGAAAACATTAAGGGGCTTCAACAGGGGCATAATTACTGTGTATATGCTGCAATACGTCTCTCTCCTTGTTTATAAAAGTTGGGTGATATGACCCTGCCTACTCAGCTGAAAATTTTTTGTTAGACATTTGCTATGGGGCCCCATGAATTTTATATATGATCCTGCATCACAGGCATAATTACAAGCACTGGTATCATCATTATATACAGTAAATAACACGGGATCCACCATTCAAAACAGGTAATGTCACTGCTCACTTGCTGTGCCTCCCTTGACAATGACCTTGGACCAGTTCAGAGCATGCTTAGAAAGCTCTCCGTCAGAAATCAGTGAGTCAGATCTAGTCTATTGCTGTCTATGTCCTCAGTGGCCAGTTTGAAAATGTTAAGATTTCTAAAACACATTATTTTGTCAATGCTGGAATAAAGGACAGTGACATAAAAATGAATACTAGTCAAAATATATATTATATTATATTATAATATTATATATATAATGTATGTGCAGCGATATGTACGATGCGTGACACGTTACATAGGGCACATATATAATGTATGTACAGCGATATGTACGGTGTGTGACATGTTACATAGGGCACATATATAATGTATGTACAGCGATATGTACGATGTGTGACATGTTACATGACCAAAATTACTAATGACTTACTCAAAGCCAAAGCTAACAGACAGTTCTCCATCCTCCTCCTTCTCGACCTGTCCTCTGCCTTCGACACAGTCGACCACTGCCTACTGCTACAGATTCTTTCTTCCTTGGCATCAAAGACCTTGCCCTGTCCTGGATCGCCTCTTACCTTTCCGACCACACATTTAGCGTCTCTCACTCCCACACTACCTCCTCATCCCACCCTCTCTCTGTTGGAGTCCCTCAAGGTTCTGTCCTGGGGCCCCTACTTTTTTTTCCATCTATACCCTTGGCCTAGGACAACTCATAAAGTCCCATGGCTTCCAGCTCCACCTGTATGCAGACGACACTCAGATCTACCTCTCTGGCCCAGATGTCACCTCTCTGCTGCCCAGAATCCCAGAGTGTCTATCAGCCATATCCTCCTTCTTCACCTCTCGCTTCCTAAAACTCAATGTAGACAAAACCGAACTCATCATCTTTCCTCCATCTCACGTATCTTCCTTACCCGATCTATCTATTATGGTAAATGGCTTCACCCTCTCTCCCGCACCTGAAATCCGCTGCCTCAGAGTAGCTCTCGACGCTGCCCTGTCCTTCAAACCACACATCCAAACTCTTGCCACCTCCTGTCGCCTCCAACTTAAAACCATTTCCAGAATCCGTCCCTTCCTCAGCCCTCAATCTACTAAAACTCTTGTGCATGCCCTCATCATCTCCTGCCTTGATTACTGCAACACCCTCCTCTGTGGCCTCCCCGTATACTCTCTTGCACAACTCCAGTCTGTCCTCAACTCTGGTGCCCAACTAATCCACCTCTCTCCTTGCTACTCCCCTGCTTCTCCCCTCTGCAAATCCCTCCACTGGCTCCCAATTCCCCAACGAATCCAGTTCGAACTACTAACACTGACCTACAAAGCCGTCCACAACCTATCCCCTCCCTATATCTCTGAACTAATCTCCCAATATCTTCCTTCACATAATCTTTGATCCTCCAAGACCTCCTACTATCCTCTACACTTATTTGTTCCTCACACAACCGCCTCCAAGATTTCTCCCGAATATCCCCCATCCTCTGGAATTCCATGCCTCAACATGTCCGATTATCCACCACCCTCTGATCTTTCAGACGGAACCTGAAAACCCATCTCTTCAGGAAAGCCTACAGCCTGCAAAAACCATTCTGTCACCTCGTCACCACCCGAGCTTCCGCCTCGCCACCACCACCCTAGCTGCCGCCTCGCCACCACCACCCTAGCTGCTGCCTCGCCACCATCACCCAAGCTGCCGCCTCGCCACCATCACCCGAGCTGCCACCTCGCCACCACCACCAGAGCTGCCACCTCGCCACCACCACCAGAGCTGCCGCCTCGCCACCACCACTAGAGCTGCCGCCTCGTCACCACCACCAGAGCTGCCGCACCCCGACCTTCTGTTTCTTCCCCATTATCCCGTAGAATGTAAGTCCACAAGGACAGGGTCCTCTCCCCTCTGTACCAGTCTGTCATTGTAAATTTGTTTACTGTAAACGATATCTATAACTTTGTATGTAACCTCTTCTCATGTACAGCAACATGGAATTAATGGCGCTATATAAGTAAATAATAATAATAATAAAAAAATGTATCACTATATTCATTTAAAAATTCCCCATGTTCTTAGAGGAAATGTGACTTTGACAAACGTCTTTTTCTCCTAAAATGTTGTATTACAGAAGACTGTCTATCTGCACAGAACAGAACATATAATCTTCTGCATACCTTTTGTGATCATTGCCATCTATGCAAGATCTGTATCAGTCATGCAAGTCATTTGCTGAATCCCAATCTCGATAAATATTTGCAGCTTCAGGCTGTGTGCACACGTTCAGGATTTTTCGCGTTTTTTCACATTTTTGCGGTGGTTTTCTGCTGCAAAAATGCTTAAAAAACGCATGCATTAAGCGTCCTATGATTAGAATGCATTCTGCAATTTTTGTGCACATGGTGCGTTTTTTTCCGGGAAAAAAACGCAGCATGTTCATTAATTTCGTGGTAAATTTGTGGATTTCCTGCTATATTATTGACCTAGGATGTTCAGGCAAAAAACACGCAAAAAAATGCGATTAAAACATGCAAAAAACGTGCAAAAAACGGTCAAGAAACCACGATAAAAAGTGTCCGGATTTCCTGGGAAAAGTCCGGTTTTTCTCAGGAAATTTCTGCAAGGAATCCTGAACGTGGGCACATAGCCTCAATGTTCTAGGCTGTTACAGTCGGCAAAGTTTCTGCTTAGTAATCTCATTGATTGACATCATTTTTACATAGCGGTAGCTCTCAATCTGTCAGTTCTATAGAGTAGGGTTTCTCAATGGTTATACACCAAGTACTCAAACCCGCCACCCAACCCTAATCAAATAAATGATAGGAAAGTACTCTCCAAGGCTCTGATCATGAGCTGTGCTGCCTGTGCAATGGACAGCCTGCATGCCCCCTAGAGACTTGTCTTATGTGCCCGGGGGTCCATTTATTACAGGTTGAAAATGAAGGCTGTAGCAATTAACGTTTTGAATATTCTCATATTATGACAACATTGCTATGAATAACATGTAGATAACTCTCAATTTAAACGTAAAAGAGTTTTTTTCTGCTTTTTTAAGGGATATTTTTGATAGACTGCAGCAGCGTATCAAAAAGGCAACACATCATAAAATAATTTGCAAATTGAAAGACAACAGTTTCACATTTGCATTTTTCCACTTTACATGGATGGCAAATAGTGATAAGCGAGTATGCTCGTTGTTCGGGTTTTCCCGAGCACGCTCGGGTGATCTCCGAGTATTTTTGTATGCTCGGAGATTTAGTTTCTGTTGCCGCAGCTGCATGATTTGTGGCTGCTGGACAGCTTGAATACATGTGAGGAATGCCTGTTTGTTAGGGAATCCCCACATGTATTCAGCCTATCAAGCAGACGCAAATCATGCAGCTGCTGCAACAGAAACTAAATCTCTGAGCACTTCCAAATACTCGGAGATCACCCGAGCGTGCTCGAGAAAACCCAAGGAACGAGTATACTCGCTCATCACTAATGTCAACTGCAATTGTAAATATTCCACTGTTTTCTGTAGCCAGTGAATTTCCTCCATTCTGTATTCTCTACACAGTGTAAATAAATTCCTGTAAATATATAGACATTTACCTTTTCCTGCTGTGGACTGGAGTAAGCATGCTGCCTGTGACATGCATGCTGCTGCATAAACTACAATTTGCAGCCACACATCTGGTGCCTGAGACATGCTATAGTGACTCTCATTGACATTGATCAGTATAATACTATCTGTCATTACTATGCCTTGACAAGACATCATAGTTGGTAAGCTTTTCTCTGCAGATAGTGAATCTTAGTCATAAGTTGGCTTATTGACTTCTAAAAGGCAAGTTAGACGTTTGGGAGTAAATAGAAGAATACTTAGATTAGCGTATATAATTACATGTGTCTGCTGTAGTTTTCCCTCAGTTATAGCTGATAAAGAAACTAGAGTCTAGTTTTACAAATCTGACATTCGTGTGCCTACCTCGATATCGGATTGGCCAAGGGTGTCCTGCCCCAAACTGAGCAGCCTATTTTATGTCTATGGCCGGCGTCACACTAGTGAGTTTGATGCGAGTTAGTCGCACGACTTACTCGCATCAACACCCGGCACGGTCGCCCGCTCTCAGACCAGAGTGCGCGGCTGCATGTATTTCTATGCCGCCGCGCACTCTGGTCCGAGAGCGGGTGGCCGTGCCGGGTGTTGATGCGAGTAAGTCGTGCGACTAACTCGCATCAAACTCGCTAGTGTGACGCCGGCCTATGAAGTAGAGTTGATACAAATTGATTTGCATGACCTGGTCCATCTGTCACGTCAATAATCTAGGTTCCCTAGGTAGGAGCCATGAGAACTTCCTCTTACCTACTGGCACACATGGCTCTTCTTTTGATAAGCTGACTGACAATTACATCATGCAAGGCAGGCTAATCAAAAGAAGAGCCAAGGATATCATCAAGTAAGAGGCTGTCCCCATTTATCCCAGGAGGAGGCTAAAGATTATTGACATGGCTAATAGACCTTGTCCTAGGAATCGATTTTCACTAACTCTACGATGAAGCAGTTTGGGGAATGGTTGCCAGTCAGACTGTTAATGTCATATGTGTAAAACTGACCTATTATGGTAAATAAGGAGGAACAGATTTACTAATTTTCTTGCAAATGTTAAAATAAAATAATCTAATGTTATGACAATACATATTAAATGCACATACCTGTTTCAACTGGGATATTCATTTTCTGAGTCACATTTATGGAACCGGAATAATGTTGTTTCACAACAAATTCAAAATTATACAGAGATCCTGAGAGCAGATGGTTCACTTCATAAAACTTATCTTCTAGAAGCAAAATGTTACCAAAGTTGTTGGCATTGGAAACAAAAACATCTCCACTAATCTTGCTCCAGTTGAATGATACTGAAGTAGTAGTCACAACAACGCCTATATCTTGTAACTGGATTGGGTCTTTGTAGAAACAAAAAGAAGAGTTGGTATAAAGTTTGAACATCCATACTAAACAAGTATTTCAAGAACTTATATAACAGCATTTGTATTCAGCCATAAATCTTGTTGTCAGCTTTAACCCCTTAATCCTTTAAACAGGACCTCAATGGATTTTTTAAATTTAAACTGAGTAAGTGCTCTATTGCTTCCAATTGTTGCTATTCGACTGAGTCTGGAACAGTTTTTCTTTGTTTGTTTTTCTGTGCCCCTCCATTGTAAAGTTATGTTCCCTGGTAATAAAGTAAAGAGGTCAATGACGCGCACTTTGTTGATATAGATAGGTGCAGGCTGAACTTGGACTAAGTCCAGAAATCACCAAGAAAAAACAGCCGCACTCAAAAATTTTTTACTATAGTTGCAGATACAAAACACTAGGCGATGATCAGATCAACTGGGCGGCGCTCATAGCAATCCGGCAATGACAACCACAGAGGTCTGCTGGTGTAAGGTTCTTTGTCTCTGTTGACATGTTCCTTGAAACTCAGTTTTCCGTCGGCCATTTTGCTTTCTGTCTTTCTGCAGCTCTTGCCCTCAGTTAATATGGAGTTTCCAGTTTTCATGTTCCCGCCCTGATTCTTCCCTCTTGCTTCTTAAGCAGCCTCAGCTGAACAATCAGTGCTCCTGAATCAAGCCTCAGTCAGTCTGTGACCTGACTCCTGGAAGCCTTGGACTTGTACTCCAGCTATTCCCTACTGAGGAACCTTGGAACACTTTTGGACAAACCTGCTGTTTGGTGAATCCATGTTTGCAGAGCAATTACGGTACAGAGAAGAGATCCTGAACCTGCTTTGGAGATTTATTGTAGTGCTTGAAGTTACTCTGGCCTGCTGTGTCTCCTGACTCTGTTCCTGCAAACTGTGTGAACTTTTCAGCATGCTTGTATGAAGTAATACAAGTCATTTCATTTCAACCTATGTCTCCTGTGTTTTCCTCGCACCCAAGCACAAGACGCTATAGGAACTGTACACTATACATGACAAGATTCAGGAGCCAATGTTTAGTGTCTGCTGGGTCTGGGAAAGCCGTGTCTGCTGTGACTGTGGATATCAGATGTCCGTTTAATACCTTATGTGATGACAGTGGTTGTGACTTCTCACAACCATTCCAGGTGAGCGCATTCCCTTAAAATTTTACTCTGGAGTGTTACCACAGGTAAACACTATTGTTTTTTTTTTTTTTTCCTGTCCTCTTCTCCTTCCAGCACCTTTGCCCTAAAAGATCTGGAAGATGGAGGCCCGCATAAAGGAACTTTGCGGAGTGACTGATACAATCCTTTCAGATGTACAGACTTTAAAAACCCATTTTGCAAGCCTACAGGACCTCACTAATCATAATTTGCAAGTGTTTGGACAGACTACCCAGGAATTGCGAGCCAGGATTGAGGCTCTAGAGGAACGAGCCCAGGCTCCTGCCATAACCCCAAGTTCTGGGATCCCCAAATTACCTCCTTTCCGTTTTGGCGGTGAACGTGAGAAATTCAGGGGATTTATTAATCAATGCAATTTATTTTTCTCTGCACATGCTTCACAATTTCCCACTGAACGATCCAAAGTGCTTACTATAATCATGTTGCTTACCAATAAGGCTTTGATGTGGGCAAACCCTCTGATTGAGACTGAGGATGATTGTTTGAATCACCTTGATGCTTTTATTTCAGCCATGGGGCAGGTGTTTGATGACCCCAATCGAGGTGCAACAGCTGAAGCAGCCATGTTAACTTTGCGCCAAGGTAAGCGTTCAGTAGCCGAATATGCCCTGGATTTCAGGAGATGGGCTCTTGATACCACTTGGGACACTTCCGCTAAAAAATCTATTTTTCGGAAAGGGTTGTCTCCACTGATTAAGGATGAACTTGCTCGTGCCGACCCTCCCACTGCGTTAGGTGACTTTATTAACTATTGTATCCGTATTGATGCTCGTCTGACTGAACGCAGACAAGAGAGATGGTTCGAAAATAATCGCACTAACCTTTTACTACCTCCCTCCTCAGCTAAGGAACCTTTGAGTAGGATCACAAGGGAACCAGAACCTGAACCCATGCAGGTGGACTCTTTACAAAGACGGGTTAGTGATGCACGCAAAGAACATCGTATAAAGGAAAATCTATGTTTCTACTGTGGTAAGTCAGGGCACTTCATTATAAACTGCCCCAGCCGTTCTCGTAAGACTACTGCAGAAGTCATTCACTGTGAGTGTTGCGAGAGAGAGCTCTGTCATGTCCGAGCCTCAGGCTCCAGAGAGATCTGCTGCAAGAGATCTTGATTTCTCGGACTTAAACTCTGTTAGTTCTGGGGACGATGACGGTATAAACGCTGCAATTTTTCAAGTTTCCTCAGCGGTGTCCCAGCTGAGTTGTGAAAGAAACAATTCTCATTGCTTCCTTTCCATCAAACTCTGGGTTGACTCAGTCTGGGTGTCTAGCTCTGCTATGATCGACTCAGGAGCAAGTGGAAATTTTATGGATATCTCCTTTGCTCTGAAACAGGGGATACGTTCAGTGAAGAAGGCTACTCCAGTACAGATGGAGACTGTGGATGGCTCTCTACTGACTTCTGGACCAGTGGATCAAGAAACAGAGCCTTTGAGGGTCCTTATGGGTAAAGATCATCAGGAGAAAATGTCTTTTTGCTTATCTCTTCTCCCCACTTTCCCATCATTCTAGGGCTACCATGGCTGCAGGCGCAGAATCCTACGATTAACTGGGAGACCAAGGAATTACACTTTCCGGAGAAACAGATGAGTCAAGGAGTTTCAGCTTGCTCTGTTCCTAAAGGAACCATGTCAGTCCCTGAACTACCAGCTGTATACCAGGACTATGACGATTTATGTGACAAGAAGAACGCTGATCAGCTTCCTCCTCACCGTCCATATGATTGTCCAATTGAATTATTACCCGGAGCCGAGATACCTTTTGGTAAGATCTACCCCCTAGCGGGGCCCGAGCTAAAAGCTTTGAAGGATTATATAGACGAAAATTTAGCCAAGGGCTTCATACGCCCCTCTTCATCTCCCGCAGGTGCACCCATCTTCTTTGTGAAGAAGAAAGATGGATCTCTGAGACCCTGCATAGACTATAGGGAACTCAATAAGGTTACTATTAGAAACCGTTATCCATTGCCTTTAATCCTGAGTTGCTGGAGAGAGTGCGGCATGCCAAAATTTTCTCTAAACTGGATCTCCGTGGGGCCTATAACTTGGTCCGTATCAGACCTGGGGATGAATGGAAGACTGCTTTCAGGTCACGCTATGGACACTTTGAATATCTAGTTATGCCTTTTGGTCTGAGTACCGCCCAACCACTTTCCAACACTTCGTGAATGATATCTTCAGGGATCTCCTAGATACATTTGTGGTGATTTATCTGGATGATATTCTAATTTTTTCTAACTCCACAGAGGAACATCATGGACATGTGAGAATGGTCTTAGAACGCCTAAGACAAAACCATCTCTACATCAAACTTGAAAAATGTGAATTCCATAGGACCGAAATTCAATTTCTGGGGTATGTACTATCTACGCAAGGGATTAGTATGGATGGAAGCAAGACCCAAGCCATCAAGGATTGGCCAATTCCTAGAAATGTGAAGGAGGTGCAGCGTTTCATCGGGTTTGCCAACTTCTATAGACGTTTCATTAAGAATTTTTCTGAGGTAGTGTCACCTATCACCCAACTTACCCGGAAACAGTCTAGGTTCTCCTGGACCCCGCAAGCTCAGGAAGCATTTTCCTGTTTAAAGGATAAATTTACCACCGCACCTATCTTAGTACATCCCAACCCCGAGCTTGCCTTCATAATAGAGGTGGATGCTTCAGACTGTGCCGTTGGAGCTATACTCTCTCAGAGAACAGGTGAGAAGAATGTCTTGCATCCCTGTGCCTTCTTTTCCCAGCAGTTGTCTTCGGCTGAGAGGTACTACGATGTGGGCAATAGAGAATTGTTGGCCATTATTGCTGCCTTCAAGGAATGGAGACACCTTCTTCAGGGAGCTGCACAGCAAATAGTCGTCCTGACAGACCATCGTAACCTTGAATTTATCAGGTCGGCTAAGTGCCTGACTCCTCGCCAGGCTCGCTGGAATCTTTTCCTAAACCAATTTAATTTTGTCATTTCTTATAGACCAGGATCGCGCAATGGAAAGGCTGATGCACTCTCTAGGATTCATTCAGCAGAGACACGTCCACTTACTCCTCCTAAGACTATTCTTCCTGACTCTAGATTCCTGGGAGTGATTCATAATCAAGACCTACTTAAGGACATCAAGGAAGCATACCATGCGGATTCTTTGTTGGCTCAACCCCCAAGGGACGTAAGTCTTGTCTTTAAGAATGGTGTGTGGATTCAGGGACAACGTCTGTATATACCTGAAACAGTCAGATTGAGAGTATTGCAACTCATCCACGATTCCAAGATAGCCGGGCATAGGGGAATTCTAAAGACACAAGAATTTCTTTCTCGTTTCTTTTGGTGGCCCACTTACAGGAAAGATGTCTTAAACTATGTCACTTCATGTGAAGTCTGTGCAAGATGCAAAACACCTCGCTCCTCACCAACTGGTCTGTTGCAACCTTTTCTCACCCCGTCCCGCCCGTGGGGATCCATTTCTATGGACTTCATTGTGGAGTTACCAACCTCTCAAGGGAAGAACACCATTCTAGTGGTGGTTGACCGTCTAACAAAGGCAGCTCATTTTATCCCTTGTGTCGGCTTACCCACTGCAAAACAGACATCAGACTTGATGATTAAGAATGTGTTTCGCTTACATGGAGTACCGGATGAGGTCATTTCGGATCGAGGGGTGCAATTCACTTCAAGGTTTTGGCAAAATTTCTGTGCAGCATTGGACATTAAAGTAAACCTTTCTTCTGATTTTCATCCCCAGACTAATGGACAGACAGAACGAACCAATCAGACCCTGGAGCAGTATCTCCGCTGTTTTATCTGCCACCTACAGGATGATTGGGTGGATCTACTTCCACTGGCTGAGTTCTCTTATAACAACTCTCAGAGCGCCTCCACTAAGCAGTCTCCTTTTTACTCCAATCTAGGTTATCATCCTAACATTCTTCCTCGATTTCCCATAGATACGCCCTTGCCGGCAGTGGCTGAAAGAATCACTTCTTTACAAAAGAATATGGATCTTCTAAAGGAAAATCTAGAATTGGCTCAGGAAAGGTACAAGAAAGCAGCAGATAAATTTCGTAAACCTGCACCAGCTTTCAAGGTAGGAGATTTGGTCTGGCTGTCAACCAGAAATCTTAAATTAAAGATTCCATCGTCTAAATTGGGACATAAGTACATTGGACCTTATAAGATCAATAAGATTATAAGTGCTGTTGCTTGTCGTCTTCAACTACCCAGAACTATGAGAATCCACCCTGTCTTTCATGTATCCCTACTAAAGGCTGCAACACCCAATACGTTTCCTGGACGTTCTTCTCCTTGCCCTGACCCAGTGCTGGTCGATGGTCAGGAAGAATTTATGGTGGAAAGGATTCTAGATTCCAGGTTGTACAGAAATCAGTTGCAATATTTGATTAAATGGCAGGGCTACCCAGTGGAGGACAACTCATGGGAACCAGTCAATAATGTAAATGCTCCTCGCCTGCTCCGCCAGTTTCATCAGAGGTACCCTGACAAGCCTGGTCTGAGGTCATCCGGAGGTTGTCCCTAAGGGGGGAGTAATGTAAGGTTCTTTGTCTCTGTTGACATGTTCCTTGAAACTCAGTTTTCCGTCGGCCATTTTGCTTTCTGTCTTTCTGCAGCTCTTGCCCTCAGTTAATATGGAGTTTCCAGTTTTCATGTTCCCGCCCTGATTCTTCCCTCTTGCTTCTTAAGCAGCTTCAGCTGAACAATCAGTGCTCCTGAATCAAGCCTCAGTCAGTCTGTGACCTGACTCCTGGAAGCCTTGGACTTGTACTCCAGCTATTCCCTACTGAGGAACCTTGGAACACTTTTGGACAAACCTGCTGTTTGGTGAATCCATGTTTGCAGAGGAATTACGGTACAGAGAAGAGATCCTGAACCTGCTTTGGAGATTTATTGTAGTGCTTGAAGTTACTCTGGCCTGCTGTGTCTCCTGACTCTGTTCCTGCAAACTGTGTGAACTTTTCAGCATGCTTGTATGAAGTAATACAAGTCATTTCATTTCAACCTATGTCTCCTGTGTTTTCCTCGCACCCAAGCACAAGACGCTATAGGAACTGTACACTATACATGACAGCTGGAGACCTCTGGTTGTCATCCCAACCCATCAGTGACCCGCGATCATGTGATGGGGCCGGATTAGTGAAGTGTTTCCCGGGGTGGATGACATTAAATGCCGCTGTCAGAGATTGTACGGCGCATGTCGTGAAGGGGTTAATCATTTACAAGACCATTTACAATTTTCTATGCTACAGAATTGCAATGTATCTGTAAAAATCGGATGCTATACTGAGGCATCCGATTTTTTCCTCGCACCCATCAACTTGAATTGGTGTGTCTAATCCGATTTCTAGAGCTAAAATCGTGCATGCTGCAAATTTTTTTTTACACAGATTCGGTCAGTGAAAAAAATCTTCATCTGCACTGCTCCATTGAATAATATTGGTCCAAATGTGATCCTTTTTTTTAATGGATAGCACATGGACCAAAAATACAGTCGTGTGAATGAGACCTAAGGAACAGTTTATTTGCGGGGTTCAGCAACAGTCATTTTTCACTTTTATTGTCGTACAATATGGTACAGATTCTGCTCATGATCTATTGGGTTCTATCTTTATCTCATGTTTTTTTATAATCATTTTTGCAAAAATGAAACATGGCCAGAAGAAAATCTTACATCTGAACCTGGGATTCCCCACTGAAGTAGTTGATCGAAAACCTGTAGTGATATGTATAGATTGGCTTTATGCCATTGCATTCTGCCCCCAGATTTCAGAGCATATTCTTACTCTGTGTAAACATACCCACCAGCTTTCTTCACACTTGCTACATGTTTTTGGAAGCTTGTTGTACTTTTTCTGCAAAGTTATTTTACATAGAAACAATTCAAATCAAAAATTTACTAGAACTTCATCTTTGAAAAAATACAAAAACCACGATTGACCGAAAAGTACAAGTAGTTAGGTGCAGATTTTGACGCCAACAATACATTATCACTATAAGGATTCATTCAGATGTCCATGTTTCCTGCATGTATTCTTGCTGTTTTTTCATGGAAAGAACGTGTACACATTATAATGTATGATCACATGTCCGTACTTTTTTGCAAACCGACTGTACACAAATAAAAAATTAGATGTGTCCATCTTTTATCTGATTTGCGTAAATGGGTACGCTAACTCTTGGATGACTTTTGTGTGCCATCCATTTTTTTGACAGCATTTTTACTATTTAATAGATAGGAAAAGCTTGAAAAATATATTTATTTTTTTTGCTTATGAGAAAAATGGACGATATACCAATGGTTAAAATGGTCCATTTTTGCCATATGCAAAAAAAATCCACACTTCTGAACGAGGCCTAAATTATATGTAATCTAAAAGAAATGGTTGCATTTTGTCTTTTCAACTGTCTTCCACATTTTTAAAAATCATCTGAAAAAGTAAACATCTTAATAAATATTTGTATACCTACATGTTAAAAATGATCTAACACTTAGCATATTGCCATCTTTCATAGATTTTATGGTGACATTATAAGCATCCTCTTCCATTAGGTTATTTAATGATATGATTGGACTGTAAGCTTGATGGAAAGCCAAAGAATTCAACACATTCTATGGAGATATAAGATGTGCATTGTAGCTTTAAACATTATGTAATTTTACATGTCTTTGCAACAGAGAGAACATGAAAATGAAAAGTAAAATTATATTTAAACATTCAGTTTAATTACATTTTGTAAACTTAACATGGAATCACATGGAATCACACCCGCATGGTATATGTGCAATAGTCACCTTTATGCCCAAACTACTCTTACTGACAGCTCAACAATGGAATTATTTTAATAGACTATATTCAATTAAATCCTACAAATTAAAAATGCCTAATAAAACATAAAATAAAAAATAACATTTTCATTTTAAAATATCATTAAAAAAATAAACAAGTAACATTTACATGCTTGTCACTGAGAGGATATTTAGTTAACTTACAAAACTTTTAAGGGTATGTGCACACTTGCGGATTTGCCTGTGGAATTTTCTGCTCAGATTCTTCCTCTCTTGGCAGAAAATGCAGGTAAAACTCCGCGCTGAATTGATGAGGATTTCATGCGGATTTGATGCGGATTTCCATGCGTTTTTTGTTATGCAGATTTGCCTTACTCAATGTACAGTCATTATAGGATTTTTCCGCAGCATGTGCACAACAATTCTCAAATTCCCTTTGACTATCATTGGTACTGTACTACATTGTGAATTTGATGCAATTCCGCGCATCCAAAAATGCTGCGGATCCGCATCAAAATCCGCAATGTGTGCACATATTCTAAGGGTATATGTACATGTTGCGGATTTGCCTGTGGAATTTTCTGCGCAGATTCTTGCTGTCTTGGCTGAAAAAGGTAAAAATCCACGCGAATTTAATGCAGAAATGATGCAGATTTAATGCGGATTTCATGCGGATCTGATGCGGATTTTCATGCGTTTTTTGTTATGCAGATTTCCCTGACTCAATGTATAGTCAATGGGTGCAGAAACGCTGCAAATCCACAAAAAGAATTGACATGCTGCGGAAAAATCCAAACAGATTCACAGAGTTTTTTTTCCTCAGCATGTCAATTCTTTTTTACGGATCTGCAGCGTTTCTGCACCCATTGACTATACATTGAGTCAGGGAAATCTGCATAACAAAAAACGCATGAAAATCCGCATCAGATCAGCATGATATCTGCATCAATGCTGTATCAAATCTGCGTGGATTTTTAACTGCGTTTTCTGCCAAGAGAGCAAGAATCTGCGCAGAAAATTCCACAGGCATATCCGCAACAGGTGCACATAACCTTAAGGAGATTTTCTGCAGAGCAATTTTAGGGAAAACAGCAGTTTTGAGCCAAAACCAGAAGATATTCGATAGGAATGGGAAGCATAAGTACTTATACTTCCACTACAAGCTATTTCTAAAAGAAAGGCATCAACTATTGCACTGGCATTTTTCTAAAAATGCTGTGTGAGTGTGTAAAAAAACATCCTAATAGTAACTAACACAAGATGTCTGCATTCAAATCCTAGCAATGCTAGTGGTTCCAGTGTTTTTACTATTCACCTCTACATGACGTATAAGACTTTCTATGCCAGCTTAGTGCTCTCCACAAAGAGTGGCTTTATCTGAAAGCTCTCTTATCAAGTCAATCAATTCTCTCGCTTTGCACTAATGAGTGGCGAAGACCTTGAAACGTGTCTGAAAATGGTGGTTCTAGTTTGGTTATACATTTATGTGAAAAAGTGTTTGCCCCTTCCTGATTTCCTATTCTTTTTCATGTTGGTCACACTTAAATGTTTCAGATCACTAAACAAATGTAAATATTAGACAAAGATAACATAAGTAAACACAAAATGCAGTTTTTAAATGAAGATCTTTATTATTAAAGGAAAAAGAAATCCAAACCTATAGGGCCCTGTGGGAAAAAGTGATGGTCCCCCTCCACCTAAAACATAAATTAACTGTTGTTTATCACATTTTTGGGAAGCTGAGTTCAAATTTCCTAGCCACACGCTGGCCTGATTACTGCCACACCTGTTCTCAATCAAAAAATCATTTAAATTGGACCTGCCTGACATAGTGAAGTAGACCAAAAGGTCCTCAAAAACTAGAAATCATACTGAGATCCAAATAAATTCTAGAACAAATGAGAACCAAAGTAATTGAGATATATCAATTTGGAAAAGGATATAAAGGTTAGAAAGCCATTTCTCAAGCTTTGGAACTCCAGCAAGCCAAAGTGAGAGCCATCATCAAAAAATGGATAAAACATGGAACCATCATAAACCTTCCCTGGAGTGACTGGCAGACCAAAATTACTCCAAGAGTGCCACAATGACTCATCAAAGAGGTCACAAAAAACCCACAACAACATCCAAAGAAATGCAAACCTCACTTGTCTCAGTTATGGTCAGTGTTCATGAATCCACCATAAGAAAGAGACTGGGCAAAAATGGCCTGCATGGAAGAATTCCAAGACGAAAAACACTACTGAGCAATAAGAACATAAAGGCTTGTCTCAGTTTTGCCAGAAAACATCTTGATAATCCCCAAGCCTTTTGGGAGAATACTCTGTGGACTGACGAGACACAAAAAAGATGACCTTTTTGGAAGGTGTATATCCTATTACATCTGTCGTAAAAGTGACACAGCATTTCAGAAAAGGAACAACTTACCAACAGTAAAATATAGCAGTGGTATTGTGATGGTATGGGGCTGTTTTGCTGCTTCAGGACCTCGAAGACTTGTTGTGGTAAATGGAACCATGAATTCTGCTGTTTACCAAAAAATCCTGAAGGAGAATGTCCGGCCATCTCTTCGTGACCTGAAGCTGAAGCGCAATCGGTTTAAGCAGCAGGACAATTATCTAAAACACACCAGCAAGTCCACCTCTGAATGGCTTAAGATGACTTTGGAGTGGCCTAGTCAAAGTCCTGACATTAATCAGATTGAGATGCTATGGCATGACCTTAAAAATGCGGTTCATGCTTGGAAACCCTCCAATGTGGCTGAATTAGGACAACTCTCCAAAGATGAGTGGGACAAAATTTCTCCAGAATGTTGTAAAAGACTCATTGCCAGTTATCGCAAACACTTGACTGCAGTGTTGCTGTTAAGGGTGGCCCAACCAGTTTCTTTTTACCTTAATAATAAAGACCTTGATTTAAAAACTGCATTTTGTGTTTAATTGTGTTATCTTTGTCTAATATTTAACTTTATTTGGTGATCTGAAACATTTAGGTGTGATAAACAGGAAACGAATAGGAAAAGGGAGAAAACACTTTTTCACACAAACTGTATAACCTAACTAGAGATGAGTAAATCAATCCAATGTGAATCAAATTTATGTAGGATTTTAGAAAATTTCCTTGACCTGGCAATTCGAAAAATTTGTGATTCGTACAAGTCATAAAAAAATACCTTCCAATATTTTAAATAATGCAGAAGATTGTTTCAGCCAGAGACAGCTCACCTGACCTCAGGTAAGGCCAAGGGGCTTTCCAATAATGCCCTGCAGCTATCACATCACAAGGTATAGAACAGCCATCACACAGTATAGTACAGGCCTAATGTAGTCTGTACAAAAGCCGAGGCAGGGAGTGCAGCTCAGCAACGATTTTGTGATAAAGCTGTTTAGTAAGAAAATGTAACAATAGAAAATCCCAAAACCCTATTAATATACTGTACAAATACATTGCTAGCTCACAAAATGTTTCCATGGTATGCCATGAGGTTGCTCTTGGTTTCATGTGTGCTTTCTGTCTATTAACCTTAATGGAAATAGATGAGCAGAATTATCTTTTTTCTAATGCTGACAATAAAACACAAGTACAAGCTTTTACCTGATAGTCTGTATTATTCAAACTTTGGTAATACACGAGATAACTATCAGGATTCTTATTTTCTGGAAACCTATTCCACTCAATTTTAAGTTCAACATTTTCTGTGCCCTTTTCTCCACACTGCACATTCTGTACCACCTGAAATATATGGTGTTAAGAACATTTGTAAAACAATCACATAAACTTGTGCTATATATTTTTTACATACAATTATTGACATTATTTATGGCAATATTTATGACATTATTATCACATTATTTATGTATGAGGTCCACAAAAGGGGCTTTATTAATTTATGGGGCCACATAGGGGAGCATTGTTAAATTAGAGGGCCACATAGAGGGACATTATTAAATTATGGGGCCAAATAGGGGACTATTATTCATTTAAGGGGCACATGTGGATACATTATTTATTTATGGGACACATAAAAGAATAATATTATTGCATGGGGGCCACATAGGGGGACATTGTTAAAGTATGAGGCCACAAATGGATCATTATTAATTTATGTAAGCCACAAAGGGGAACATTATTAATAATATGGGGACCATATAGGTGGGCATTTTTATTGTATGGGAACCGCATAGGGGGACATTATTGATGTATGGGGGGGCCACATAGGAGGACACTATTACTACACGGAGGTCACTCAGGGAGACTTTATCACTATATAGAATTCATATAAAGGGACATTATTAGGATATGCGACCATATTCTGGAACATTAATAATTTATAAGAGCCACAAATGGGAATATTACTAATATTATTTGTAATATTGGTTTTGGTGTAGTGAAATTTGCTCAGCATAGTGATATTTGTTATTCGGTGACTATACATACTAGCGATAGAGAATGTATAACTGGTGGAGAAGGATGAACTTGATGGACTTACTGGTACGGTTTTTTTTAACATATAACTATGTAACTACAGTATATGACTACTATTTAGAAGTATTACTTAGATAATATAATTACTGCCATGTCTTCTGTCAGATTTATATATTCTATTTGTATTATTTTTTTTATGGAGGAACTAAGACAGACCCTATCAACTTGAGCCCACATATTTGAGCAACACGTTGGAAAGGGTGGGAGGAAGCAGGTCCAAATTTTGTCTTGGAGTCCAAAGGATTCTAGTTACTGTATGCCATTGGTTACACGACAGATTGAAGTGAACTAAAGTTTTTATGATCAAGAGTGTTTCGAGTGTTCATAACCAAAAAAGAGTTTTAATATGAAATAATAGCATATGTTCTGCATGCTATTGCTGAGGGCTGGGAAATGTCTTGAAATGTTCTAACTTTTTTTTGGCTCCATGCAACTTCTGACGTGTACAGAGCCATAACATACAGTTATACTTTACATACAGTGGTATGTAAAAGTTTGAGCACCCCTGGTCAAAATTCCTGCTTTTCTGAAAAGTTAGGCTAGGTTAAGATGTAATGATCTCTAAAATAGCCTAAGTGAAAGATGACACATTTCCTTTGTATTTTAGCAAAAATAATACATATGTATCATTATTTTTTAATTTTTAAAGATTGCAAAAAGGAAAATAGGCCTATGCAAAAGTTTGGGCACCCTTAGAGATTTGTGTGCTCATATAGCAAGGTTTCAGACCTTAATTAGCGTGTTAGAGTTATGGCCTGTTCTCTGTCATCATTAGGAAAGACCAGGTGATGCAACTTTTCCAGCTTTATAAAAATCCAGCCTCCTCTAACCTTGTGCCAAAAAACTGCAGCCATGAGTTCTTCTAAACAGCTGCCTAGCACTCTGAAAATGAAAATAGTGGAGGCCCACAAAGCAGGAGAAAGCTATAAGAAGATAGCAAAGCATTTTCAAGTTGCCTTTTCCTCAGTTCAAAATACAATTGAGAAATGACAGTTAACAGGAACAGTGGAGGCCAACATAAGGTCTTTAAGACCAAGCAAAATTTCAGTGACAGTTGCTTGTAGGTTTCTTAGGGAAATCAGAATGCCGCTTGACTGCAAAAGACCTTCTGAAAGATTTAGCAGACGCTCGAGTTGTGGTACATTGTTCTTCTGTTCAGAGACACCTGCACAAATATGGCCTTCATGGAAGAAAACCTCTCCTATGTCCTCACCATAAAATTCAGCATAAGAAGTATGCAAAAGAACATCTAAACAAGCCTGATGCATTTTGTAAACAAGTCCTGTGGACTGATGAGGTTAAAATAGAACTCTTTCGCCACAATCATCAAAAGGTATATGTGGAGAGAGAGATATCTCACCAACCATTAAGCATGGGGGGTGGATCAGTCATGTTTTGGGGTTGTAGACGAAAGAATGGATTCAATGAAAGTTCAACAAATTCTTGATGCAAATATAACACCATCTGTAAAAAAGTTGAAGTTGAAAAGAGGCTGGCTTTTACAAATTGATAATGATTAGGGATGAGTGAATGTGCTCAGTGATACTCAGATACCACTCGAGTATCTGGGTGCTCAGATGTGCTCGTTACTCGGCGAGCATCGGGCAGTGCTCGATTTAAAACTCGAATCCCAGCCCCGCATGGTTGTCGCTAGTTACACAGCCAATAAGCATGCAGGGTTTGCCGGCGTGTCACTGCAATGCCATAGCCAAATTGGTAGTAGCATTACTGGTATTAGCTGGATGTGTGACATCATCAGAGGTTATAAAAGAACAGGCAAAATCCAGCTCGGCACACTGACACCATTGCACAGCTCTGTGACAGTACCTATTGGAGGGAGAGAGTGCTTGTATAGGCCTGTGTGCACAGTATAATGGAATCAGAGTCTTGTAGTGTTGATACTGGTGCTCAAGCTGAACCATCATACTAAGAGCCCTTCTAAGGGCTAATCCTTTCGATTATAGTATTCCATGTTCTGGGGTACATTTTTCTGATATATAACACTAAAAAAAAGCATTTAAAAATGTTGTTGGGTTAGATTTCTTAGCCATACAGTATTCTGTGGTGTGGGATACATTTATGTGATACTTAACACTCTGAAAAAGCATTTGAACATTTTCTGGGTTAAATTTCTCAGCCATACAGTATTTCATGGTGTGGGGTATATTTATGTAATACTTAACACTCTGAAAAAGCATTTAAAAATGTTGGGTTAAATTTCTCAGGCATACAGTATTCTGTGGTGTGGGATACATTTATGTGATACTTAACACTCTGAAAAAGCATTTAAACATTTTCTGGGTTAAATTTCTCAGCCATATAGTATTTCATGGTGTGGGGTACATTTATGTGATGCTTAACACTCCGCAAAAGCATTTCAATTTTTTCAAAAAATCATTTCAAAGTTCAAAAATTTTGCTGGGTTAAAGTTTTCAGACATAATAATATTCTGTGGTCTGGAGTACATTTTTGTAATATATAGCACTCCAAAAAAAGTGTTTAAACATTTTGTTGGGTTAAATTTCTCACTCATACAGTATTCCATGGTGTGGGGTTCATTTATGCACTACTTAACACTACGAAAAAGCATTTACATTTTTTTTTATGGGCTCAATTACTCGCCCAAACAGTATTCTGTGGTTGTGGGGAACATTTCTAACACTTCCAACAAGTGTTTACATTTTTTCTGGGTTAAATTACTCACCCATACAGTACTCCTAGAGTACATTACTGTTAAATCTATCACTGGGAATCGGGCTCCAGGAAGTAGGTGGAGGCAGTCCCCCAGCCTCCTGAGGAAAGAGAAAAAGAAGCAGACACCTGAAGAGGATTGCTATGTAGTGGGAATGGAAGTGGACATTGTGTATCGGTATTATCTTGGTCTTGTATAGTAGTAATTTTGGTAATATTGATCTGTCTATAGTGTGTTTAAGCAGTGGTATACAAGAATTATTTATATATCATCTTTTACGTAGTGGGAGGGGGATCACATGGGGAAACATGTACTTTGCGAATGTGCCCCTGATTGTTTAGAACCATAGCAATGCCCCTGCTGTGTATGCTATTAAATCCTGGTAGATCCATACTGATCTCAGGTCTTGGGGCATTAAATATGAGGAAAACCGTGTCCTCTGACCCTTATTAGTCATTTTAAAGTGGTCACTTTCTAAACCATATCAAAACAGAAGTGGCATTAAAATTACAGAAAGAGTTGACCAACTAAAAGTTTTCAAAATGTGAAAGTCAAATCATACCTGGAAAAGATTTTTAAATACAAGCAGACATAGAATGAAGGCGTCCATTTTGAAAGCAATTATGATGCATCATTTGCCAGATGTCTTTGTATACCTATGGATCTAAAAATAAAAGAAACATTTAATGGTAATGCTGTGGCAGAAATATATTCTTTTTTTATCTGTGTAAGACAACTGCAAAACTCAAATCCTACTAAATTACTGGACCCTATGGTGGGCCACTCTGTTATTGCATATACAGTTATATAAAAAAGTTTGGGCACCCCTATTAATCTTAAGCTTAATGTTTTATAAAAATTGGTGTTTTTGCAACAGCTATTTCAGTTTGATATATGTAATAACTATTGGACACAGTAATCTTTCTGCCTTGAAATTAGGTTTATTGTACTAACAGAAAATGTGCAATCTGCATCCAAACAAAATTTGACAGGTGCATAAGTATGGGCACCTCACCAGAAAAGTGACATTAATATTTAGTAGATCCTCCTTTTGCAAAAATAACAGCCTCTAGTAGCTTCCTGTAGCTTTTAATGAGTTCCTGGATCCTGGATGAAGGTATTTTTGACCATTCCTCTTTACAAAACAATTCCAGTTCAGTTAAGTTTGATGGTCGCCGAGCATGGACAGCCCTCTTCAAATGACCCCACAGATGTTCAATGATATTCAGGTCTGGGGACTGGGATGGCTATTCCAGAACATTGTAATTGTTCCTCTGCATGAATGCCTGAGTAGATTTGGAGCGGTGTTTTGGATCATTGTCTTGCTGAAAGATCCATCCCCTGCGTAACTTCAACTTTGTCACTGATTCTTGAACATTATTGTCAAGAATCTGCTGATACTGAGTGGAATCCATGCGTACCTCAACTTTAACAAGATTCCCGGTGCCGGCATTGGCCACACAGCTCCAAAGCATGATGGAACCTCCACCAAATTTTACTGTGGGTAGCAAGTGTTTTTCTTGGAATGCTGTGTTTTTTTGACGCCATGCATAACGCCTTTTTGTATGACCAAACAACTCAATCTTGGTTTCATCAGTCCACAGGACCTTCTTCCAAAAAGAAATTGGCTTCTCCAAATGTGCTTTTGCATACCTCAGCCGACTCTGTTTGTGGCGTGCTTGCAGAAACGGCTTCTTTCGCATCACTCTCCCATACAGCTTCTCCTTGTGCAAAGTGCGTTGTATAGTTGACCGATGCACAGTGACACCATCTGCAGAAAGTTGATGCTGCAGCTCTCTGGAGGTGGTCTGAGGATTGTCCTTGACTGATCTCACCATTCTTCTTCTCTGCCTTTCTGATGTTTTTCTTGGCCTGCCACTTCTGGCCTTAACAAGAACTGTCCCTGTGTTCTTCCATTTCCTTACTATGTTCCTCACAGTGGAAACTGACAGGTTAAATCTCTGAGACAGCTTTTTGTATCCTTCCCCTGAACAACTATGTTGAATAATCTTTGTTTTCAGATCATTTGACAGTTGTTTTGAGGAGCCCATGATGCCACTCTTCAGAGGAGATTCAAACAGGAGAACAACTTGCAAGTGGCCACTTTAAGTAGCTTTTCTCATGATTGCATAAACCTGGCTATGAAGTTCAAAGCTCAATGAGGTTACAAAACCACAAAAAGTGCTTTAGTAAGTCAGTAAAAAGCAGGTAGGAGTATTTAAAACAAGAAAATGCTAAGGGTGCCCATACTTATGCACCTGTCAAATTTTGTTTGAATGCAGATTGCACATGTTCTGCTAGTACAATAAACCTCATTTCAAGGCAGAAACATTACTGTGTCCAATAGTTATTAGATATATCAAACTGAAATAGCTGTTGCAAAAACACCAATTTTTATAAAACATTAAGCTTAAGATTAATAGGGGTGCCCAAACTTTTTCATATAACTGTAGAGAGAAGAATCTAGCACTCCAAAATCAAAGAAAATCTTGACTTTTATTGTGTGCAGACAATCCAGTGCGGTGTCTATAAATATGACGTTTTGGTCAATCAGACTTTTCTCAACATGCACTATATAAAAAACAAAAAAGAATAATAAATAATAATACTAATTTTATTTCTATAGCGCCAACATATTCCAAAGGACTTTACATTATAGAGGGGACTTGTACAGATAGTAGACATTACAGCATAATAATAAACACAGATCAAAATAGATACCAAGAGGAATGAGGGCCCTGCTCGAAAGCTTACAATCTATGAGGAAAAAGGGGAGACACGAATGGTAGATAGTAACAATTGCTTTCATTGTTTGGACCAGCCATAGTGTACGAATCGGGTGTTCATGTAATGCTGCATGAAGCAGTTAACAGCCAAAGTATTTAACAGTACAGACAGAGGGCTAATTAAATGCAAAAAGCGGGTGAAAACATGATTCGAGGAACATGATTATGGTAAATTTTTTTTGAATGGGCCACACAGGGATAGTTAGGTTAATGCGTTGAGGCGGTAGGCCAGTCTGAACAAATCCGTTTTTAGGGCATGCTTAAAACTGTGGGGATTGGGGATTAATCGTATTAACCTGTGTAGTGCATTCCAAAGAATTGGCGCAGCACGTGAAAAGTCTTCGAGACGGGAGTGGGAGGTTCTGATTATTGAGGATGCTAACCTCAGGTCATTAGCAGAACAGAGGGCACGGGTAGGATGGTAGGCTGAGACAAGGGAAGAGATGTAGGGTGGTGCTGAGCCATGGAGTGCTTTGTGGGTGAGGGTAATAAGTTTGTACTGGATTCTGGAGTGGATGGGTAACCAGTGTAATGACTGGCACAAGGTAGAGGCATCGGTATAACGATTGGTGAGGAATATGATCCTGGCTGCAGCATTCAAGACAGATTGGAGAGGGGAGAGTTTGGTAAGAGGGAGACCGATTAGTAGAGAGTTACAATAGTCCAGACAGAATGAATACGAGAAACAGTAAGAGTTTTTGCAGAGTCGAAAGTAGGAAAAGGTCGAATTCTAGAAATGTTTTTGAGGTGCAGATAACAAGAGCGAGCAAGTGATCGGATGTGGGGGGTGAATGAAAGCTTGGAATCCAGTATGACCCCAAGACAGCGGGCATGTTGCTGGGGAATAATGGTGGAACCACACACGGAGATGGCAATGTCGGGCAAAGGTAGGTTAGTAGAGGGAGGAAACTACTTTCTAACTAATTTCTCTCCTGTACTTTACTTTCCAGACAGATTTGGGCCCTAACATTTGCTCATTCTATTTTCTGTCTTTGTTAGTGTTTCCCTCTTGTCTAACCGCCATTACATGTTTGGGGGCTTCCAATTTCTTTGGGGGCTTTACTCCGGGGCAGATAGCTTTCCTCTTTCTGTCTTCAGGTGTAGCTAACTCTCCGGCTGTGCCGAGGCGTCTAGGATCACCGTAGGTACGCTCCGCAGCTACTTCTA
Source organism: Oophaga sylvatica (assembly GCA_033576555.1). Lineage (NCBI taxonomy): Eukaryota > Metazoa > Chordata > Amphibia > Anura > Dendrobatidae > Oophaga > Oophaga sylvatica. The sequence continues at coordinate 151,097,098 of JARQOD010000004.1, forward strand.
GTTGTGCGGTTAGTTTAGGGATCTGCAACCCATTAGGTTCCAGCCTCTCTGGTGTCTTGCTGCTTTGGCGGTATTTTGCTCCTGCCCTCCTCAGCTACCAAATCATAACACATCTGTATATATATATATATATATGTGTGTGTCTCTGATTTTATTTCTCGATCCCATAGGCTTGCATTGGCGAGTCTCGGCCAAATCTTGGTGACAATTGCAGCATGCTACAATTTTACATGCACGCTGAATATGCCCTAGAATATGCCCTAGAAAATAAACGCTGATGTGAGCTGCCCCATAGATTAACAATGGGCCAAGTGCTGTGCGATGTTTTCTTGCATAGCAATCGGCCGTATTCTATGGTAGTGTGACGCCCACCTAAGCATGAAAAACAGAAAGAAAAGAGAACTGTCTGAGGACTTGAGAGCCTAAATTGTTGAAAAATATCAACAATCAACAATCACAAGGTTACAAGTCCATCTCCAGAGATCTTGATGTTCCTTTGTCCACATTGCCCAACATAATTAAAAAATTTACAATCCATAGCACTGTAGCTAATTTGGCCGGCAGAAAAAAATTAATGAAAGGTTGAAATGCAGTATGGGTAAGCAGCCTCAATCAAGTTCAAAGAAATTCAAACAGTCCTGCAGACTCAGGGTGCATCACTGTCAGCACGAACTATCCATCAACATTTGAATGAATTGAAATGCTGTGGCAGGAGACCTAGGAGGACTCTACTACTTACACAGAGACAACAGTTTGCCAAAATGTACGTGTCTAAGCCAAAATTTTTCTGTCTTGTGAACAGATGAGACCAAGATAGAGCTTTTTTGGTAAAACACAACATTCTACTGTTTACCAAAAATGGAATAAGGTCTAAAAAGAAAAAAACACAGTACCTACAGTCAAATATAGTGAAGGTTCAAAGATATTTTAGAGTTGTTTTGCTGATTCTTGCACTGGGTGCCTTGACTGTGTGCAAGGCATCATGAAATCTGAAGATTGCAAAAGCATTTTGGGTCGCAATGTAATGCCTAGTGTCAGAATTCTGGTTTGTGTGCTATGTCACAGCTGGGCAATGTCCCCAAACAAACTTCAAGAAGCATCAAGAAATAGATGAAAACCATGTCCTGGAGAGTTCTGAATTGGCCAGAAATGAATCCGGATCTAAATATCATTGAATACTTGTGTAGAGATCTTAAAATTGCTGTTGGGAGAAGGCACCCTTCAAATATGAGAGACCTGGAGCAGTTTGCAAAAGAAGAGTGGTCCAAAATTTCAGATGAGAGGTGTAAGAAACTTGTTGATGGTTATAGCATTGATTGATTTCAGTTATTTATTCCAAAGGGTGTGGAACCAAATATAAATTTGAGGATGCCAACAATTTTGTACCGCCCATTTTTGGGGTTTTGTGTGAAATTATGCCTAATTTGCCTTTTTTTTCTCATTTTTTGTGTTGTTCCAATACACACAAATTAAATAAATGTGTAATTGCAATCATTTTCTGGGAGAAATACTTGATTTTCTATAATAATTTCAAGGGTGCTAATACTTTCAGCCGTGACTGTAAATGTGACATTGCTGTAATCGTACTGATCTGAAGAATGAAGCTGTTTTATCTATTTTACTACACAGTGAATGGCAAAAAAAATCCAGAAAACAATCCCTGAATTGCTGGTTATTGTTCATTATCCCTCCCAAATGTTACAGTGGGTACAGAAAGTATTCAGACCCCTTAAAATTTTTCACTTTTTGTTTCATTGCAGCCATTTGGTAAATTCAAAAAAGTTAATTTTTTTCTCATTAATGTACACTCTGAACCCCATCTTGACTGAAAAAAAACAGAAATGTAGAAATTTTTGCAAATTTATTAAAAAAAAAAACTGGAATATCACATGGTCATAAGTATTCAGACCCTCTGCTCAGGATTGAATAGAAGCACACTTTTGAGCTAGTACAGCCATGTGTCTTCTTGGGAATGCTGCAAAAAGTTTTTCACACCTGGATTTGGGGATCCTCTGCCATTCTTCCTTGCAGATCCTCTCCAGTACCGTCAGGTTAGATGGTGAACGTTGGTGGACAGCCATTTTCAGATCTCTCCAGAGATGCTCAATTGGGTTTAGGTCAGGGCTCTCGCTGGGCCAGTCAAGAATGGTCACAGAGATGTCCACTCCATTGTTATTTTAGCTGTGTGCTTAGGGTTATTGTCTTGTTGGAAGGTGAACCTTCGACCAAGTCTGAGGTCCAGAGCAAGTAGTAGTATAGGAGGTATAGTATTCGTCAAACTCAATCTGACAGGTCGACACGCCCCCTATCATTTAATCCGTCTCCCTGTCAGGTTGGGCATTCCTGGTGAAATTTGCACTGGGATCGTTGCTGATTTGTGATTCATTAGCCCATAATTAAGCATTCTAGCAGAGTCTGTAGTAGACTCAGATATAAATTTAGTGAAATACAATCTTAGTGAAATCAGGCACCAATCAAGACTGTTTCTCCATTGGCTATAAAAAGCAACGTATCTTGTACTGGTAATCTTTTAAGACAGAATGTTAGGAGTAGTAATACAGACTCTGTATAACTAGTATAATATTTTTAGTGATTAAAGATAATCTGATTTTTGTGTGAACTTAAGGACCAGAATGCATGTAAACTATTTGTGAGTTGAATTATGACGCTCACTAGTTATCAGTATAAATTTATGTTGCGATACACTATACAGTGAAATACAGACTCTTAGTGAAATACAGGCACCAGATCAAAGACTTGTTTACATCCATATGAGGAGCTATATTAAAAAAAGCAACGATTATTCTATAGTACCTGGGTAGATGCTTTTAAGGACCCAGTAAATGTATAAGGAGTTCTAGTTAAATACAGACTTCTGTATATAACTAGTATATAATGATTTTTAGTGAATTAAAGAGTAAATCTTGATCTTTTTTGTGGTGAGAAACTTTTAAGGACCCAGTAAATGCATGTAAAACACTATTGTGGTGGAGTTTGGAATTATGACGCTCAACTTATAGTTTTATTCAGTATATATATTTTTAGCTTGGCAGTGTATCTACACTTATACCAGGGCTGGGAAGAATGTACTTTTGTTACAGATCGGTAAGCTATTACTACATGGTACATAGATATACATCTTTACTGGCACATAGAAATGTAGTACAACAGTGTTGACATGAATTGTCAGAATGAGTGAAGGTCGATGCTACGGTAATTCAGGCAAACAGTAAATAGTATTGCATTGTGTATAGTCAGTGGGATCTTTTAAAACCAACACATTTATGTGTATTCTGATAGCAGTGCCCATAGAATGAGTGAAGGTCGAATGACCTGTAAGTACAATGAGAGAAGGTCGCATGCATTCAAGAATTCATTTGTCTCTATTTACCTGTAAATGTGTGTAAAGGGGAAAGTCATGGCGAGATTGAAATAAATTGAAAAAGGAAGCTTTTGCAGTATAAAATACAAATTTTATTAAGGTCTAAAATACATTATCATGGATAAAAATCCAAAAAGAGTAGGATATACAGCATGCAGAAAAAATAACCAAAGTGTTGACATGAAGTTACAGCTCAAAGACATATACATTATCATGAATAAAAATCCAAAAGAGTGGGATATACAGCATGCAGAAAAATAGCCAAATGCAGACAGGTATGAACTACATTCAAATCAATATATAATAGTGCACATCTCCATATCTTATATGTTATAACGATAATAGACTAATCCGTGGCTAAACAATAATAACCTACATATATTTGTCCATATATATGCAGTCTATGTAACTCACAATATCCCCCAATAGGCAGACATATATGCACTATATATAGGATTATAAGTATCTCAATGAAGCATGTATATCAATAAAGTAACTTCCCCATCACAGATGCTAATATAATGATGTTAGCATGCAAGTGCAGGGCTCACAATACATACTGTGCGTGCATATGAAGTCAATTAGCACATCCATATGAGGAGCTATATTAAAAAGCAGTTGTGTATAGTTGGCCAATCAAATATTAGTTATGCGTTCGCTATCAGTGTCAACCATAGCAGCTCTCATGATGCTAGCTAATCACAGATGCTAATATAATGATGTTAGCATGCAAGTGCAGGGCTCACAATACATACTTTGCGTGCATATGAAGTCAATTAGCACATCCATATGAGGAGCTATATTAAAAAAGCAGTTGTGTATAGTTGGCCAATCAAATATTAGTTATGCGTTCACTACCACTGTCAACCATAGCAGCTCTCATGATGCTAGCTATTCTGATCAGCTTATCATATCAACCATGAAGCCTCTTTTAACCCCTTCACAATAATGTACAGAGGAGTTTTTATGTTTTAATACTGATAGACATATTGTGAACGGACATATAGGGTCCATGTGAGATACCATATTTTTCAAATATTAGTTAAGCGTATATTTCAACATTTTGCTCCTTCACAGATTTATTTTACATTATTTTTTTTATTTTGCTTAAGGATCGTGTACAGAGGAGTTTTTATGTTTTAATACTGATAGACATATTGTGAACGGACATATAGGGTCCATGTGAGACATGTCTGGACAAGTCCGGGCATGTCTGGGCATGCCTGGACAAGTCCTGGTCACGGGACAGCCGTGGAAAAAACAATACTGAAATTCAAAAACTATGTGCTGGCCGTTAACACGCGCACAGTCATCTAGAAAATATTGAGCGAGTTGCTTCACAAACCCTCTCAAGGCATGTTGAATGTTAACGTTCCCGCTATGAGCTACACACATGACCAACTGTATAGCCTGGGATGCGTAGCGTTCTTGCAGCGCATGCCTATTTTTAAAGACGCTAAGACCATCAGATATAAAAGACAGGCATGTTGAGACGTGTCCCGGCCTATTTTGGTACATACCCACTCCTATGCAGCGATATTGAGTACCGTTCAACAAAAAATCAGGTACAAACTTTTTAACATACCTGTGTTTCGGACCCTCAGACCATGCCAGAAGCACTCTGTGCCATGTACTCTAACTCATAATATTCGATTTTGATCAGCATTCAACAAAAAATTGGGTGCTAACTTTTTACCATACCTGTGTTTCTATAACGAATACACGGACCCCTACAGCGCATCCCAATAGTGTAGTTTAATGTAGGGGGCAAACAGATTATCGCTGGTGCTTGGAAAATACCACATTTCATAGATGGTGCTGATCCGCTGAATCATTTTTAAACATTTCACGCCACTCATGCACCCACAGCACACTTATGCTGTACCAGCACCGCTGCAGCTAGCGCTTTTTAGCTAAAAAAGACCCTTATTTGCATCATTTTCATTATAGTACGACTGGTACATACCCACTCCTATGCAACGATACTGAGTAGCGTTCAACAAAAATCAGGTACAAACTTTTTAACATACCTGTGTTTCGGGCGCTCATGCCATACCAGAAGCACTCTGTGCCATGTACCATAGCCCATAATAATCGATCTTGATCAGTATTCAACAAAAAATTGGGTGCAAACTTTTTTTAGCATAGCTGTGTTTCTGACTCCCATGTCGTACCAGAAAGACCTATTTTGGCACAGGCCTACACCTATGCAGCGGTTTTGACCACTACTCAACAAAAATGGCTACAAACTTTTTAACATATCTGTGTTTCGGACTATCATGTCATAGCAGAAGCACCCTGTGCCATGTACTCTAGACCATAATATTCGTTTTTGATCACCATTCAACAAAAAATTGAGGCATGTTGAGACGTGTCCCGGCCTATTTTGGCACATGACAAATGTTTCTGACTATCATGTCATAGCAGAAGCACCCTGTGCCATGTACTCTAGACCATAATATTCGTTTTTGATCACCATTCAACAAAAAATTGAGGCATGTTGAGACGTGTCCCGGCCTATTTTGGCACATGACAAATGTTTCTGACTCTCATGTCATACCAGAAGCACCCTGTGCCATGTACTCTAGACCATAATATTCACATCGGGTATGGGAACTACATAGCTTTTTTTTCTCAGGTATTTAAAAAGTGGGTGCTACTTTTTAGCATACCTGTGTTTCTATAGCGATACACGACCCTACAGCGCATCCATATAGTGTAGTTTAAAAGTAGGGCAAACAATTAATCGCTGGTGCTTGGAAAATACCACATTTCATAGATGGTGCTGATCCGCTGAATCATTTTTTAAACATTTCACGCCACTCATGCACCCACAGCACACTTATGCTGTACCAGCACCGCTGCAGCTAGCGCTTTTTAGCTAAAAAAGACCCTTATTTGCATCATTTTCATTATAGTACGACTGGTACATACCCACTCCTATGCAACGATACTGAGTAGCGTTCAACAAAAATCAGGTACAAACTTTTTAACATACCTGTGTTTCGGGCGCTCATGCCATACCAGAAGCACTCTGTGCCATGTACCATAGCCCATAATAATCGATCTTGATCAGTATTCAACAAAAAATTGGGTGCAAACTTTTTTTAGCATAGCTGTGTTTCTGACTCCCATGTCGTACCAGAAAGACCTATTTTGGCACAGGCCTACACCTATGCAGCGGTTTTGACCACTACTCAACAAAAATGGCTACAAACTTTTTAACATATCTGTGTTTTCGGACTATCATGTCATAGCAGAAGCACCCTGTGCCATGTACTCTAGACCATAATATTCGTTTTTGATCACCATTCAACAAAAAATTGAGGCATGTTGAGACGTGTCCCGGCCTATTTTGGCACATGACAAATGTTTCTGACTCTCATGTCATACCAGAAGAACCCTGTGCCATGTACTCTAGACCATAATATTCCACATCGGGTATGGGAACTACATAGCATTGTTTTCTCAGGTATTTAAAAAAGTGTGGAAAACTGAAAATCCCGCGACCTGTGGTAATTTAGTGAGAACCATATAGACAAATCGGGTATCGTCACACACGAGACCACGACACCTCGGGCTATCACATTTACCATTAGTTTTCAAAAACCAGCTCCTTAACAATAAAGTAAGAATCGTAGTGTCCTGCATTGTGGTCTATAAATGTATAGTTTGAAAATTTACCGTTGCTAAAGAACAGTAAAAAGTCGTGCGTACAACTATCAACCCCAAAACTCTCACCACTATCACAAACATCTATAAATGTATAGTTTGAAAATTTACAGTTGCTAAAGAACAGTAAAAAGTCGTGCGTACAACTATCAACCCCAAAACTCTCACCACTATCACAAACACTATTGCCTACAGAGGCGCCCCGCGAGAATTTCCGTATGTGTGTATCAAGATGCTCCCTGCTATGACCGAATGTTTGCTCGTGGATGCTGGCATTTCCAGTGACATCATAGTTGTGTAAATGCGCAGGGGCACGTGTATCGATCCCCTAGGGTGTAATGCGTGATCATTTTAATTATTTTTCAATTCATAACCACACGTTCTCAGGCAGACAGGTTTATTTCACAGAAGTTGACTGTACAGTTGCATAATCTTTGTTTAAAATCATACATTTGCATAATTTTGTTTAAAATCGCACAGCTCTGCAATAATGTCGGGTGTTGGACATGCACTTATCAGTCTTTCATACGTGTCGCAGAAAGATTTTAGTCTGTTCTGCGAGAGTTTATTATGCACGTACTGTGCAGACATGTCAAGAAACATTTTGGTGTGTTCACCAGTCCATACGGGTGTTGGTGTGTAAGGCGATCGACCATCATCCTTCTGCTTCTTACTTACACGCCGGCGCGATACCGCGCGTTTCTTTGGTGCTAATGCATCGGCTGAATTGGCAGCTGCTGCTTCCGCGTTGCTATTTGCAGATTCTGTAGCTTGACACAGACGTATATTCTTAAGCCGACTACTCTCAGCATTCCCGGGGTGCTCGGTTGGCGCGTCGTTTTCTTCACGATCTGCGACACACCCGTGTGAAAGAGGCTCCGTTCTCACCTCCGTTCTGTTCTCAAATCCATAATTGCGCTGCTGCAAAACTCGCGAATGACGATCCTCCGTAACTAAAGAAAAGATACGTGGTGTAGTTAACCGCTAAGTGGGGGAGATATAGGAAGAGCTACATGAGCCACTTTACTCTGATTCAACGCGATATTTGTAAAGCTACTAGCACCGATTATCTGTGAAACCGATGCATGATTGTTTGTATAAGTACACTATAGAGCGGCCTAGACATATATACTTACAAGTATGCCCCGGGTGCTGGTCTACAGAGAATGCTGAATTAACAGACATCTCGCTGCTGGGGCGCCGCCGTATGGGGCTGTTTTCTCCCTCAAACTGCAACCTCACGGGCGATACTTTAGCAGCTGTAAATAAAATATAGCATACATGAATGCGCACAACACATTCACAAAGCTAATACAGGGTAATGATGGTTGGGGGTTCTGTCGTGAAATATTACTTCTACAATATTGCATCAACGCGGTTAGCCGCCATGATCCCTCTGTAAAACATGAATGGGATGTTTTTTCTGCCCCTAGCATGGGGGCAGTGACAGAGGGCGTGTTCTCTCTGCTAGCCCTAATAAATACGGGTAGCTCACAAGCAATACAGTTCGCACTTGTTCACAACTCACAGACCACAACTCCGATCTGAACAGGACTAGAGTGAGTATTTTTACGGATTTCGTTTCAATTATATTTAAGTTTGTGTAGTATTTGTATTAACAGGTTAGCCGTGTTTTCATACTTGATCTTTATTTGCTTTAATTCAATAGCGGACCCTTTTTTATTCAAGATGGAGGCCAGATATTCTCGCGGTCAATATACTGCTATGCTTTCACCAGAACAATCGGGTAAGTTTTACACAGTATATAGGGTACTCCGCAATGTCTCGGGATGTCTGAGTCTGCGCTTTGTATATATAAGTGATATATTTCATTCTTTCTTATTTAAGAAGTGGGAGTCCATTCAGACTACTCCTACGAGAACCGGTTCATTACGCAGAACCTGTTAGAGGAAGGCAACTCTACTAACGGGCGACGAGCCTCAAGCTCTCACCAGTCTGTCACAGGCAAGAAACCTATAGCTATATCATATGTTTTAAACCTATGTATCTAGACGTGTAAACGTGGTAGCTGTAAATTTATAACGCCTACTATTAATATTAATAATTAATATAGACTGCCGCTAAAATCCATACAGTTAATTTTATTTTAGCTGACTGGGTCGTTAGCTAGACATGTTTTAATAATATAAACATTTTCTCATACAGATACAGCTGTAGCGGACTGGGCGGTTGGAAACCCTGTGGCGACTGAGCCGCTCGAGCATCGCGATTCCGATGTTGAGATCGTGGAGGATCCCCAGGATTCAGATGTCGAGTTCGTCGAACTGGACTATAATCCTCCCAACGCTCCTAAAATGTGGGGTGATTCGCTAAGCACACGGCTCTGGAATAGAAAAGGTAGCGGGTCCTTGAAACCTGGGTGATATGTGTGTTTGTATCCTCTGTACCCTGTGACCCCACCGATAACTAGTGGATATATTTTATTTACGCGCGTTACGATAGCTTTGCGAATTTAGCTTTGTGCGTGTGGCCCCGTAGATATCATTTCTGTGGCGAGTAATAGTTATATTTTATTTACAGATGTTAAACTAACGAGCAGGAGGCTGCAGCTTGAAAAGAAAACACACCCATACGAAAACGCCCGAGCACCTCCACACCGTTTAATTCACCAATCTCTGAACTACACTACACGTCTCATACTTGTAAGCATATATGTCTACGCATCTCTATAGTGTACTTATACACGCAGATAAAAATTTCTGCGGTAACTAGTAGATATATTTTATTTACGTGTGTCAAGTTAGCTTTGTGAATGTGTTGTGCGCATTCATGTATGCTATATTTTATTTACAGCTGCTAAAGTATCGCCCGTGAGGTTGCAGTTTGAGGAGAGAAAACAGCCCCATACGGCGGCGCCCCAGCAGCGAGATGTCTGTTAATTCAGCATTCTCTGTAGACCAGCACCCGGGGCATACTTGTAAGTATATATGTCTAGGCCGCTCTATAGTGTACTTATACAAACAATCATGCATCGGTTTCACAGATAATCGGTGCTAGTAGCTTTACAAATATCGCGTTGAATCAGAGTAAAGTGGCTCATGTAGCTCTTCCTATATCTCCCCCACTTAGCGGTTAACTACACCACGTATCTTTTCTTTAGTTACGGAGGATCGTCATTCGCGAGTTTTGCAGCAGCGCAATTATGGATTTGAGAACAGAACGGAGGTGAGAACGGAGCCTCTTTCACACGGGTGTGTCGCAGATCGTGAAGAAAACGACGCGCCAACCGAGCACCCCGGGAATGCTGAGAGTAGTCGGCTTAAGAATATACGTCTGTGTCAAGCTACAGAATCTGCAAATAGCAACGCGGAAGCAGCAGCTGCCAATTCAGCCGATGCATTAGCACCAAAGAAACGCGCGGTATCGCGCCGGCGTGTAAGTAAGAAGCAGAAGGATGATGGTCGATCGCCTTACACACCAACACCCGTATGGACTGGTGAACACACCAAAATGTTTCTTGACATGTCTGCACAGTACGTGCATAATAAACTCTCGCAGAACAGACTAAAATCTTTCTGCGACACGTATGAAAGACTGATAAGTGCATGTCCAACACCCGACATTATTGCAGAGCTGTGCGATTTTAAACAAAATTATGCAAATGTATGATTTTAAACAAAGATTATGCAACTGTACAGTCAACTTCTGTGAAATAAACCTGTCTGCCTGAGAACGTGTGGTTATGAATTGAAAAATAATTAAAATGATCACGCATTACACCCTAGGGGATCGATACACGTGCCCCTGCGCATTTACACAACTATGATGTCACTGGAAATGCCAGCATCCACGAGCAAACATTCGGTCATAGCAGGGAGCATCTTGATACACACATACGGAAATTCTCGCGGGGCGCCTCTGTAGGCAATAGTGTTTGTGATAGTGGTGAGAGTTTTGGGGTTGATAGTTGTACGCACGACTTTTTACTGTTCTTTAGCAACTGTAAATTTTCAAACTATACATTTATAGATGTTTGTGATAGTGGTGAGAGTTTTGGGGTTGATAGTTGTACGCACGACTTTTTACTGTTCTTTAGCAACGGTAAATTTTCAAACTATACATTTATAGACCCCAATGCAGGACACTACGATTCTTACTTTATTGTTAAGGAGCTGGTTTTTGAAAACTAATGGTAAATGTGATAACCCGAGGTGTCGTGGTCTCGTGTGTGACGATACCCGATTTGTCTATATGGTTCTCACTAAATTACCACAGGTCGCGGGATTTTCAGTTTTCCACACTTTTTTAAATACCTGAGAAAACAATGCTATGTAGTTCCCATACCCGATGTGGAATATTATGGTCTAGAGTACATGGCACAGGGTTCTTCTGGTATGACATGAGAGTCAGAAACATTTGTCATGTGCCAAAATAGGCCGGGACACGTCTCAACATGCCGCAATTTTTTGTTGAATGGTGATCAAAAACGAATATTATGGTCTAGAGTACATGGCACAGGGTGCTTCTGCTATGACATGATAGTCCGAAACACAGATATGTTAAAAAGTTTGTAGCCATTTTTGTTGAGTAGTGGTCAAAACCGCTGCATAGGTGTAGGCCTGTGCCAAAATAGGTCTTTCTGGTACGACATGGGAGTCAGAAACACAGCTATGCTAAAAAAAGTTTGCACCCAATTTTTTGTTGAATACTGATCAAGATCGATTATTATGGGCTATGGTACATGGCACAGAGTGCTTCTGGTATGGCATGAGCGCCCGAAACACAGGTATGTTAAAAAGTTTGTACCTGATTTTTGTTGAACGCTACTCAGTATCGTTGCATAGGAGTGGGTATGTACCAGTCGTACTATAATGAAAATGATGCAAATAAGGGTCTTTTTTAGCTAAAAAGCGCTAGCTGCAGCGGTGCTGGTACAGCATAAGTGTGCTGTGGGTGCATGAGTGGCGTGAAATGTTTAAAAATGATTCAGCGGATCAGCACCATCTATGAAATGTGGTATTTTCCAAGCACCAGCGATAATCTGTTTGCCCCCTACATTAAACTACACTATAGGGATGCGCTGTAGGGGTCCGTGTATTCGCTATAGAAACACAGGTATGCTAAAAAGTTAGCACCCACTTTTTAAATACCTGAGAAAACAAAGCTATGTAGTTCCCATACCCGATGTGAAATATTATGGTCTAGAGTACATGGCACAGGGTGCTTCTGGTATGACATGAGAGTCAGAAACATTTGTCATGTGCCAAAATAGGCCGGGACACGTCTCAACATGCCTCAATTTTTTGTTGAATGGTGATCAAAAACGAATATTATGGTCTAGAGTACATGGCACAGGGTGCTTCTGCTATGACATGATAGTCAGAAACATTTGTCATGTGCCAAAATAGGCCGGGACACGTCTCAACATGCCTCAATTTTTTGTTGAATGGTGATCAAAAACGAATATTATGGTCTAGAGTACATGGCACAGGGTGCTTCTGCTATGACATGATAGTCCGAAACACAGATATGTTAAAAAGTTTGTAGCCATTTTTGTTGAGTAGTGGTCAAAACCGCTGCATAGGTGTAGGCCTGTGCCAAAATAGGTCTTTCTGGTACGACATGGGAGTCAGAAACACAGCTATGCTAAAAAAAGTTTGCACCCAATTTTTTGTTGAATACTGATCAAGATCGATTATTATGGGCTATGGTACATGGCACAGAGTGCTTCTGGTATGGCATGAGCGCCCGAAACACAGGTATGTTAAAAAGTTTGTACCTGATTTTTGTTGAACGCTACTCAGTATCGTTGCATAGGAGTGGGTATGTACCAGTCGTACTATAATGAAAATGATGCAAATAAGGGTCTTTTTTAGCTAAAAAGCGCTAGCTGCAGCGGTGCTGGTACAGCATAAGTGTGCTGTGGGTGCATGAGTGGCGTGAAATGTTTAAAAATGATTCAGCGGATCAGCACCATCTATGAAATGTGGTATTTTCCAAGCACCAGCGATAATCTGTTTGCCCCTACATTAAACTACACTATTGGGATGCGCTGTAGGGGTCCGTGTATTCGTTATAGAAACACAGGTATGGTAAAAAGTTAGCACCCAATTTTTTGTTGAATGCTGATCAAAATCGAATATTATGAGTTAGAGTACATGGCACAGAGTGCTTCTGGCATGGTCTGAGGGTCCGAAACACAGGTATGTTAAAAAGTTTGTACCTGATTTTTTGTTGAACGGTACTCAATATCGCTGCATAGGAGTGGGTATGTACCAAAATAGGCCGGGACACGTCTCAACATGCCTGTCTTTTATATCTGATGGTCTTAGCGTCTTTAAAAATAGGCTTGCGCTGCAAGAACGCTACGCATCCCAGGCTATACAATTGGTCATGTGTGTAGCTCATAGCGGGAACGTTAACATTCAACATGCCTTGAGAGGGTTTGTGAAGCAACTCGCTCAATATTTTCTAGATGACTGTGCGCGTGTTAACGGCCAGCACATAGTTTTTGAATTTCAGTATTGTTTTTTCCACGGCTGTCCCGTGACCAGGACTTGTCCAGGCATGCCCAGACATGCCCGGACTTGTCAGACATGTCTCACATGGACCCTATATGTCCGTTCACAATATGTCTATCAGTATTAAAACATAAAAACTCCTCTGTACACGATCCTTAAGCAAAATAAAAAAAATAATGTAAAATAAATTGTGAAGGAGCAAAATGTTGAAATATACGCTTAACTAATATTTGAAAAATATGGTATCTCACATGGACCCTATATGTCCGTTCACAATATGTCTATCAGTATTAAAACATAAAAACTCCTCTGTACATTATTGTGAAGGGGTTAAAAGAGGCTTCATGGTTGATATGATAAGCTGATCAGAATAGCTAGCATCATGAGAGCTGCTATGGTTGACAGTGGTAGTGAACGCATAACTAATATTTGATTGGCCAACTATACACAACTGCTTTTTTAATATAGCTCCTCATATGGATGTGCTAATTGACTTCATATGCACGCACAGTATGTATTGTGAGCCCTGCACTTGCATGCTAACATCATTATATTAGCATCTGTGATGGGGAAGTTACTTTATTGATATACATGCTTCATTGAGATACTTATAATCCTATATATAGTGCATATATGTCTGCCTATTGGGGGATATTGTGAGTTACATAGACTGCATATATATGGACAAATATATGTAGGTTATTATTGTTTAGCCACGGATTAGTCTATTATCGTTATAACATATAAGATATGGAGATGTGCACTATTATATATTGATTTGAATGTAGTTCATACCTGTCTGCATTTGGCTATTTTTCTGCATGCTGTATATCCCACTCTTTTGGATTTTTATTCATGATAATGTATATGTCTTTGAGCTGTAACTTCATGTCAACACTTTGGTTATTTTTTCTGCATGCTATATATCCTACTCTTTTTGGATTTTTATCCATGATAATGTATTTTAGACCTTAATAAAATTTGTATTTTATACTGCAAAAGCTTCCTTTTTCAATTTATTTCAATCTCGCCATGACTTTCCCCTTTACACACATTTACAGGTAAATAGAGACAAATGAATTCTTGAATGCATGCGACCTTCTCTCATTGTACTTACAGGTCATTCGACCTTCACTCATTCTATGGGCACTGCTATCAGAATACACATAAATGTGTTGGTTTTAAAAGATCCCACTGACTATACACAATGCAATACTATTTACTGTTTGCCTGAATTACCGTAGCATCGACCTTCACTCATTCTGACAATTCATGTCAACACTGTTGTACTACATTTCTATGTGCCAGTAAAGATGTATATCTATGTACCATGTAGTAATAGCTTCCCGATCTGTAACAAAAGTACATTCTTCCCAGCCCTGGTATAAGTGTAGATACACTGCCAAGCTAAAAATATATATACTGAATAAAACTATAAGTTGAGCGTCATAATTCCAAACTCCACCACAATAGTGTTTTACATGCATTTACTGGGTCCTTAAAAGTTTCTCACCACAAAAAAGATCAAGATTCACTCTTTAATTCACTAAAAATCATTATATACTAGTTATATACAGAAGTCTGTATTTAACTAGAACTCCTTATACATTTACTGGGTCCTTAAAAGCATCTACCCAGGTACTATAGAATAATCGTTGCTTTTTTTAATATAGCTCCTCATATGGATGTAAACAAAACTGCCAAGCTAAAAATATATATACTGAATAAAACTATAAGTTGAGCGTCATAATTCCAAATTCCACCACAATAGTGTTTTACATGCATTTACTGGGTCCTTAAAAGTTTCTCACCACAAAAAAGATCAAGATTCACTCTTTAATTCACTAAAAATCATTATATACTAGTTATATACAGAAGTCTGTATTTAACTAGAACTCCTTATACATTTACTGGGTCCTTAAAAGCATCTACCCAGGTACTATAGAATAATCGTTGCTTTTTTAATATAGCTCCTCATATGGATGTAAACAAGTCTTTGATCTGGTGCCTGTATTTCACTAAGAGTCTGTATTTCACTAAAAATTCTTATATACTGGAGTCTGTACTACAGACTCTGCTAGAAAATAGCTTTACATTTACTGGGTCCTTAATGAAATTCACAAATCCAGCAGACCAGATTTCCCAGCCTGAGCAAAGTTCAGCCAGGGGACATGACGACCTGTATCAACCTGACAGGGAGACGGATTAAATGATAGGGGGCGTGTCGACCTGTCAGATTGAGTTTGACGAATACTATACCTCCTATACTACTAGAGCACTCTGGAAGAGGTTTTCATCCTGGATATCTCTGTACTTGGCCGCATTCATGTTTCCTTTAATTGCAACCAGTCATCCTGTCCCTGTAGCTGAAAAACACACCCATAGCATGATGTTGCCACCACCATATTTCACTGTTGGGATTGTATTGGGCAGGTAATGAACAGTGCCTGGTTTTCTCTACACATACTGCTTAGAATTATTACCAAAAAGTTCTATCTTCGTCTCAACAGATCAGAGAATCTTATTTCTCATAATCTGTGAGTCCTTCATGTGTTTTTTAGCAAACTCTATGCAAGCTTTCATATGTATTGCACTGAAGAGAGGCTTCCGTCGGACCACTCTGCCATAAAGGCCCGACTGGTGGAGGGCTGCAGTGATAGTTGACTTTATGGAACTTTCTCCCATCTCCTTACTGCATCTGTGGAGCTCAGCCACAGTGATCTTGGGGTTCTTCTTTACCTCTCTCACCAAGGTTCTTCTCTCACGATTGCTCAGTTTGGCTGGACAGCCAGGTCTAGGAAGACTTCTGGTGGTCCAAAACTTCTTCCATATAAGGATTATGGAGGCCACTGTTCTCTTAGGAACCTTGAGTACAGCAGCAATTATTTTGTAACCTTGGCCAGATGTGTGCCTTGCTACAATTCTGTCTCTGAGCTCCTTGCACTGTTCCTTTGACCTCATGATTCTCATTTGGTCTGTCATGTCTCATTTGGTCTGACATGCACTATGAGCTGTGAGGTCTTATACAGACAGGTGTGTGCCTTTACAAATCAAGTCCTACCAGTTTAATTAAACACAGCTAGACTCCAATAAAGGAGTAGAACCATCTCAAGGAGGATCACAAGGAAATGGACAGCATGTGACTTAAATATGAGTGTCTGAGCAAAGGGTCTGAATACTTACGACCATGTGATATTTCAGTTTTTCTTTTTAATAAATTTGCAAAAATTTCTACATTTCTGTTTTTTTCAGTCAAGATGTGGTGCAAAGTGTATATTAATGAGAAATAAATGAACTTTTTTGAATTTACCAAATGGCTGCAATGAATCAAAGAGTGAAAAATTTAAAGGGGTCTGAATACTTTCCGTACCCACTGTATGTGCTTGAAAACGGTACTAGTAAAAACTTCAACTCATCCCGCAGAAATCAAGTACCCCACATGACTCTGTCAGCAGAAATAAAGAAAAATTTGCAAAAAAAGCGTTTTTTTTAGTGTGTGATAGCAGCAAAATATAAAAACCTATATAAATCTGTTATCGCTGTAATTGCACTGACCATAAGAATAAAGTAATTTTATCACTTCTACCACATGAATAACTTCATAAAATATAAATCAAACAAATTCTTGATCTGCTCTTGATTTGTTTGTTTTGCCTCCCAAAGATCGCAGTAAGGTTCGGCTCACATTATTCCTGCACTCTAAGATGAGCGCTTACATTGGGGTGTAACAATTATGTAGGTACAAAGGAATCTGAAAGTGTGGGATAAAACCAGTCTGAGAACAAAGTTGCAGCAAAAAGATGTATTTAAACAAAATAGAAATGCAACAGAACTAATACAGATATTCCTGCAATTGTAATGAGGTGCTCAGCACAATATAGTAAATCACAGCTAACTGAATAGCGGGACGTGACCGCTAATACGAGCCAGTCCAGCAAGGATATGACGCAGGTGTGCGCGAGACACTTAAATGACGAAGTCCATTCAAGATATCAGTGGATATGCATACGGTAATTAAACATGGTTATCCAGCAATGGGGTAGTGGAAATACATGATTCAAACGGAACCCTCGACGGAAAATTCCCTATAGTGAAGCAGATAGGGACACTGTGGATGCCGTCTGGCTTATGATCCAGTGGTGTCCAACTTTTTAAAGGCACATAAAAGTGCGGTCAGCCACAGTTTTGTGTACCTATGTAAAGAAGGCTACCACTGAACAGAGGCCCAACACAGTCCAGAGTATCTTTGCTGACGCATTATAGTGAATGGATCCATCAGGGGTTTCATCAGAATCACGTCATTCGGAGATTTAAATGAAAACCCCAATGTAAGTGCTCAGGGTAGTGCACAGGACAAATGTGATCCAAAATGTTATGTAATATGCTCCAAATGTTTCAACTTAAACCACAAAAAACCAAGCCCCTTCTCGGGTCCATCATCTGTCAATGGAAATATAGGGGCTTCCACGATACTGTTAACACAAAGACTCTGGAAAAGCGCTATGGCTCCTCACAACCTAAAAGAAATCTAGTGAATTCAGCACTCAAAAATCCAAATGCTCTTTTCCTTTCTGAGCACCTCAGTGTGCCTAAACCACTTTTAGCATCCACACTTTTGACATTTTTGTAGCGTTGAGAGCCTACTTAATTTACGAGGTCCATGTCTCCAGAAGCACCAGTTGGGCGCAATATATAGGCACTGCAAAGTACGGACACTACAATGACAGATTTGCAGTTTACACTCAACAATGTCTACTGCTTCTTGTTTCTGGAAAACACTCATGGAGTCAAAATCGTCACTACACCTGTAGATAAATTCCTAGAGGAGTGTGATTTCCAAAATGGGATGACTTGAGGGGGTATTCTGCTGTTCTGACACTTATGGGCTCTGTATTTGGAGTCAGCAAACAATTCTACGATAATTAGTTCTCCAAAAGTCAAATAGAGCTCCTTCCTTCCCGAGTCTTGCCGCGTGGCTAAGTAGTACTGTACAGATACATATGGGGTATTGCCATGTTCATCAAAAATTGTGTGACAAATTTTAGTGCCATTTTAACCCATTTCCACATGTAAAAATGTAAAATCTGGCTAAAACTACATTTTTGTGGTAAAAATGCAATTATTTCTTCACTCCCCAATGGAATAAAATTCTGTGACAAACATAGTGGTGTCAATATGATTACTGCATCCTTACATGAATCAATTGACAGGTGTAGTTTGTAAAAAGGTGTCACTTTTGAAGGGTGGGTCTGCTGTTCTGGCACCTCAGGGGCTCCTCCAGTGCGTCATGGCACCAGCAAACCATAACAGCAAAATCTGTACTACAAAATGGCGCTCCTTCCCTTCTGAGCTTTCCTCTGGGCCTGAAAAGTAGTTGCTGATTACATGTAGGGTATTGGCACACTCAGGAGAAATTGCACAACAAACTGTGAGGTCCATTTTTTCCTATTAGCCCTTATAAAAATTAAAAAATTGGGGCCAAAGCAACATTTTAGTGGAAAAAAATGATAATTTCCCATTTTATACAATACTGTAAATTGACTGAGGTTTGAAAATGATCACGTACACCCTTGTGACGGTTTCTGCTGTTTTGGCATGTCAGGGGCTCTTCAAATAAGACATGGCATCCACAATCTATTCCAACCACAATTGGACTCCATAATTCGATTGGCGCTCCTTCCCTTCCGAGCCCTGACATGTGCCCAAACAGAAGTTTTCCACCACAAGTGGAATATCAGCATACTCAGAAGAAATTGCTCAACAAATTTTGAGGTCCATTTTCTCATGCTACCATTGTGAAAAGGATCAATTTGGGGCTAAAACAAGATTTTGGAGGGAAAAAAATATTTTTTCATTTTCACAGCTCAAAGTTTTGTGAAGTACCTGTGGGTTCAAGGTGCTCACCACATCTCTTGAAATGTCACTTGAGGGATCTCGTTTCTAAAAATAGGGTCACTTAATGGGGATTCTCATTGTTTAAGCACATCAGGGGCTCTGCAAATGCAATATGGCATCCCCTACTGATTCCAGACAATTTGTGCTCCAAAAGTCAAATGGTGCTCTCATCGTTCCAAGCCCTGCCAAATAGTAGCTTTTCACCACCTATGGGGTATCAGTGTACTCAGAAAAAATTGCACAACAAATTGTAAGGTCCATTTTCTCTTGTTACCATTATGAAAATGAAAAATATGTGGCTAGAATAATATTTTTGTGGCAAAATGTGATTTTTTATTTTCACGGCTCAACGGTATAACATTCTGTGAAGCACTTGTGGGTTCAAGGTGCTCACCACACCTCTAGATAAATTCCTTGAGAGGTGTAATTTCCAAAATCTGGTGACTTGTGTGGGGGATTCCATTGTTTAGACACATCAGGGGCACTGCAAGTGTGACATGATGTCCGCTCTCTATTCCAGCAAATTTTGCGCTCCAAAAGTTGAATGTTGTTTCTTTCCTTCTGAGACATGCATGCACCCAAACAATATTTTTCCACCACATATAGGGTGTTGGTATACTCAGGGGAACTGAACAACAAATTGTATGTTCCATTTTCTCCTGTTACCCTTCTAAAAATGCAAAATTTGGGGCTAAAGCAAAATTTTTGTGGGGAAAAGTAAATTGTTCTATTTTTCTTTCCACATTGCTTTAATTTCTATGAAGCCCTTACAGGGTTAATAAACTTCTTGATTGTTCTTTTTAGCAGCTTCAGGGGAGTAGTTTTTAAAATGGTGATCCTTTTGAGTATTTTCTGTCACATAGGCCTCTCAAAGTCACTTCAAATGTGATGTAGTCACTAAAAATGGTTTTGTAAAATTTGTTGGAAAAATAAGAAATTGTTGATCAACTTTTAAGCCAACTTCCCAACAAAAAGAAAAATATATTTCAAAAATGATGCTGATGTAAAGTAGACATGTGGGAAAAGTTATTTGTTAACTATTTTGTGTGGTATAACTCTCTGGTTTATAGGCATAAAGATTTAAAGTTTGAAAATTGCGAATTTTTTCTAATCTTTTGTTATATATTTTCATAAATAAACACAAATCATATTGACTTAAATTTACCGCTAACATGAAGTACAACATGTCACGAAAAGACATTCTTGGAATCACTGGGATATGTTGAAGCGTTCCAAAGTTATTTCTTTTTAAATGGTCAGATTTGGAAAATGAGGGCTCACTAACATGCAAAGTGGCTCGGTCCTCATGGGGTAATTGTTTTTTGGGGTCTAATTAGTTTGTTATAGAATAAATGGCTTCATTATTATAAATGTTAGCAATTATGTTAGTGTGAACATCTAACAATTCCAAAAATGTTAAAACAGCATGTGTAAATAGAATTTTCTCTCCTGTTTTTGAATTGACAGCATAGAAGTCACAGTCTTGAATGTGATACTATAGTTCTGTTATATTCTGGACCATAAACTAGTTGAATGTACTTCTGTCAGATTTGACCCAGGTCATATAAAGTGATAAAGAGAGAGGAACTCACCTCCGCACCATCCAGTCCTGTGCGTCCAGTATCACAAGTGATCTCAGTGCTCCAGCAGAGTAAGTTTTGAACTCATCCTGGTACGACGTGACTTCTACTCCACAAATGTGGCCGGCAGTTCCGCCTCACTACTTGCATTTAATTAGACAAAGGTTTTCCTGTGCTACTCCCCTAAATAAATGTTGTTTTTCCTCTTCACTTATGTATTATAATTTCACGCCCACAGTCTTATATACCCCAATTTGTGCTGCCCATTCATTCCTTTTGCTTTTGTGAAAGTCAAGGGAGTTCTCCATGGCAACAATGAAGCTGGGAGTGGGAGTCCTTGAGACTTCGCCTGAGAGGGGGACAATTACTTCCAAAAACAAACTACAAAGCAATTACATCTGCAGAAGCTCATTTTAATAACATTAGCTGTCACCGGCATTTAGAATGAACGTTGTAATATAGCAAAATAAACATCTTGGAATTTGTTTCATAGTCTGCTGTATTATTTTCACATTAGAGATTACAATAAAACGGCTTCATAAGAGTTACATTTACATAGACTATCAATTTGCATTCATGCCAATAACAACCAATCACAATGCAGCATTCATTTTTCCAGAACAGTTTATGAAATAATACTAAATTGACTCTGTAAGGCGACATTCCCACAATGAGCTTTTGGTGAGTTTTTGGCACCTTATATTTAAATTAGGTTACTTTCAGTTTTTCATTGCGTCTTTGAGTGTGGTTTTTAACATGTGTTTTTGATGCTGCGTTTGTTGTCTCTTGTTGGTATGTCATGCTTTAAATAAAGCTGCTTTGTTTTTTCTATTTCTTTGTATTTGGCTGTGACAAAACTTCATTGATATACAGTACTTAGGTGCGGATCACATGCGTTTTTTATTATTATTATTATTCATTTTTATAGCGCCATTTATTCCATGGCGCTTTACATGTGAGATAGGCAAGTACAATAAATATGAGCAATACAGGACACACATAAGTACAGAAGGAGAGAGGACCCTGCCCGCGAAGGCTCACAATCTACAGGAGATGGGTGAGGATGCACTAGGAGAGGGTAGAACTGGTTGTGCGGCGGTTCAGTAGACTGAGGATCACTGCTGGTTGTAGGCTTGTCGGAAGAGGTAGGTCTTCAGGTTCTTTTTGAAGATTTCCATGGTAGGCGGGAGTCTGATGTGCTGGGGTAGAGAATTCCAGAGTACAGGGGAGGCACGGGAGAAGTCTTGTATGTGGTTGTGGGAAAAAGAGATAAGGGGAGAGTAGAGAAGGAGATCTTGAGAGGATTGAAGGTTGCGTGTGGGTATGTACTGGGAGACCATGTCACAGATGTATGGAGGAGACAGGTTGTGGATGGCTTTGTATGTCATAGTTAGGGTTTTGAACTGGTGCCTCTGGACGATAGGAAGCCAATGAAGGGCTTGGCATAGGGGAAAGGCTGGGGAATAACGGGGAGACAGGTGGATTAGTCGAGCAGCAGAATGTATGATGGATTGGAGTGGTGCCAGAGTGCTAGAGGGGAGGCCAGAGAGCAGGAGGTTGCAGTAGTCAAGGCGAGAGACGATAAGGGCATGCACTAGTGTTTTTGTGGTGTCGTGGTCAAGGAATGCACGGATCCGGGAAATATTTTTGAGTTTGAGATGGCAGGAGGAGGCTAGGGTTTGGATATGTGGCTTGAAAGAAAGGGCAGAGTCGAGGATCACCCCGAGGCACCGAGCATGCGGGACCAGGGAAAGTGAGCAGCCGTTGACATTGAGGTATAGGTCTGGTGGAGGGGTAGAGTGAGATGGGGGGAAGATGATGAATTCTGTTTTGTCCATGTTCAGTTTTAGAAAGCGAGCAGAAAAGAAAGCTGAAATAGCGGACAGACAGTGTGGGATTTTTGTCAGTAAGGAGGTGAGGTCAGGTTTTTATGCAATTCTGCTGTGTAAACGCACTAAAAACTCATGTACATTTTTTACCTGCAGAATTTCCGCAGGTAATGCAAATTTGGTGGAAATTTCTCCATAGAAAACTCAGTGTACCACTGTAGATTTGAAACCCGCACCGCAAGTCAATTTACGCTGCGTTAAATAGAAGCACAGAGGGCATGAAATTTCTATAAATCCCATCCACTTTGCTGGAACTGTAAGATGATGCATTTTTGATGCAGAAAAAAATACACAGAGTCAAAAACGCACCAAAAGCTCATTGTGGGAACGTAGCCTCCTAAGATAAACCAAATGAGTAATTAAAGGGTTTCTCTCATCTCACGGGTCCTAGCCCCAAATACTACAAGTACAGAATAAAGACATAGTTATTGCCAACTCACCCATGAAAATCTTTCCACTAAAATAATACTTATAGGCAAATATGAAATTGGCATTAAGCGCACCAAGCAAATAAGACAAATGTCAGCCAAACCACGGATATCGACAGGTTCGGCCGTCCGTCTAATGTGTATGGGAGCCATGGACATTTCACTGTACAGGGAATTAAGCATCCAGCATGTCCGATTTAGGACTGTTGATTCTTTTATTCTTCTGAAGATAAGCTGCCACCAGACTTGTCGGGCTGCAGCTATTTCATAGAGAACACAGGAGCACTATGCTAAATGCTCTTGCGTGTGGGAGAGTCGGCCAAGATGGCAATCAGCCGAATGATTGACTGAACCATCGTTCAGCAGTGAGAGTGGACTTGATAACTGATATTTTCAATTATATGTCCCAATGGGGATAGGGACTGATGTGTTAACAATCTGCCCACATTTTGTGGGACATGTAGGCACTATATTGCCGTATGCAAACGTCATGTTTCTAGCATTTTTTCTGCACAGTTTCGTCAAAAAACTTGAAGGGTTTCCTGATGCCAGCACAGTGAATGAGAATCCTGAAGTCTCATGCACACGTTGCTTATTTGTGACTTGCAGATGTGCTGCAGATTGAAATCTGAAACATTTCAATTCTTTCAGCGCTTTTCCTGCAAATTACACCCATACTAATGAATGGGGAACAATCTAAAACAAAATTTCATGTGAAAATTCATATTTTTAATTATGTTATGCTCTGTTTCTCCTGTCAGGAGATGCAGAAATTTCTGCACCAAATATTTTAAGTGTGCACACAGGAAATAATTCCATCTTAGTGGAGATTTCCATAGTCATACAGGAATCATAGAAAAACCCATTTCCTAACTGATTTTTTAATTTTCTTTTGTCTAATCAAGTGAATACCTACTTGTTCTAGTAAAAGAAATCAGATTCTACATAATCCCTCATTCACACAGAGCCCTGACCTAAACCCAATTGAGCATCTCTGGAGAGATCTGAAAATGGCTGTCCACCAACAGTTCACCATCCAACCTGATGGAACTGGAGAGGTTCTGCAAGGAAGAATGGCAGAGGATACCCAAATCCAGGTGTGAAAACTTGTTGCATCATTCCCAAGAAGACTCATGGCTGTACTAGCTCAAAAGAGTGCTTCTACTCAATAATGAGCAAAGGGTCTGAATACTTATGACCATGTGATATTTCAGTTTTTCTTTTTTAATAAACTTGCAAAAATGTCTACATTTCTGTTTTTTTCAGTCAAGATGGAGTGCAGAGTGTACATTAATGAGAAAAAATGAACTTTTTTGAATTTACCAAATGGCTGCAATGAAACAAAGAGTGAAAAATTTAAAGGGGTCTGAATACTCTCCATAACCACTGTAGATAGAAGAGGACCCCTGTGCATGAACAGTTTATGGCCTCTTTACAGTCCCAATAGTTCATCATTCTACACAATTCCACTTACTACTTGGGCCCCAGTGCAGCTGCCCAGTTTGCTATAAAGGTAGGTCCGCTTCCTGCGTCACTGTTTGTCATACGTGCGCTGTTAGTGTATTTTACTGATAACGCACTGATACGTTATTCTCTAAGGGGCTATTTACAGTTATGGGTCATATTTGTTTGGTTGGGACAGGTTCTATCTGTAGTGTATAGGGCGTGCAGAAGCAGCAGCTCTCCCACGACCCCTCACTTGAGCACATTACAATAGTTTGATTTGTGCAACAAACTCACCCATTCGAGCGAATGGGTCAGTAATTATCCACTCACAATCCTAAATTTGTTTTCTTTTTTTTCTATTATAAGTTTTATTACTCTTTTTGGACAGTTTTCTGCTAAGCCTGCAAATTCCCCACAACATTCTCTTCTGATTCAGTTAATATTAATGTAATCTGCAAAAAATGAGATTTATTGCATGTCATCTGATCTCAGCTGAGCATGCATGTTTATTTTATGGGGAGTGGGAGGCAAGCTGCCATCGAACAGGACAAGATATTCTATCATCAGGGTTCAAATATATAGCTCTTTGCCTTAACCTATCCATAAACATGCTGATTGTTACCAGGATATGTTCATCACCTCAACAAAAACAACAATGGTCACTGCTTTGTAATGAAAACCTCAAAGTAAATTATTTACTTATTCGCTAGAGATCGTGCATATTTTAAATCCATAATACAGCATAATGGTATGCTCACATTTGCGTATATAAAGTTGCTGAGATTCTCAGCCAGAAAAGGTGGAAAATGCTAAGCGAGTATGCGTTTTTTCCTCACATAGCATCCACATGACATGCATATGCAATCCCTAAGCAATGCATTTTTAACATCAGTTTTGACATGCAGTTATTTTCTATGTAATTTCAAGCTGGTTTTCTAACTAATAAAACAATCTTATATACAGAAGATATAGATAATAGATAGATAGATAGATAGATAGTAGATTAGATAGATAGATGTAGATAGATAGATAGATAGATAGATAAGATAGATAGATAATAGATAGATAGATAGATCAGGGGCGGGACCTACCGGCCGTGCAGCCCGTTCATTGAACGGGGGCCCCAGGGGAGAGGGGGCCCCTCCAGCCTCCAGCACCGCATGGCTAATTATTTACCTATTCAAATTAGCCATGTGGTGCACTCAGGGCCGGCGTCAGCACCCGGCACACCCGGGCAAGTGCCGGGGCCCTGAGCAGGCGGGGGGGCCCTGAGCAGGCGGGGGGGCCCACTCGCCGTCTGGCACCCCCGCGGCCGTTAGCGGAGGAGAGCGGTGTCAGCACCCCACTGGGCCCCCCTGCTTGCTCAGGGCCCCGGCATCAGCTGGCACAATACTTACCTCTCCCGTGCCTCCGCTGCCGCAGCTCCGGGCTCCAGGGGGCGCCGGCGCTTCCTCTCACAGCAGCGCCGCTGAATGACGTCATCATTCAGCGGCCGGCTGTGGCAGAGAGCGCGGACGCTGAACAGGTGAGACGTGTGTGTCTGTGTCTCTGTGTGTGTCTGTGTGTATGTAGTGCGGTGCTTTGTGTGTGTGTGTGTATGTGTGTGTGTATGTATGTGAGAGAGTGCTTGTGTGCTGTAGTGCTGTCTGTGTGTGATGATGGGCAGGCATTGCTGATAATGGGGAGGCATTGATGATAAAGGCCAGGCATTGATGATGGGGAGAAGATGATGATAATGGGCAGGCATTGATGATAATGGGCAGGCATTGATGATGGGGAGAAGATGATGATGGACAGGCATTGATGATAATGGGGAGGCATTGATGATGATGGGGAGGCGATAATGATGATGGGGAAGCGATGATGATGATGGGCAGGCATTGATGATAATGGGGAGGCCATGATGATGATGGGGAGGCCATGATGATGATGGGGAGGCATTGATGATGGGGAGGAGATGATGATGATGGGGAGGCCATGATGATAATGGGCAGGCATTGATGATGGGGAGGAGATGATGATGATGGGCAGGCATTGATGATGATGGGGAGGCATTGATGATAATGGGGAGGCATTGATGATAATGGGGAGGCATTGATGATGATGGGGAGGCGATAATTATGATGGGGAGGCGATGATGATGATGGGCAGGCATTGATGATAATGGGAAGGCCATGATGATGATGGGGAGGCCATGATGATGATGGGGAGGCATTGATGATGGGGAGGAGATGATTATGATGGGGAGGCCATGATGATAATGGGCAGGCATTGATGATGGGGAGGAGATGATGATGATGGGCAGGCATTGATGATGATGGGGAGGAGATGATGATGATGGGCAGGCATTGATGATAATGGGGAGGCAATGATGATGATAAGGAGGCAATGATAATGATGGGGAGGAAATCATGAAGATAATGGGGAGTCTTTCCACAGCGCCCTTTCCTGAGCCGTAACAGTGCATAACGCAGTACAGCGCAGAGGAGAGCTCCATATTATGTATGGAGCATTATATGGGGACCAGTATCCTGTATGGAGCATTATATTGGGTCCAGTATTCTGTATGGAGCATTATTTTGGGTCCAGTATTCTGTATGGAGCATTATATGGGGGGTGACATCCTGCATGGGGTATTATATGGGTGATGAGGGGGAGACTGTGGTGCCCATAATATTGTATGGAGGACTGTACTGTCCAGTCTGTACTGTGCGCTGTGAGGATTTGGCGGTTTTTGAGCTATTGTACAATTTACAATAGATATCAGTCATGTAATGGAAGAAGTGAAGTGTTTGGCGTTGTGCTATACCCATATTTCTCTGCCGTATCTGTGCATCATGAATCGTGGACTAAGGCTCTTTCGCCCGGGGCCCATAAAAACCTGGAGCCGGCCCTGGGTGCACTATGCAGCCGAGGCACAAGGAAAAGAGCAGCGCTGCGGGAGGCGTCGGGAGTGGGTCCTGAGAGTGCGAGTGCGGCGCGCCGGTGCAGAGGGGCCAGCCCTGAGGTGAGATGAGACTGAGATGAGATCAGCAGCAGCGTCAGTGCTGTGCTGTGCTGCCGCTGTGGGGGAGCAGAGGAGGAGAGGAGACAGACTGTCGCTGTGTGCATGTGGCGCCGGCCGCACAGTCAGTGGCTGCAGCCGCATCGCCAGCATCAGTGTGTGACTGTTTAGTGACGGTCACTGTGTGCTGGCCCGTGCCCTAAATGCTGTGGAGTGCGGACACGGGACAGTGTGGATGGATCCTCTTGGGCTGGCCTGCCCTGCCTGCTCCAGGTAAGATTACCAGAGCTGAGCAGGACTGAGGGACTGGGAATGAGGCAGGCATGATTTTGGGGGGACTCCTGGGGGAGAAATGAAGAAGCATGGCAGCCATGATTTTGGGGGGCTCTGTCCTGGGGAGAACTCACTGAAGCATGGCCAGGCTGCACATGAATGGGGGGGGGGCCTGGCCTGGAGAGAAGCATGGTAGGTAGAACGGGCAGGTAGGTATCATCTATCTCCCTATTAGTTTTTATGATCATATTAAACAACTTTACTATTTAGATTTGATAGTTGCGTTCTAAATAAATATTACAATCTATATGATTACATAACTTTGTGCGGGGGGGGGCGAAAAATTTCTTGCACAGGGGCCCACTACAGTCTGTGTCCGCCCCTGAGATAGATAGATAGTAGATAGATAGATAGATAGATAGTAGTATGTCAGTGAGATAATCAGTGCTTTGCGTGTGTCGTTTTTTATACTTATATTTAGCTAATAAAGAAAAAAATGTGGGGTCCTCCTTATTTTTAATAACCAGCTGAAAGAAAGCAGGCAGCTGAGAGCTTTTCTTAATAGTCTGGGAAAGGGGCAATAAACATGCAGCTTCCCAGGTTATTATCAGCTCACTGATACACACTAACGATAGCGTGAGAATGCACCTGCAGTGATGACCGGTGACGTCAGTTAGGTGACCGGAGTTCATCGGCTATGAACTGTGTTATCCTTATTGACATCAGCGTTCGTCACTGCAGGCGCATTCTCACACTACTGTCATTGTGTTTTGGCTGGTGTGCTGAGCAGTCGCATTAATTACTCATGTCACCACTCAACATACCATCCGGATGAAGCAGAGTTGGAGATCGTCGTGCAACGTGAGATGGATTTACTTTTGGAATATTTGATTTGTTAAAAGTAATAATTGGGTAAAAGAGGGAAGGGTGTGCTTTGTGCAAATAAAGGACTTTGTATGTTTTTTGTTTTAACCCCTTAACGACCAAGCCATTTTGTAGGTTAAAGACCAGGCCAATTTTTACATTTCTGACCACTGTCTCTTTATGAGGTTATAATTCTGGAACGCTTCAACGGATCTTGGCGATTCTGAGACTGTTTTCTCGAGACATATTGTACTTCATGATAGTGGTAAAATTTCTTCAATATAACTTGCGTTTATTTATGAAAAAAACGGAAATATGGCAAAAATTTTGAAAATTTTGCAATTTTCAAACTTTTAATTTTTATGCCATTAAATCAGAGAGATATGTCACAAAATTAGTTAATAAATAACATTTCCCACATGTCTACTTTACATCAGCACAATTTTGGAACCAAAATTTTTTTTTGTTAGGAAGTTATAAGTGTTAAAAGTTGACCAGCAATTTCTCATTTTTCCAACAAAATTTACAAAATCATTTTTTTTAGGGGCCACCTCACATTTGAAGTGAATTTGAGGGGTCAATATGACAGAAAATACCCAAAAGTGACACCATTCTAAAAACTGCACCCCTCAACGTGTTCAAAGCCACATTCAAGAAGTTTATTAACCCTTTAGGTACTTCACAAGAATTGAAGCAATGTGGAAGGAAAAAATTAACATTTAACTTTTTTTCCCAAAATTTTTCTTTGACACAATTTTTTAAAATTTTGTCAAGGGTATCAGTAGAAAATGAACCACAATATTTGTTGTACAATTTCTCCTGAGTACATCGATACCCCATGTATGGGGGTAAACCACTATTTGGGCGCATGGCAGAGCTCAGAAGGGAAGCAGCGCCATTTGACTTTTTTGGCTGGAATTGAGATTGGACGCCATGTCGCATTTGGAGAGTCCCTGTGTGCCTAAACAGTGGAAACCCCCACAAGTGACCCCATTTTGGAAACTAGACCCCCCAAGTAACTTATCTAGATGTGTTGTGAGAGCTTTTAACCCCCAAGGGC
Organism: Oophaga sylvatica; assembly: GCA_033576555.1. Lineage (NCBI taxonomy): Eukaryota > Metazoa > Chordata > Amphibia > Anura > Dendrobatidae > Oophaga > Oophaga sylvatica. The sequence goes on from JARQOD010000004.1 coordinate 151,127,073, forward strand.
TTCACAGAAGGTTATAACGTAGAGCCGTAAAATTAAAAAATCATGTTTTTTCCACAAAAATGATCTTTTCATCCCAATTTTTATTTTCCAAAGGATAAAAGGACCCCAAAAGTTATTGTGCAATTAGTCTTGAGTACGCTGATACCCCATATGTGGGGGTAAACCACTATTTGGGTGCATGGCAGAGCTCGGAAGGGAAGCAGCACCATTTGACTTTTTTGGCTGGAATTGAGATTGGACGCCATGTCGCATTTGGAGAGTCCCTGTGTGCCTAAACAGTGGAAACCCCCACAAGTGACCCCATTTTGGAAACTAGACCCCCCAAGTAACTTATCTAAATGTGTAGTGAGAGCTTTGAACCCCCAAGGGCTTCACAGAAGGTTATAACGTAGAGCAGTAAAATTAAAAAATCATATCTTTTCCACAAAAATGATCTTTCCACCCCCAATTGTTATTTTCCAAAGGGTAACAGGACCCAAAAGTTATTGTGCAATTTGTCCTGAGTATGCTGATACCCCATATGTGGGGGTAAACCACTATTTTGACGCATGGCAGAGCTGGAAAGGGAAGGAGCGCCTTTTTCAAATGCAGATTTTGATGGAATGGTCTGCGGGTGTCATGTCACTTTGGAGAGCCCCTGATGTGCCTAAACAGTAGAAACTCCCCACAAGTGACTCCATTTTGGAAACTAGACCCCCCAAGGAACTTATCTAGATGTGTGGTGAGCACTTTGAACCCCCAAGTGCTTCACAGAAGTTTATAACGTAGAGCCGTGAAAATAAAAATATCATATTTTTTTCCACAAAAATAATCTTTTTGCCCCCAAATTTTTATTTTTATAAGGGTAACAGGAGAAATAGGACCCCAAAGCTATTGTGCAATTTGTCCTGAGTACGCTGATATCCCATATGTGGGGGGGAACCACTATTTTGACGCATGGCAGAGCTCGGAAGGGAAGGAGCACCGTTTTTAAATGCAGACTTTGATGGAATGGTCTGCGGGTGTCATGTCGCGCTTGGAGAGCCCCTGATGTGCCTAAACAGTAGAAACCCCCCACAAATGACCCCATTTTGCAAACTAGACCCCCAAGGAACTTATCTAGATGTGTGGTCAGCACTTTGAACCCCCAAGGGCTTCACAGAAGTTTATAATGTAGAGCCGTGAAAATAAAAAAATCATATTTTTTTCCACAAAAAATTACCTTTTTGCCCCAAATTTTTATTTTTCTAAGGGTAACAGGAGAAATAGGACCCAAAAGCTATTGTGCATTTTGTCCTGAGTACGCTGATACCCCATATGTGGGGGGGAACCACTGTGATCGCCTTACTGTGATCTTTGGGAGGCACAATGAACAAATCCACAAAAGGTGAAGAATTGGTTTTCTTTTTTACGCCGTTCCTCGTGCGGTATTAGTGATTAGGCGACTTTATTCCTCGGATCGGTGCGATTACAGCGATACCAGATTTACACCCTTTTTTCATGTTTAGCTTCTGTCACACACTAAAAGATGCTTTTTCTTGGAATAATTTTTTGTAAGAAATTTTTGCATCGCCGTATTTTGAGAGCTATAATTTTTCCATATTTCGGCCGACAGAGTTATCTGTGGGCTTATTTTTTGCGGGACGAGCTGACGTTTTTTTTGGTACCATATTCAGGCACATAACGTTTTTTGATCGTTTCCTATTCTGATTTTTGTGTAATCAGAATGAACAAAAACCAGCAATTCAGGAATTGTTTTTTTTGTTTTTTTTTTCCTCCCTTCCGTGTGTGGTAAAATTGATAAAGCAGCTTTATTCTTCGGGTCACTACGGTTACGGCGATTCCTCATTTATATATTTTTTTTTATGTTTTGGCGTTTTTTACACAATAAAAAATTTTATAGAAAAAATAATTATTTTTGCATCAGTTTATTCCGCGAGCTATAACTTTTTTATTTTTTCACTGATGATGCTGTATAGCGGCTTGTTTTTTGCGGGACAAGATGACGTTTTCAGCGGTACCATGATTATTTATATCTGACTTTTTGATCGCGTGTTATTGCACTTTTTCCAAGCGGTATAATGATACCGCTTGGAAAAAGTATAATTTACTACTTTTTTGTGTTTTTTTTTTACGGCTTACACTGAAGGGGTTAACTAGGGTTACACTTTTATAGATGGGATTTTTACGGACGTGGCGATACCTAACATGTGTATGTTTTTTGTTTTTTATTTTTTTTATTACATAAAAATGTGTATTTTTTTAGGGGATTTTTTTTAAATTATTTTTTAATATTTTTTTTTACAATTTTTTTAAAAAAATGATTTTTTTTAACTTGTCCCTTTATGGGACTTTCACTTTTTTTACTTTTTATTGCAGTTACAATGCATTGCAATGCTCTGGCATTGCAATGCATTGCAACTATAGTGGAAGCTGCTGTGACAATGATCACAGCAGCTTCCCGTAGCTAAATGACCCGGGGGTTGTCATGACAACCCCCGGGTCATCAAGGCAGAGATCGGCCCCTGCAAATACATTGCAGGGTGCCGATCTGAGGCAGAGGGAGCTCCCGACCCTCTGCCTCCCCCCCTGAGCTCTGCGATCGCGCTCGATCGCAGCTGTCAGGGGGTTAACAGCCAGGGGCGGTGGGGGCTCCGCTCCTGGCTGTCAGTGCAGGAAGCCTGGCCACTGCAGCGCCGGCTCCTGCACTGATCGCGCTGGAGAAGCTGAAATTTCAGCTTCTCCTGCACGATCGCTGCTGTGTTTGGTCAGTCAGATTGTCTGACCAAGCACAGCGCTGTAGGTGCGGGGACCGACGGCAAAGGTCCCCGCACACTTGCCGTGCCTGTCAGCTGTCTGTGACAGCTGTCGGCACTGATCTACCACTGCGTGTTTACACGCAGTGGTAGATCAAAGCCATGACGTGCAGAGTCCGTCCTGGTGCCGGAACTGACACCTTGCCATGACGGACTCTGCACGTCAGTGGACATTAAGGGGTTAAACTTACGAGATTAGTAATGGGAATGTCTTATAGACGCCTCTCCAAATTAGTAAAACAATATAAATTTGGTATCACTGTAGTTGTAGTGATCCACAGAATAAGCGCTCGCTCACCTGAGCATATACATTAGACAAATGCTATCGGATGGACCAATGTTATTGTATGGGGCAGTGCTGATCAGCATTTTTCCTCATACCAATTCGGCATGAGAGAAAAATAGGAACATACTGAGAATGGTTCCGCAAATAGGATCTGACTCACCGATTCACGCCTATGGGTGCATGGAAAACATCGGACTGCACTCGAATGACATCAACAGTCCAATTTCTGTGGACTCACAGAATGGAGAAGATGGAGAAATTTTGCTCTCCATCTTCTCCTTAGAGTGTGCTCCGATTCTCACATCCAAGAGAATTTGATCACACTATGCTGACATTCTGATCTTTGATCAGAGTTTGAGCCGAGTGTCATTTACATAGTTGGCCCGATTCTCTCGCATGAGAGAATCTACGCTCCTGTGACCCTGGCCTGAAAGTAACACTTGACTGTGACTGCCTACATGAACCTAATTCATATAACAATTTTTCACATTTTCACCCACCAACATCTATCTAATCTGTATAGCCCCATTAACTAAATATTCTCATTTTCTAATGACTACAAAACAATTTTAAAATTAATTTTCACTTGAGTGGTGATAAAAAAGGTTCATTAGTCGGGAATACAGCAATAATTTGCTTTGTTTAGGCTATATACCCCTCAATGAACATTTGGTGAGTTTTTGATATTGCAGATTTTCTGCAGCATTTTATGCACCTATTATGTAAATTATGTAAAAAGGTTACTTGCGTTTTTTCTTTGCATTTTGAGTGCGTTTTTTGTGTGTATTTTGATCACATTTTAGACCCTGCATTATTTTGTCTCCTTTTGATATGTCACGTTTTAAATAAAGCTACTTTGTTTTTGATACTTCTTGGTATTTGGCTTTGACTAAAACTTTATTGACACAGTCGTGCGTGGATTACATGGCTTTCCACAGTGAAAATTCACTAAAAACACATAGGGTTTTTTACGTGCAGATTTTCTGACTAATGCAATTCTGTGGGGAACATCTGCACATAAAACTCAGCGTACCAGCAAGATAAATAGACATGCTGTGGATTTCAAACACATAACGCAGGTCAATTTACGCTGTGTAAAAAAGGACAATGGGCATGAGATGTCTATGAATCCCAGCCACTTTGCTGGAACTGTAAGACGATCCATTGTTTCTGCAGTGAAAAAACTCAGCATCAAAACCTCAAGAAAACCTAATTGTGGGAACTAAATCATGAAGGTACAGAGGTTATTGATTTATCAGTCCAAAATAATAGATTAGTGCACAGGGCACACAGACAGAAGAGGGCCCCTGTGCAACAACAATATATGGGCCCCTTGAAGTCCAATAGTTCATCATTTCATCATAATTAATATTATTAATTATTATTATTATAATGCACAATTCCTTCTACTTTGGAGAAGGATATAGGTCCCTGTTGGGCCTCTGTGCAGCAGTCCCCTCAAGGATTAATGAGTAGACGCTTGTTAACAGTTTCTAGCTAGCAATAGGTCTAAGCAATCAGGGAAAACTGTAAAAAGCAATGAGGATATATCAGATAAATGGTGAAGGGGAGCTACTCTGTAATTGATCGTTAATTATATTAACAGTTTTAAAACCAAAAAACTTTTGTTAACATTTTTGACACAGTAAGAAAATTAGACTTCAAAGCAAAATGTTGTATCTTGTGCTTTTTACCACATTTTAAATGCTATTACTATAACATTAAGGGTTTGCTCGCATCTGCATATATAAAATTGCTCAGATTCTCAGCCAGAAAATGGCGAGTGTCAGAGTGTATGTTATGTCATTCCATATGTCACGTGAATGTGCGTTTTTTTCTCGCCCAGCATTCGTATGTATGTCATGCGTATGACGTGCTTATGACATCCGTATGCGATGCGATTTACTCTATGTAAATTAAATCTAGGTGCTCAAAATAATAAAGCAACCTTATATAAACCTATCAATAGATAATAGAAAAATAATAGATACATAATAAAGATACATAATAAATAGATTTACAGATAGAATAGATAGATATCCTGCAGATATATAATTTTACACCAAGGCAATAGAGAAGAGACACGACAAAGTGCCAGAATTGGTGCACCTAATGTGATGCACCACTTCTGGGGTGGCTTTGCGATGGTATTTTTAGACTTGGAAGGGCCCAATAATCATGGACTATCCCAGCCTGATAATAGCAGCTCTAGCTGTCTGCTTTACCTTTGCTAGTTATAAAAAATAAGGGGTACCCAACATCATTAATTTTTTATTAATTATTTATAAGGTTAAACCAGGCTAAGCACCCTAAAGGGTGCCAGTTTATTATATATAGGGGCTTTCAAAATTATATATCTGCAGGATATTTATCTCTTCTATCTATTCTCAGGGTTCTGTCTGTGAACTTCCTGTGCTTGGCTGATAAAATTTCTTGGTTCCTTTGAGATGTGTGAGTAAAAATCAGATGGCATACGCATGGTCCGTGCGCCATCTGTTCTTTTCGACGTGCATTGGTGAGTCTCGTTCGATACATGCAGCCATACTGCAATTTTTTTTTTTTCTCAGCCCAATTCCAGCTGAGCAAAAACTTGCAGATATTGAATAACACAATATGCTCACAATATACAGATGTGAGCGAAGAGAACCCTAAGTTAAAGGTTCCCCATATCTATGTAGGTTTCCTCCCATATTTCAATCTAGACTGTGAACCCCACTGGAGACACTAACACTAAGTAATGACACCGCCAACAATGTGTGGAGGAATGTGTTGGTATTAACATAAGCAACAGAAATAAATAATACATAATATGAATTATTAATTCTATTACATAAAATCCCAATACATAATTCTGATTTTAGCTTTACATTTATTATAATACATTGCCCTTCGAGTATATACAAACAACAAGATTGCAATGGTACATGTATTATCTTTTATGTTCTTATGGGTATTGCATGTCATTAGTCATAAACATACCTTTGGGCTTACAGATAACAATATACTGTGATCTCTAAATAAAATGTTAAGAATTATTTGGATACAAAAATCATGGCACATTTTGGATCAGTAATAAAAAGATATATTGTACAAATCGGCGTTATGCACCATAAGTCAAGTATACATTTGAATGATGTCACACATGCAAAGATTTAATATACTGATACATCTTTGCAAGTTAAAAATTACATTTTTTTTAAGTTTGCCTTGGGAAAATATGAATTTTAATCAAACTTTTTTAGCATTTGGAAATGATTTAGAGCGAAGATATAACACAGTATGCACTGTGTGATATAAATGGAAATAGGCAAAATGCGTATAGTGTAGATCTCTGCTGGATTGCTTGGCACAGCTGATGGAGAGATCAGGGACACGGGATAGATACAGCACGTGCGTTCAGTGCATAGGACAGGATCGTCGTTGGAAGGAATTCATGGTGCTGTATGCACAGTCTGTTTAATTCCACTGGCATGAACAGTCCAGCGGTTCTTGAATGACATACATCACTTCAGTCCCGTTTCCTGAGCAGTAGAGTGGCACAGTCAGATTCTGTACTCCATTTTCGCGGCAACATTTACAGAATCTGATATGGCTATCAATGTTTACATTAAAGATTGTTGCTGACGGGCATTTTCCATCACAGGAAGCCACAGTGATCTGTTGAAAATGAATAAATTGTTAAAGTTCTGTATTAGTATATGAACAAAAATAAATTTGCTAGATTTATAAAAGGTAGTGAAGCATTATAAAAGCAGTTCAATAGATTATTTTAATATACTCCTAGCTACTTTTACATTACTGCTTGCTATGGCTTGTCAGGAGAGTGTCCACAGGAGAAACTCCTCTGCCTGTGGACATCCTGTGACATGACCCCTGCTTATAAGTACATAATCATAGAGCAAATGTAATAAAATTATGTTCTGCACATATTTAAAGCACATCTGGTACTGGATTTCCCAATATAAACTGCATACACTAATAAAGCACCACTCCAACATTTTTTTTTATTTCAGCACTGAAGTGGTGCTACTAATCTAAGTTCCATGGCCCTAGTCTTATACTTACCAGCCGCTGTCTTCAGCTCTTCCTGGCTTTCCTCAGGTCCCGATCCACCATCTTGTGACCCTAACTTCTGACTGACCAGAAATCAGAGCTAACAGTCACAAGCTATCAATGTAAGTCTATGAGGGCGTCGGTCTGGCCTCGTTCTGGGTCTCATAGATTGACATTGAGTTGTAACTTCCGGATCACCCAGAAAACACTGTAGCCATCTGGAAGGTCACAACCTGCTGGAGACCAACCGGAGCGGTGCCAATAACAGAAGACAGCAGCAGCTAAGTATAAAACTAGGACATAGATTAATGGTACCCTTCTTGCAGTAAAATAAAAAAAAGCTGGAGAGGTGCATTAGATACTGTAGATCATTTTGACCTGATATGGCTGGTGAATGTAAGAATAGCTGTATTATAAGGGTCATTTGGTAAAAATTACTTTTTATTCCATTGGATTCTTGTACACAAAAATCACAAATGCACCTGTACTTGTCCAATACCTCTCCAGCACTTTTCTCTGCTACTAACAAACCTCTTCGTTCATATGGCTGCAGCAATGATGTCGACTTCAGATGACTGCTACGACCAATCACTGGATTTGGATTCAACAGTGATTCTGATATAGGCAAAGTAAGACTATTTACTCCAATAATTGTCTGCAGTGGCCTCTTCAATAATTATCTAAGCATAGAAGTTCTTTTACGTATGTAGCGACCCCCAAAATCAAACATTTATAATCTATCTTAAATGATAGGCTATTCTTTTAAAGCAGGCACAATATATATGCATTATAACGATATTTATTTTAATTTAAAAATGAAAAATGCTGCAAGATAATGCTCTACTTACAGGGTATTGACTAAAACAGTCACTTTTTCGTATAGTGGTTCTGACTGACACTTTCTGACAGATCTTATCTTCCTTGGAGCCTAAAAAACATTGAAAAAACTAAAGATTAACTTTTCTGAACTTTTTATACCTATTTATGAAATAAATATTCATAAATTTTATTCATTTCAGCATAGTAGCTGAGAAATAAAGATATGCATTGATTCAGCAAATCATGAAAAAACACAAAACTCTGTAGACAGACTTCAGTACTCATGCAATAGTGAGTATTTCAACTTGAACATTATTATTACATGTGTATACAAGGATGCATTCATCTAGCACACAGCATAATGCAAAATGTTCTTATGTTTAATATTTTTAACAATTTATGAGATTAATCTTCATGAGTAAACATACCCATAAAAGCATGTAATCATTAAAGACATTATCTTTTTGCCATCAGCAGGACAAATCATTTTCATAATTATATCTTATATTTCTATTCTCCATGTAAATAAAATCTTTTCAGGATATGAATGTATATGTATAGATAAATATATATATATATAATAGATATATAGATAGATAGATAGATAGATAGATAGATAGATAAATATTTATAGATAGATAGATAGATAGATAGATAGATAGATAGATAGATAGATAGATAGATAGATAAATATATATATATAGTGGCATGTAAAAGTCTGGACACCCTTGGTCAAAATTACTGTTATTGTTAAGACTTCCTTTATATTTGAGGCCAAAAAAATATATATATTATAATTTTTTTATGGCTAATAATTACAAAAAGAAAAATTGGAAGATGCAAAAGTTTGGGCATTTTCCATGGTTAGCCAGAAAAGAGTGTTTCAATTCTTGTTTAACAGATTTTCATCCATTCTTTCTTGTAAAATTCTTCCAGTTCTGTGAGATTTCTGGGAAGTCTTGCATGTACTGCTATTTTGAAGTCTAGCCACAGATTTTCAATGATGCTCAAATCAGGGGACTGTGAGGGCCAACCTTCAGCTTGAGCTTTTTGATGTAGTCTTTTGTGGAATTTGATGAGTATTTAGGATCATTCATTACCCTTTTGTAGAAGCCATCCTCTTTTCAACTTCAGCTTTTTTTACAGATGGTGTTATGCTTGCATCAAGAATTTTTTGAAATTTCATTGAATCCATTCTTCCCTCTACTCGGGAAATGTTCCCCGTGCCATTGGCTGCAACACAACCCCAAAGCGCATGATTGATCCACCCCCATGCTTAATGGTTGGTGAGATGTTCTTTTCCTGATATTCTGTGCCTTTTTTCTCCACACATACCTTTGATCATTGTGGCTAAAGAGTTCTATGTTAACCTCATCAGTCCACAGGACTTGTTTCCAACATGCATCAGGCTTGTTTAGATGTTCTTTTGAATACTTCTGACGCTGAATTATTTATGCTGAGGATGCGGGAGAGATTTTATTCAGATGACTTTCCCATGAAGGCCATATTTGTGTAAGTGTACAGTAGAACAATGTACCACAACTCTAGAGTCTGATAAATCTTTCTGAAGGTCTTTGCCTGCTCCCCTTTATGTGGAGCAGATGTGAGTGGCATTTTGATTTGAATTCGTTTTTATAAAGCTGGGAAATTTGCATGACCTTGTATTTCCAAACAATGATAGTGAACAAGCCATAACCCTAGCAGGCTAATTAACCCCTTAACGACTAGAGGTATTTTCGGTTTTGCATTTTATTTTTTTGCTCTCCTTCTTCCCAGAGTCATAACTTTTTTATTTTTGGTCAAAATGGCCATTGGAGGGCTTCTTTTTTGCAAGATGAGTTGTACTTTTGAATGACACCATTGGTTTTACCATATTGTATACTCAAAAATGGGAAAAAATTCAAAGTACAGTGAAATTGAAAAAAAATACAATCCCACAGTTTTTTTTTACCATGTTCACTAAATGCTAAAACTGACCTGCCATTATGATTCTCCAGGTCATTACAAGTTCATGGACATCAAATATGTCTAGGTTCTTTTTTATGTAAGTAATGCAACAAAAATTCCAAAGTTTGTTAAAAAAAAAAATTGTGCCATTTTCCAAGACCCGTAGCGTCTCAATTTTTCGTGATCTCGGGTTGGGTGAGGGCTTATTTTTTGCGTGCCAATCTGACATTTTTAATGATTCCATTTTGGTGCAGATACAATCTTTTGATCGCCCGTTTTTGCATTTTAATGCAATGTTGCGGAGAACAAAAAAACCTAATTCTGGCATTTTTACTTTTTTTCTTGTTACGCAGTTTATCAATCAGGTTAATTCTTTTTTCATATTGATAGATCGGACAATATCAAATATGTGTATGTTTGATTTTTTTATTCTGAATGGGGTGAATGGGGGGTGATTTGAACTTTTATATTTTTTTATTTTTTTAATATTTTTTAAAACTTTTTTTTTACTTTTGGCATGCTTCAATAGTCTCAATGGGAGACTAGAAGCTGCCATAACCTGATCGGCTCAGCTACATACAGGTGATAATCAGTTAGCATGTATGTAGCAGAATTACTCACTTGCTACAAGCGCTGACTACCGGGCGGCGCTCAAAGCAATCCAGCAGTGACAATCATAGAGGTCTGCTGGAGACCTCTCGTTGTCATGCAAACCCATTGGTGACCCGCGATCACCTGACAGGGTTCACCGATGGGCGGGATGTCTGGCGCGGTTGCCGGAAGCGCAAGTTAACAGCTGGGTTAACAGCCATGGATTCCGATTCCACCCGCAGCTGTTAGAGGCACATGTCAGCTGTTTAAAACAGTGGACATGCCGGGAAAGATGTGGACTCAGCGCCGGAGCCCACATCAAAGGGAGGGATTCCGACATCGGCATACAAGTAAAGGGGTTAAGGTCTAAAACCTTGGTCAAAGTTATCTGAACACACAAATCTCCAAGGGTGCCCAAACTTTTGCATTCTTCCACTCTTCTTTTTGCAATTTTTAAAAATGTAAAAAATGACAATATAATTTTTTTGCCTAAAATACAAAGGAAATGTGTCATCTTGAACTTTAGGCCTTTTAGAGATCATTTCATCTTCATCCTGTTTAATTGTTCACATTAAGAAGAATTTTGACCAGTAGTGCCCAATCTTTTACATGACACTGTACACACATATATCTATATATACATATATGTGTGTATATACAGTACAGTTTCTGCTAGATCATAGCTTTATTAGCCTTATTCTATGGTTGATAAAGACCCAAAAATGTTTTCAGAAATGTGGGCATAATACCAGAGTAGATGGTGTAGTAGTTACTATGGGATGTAACAACTGAGGTGAGCCATTTCTATAGAGGTAAGGTGCAGTTACAAAGCACTGTGGATGACTAAAGCACATTGAAAACTGAAGCAGGTCCAGTTCTAACTTTTCCTGTGGTGAAATTGGTCGTGGAGGGGGGCCACATGATTACTTGTAATAATAATTTACATTGAAATTTTTGAACAAGAATCCTCAAGGGGAACTGGTCACCATAAAAACTGAGTCCAATCTGCATACATCATGTTACAGAGCAGGGTGATCTGAGCAGACTGATATATAGTTTTGTGAGAGAAGATTCAGCGTAATTTGTGTTTTTATGATTTAAACCTCTTCTCCTTCTGGGATTTTTGGTCCAGTGGGCGGTCCTATCAGTGACTGACAGCTTTATTTGTATAAGTGTGATACATAGACAGCTGTCAGTCACTGATAGAACCCAAAATCTCAGAAAGAGCAGAGATTTAGATGATTAAAATACACGTTCTACTGAATCTTTTCTCACAAAACTATATAACAATCTGCTCAGTTCCCCCTGCTTTGTGACATTATGCCCGCAGATTGGACTGCATTTTCATGGTGACAGGTTTCCTTTAAGCAAACTCCTCATTTTATGACGACGATATTAAGATTTGTAATAACCCAAGGAAAATAAATAGAATCAACGCCTTATGATCTACAGTATGAATACGTTTCAGATTTGTTTGAAAGGAAAAACTAAATACAACTCTTCTGATATATTGCCAGGGATCTAGTTAAAAGGGTATTCCCATCCTGAAAAACAAGGCATATTATAAGTGGCTCAAGGCACCAGAATCCCATAGATGATAAAAGGGGGACACTGCATCATTTTATCATTAGTCTTAAACCACCACTGAATCTGACAAGAAAAGGGTGCCGTTTCCCCTAAATATTTTTTAAGTGAAAAAAGTAGGCTGGAGTTTTCTGCGCTACTCAGCAGGTAAAAACTTAGAAGGGTGCATAGTAGGAAAGCAGTTCTGTAACCGATTTAGTTTCAGGTATGTTGTGGGCACCAGTTGTAGGCACCCACCCAATTTACAGAGAGAACATAATTTAAAACTGTGCCATCACTTTGTAAGATGAATAACCCTTTATTTGTATAGATAAACAAGGAACAGGTTGTGGGTAGCACAGAAATGGGGAAAGAATTAAATGTCTCCAAAAGTCTAGGAATGGAATTTATAATTGTGGCTGGCCATTATTTTATTTTTTTTAATTGAGCTTGTTTCTGACACCTATTTAGTCTACTAAATTTCTAAAGCATTTTTAGTCAGCCTCACCTCATATAGTTGTGGCTGTAGATTGATTGCTGTGGGGTTTTCTGAAAAAAAGTCTGAAATGTTGGCGTATTTTCACTACAGGGATGCATTGGTGTAAAATAATTTGTGCTACTTTTCCCAATTACAAATGCAAACCAAATGTGAGGAGAGTTTCAACTAATTTACCATTCAAAAAGAGCAAGCTGTTTTTTTTTTTTAGAGAGATTTTTAATTCCATTGCGTCACATGCATAGGGCTAGCTCATTTTAATTCCTTTCTTTTATCACTGCCATTTTGGTTGGACATCTCAAGAATACAGATGAGACATCCCGAACTTAAAAGTTTGGGCTTCGTACCGGACAGGTAATGTCCGTTGCTAAACGCAGAACACGGACTTCTTCCAGAAATCCGTTTCAAAGTTCGGTGTTCTGGGGGAAAACTGTTGCAGAGAGAAAGAGAATTTTTCAGCTCAAAAGTTCAGGTCACCATTGTTTTCAATGGGTTATGGTGCTGGTACCCAAACCGTACTTTAGAATAAGGGTTGGGCCGTGTATCAGAATCCGAATTTCCAAGGGTCCGTTCATCCCTACTCAAGAACAGCTGCAATGTAAGTGAACTATATTTGGTTTAATCCTATATTTCCCAAACACCCATGAACATAGAATTCTTCAGAGATTGGAATAATTGATTGTCAAAAATGTCTAGCTGCTGTTTCTCTTTCAGGCTTATAGGATTATTCAAATCCAACTTGCTTAATTCTTCTTTTATGGACTTTTATGCTGCCCCAATTACATGAGATTGTTTCCTAATTCTGCCATTGATAGGACTTTGATTTAATGTGTATAACCAACTTTAGTCATGAAGCATATTTAATGACAGGTCTAGAGCATAGTAGGGGAAAACAACACTAATGCATAGGTTTCCTGATGTATTTTCCCAGTACCTAGAGCCACAGCCTCAAATAATTCAGCTGTGTATTAGCTATTGTGATGGAAATATATCACATGAACTTAGCTCTCATCCTTATATAATGAATTCTTGTTTTCCACCTGTTCAGCAGAGTTGCCGCTATCAAATTCCTCTATAGATGTTACCCTGCTGTTGACAGATACCCTATTTTCATTCTCCACTGCCAACAATGTGATGTCAGTGGGCACTTTCATACACAAGAGCCAATTTCCAAACTTTGAGAATGTAATTATTGAGTTTAATAGACTTACTTTGAAGTTGCTGACAAAGCATTATTATAGAGAATGATGTGCCACTTACTGAATAAACACCTCCCCATGAATTCCAAACACCAAGTCAGTGCCGCACTCAGAGGTTTCTGCCATTATGTCCTCCCTTATTAGTGTGGGTTGGACACTTCATAGCCTCCAATGTCATTTACAGGTCAGATTTTTTGCTCATTACTAAATACCTAGCTCAATGAAGCACGCAGTTGATTTATTGATTTTTAATGACAGACGTTCAGAAAAGCATTACTACTAATGAAACTATATTGTAGACAAATAGAACTCCTAATGTAAAGTAAACTATTGAAAGGCAGTCTAGATACAACAGCTGATTAGGCTAAAAACTGTCCAGGAGCAAAAGCTGTGTCTCATCTAAAGCCATAAATCAAACCTTTGACATTATCAAATATTACAAACCAAAAAAATCTAAAAACCATAACCCCAAAACTGCCATAAACACAGTGTTAAGAGTTACAAATGCAACTATTAGCAAGAAATGTTAACATTTTTATGTCTATCCTAATAAAAACAATTCTTTTAGACTGACAGTAATTTATTCCGTCAGCATGCTAATTTGGGGAAGAGGGAAATATTCATGTCAGCTGCCAACTTGTTAATTTTAACCAAAATCAACAGAAAAAAGATATAAAGAAGAAATAATCAAGGAGTACACTTACAAAAATGTATTATGTAAATCAGTTATCAGCAGAAAAAGGTAAAACAAATTGCATTCTTATAAAAATCTAAATTTGTTATCAAGGAGTTGATGTGATATCATTTTCAGACCAAGCTGAGTAGAAATGGTAAAGTAGGCAAGCTCTAAGGTACTGAGAATATTATATAATCAAAATTCTGTGTAGCTCAAAACTATATAAATATTCAAGGAAAATAAATTTATGAGCTCACTTTATCCAAGTTGAATTTTCAAAAACTTCCATTTACTGAGCTAGTTGTGACAGAAATATACTAAAATGATCAAATTACAGTCTTAGCATACTATACCATGAAGATTATAATAATTACCGTATATACTCGTGTATAAGCCGACCCGTGTATAAGCCGACCCCCCCAATTTTGCCACAAAAAACTGGGAAAACTTATTGACTCGTGTATAAGCCGGGTGTATAAACTGCCCTCCTGCTCTGTGCTGCCCCCGTCCTGCTCCTTGCTCCCCCATCCAGCTCTGTGCTCCCCCATTCTCCTCTGTACTCCCCCCTCCTGCTCCGTCCTCCGCCTGTGCTCCCCCATTCCTTCTCTGTCCTCCTGTGCCCCCCGTCCTGCTCTGTGCTCCTCTGTGCCCTCCATCCTCTCCCCCGTCCTGCTCCGTGTTCCTCTGTGCCCTCCATCCTCCCCCCGTCCTGCTCCGTGCTCATTGTCCTCCTCCATGCTTCCCCCGTCCTCCGTTCTCCCCCCCGTCCTCCTCCATGCTTCCCCGTCCTCCGTTCTCCCCCGTCCTCCTCCATGCTTCCCCCGTCCTCCCCCGTCCTGCTCCATGCTTCCCCCGTCCTCCGTTCTCCTCCCTGTCCTCCTCCATGCTTCCCCCGTCCACCGTTCTATCCCCCGTCCAGCTCCGTGCTCCTTGTCCTCTCCTCCATCATACTCCCCCTCCCCGTGCCATCGCTGAGCGTCCCTGCAATCCTGCGTTCTCCCCGGCTTCCTGCAGCTCTCCAGCACTGAGCGGTGCTGTAAAACCGCTCATTAAGGCCATGAATATGGAGGCCACGCCCATGGGAGTGGCGTCGCGTCCATATTACATGACCTTAATGAGCGGGTATTAGGTCACCGCTCAGTGCTGGAGAGCTGCAGGAAGCCGGGGAGAACGCAGGATTGCAGGGACCCTCAGCGATGGCACGGGGAGGGGTGAGTATGATCCCAGCCACCGGCTCCTGCCGCGGCATCCCCTCCCCCGCTGGTTTCTGCCCTATGACTCGTGTATAAGCCGAGGGGGCATTTTCAGCACGAAAAAAGGTGCTGAAAATCTCGGCTTATACACGAGTATATACGGTAATTGTGTAGCAGTCAATATATTGCTAAAACAATTATGACACAATCCACAGATATACATTCTCAGGTCAAAAAAAAAGTCGAAAAGCTATATAAATGTAACGAAAACAAGAATGAAATGATTTGGAAATCTCTTATAGCCGTATTTTATTCACAATAGAGTGTAGAACTCAGATCGGAAGGTGAAAATTAGACATTGTTCCATTTTATTTGAAAAAAAAGTAGTTAATTTAGAAAATGATGGCAGTAAACCATTTCAAAAAGTCGGGACAAGGTTAACAAAAGGCTGGAAAAGTAAATGGTATTAATGAAAAACAGCTGGAGGGTAAGTTTTCAACTAAAGTGAGTTAGAGATGCAGAGTCTCTCAGAAGCAAAGATGGTCAGAGCTTCAACAATTTGTGAACAATTGCATCTAAAAATTGTGGAACAATTGCACAAAAAAAAAATATTGCAATATCTACAGTACATAATATCATCAAAATAGTCAGAGATCCATCTGCACAATGGATAAGGCAAATGGTCAGTACTGAGTGCTTGTGGTTTACAGGTGGTCAGGTGTGTAGGAATTCACTTTTTCTAGTTGGCATTAGGCATTAGGTAGTATTCACACAAGCAATGCAGTTTTGGTCCAAACACGTGCAGTTTTTATTGCTTTTCACAGGATGCACAGCACCAAAACAAACTCATAACCATAAATCCCTAGCCTAGTCCAGGCACTAATGAAACAGAATAGACCCTGGCTCGGTCAAACAAAACAGCTATTGTTCATAGCAACCACTGATACTTGCAGGTCTCTGAACATGGCCTGTACTGTCTTTTCTCAGAGAGGGATTCTGGCTTGTGTCTCTCTTCAATTCCAAGACACATCCAGTCTGGTGCACACAGCCTATACTTTCACCAGCTAACACATCCACCTATGCTCTATCCTGCTGACGGACACTCCCTCACGAGACTGCCACACAATGAACCTACCTCCTGCTTCTTAGAGAAACAATACAAGTGCTTCTAATCAAACACTGCATACCTGGGATTTAACCCTGTCTTTCCCAGCAATGCTACAGGCGACATTGAATTAAAACCAAGCATGTTTTAGTTGTGCAAATCACATCACAATGACCCATATCTCTGATTGCCTAATTACCACATGGGGACAGCTAACCTGTGGAGCTGCAGCAGGTGGAAGACCGCTTATTCAAAACTTTACCAGTGTTGTGTCTCACACAACTACCGCTTTATTCGATGCACTGTTATGTGGATAAACACTATTGCACTCAAATAGTCCCCAAAGCATTTACCATCCAGGCAACATCAATTTCTGTGAAGGCCTTGCTTATTTCAGCAAGATAATGCTAAACTATATACTACATCCATCACAATAGTGAACGGTGGCTCAGTGGTTAGCACTGCAGCCTTGCAGCTCTGGAGTCCTGGGTTCAAATCCCACCAAGGATAACATCTACAAGGCATTTGTATGTTCTCTCTGTGTTTGCATGAGTTTCCTTCAGGTACTCCGGTTTCCTCCCATATTCCAAAGACATACTGACAGGGAATCTAGATTGTGAGCCTCATCGGGGACAGTGATGATAATGTCTGTAAAGCGCTGTGGAATCAATGTCGCTGTATAAATGAGTAAAATAAATAAACAAATAATAGCATAGCTTCACAGACAAAGGGTTTTGTTGATGAACTGGCCACCCGCAGTCGAAACCTTTCACCAATTAAAACATTTGGTGCAATATGAAATGAAAAATCCAGAAAAGAAGACCTAGGGCTGTTGAACAGCGAGAATCCTGCATCAGACAATAATGGGACTATCAAAATTCCATCAATTGGTCTCCTCACTTCTCAGATGTTTACAAACTGTTGTGAAAAGGAAATAAACATGAATAATTTGTAAATTAGTTATTTTTTTTTCAAAGGAAATTGAAAAATATTTGACTTTCACCTTGTGATCTGTGTTCTATATTCTGTAGTGAAGAAATATGGCAATCAGAATTTTCCAAATCATTGTATTATTGTTTTCTTTACATTTTACATAGTATTCCAGCTTTTTTTTGGAATTAATTTTGTGCACTGATTAGTGGAAAACCCACCTCTGTGATCATAGGCATGTCCTGAACACCAATTCATGAATTAAGGAGGCAGTGAATCCAGACAGAGATTAAAATGAGAGGTGGCCACACATGTCTGAGTCACACGCTTTTGCAGCAGGCTTTATAGAAACAGTCATGGACTTTTAATACTATAATATAGAGATCTAATCGACCACCTCTTCATTTAATGTCTACCTGGATATGGTAGCAACTATTCATCTGATTAGTGAGTAACCCAACTATGAGAACCCCACTTATTAGACACTTTGAATATCCTGTAGACATGTTAATGCCTTTGATGGAGAAAGTTGTCTAAACTAGAAGGCCTGGTTAAAGTAAAAAGGTAAAAACAGGTCAGAAGTAACAACATTTCAGACAAATCAACCTACTTAGCAAAAATGAGATATTAAACATTTAACCACATTGTAACATCTATATTGCCATATGGGCATAAGAACTTTCTTCCTCATGGCACGTTTACAACCAATATATTGATAATTTAGTGTATGACAAGAATTTCAAAATCTGTGTTTAATGAAGACATTGTAGAAAGAACATGCATCAATACATAGAAAAACAAATACATGCAGAGTTTTATTGTTGTTAACTGCATGCGGATTTCCACTACCCTTTGCAAGAGTTATGATGATTTCTATGCAGTGCAAGATTGGTAAAATATGCTTAATACAGCTGTTCATTAGCCCCACAAAGCTCATTTCATAAATTGCCATCAGTCAGCCATTACAGTAAGAAAAGTACAGTGAAATGCATGAAATAATAATAGTACCTGGTTCACAATTTATTTTAGCAGTAGGAACTACGGGGGTAATGGTAAAGGGTAATACACCCATTCCAGAACCTGGCAGAATTGTTAGGAATATAAGATTTTTGTAAAATTAAACATTTTTTTACACAAATAACATGTTCATTAATTCTTACACTGCCAAGCGATATCTCGTGTCTACAATTGAGAAAATTAAATTTAAGCCATTTTCAATTTACAATGTATTCTAAAATATCACACCAGAAGTTCCTGACTTACATCCGCAGGCATGGAAGTATTTACATCTTTAAATTGCAAAGAGGTTATGGCAAGGTAAGAATTAAATACATGGACTCACTCTGCATGCATTTAATCAAGCTTTATTTAGTCTTGTCCATTACAACCCTTACATTTGCAAGCCATGTCTTTAAGTATATTGTCCTACCCACAGAGCACATGCTTTTGGTTATTGTTTTATTAGCAGATAAAGTATAGCATGTTACTGGTTTAGTTTTAAAGTAGATTATTTTTCTGAAGTATAACATTGACTTTTTGCTGAGTCTTTTTTGTCCAGTTTCAAAGAATCTTTGTTTTAATATTTATAAGTTAGATTAGCAAATTATATTAATAATGATCAATGTGTTTGCATTTTCAGAACAGTATTGAAATTATTTTTCAGTTTGGGTGCAATTTGTTATTTTTTTCAATTTTGAAGAACAGTTTGCGCTATAACTCCTCTTAAGCTAGGCCTACGTGGCGACGTGTGTCATGCCACACTGAAATCACAGCCATACATTGCAATATTGGATGTAATGATTTCCTGTGGTGTCATGTTGTGGCATGCCAAATACTGCGACTGCAACACAGAGTTGCAAACGTTTCCTAATGTACTTTTCTGTTGTTGGTTGCAAGTCGCATGCAACACACTTGCTATACACTTCAATATGTGACTTATGTGCGACTTCTCTGCAATTGGGTGCTTATTTTACCTACAATTCTAAAATAGACTTTTCAGACAAATGCTGTCGCATGACACATGTCGTCGTGTAGCCTAAGCCTTATTGAGCAGGAAGACTAATGTGGTTGTACAGGATTAGAAAAAGTATTTATTATTTTCCAGAAACATCGCCATGCTTGTCATAGGCTATGCCTGATGTGTCTGTCAAGAGTAGAGTTGAACGAATTTTTCAAAATTCTGTTCCGATTATGATCGGCGTCAAATATTGTTTTTTCAATATTCGCTGAGCGTTATTGGAGTCAATGGGAGAAGAAATGAATGAATATGTTCGGAACCGATCATCAAATGTAAATTCGGCATAAATAGGGTACCAATATGGCACGAATATAGCAAATTTAGATTTGGCGACCGATTCTGAACTTATTCGCTCAACTCTATTCAAGAGGACTTTTCACCAAATTTGACATGTTGAGCTGGACACGTTGTAATAGTGCCTGCAGAATGGAATGAAACTTTTTTTGTTGTTGTTTTTTTTATTTCGTCTCTCCGTTGCGGAGATATTAGCAATCAAAGTATTTGGCACCTAATGAGTTAACTTTTGTGACTTCCCAGTGGGTGTTATCAGATAGCAACTTATCCAGGGTGAAGAAGTAAACAGCCCCTAGTGAAAACACCCACTAAGATTTAACTAAAGCCCCCGTCACACACAGCGATCTCGCTAGCGAGATCGCTGCTGAGTCGCTAGTTTTGTGACGCAACAGCGATCTCCAAGCGATATCGCTGTGTGTGACACTGATCAGCGACCGGCCCCCCTACTGGTATCGCTGATCGTCTCTGAATGTCCTGCACATTTTTTTATCGTTGGTCTTCTGCTGGCAGCGCGCATCGCTGCGTGTGGCAGGCAGGAGACCAGCGATCAGCTGGTAACCAAGGTACACATCGGGTTTCCAGGTGCCGGGCGGGGCCTGGAAACCCAATGTGTACGTTGGATACCAGCGAGCTGCTGCAGGGGAGCTGGTAACCAAGGTACACATCGGGTTTCCAGGTGCCGCGCAGCGCCTGGAAACCCAATGTGTACTTTGGTTACCAGCTCCCTGCACCAGCGGGCTGGTATCCAACGTACACTGCGGGTAACTAAGCGACGTTACCCG
Organism: Oophaga sylvatica; assembly: GCA_033576555.1. NCBI lineage: Eukaryota > Metazoa > Chordata > Amphibia > Anura > Dendrobatidae > Oophaga > Oophaga sylvatica. The sequence continues at coordinate 151,147,819 of JARQOD010000004.1, forward strand.
CAGTGTCACTGTCCTGATCGCTGCCTGAGCTGCCTGTTTGGCAGCTCACCAGCGATCATGTAGCGACACACCAGCGATCCTGACAAGTGCATATCGTTGTCGGGATCGCTGGTGTGTCACTAGGTGTGACGGGGCCCTAAGGTTAGCTCATTAGGTGCCAAATACTAAAACATGAAAGCCCTGTTTGTTTGTTTTTCTAATCCTGGACAACCCAAGTAAGGTCTTCAAACATAAGAACTACATGTTACAAAGTTATAACCAAATTACTGTGCAATGGAGGAGCAGAATGAAATCAAAATGTGAAATTGGTCTTGTCGCAAAAGCATCTAAAAAATAAAATACATTTATTGACTGTTTAAATATCGCCTATAATACAAAACTGATCATTCTAAACCGTATGTAAGATATGCCTAAACAGTTTTAATATATCATTTCTGATTGTAGAATTTGACAATTTAACTAGGTTCACACTAGTATTATTTTATACAGATCCATTAAATTGGGTGATTATTTGCATTTGTTGTCCAAAATAGTAATTTGTCCTTAAGCTCTATTTACTGCATTTTTCACTTTGTGTCAAGGTTTTGATAGTTTTGATGACAAGGGTAGTGTAGTTTTAAAGGTTATGGACACATTTGACGTGGAAAAAATATTTCTAAATATAATAGTGGCTACATTACTATAATAGAATTGGACTAAGTTTCCGTATGCAGTCTTCATTCCTTTATTCATACCCTGACCCCCTGATATGCAGTTTGCAGCCAAATCCAAGTTTAGAATGTTTCTCGCCGAGTCGTATTGTGTCTTCCACAGTAATAAAGGCTGGATGCTAGGTTTGTGTGTATCGAAAGTATTGCTGTCGATATTAGCTCATGTAAGAGCACAGCTTCTATCTTGCACCTATTTTTCCTCTTTATTGCTTTCCTCTTTATCTATAGCCGTTTTTTTTCTGCCCTCCTTGAGACTGTACTCAGTTTCTTCCCTCTCCACACTGTGCAGATCTGTGTACAATCCATTCCTACTGCTATCTCTAATAATAAACAAATGAAGAGGGGAGCAGACAGAGCCTTCAGAACAGTAATATTTTTTGGAGATAGCTCAGCTAGAAAAGGGACTGTTAAAAACTTTGCAGAAACTAAATAGTAGAATCATATTGATAAAAATTTTAAGGAAGACCTAGTACTGTACTCAGCTGTCTTATAAACTTTGAATTGAGCAGCACATCCTTTACTGCCAACTCTTTTTCACTGTTTCATGCAGCAATGAAGAACAGGAGCCTTCAGACTCTTGTTCCAATGATTTGTGAAAATTCCAGAGCTGCGACCCCAGGCTTTTATACAGGAGAAAGGAGATAAATGTTCATTTCAAGATAATAAACTATAAATGCAGGGTTTTTTTTCACTGTAAATATTACATGTGAGCTCAGCTGATATATCTAAGAAATGCTAATGTGAACATGATTTTGCTTCACCTTACTTGATAAAATTTTGTTTTGCTCCAATTGTAATTTATATACACAGTGGCTATGAAAAGTTTACATGCCCTTGTTCAAGTGCCAGGTTTTTTAAAGTACAAAAAAATCATACCAAGAACAATCATTTCAGAACTTTTTCCACTCCTAATGTGACCTATATTCTGTACAATTCACAATCTGGAATCTTTTCGGGTGGAAAAAGAAAATAAAAGAACTAAAATATTTGTGGCTGCATAAATATGCGCACCCTAACATTAATGCTTTGTTGAAGTATCTTTTGAATTTATGACAGCATTTAGTCTTTTTGAGTATCAGCATGGCAATTGGCAATCTTTGCCCACATTTTCTTGCAGCAGTGCTCCAACTCTGTGAGATGGTGAGGGCATCTCCTATGTACAGCTTTTTTTCAGGTCAACCCACAGAGTTTCAATTCAGATCTGGGCTCTGGCTGGGCCATCTCAAAACTTTAAACTTCTTCTGGAAAAGCCATTATTTTGTTGATTTAGTGGAATGCAAACGGTCATGGCATGCTGAAAGGTGAAATTCCTCTTCAACTTTTTAGCAGAGGCCTGATACAAAATTCACTAAAATTGGGAACTGTTTACAATTCAATCCACTTGACTAAAGCCCCAGTACAAGAAGCTGAAAAACAGCCCCTAAATATAATGCTGCCTCCACCACGCTTCAATGTGGGTATGGTGTTCATTTAGTGATGTGCAACGTTGGCCAAACATATCTTGGAATTATGGCCAAAAAGTTTCACCTTGCTCTCATCTGACCATAAAACATTTTCTCACATGCTTTTGGCAGATTTGATGTAAGTTTTAGCAAAATGCAGCAGGGTTCTGTTGTTTTTCTTTGTAAGTAAAGGCCCTCGATCTTGCCATCCTGGGAGATTGGGAAAATATTGTCATATGCAGTACACAATTAGTACTTGCCAGAAATTCTTGCAGCTCTTTTAATGTTGCTCTAGGACTCCTGGTGGCCTCCAAGACTAATTTTCTTTTCATCTTTTCATCAATTTTTGAAGGACTAGGTAAAGTAACTGCTGTGCCAAATTTAAGCCACTTTTTGATGACCAGCTTCATAGTGTTCCATGGGATATATAATTTTGAAAAAAATATTATACCCTTCTACTGCTGGATAAAATTTCAAAAATGAGATCCCTTTGCTGTGTTGTAAGCTGTTTACAGACCCTGGCTTTTGTTGAAAAAACTGAAAATCCTAGAACAGCTAAACCTTATATGGGGCTAATCAGAATCACTTTAAATGATGGCAGCTGTGTAATGATTACTATTTAACAGTAAATGTTATCTGCTAATTCTGAAAACAACCACATCCCTAAATATAAGAGAGTGCTCACATTTATTATTTTAATTTTGCTATTTCTTTTTTCCCCACTTAAAATTATTTCAGTTTGTTTCTCAAGGTGGAAAAAGCTCTGAAATGATATTTTTTTTGTCTTTTTGGGCATGAATCTTTTTATATGACAAAAACCCAGCATTTTAAGAGTTGTGTAACCTTTAATATAGACTCTCTATCTAATATATATACTAAGACAGCGATGTTTTTTATTTTTCATTTGCGGAACGATTATTATAGAGTAACGATAAGATAAGTTTCGCCATGTGGCAAACTATACTGAATGTAGCCTCATGTAGCTGAATATTTTGGAGTTCCAAGTCTATAATGTATATTGGCTTGTAATAGTTATAGCTTTTTGTTTCACACTAAATTAATGTGACTCAGATATGTGCTATTGCCGCTCCTCTTTGTGTTTTTCAGGGAAAAAGTTATACTCCAGAACAGTGAGGTTAAATCATTCACCAGGTAGTAAGCCATGAAAAAGCAAGGCCTGGGAGTGCTAGTGAGTGCTAGTAGTTAAAGAAATAAAACTTGATTAGGGTGGCCACTGCATGCTTCTTCCCTTTCTTATGTCCCAGCAAGTGAGTTAAATAAACCACAGCTCTCCAATATAAAGCATAGACTAGCATACAATGCAGCTTTGTGCACTTACATATCTTGCAGCAGCCATCATTATACGTCTGGATAGTGCCTCCATTCTAAAAGTAAATAAAAATGGCAAATCAAAAAATAATGTGCTAAACATTTTTGATCTTCTTAATTTTAAAGCAGATTTATTAATTTATTGCAAAATTCAAGAATAGGCATGGCACTGGCTAATTATCTTTTAAGCTTTTCTTCCATCAAGAAAATAGGGATCTAAGGGGTAAGGTTTCTCCTTGTGGAGAGTGACATACCAGGTCTGGTATGCCATTATGAGCAGAATTAAATGCCTTGCATGCTCCTCTGTGAACTTAAATTTGCAAATTGCCTCTTCAGAGAGGAAGAGGACTTCACTTGAACTCTAGTGCCACCTATTGGAAGTAGAGATCCTACAAGTCATTATCGACCCTAGTCTTAGCCTCTCTCCAAGCCAAATCAGATCTAATACTTTGCACTGACAAGGGACAATACCCTGAAACAGTTTATTCAGTAGGTCAGTTGTGTCCTGAATGTAGCTGGGTGTATCCTTTACCAGGGGTTTAAGAACACCCTCTACCCATCCAGATACCTGCTCAGTAAGGGTGTCCACACATGAAATAATCGGCCTCCCTGGATTCCCAGCTTTGTGGATTTTAGGAAGCATGTAGAATGTCCCTATTCTTGGACTTTCTGGTATCAGGTCATCAGCTCTCCCAGCTACATTCAGGACACAACTGACCTACTGAATAAACCAGCAGCAATAGGTCCTCTACCAGAAGGAACCATCCTGGCCACCATGGATGTGGAATCTTTGTACTCTAATATCCCACACCAGGATGGATTAAATGCCTGCAAAGTCTTCATGGAAAACACCGGGAATGATGCTGATTCTGTGGTGATACTCACAAAATTCATCCTCACCCACAATTACTTTGAATTTGATGACAAGATCTATCTTCAGGAGACTGGCAGAGCTATGGGAAGTAAAATGGCTCCACAGTATGCAAATCTTTTCATGGCCAAGCTTGAAAGTGACTTTTTGTCCTCATGTCCCATCAGGCCTCGGGCCTACTACCGCTACATTGATGATATCTTAATCATCTGGACGGAGTCTGAGCAACAGCTAAAGACGTTCCACGAACAGTTTAATCAATTTCATCCCACCATCAACTTAACACTCAACTACTCCAGCACTGAAATTAACTTTTTAGACACCACCATTAAGCTAAAGAACAATGAAATAGAGACTTCCCTGTATCAGAAGCCAATCGACCGTCCAACATACCTTAAATGGGACAGTTTCCATCCAAAACACATAAAAAACTCTATTGTCTACAGCCAAGCCATCAGATACAATCGAATATGTTTCAACCCCACAGATAGAGATGAACACCTTGGTCGCCTCAGAAAGACCTTTATGAACCAGGGCTACCATCCAAGAACAATTGAAAACCAAATTACAAGAGCCACCAGAATATCAAGGAATCACCTGCTACATTACAAAACTAAAGATGAAAATAACCGGGTACCTCTAGTGGTCACCTACAATCCAAATCTGGAGGTGCTAAGGGGAGCTGCACGGAAATTACAACCTTTACTACAAAAAGATGCCCGATTACAATTCATATTTCCAGAACCCCCACTACTGTGTTTTAGGCAGCCCCAAAATCTAAGAAGCATCATTGTCAGAAGCTCCCTGTCCTCCCCAACAGCTGCAGGAACCTTGCTACCAGAAAAAATGTAAAACCTGCCCATTTATAATGACCACGGACAAGATAAAGATCCCCAACTCACATCAGGACTACAAGATCCCAGGTACTTTCAGCTGCATCACATCTAATGTGGTGTACCTAATTATTTGTATGAAATGTCCAACTGGGGGTCTGTATGTGGGGGAGACCGGGCAAAAACTGAGAACAAGGATGAATTCTCATCGCCACACAATAAGAGAAAAAAGAATGGATCTACCTGTGGCAAAACACTTTTGTATCCCCGGTCATAGCATGATGGACATGAAATTACTTGTATTAAAATCTAACTTTAAATCTGAGAGAAATAGAAAAGTTTGGGAATATAAACTTATGACGACCTTTGACACTCTCAGTGCTGGAATGAATATATCACATGGATTTATGTCTTTTTACATCAATTAAGGAATCTGCTTCTCTGCCCTTCTGGGGGCATCAAAACACAATACCAGACCCCAATTAGAGGGCAATAAAACTTTCACACTCCTTATCTATGAACTGTTCCAATATTTATGTTCATCCCTCTCCCATAATGACAGTTCTGCTTCACGTCGCTTGTCTTACCTATTGCATTATTTCTGTGCTGTGTTGTGTATAAATATGTGATTCTTCAGTTTTTGTTTTAGTCTTTGCCTGATGAAGAGACCTGAGTAGTCTCAAAAGCTTGCAATTTGTTATCATCTTTTCAGTTAGCCATTAAAAGGTATCAACCACTGAGGACTCTCAATTTTGATATCTGTTGCTAAGTTTTCATGAGTTGTAAAAGTGTCAAGATGAGTAATACCAAAACCTATAATACTCAGTTAAGTTTAATTATTTTTTCATACGTTTCCAGGAAAAACCTAAAAAGTGTTTCAACATCATCGTAGAGAATACAAGTACAGTATTTGCGAGAATAGACTTATCAGGAGAGCTAACAAGGTTTTATGGAGTAATGGGCACCGAAAATTGGACAGCATTCAGAAAACTGTGGTCCAATCTTGCACAATTGGCAGTTTGTAGAATATTATTTCTAATAACAAAGACATTTTTAAACTTTTGGTACAAAACTTAAATTGAGTTTAATCCTAAATGTCTGTCTACATTATGTAATATTCTAATCTCTTTTATAATATACTTTGATTAAAAATTCCTTATATCTATCGGCTTTATTTTTTTATTATCTTACTCCTGTCTGGTGATGCCTAGTTTGATAGCCCCCTGTGCATGCTGCGATACTCTAAAGAGATATCAGGGGGTAGAGATTACGATAACTGCTGCAGCCTCTTCCCTCACCCTAAAAGTGACATCCATTTCGGGGACTGGGTTAGTCCCTGCCCAACTGAGCATGTGTCAGTTGTCAATTCTAACATACAGTGGTGGCCAAAAGTATTGGCACCCCTGCAATTCTGTCAGATAATACTCAGTGTCTTCCTGAAAATGATTGCAATCACAAATTATTTGCTATATTTATCTTCATTTAATTTGCTTGCAAAGAAAAAACACAAAAGAGAATGAAGCAAAAATTAAATCATTGATCATTTCACACAAAACTCCAAAAATGGGCCAGACAAAAGTATTGGCACCCTCAGCCTAATACTTGGTTGCACAACCTTTAGCCAAAATAACTGCGAACAACCGCTTCCGGTAACCATCAATGAGTTTCTTACAATGCTCTGCTGAAATTGTAGACCATTCTTCTTTGGCAAACTGCTCCAGGTCCCTGATATTTGAAGGTGCCTTCTCCAAACTGCCATTTTGAGATCTCTCCACAGGTGTTCTATGGGATTCAGGTCTGGACTCATTGCTGGCCACCTTAGAGGTCTCCAGTGCTTTCTCTCAAACCATTTTATAGTGCTTTTGGAAGTGTGTTTTGGGTCATTGTCCTGCTGGAAGACCCATGACCTCTGAGGGAGACCCAGCTTTCTCACACTGGGCCCTACATTATGCTGCAAAATTTGTTGGTAGTCTTCAGACTTCATAATGCCATGCACACGGTCAAGCAGTCCAGTGCCAGAGGCAGCAAAGCAACCCCAAAACATCAGGGAACCTCCGCAATGTTTGACTGTAGGGACCGTATTCTTTTCTTTGAATGCCTCTTTTTTTTTCCTGTACACTCTATGTTGATGGTTTCTCCCAAAAAGCTCGACTTTTGTCTCATCTGACCAGAGAACATTCTTCCAAAAAGTTTTAGGCTTTCTCAGATAAGTTTTGGCAAACTCCAGCCTGGCTTTTTTATGTCTCGGGGTAAGAAGTAGGGTCTTCCTGGGTATCCTACCATAGAGTCCCTTTTCATTCAGATGCAACGGATAGTACGGGTTGACACTGTTGTACCCTCGGACTGCAGGGCAGCTTGAACTTGTTTGGATGTTAGTCGAGGTTCTTTATCCACCATCCGCACAATCTTGCATTGAAATCTGTCGTCAATTTTTCCTTTCCTTCCACATCTAGGGAGGTTAGCCACAGTGTCATGGGCTTTAAACTTCTTGATGACACTGCGCACGGAAGACACAGGAACCTTCAGGTCTTTGGAGATGGACTTGTAGCCTTGAGATTGCACATGCTTCATCACAATTTGGTTTCTCAAGTCCTCAGACAGTTTGGTCTTCTTTCTTTTCTCCATGGTCAATGTGGTACACACAAGGACACAGGACAGAGGTTGAGTCAACTTTAATCCATGTTAACTGGCTGCAAGTGTCATTTAGTTATTGCCAACACCTGTTAAGTGCCACAGGTAAGTTACAGGTGCTGGTGATTACACGAATTAGAGAAGCATCACATGATTTTCCAAACAGTGCCAATACTTTTGTCCACCCCCTTTTTTAGGTTTGGTATGGAATTATATCCAATTTGGCTTTAGGTCAATTCTTTTGTGTTTTTCATTGAAGACAAATTAAATGAAGATAATAATACCAAAGAATTTGTGTTTGCAATCATTTTCAGGAAGAAACTGAGTATTATCTGACAAAATTGCAGGGGTGCCAATACTTTTGGCCACCACTGTATGTTCATTAGGATCTTGTCACGTGCAATATTATTTTTAATGGTCAGTGACAGTGCGCTCTCTCATTGGCTCTGATAAGTGACGAACTGGCACTATAAGTGCACTTTCAAAGGAGAAAACCCAGCAAGCAGAGCCCACCCCTGCATGTGATGTCATTAGAGTATATTATAAAAGAGATTAGATTATTACATTAAATAGACAAACATTTAGGACTAAAAGAAATGTTAAAGGTGTGGTCCGAACCTACCATATTTTTCAAACCATAAGATGCACTTTTTCCCAAAAAATTTTTGGGGAAAATGGGGGTGCATCTTATAGTCGGAAGGTACTTACAGTTTGTGTGATGGCAGCAGGAGACAGGCGATTCTTTCAGTGATCTCGCTCCCATTCCAGCCTGGTGCGGCAGTTTCAGCGGTGCTTGGTGCTGCGCGGGGCTCCGGAGACATGGTGCGGCAGTTTCAGCGATGCTCGGTGCTGCATGGGGCTTCTGGAGACAAGGTGCGGCAGTTTTGGCAGTCCTCTGTGCTGTGGGGTGGGCTCTAGCGACATTATGTGAAAGCTCGAAGCCCCACCGCAGTTCTACTGCCTCGATGCTGTGGCCTTCGGGAAAATGGCCACCGGAGGTGGAGGCTCCAAGATCTCGTCTCCGTCTCATTGCCGATATCTCAATCTGCGCATGCGCCGCATCCAGTGGCCATTTTACTGGAGGCCACAGCATCAAGGCATGGCAACAGTGCTGCAGGGGCTTTGGCTTTCACATAATGTCGCCGAAGCATCTCGCAGCACCGTGCACCCCCGAAACTGCCACACAATGTTGCCAGACCCCCCTGCAGCACTGTGCACCGCTGAAACTGCCTCACCATGTTGCCAGAGCCAACCACAGCACCGCCGAAGCTGCCTCACCATGAGGCTGGAGCCCACAAACTGCTGCATCAGGCTGGGATGGGAGAGAGATCATCGCCCTGCAGCGTCGGACCACCAGAAGAATCGCCCAACTCCTGCTTTCACCAGCGCTGCCGATCCACTCCGGGTAAGATGAATTCAAGACTGTAAGACGGACCCCCATTTGACGCATTATTTTTTTTCCTCCGTTTTCTTTCTGAAAATTTGGGGTGTGTCTTATGGTCCGGTGCGTCTTATAGTCCAAAAAATACGTTAAGTATTCTTACAGCACCAGAAGGCTATAGGTCATGCATGCACTGCAATTAATATAAAAAGAAAGCCATAGAAAAAATAGAAGCGGAGGAAAAGTTTATACATTGTGACACTGTGACAAAAATGTGTAGCTCTATAGCTGCCTATAATGGTTACTGTAACTCACTTCCTGCAACCGACAACACAAAAATAAGATCAGGAGAAAATAACCCAGGCTTGTAAATTTGATTTAATTAGCATCAGGGCATAAATAATGTGTGAAATCTAGATATGACTTATTGGCGGTTAGTGTTGAGCGATACGATAATGCAAATATCGGCTATCGGCCGATATTAGCTCTATCGGCCTTTCGATAGTTCGTTTCGATATTTTCATCTTATCGAATACCGGAATCGGATTGTCACTGTCATGTCGTGTCGTCGTCGGTCTGTCTGTCAGGTCCGTCGGTCGGGTCTGTCAGGAGTCAGCGGCACTTACCTGGCAGAAGATCTCCGGCGGTCACGGCCTGGACTGCTTCATGGCCGCCATCCTCTTCTCCCCGGCGGTCACATGCAGTTTCTCGCGATAACTGCAGTGACTGCTGGGTAATCCCGGCCGTAAAGCAGTCAGTCCGATGACGTCACCGCCGGGGAAGCAGGTAATCAGCTGTGCTGCGCCGGGATGACAGGCTCTGCCTGTCATTGCGATGTAGCAGAGCTGGATCGTCGTGGGACTGTCGTTACTATGGACTGCGTCGGACAGGTGGTATACTGTTGGTTTGTTTTTTTTCTTTTTTTACAGGAGATCGATGGCGTCGCAGGAATGAGAGTACAATAAAAGAAATGAAAACTGTGTTGTCTCTTTTATTTCATTAAAATACTTTTTTCTTGCTTTGTCTTTTTTTTATGCATTTAATAACTTTGGGATTAATAATGGATCGGTGTCTTATTGACGCCTCTCCATTATTAACCGGGCTTATTGTCACCGTGCAATCAACAGTGACATTAACCCCTTATTACCCCGCTTGCCACCGCTACAGGGCAAGTGGGAAGAGCCGGGTAAAGTGCCACAATTGGCACATCTTTTGATGCGCCAAATGTGGGGCTGCTGTAGCCTGGTATTATCAGGCTGTTGAGGGCCAAAATCCATGGGCCTTGACAGTCTTTTAATACCAGGCCGCAGCAGTCTGCATTTTACTTGGCTGGTTAACAAAAATAGGGGGACCCCTACGCCGTTTTTTTTCGAGGGGATCCCCTATTTTTGTTAACCAGCCAAGCTAAGCAGACTGCTGTGGCCTGGTATTATCAGGCTTGCAAGGTCCATGGATATTGGATCCTTACCAGCCTGAAAAACCAGGCCTCAGCGGTCTGCTTCATCTGGTTGGTTAACAAAATTAGGGGGGACCCCACGCCAATTTTTTTCGAGGGGATCCCCTATTTTTGTTAATCAGCCAAGATATGCAGACTGCTGTGGCCTGGTATTATCAGGCTGGCAAGGTCCATGGATCTTGGCTCCTTAACAGCTGAAAATCCAGGCCTCAGCGGTCTGCTTCATCTGGCTGGTTAACAAAAATAGGGGGGACCCCACGCCAATTTTTTTTCGAAGGGATCCCCTATTTTTGTTAACAGTTCCCTCTGACGTCACTGATTGTGTCCCTGGCTGACCTGAAGTGAAAGTGGAAAGCAATCAATTAAGCTTTCCACTTCCTCTCCTGTCAGCCAGGAGAGGAACTCATTCATTTGGGGGTTTACTGTGAGGCTGCAGCATTAGCTGCGGTCCCTGCAGTAAACATTAACCCTTTCTGAAGGATTACACCGTGGGACCTGACTGTACATCGGATTGGTAAGAATAATTTTGCTTTATTATTTTATTTTTATTACAGGAAATGGTTTTAGCAGGAAAATAAAATATGGTCAAAAACTGTGTGATTATTTCATTAAACTTCTTTTTTATTAAAAAGTGTGTGTTTGATTTTTCTTTCATACAATAGGATTAATAATTGATAGTTGTCTAATTGACAGCTCTCAATTATTAACCTGGCTTAAAGTGACCTTTCAATTGCAAGGTCATTTTAACCCCTTATTAACCCATTCGCCACCGCTACAGGGCAATGGGAATAGACGGGCAAAGTGCCAGAAAGGGCAAATCTAATTAGAGATTTGCCCTTTCTGGGGTGTCTGGGGGCAGATGTTAGTAGCCGGGGGGGGCCAAAAATAATGGTCCCTCTCTGGGCTATTATTATCTGCCCCCACTCACTGGCTTTGTCTGTCTGGTTGCGAAAATAGGGCGGGAGCCCACGCATTTTTTTTCAGCAATTTTACACCTCATATATATATATATATATATATATATATATACATGTCTACATGTCATGAATTTGTGACACATATATATATATTTATATTTATAGTTCATACACTTCTACATAGTATAATAGCCGCTAATTCAATTGCCGGCTTTTGTGAAAATGCAGAACCCGACATGAAATGACACTTGGTTTACATAGAGTTAACCATGTCTTTTCATGTAGTTTGATATCTGATTTGCACAAACAATTACATGAGTGTAAGTGTGCAAAATTTCACACCTGTAGGGGTTAATTAAAGGTGTAAATTCGTAGCAAAAAAGTCCGTTTTTTTTACAACGAATTTACACCTTTAATTAACCCCTACAGGTGTGAAATTTTGCACACATAGACTGATGTAATTGTTTGTGCAAATCAGATTGCAAACGACATGAAAAGACATGGTTAACCCTATGTACACCAAGTGTCATTTCATGTCGGGTGCTTCTGTCTTTTCACAAATGCCGGCTTTACCCGGCAATTGAATCAGAGGATATTTTACTATGTAGAAGTGTATAAACTATACATATATGTATATATATATGTCACAATGACATGTATATATATATATATGTATTCTATGTGTGTATATTTAGTGTTTACAAGGAAATAAAGGTTTTTTTTAGTTGCGATATTTTGTTCCCATAGACTTACATTGGACTTCCGCAATCGAATCGGATATCGACGATATTTAGTGCTATCGGCGATACAATTTCGATACGATATTTTTAGATATCGAGTAATATCGCTCAACACTATTGGCGGTGCTTAAGGACTGGAATTTAGTAACACTGCCAATTTTATGGCAATTATTTCTTATAAAAAATGGAAGAAAAACAATCTGAACAAATAGTGGACCCACCTGTTGGACACATCTTATTGAATGCTAACAATTAGCTGTAAACACCAGTACTTTGTCAAAACAAAATAAAGAATAAATTAAATTTTGGACGTCCACAGCACATTTACTAATATAGTGGAATAAACCATGATTGTCTTTAATACTGACAACACAAACCTTTAGACATTCACTGCTATTAAAAGGAGGGCAGACAAGACTAGAACCCAGAATCATGGCACCTACAGCAGTCTTTGCGCACTCATACTTGGTGCAGTTAGAAATCCATAAATCGTCCACCTATAAGACAAATCAAAATAAGAAAGTGAACATTTTTTTAGTTGCTTAGCTAACAAGGATTGTTATTATGTTTACTATATAGGTAAGTGATGTATAGTATACACTGCATGTAAAAAATAAAACTTGTGTAATGTGATATAGTTGTTTTAAAGTGAATAACCATCATTACACACTAGAGTTAAAAAAAATAATAATAATAAAAAATGTATATTTTTAGTATATTTAAATAACAGTTTATGGATGATGGATGGCACTGGATATGTTGGAAGATGTTTCTACCATATAAGCTAATGGAAAAAAACTACTAGTACCTCCAATGATTGGATCAAGTGCACCTATACAAGTCTGTGTACTCGCACAGAGACAATGGAGAATATGGAGAAATTAAATTCTCCATCTTCTCAGAATCTGTGATATGATTCTGATTAACTCCATATAAAGTTTAGCTGATCTAGAAGGTTTTTCCTGCATTTAACAACATTTTACAGAGACACATGCAAAGTACACACACAGAAATGTGTGCAGACTATACACACAGGCTTTCTGACAGAGTGCTCAGATAGAGAGATGCATGCAGATTGCACACACAGGCTTTTGGCACAGTACTCACACAGGCACGGGTGCAGAGTACACACACAAGCTTTTTAGCAAAGTATTCCCACAAATAACTACAGAGTACACATACAGACTTTTTGGCACAGTACAGTCATGGACAAAAGTTTTGAGAATGACACAAATATTAATTTTTACAAAGTCTACTGCTTTAATTTTTCTAATGGCAATTTGCATATACTCCAGAATGTTATAAAGAGTGATCAGCTTAACAGTAATTACTTGCAAAGTCAATATTTGGCTAGAAAATGAACTTTATCCCCCAAAACACATTTCAACATCATTGCAGCCCTTCCATAAAAGGACCAGCTAACCTCTTTTCAGTGATTGCTCCATTAACACAGGTGTGGGTGTTGATGAGGACATGACTGGAGATCAATCTGTCATGATTAAGTAAGAATGACACCACTGGACACTTTAAAAGGAGGCTGGTGCTTGGCATCATTGTTTCTCTTCTGTTAACCATGGTTATCTCTAAAGAAACACGTACAGTCATCATTGCAATGCACAAAAATGGCCTAACAGGGAAGAGTATCGCAGCTAGAAAGATTGCACCTCAGTCAACAATCTATCGCATCATCAAGAACTTCAAGGAGAGAGGTTCCATTGTTGCCAAAAAGGCTCCAGGGCGCCCAAGAAAGACCAGCAAGCGCCAGGACCGTCTCTTAAAAGTGTTTCAGCTGCGAGATCGGGCTACCAGCAGTGCAGAGCTTGAGAATGGCAGCAGGCAGGTGTGAGTGCATCTGCACGCACTGTGAGGCGGAGACTCTTGGAGCAAGGCCTGGTCTCAAGGAGGACAGCAAAGAAGCCACTTCTCTCCAGAAAAAACATCATGGACAGACTGATATTCTGCAAAAGGTACAGGCAGTGGACTGCTGAGGACTGGGGTAAAGTTATTTTCTCTGATGAATCCCCTTTTCGATTGTTTGGGACATCAGGAAAACGCCTCATTCGGAGAAGACAAGGTGAGCGCTACCACCAGTCTTGTCTCATGCCAGCTGTTAAGCATCCTGAAACCATTCATGTGTGGGGTTGCTTCTCAGCCAAGGGAATCGGCTCTCTCACAGTCTTGCCTAAAAACACAGCCATGAATAAAGAATGGCACCAGAATGTCCTCCAAGAGCAACTTCTCCCAACCCTCCAAGAGCAGTTTGGCGATCAACAATGCCTTTTCCAGCATGATGGAGCACCTTGCCATAAAGCAAAGGTGATAACTAAATGGCTCAGGGAACAAAACATAGAGATTTTGGGTCCATGGCCTGGAAACTCCCCAGATCTTAATCCCATTGAGAACTTGTGGTCAGTCATCAAGAGACGGGTGGACAAACAAAAACCTAAAAATTCTGACAAAATGAAAGCATTGATTGTGCAAGAATGGACTGCTATCAGTCAGGATTTGGTCCAGAAGTAGATTGAGAGCATGCCAGGGAGAATTGCAGAGGTCCTGAAAAAGAAGGGTCAACACTGCAAATATTGACTTGCTGCATTAACTCATTCTAACTGTCAATATAAGCTTTTGTTACTCATATGTCTGCAATTATATTTCTGTCTGTGATAAAAACATCTGTCAAACACACATAAAAACAGAGGGCAGCAGATCATGTGAAAATATAATATTTGTGTCATTCTCAAAACTTTTGGCCATGACTGTAGACCCAGGGGGCCGTCACTACAAAGGGTCTCACATGCAAGTCCATGTGATGGGCTTATGGAATATGCTTCATTCTTTGAGCTAAAGGCAAATGTTTAAGGGGGAGGGAGAAAAATACGCCACATGTTTAGTCAGACAGTTGTTGGAGTAAAGTTGAAGAGAGAGGATCGAGGATGACGTCCTAGAGGACATGTATGGGTGACCTATGGAGTTTGGAGATCGGTTGCTGGCTGGGCTGAACACATATGCTACTGTTGAGGGATTAGTCGTTTGGCTTTCAGGAACTTTCTTAACTGGAACTGTTGCTGCTGGATGGGCTTTGGTTGTGTTACCTGTCATTTGAAAGAGCCTGGACTGTGACTGGTGGGAGATACAAAATCTGTGGGCCAACCAAAAGTTGGGAGACAGTAAGTATCGCTTGGTATGAGGGAAATGGGACCATCGGCCCCAGGGAAGAGATATTGTGTACTGAGGACATTGTATTTTGGCCATATACCTGGAGTTGTTGTAATAACATGGACGTATGGAGGTGCAATCTTTCTAGCTGCGATACTCTTCCCTGTTAGGCCATTTTTGTGCATTGCAATGATGACTGCACGTGTTTCTTTAGAGATAACCATGGTTAACAGAAGAGAAACAATGATGCCAAGCACCAGCCTCCTTTTAAAGTGTCCAGTGGTGTCATTCTTACTTAATCATGACAGATTGATCTCCAGCCATGTCCTCATCAACACCCACACCTGTGTTAATGGAGCAATCACTGAAAAGAGGTTAGCTGGTCCTTTTAAGGCAGGGCTGCAATGATGTTGAAATGTGTTTTGGGGGATAAAGTTCATTTTCTAGCCAAATATTAACTTTGCAAGTAATTGCTGTTAAGCTGATCACTCTTTATAACATTCTGGAGTATATGCAAATTGCCATTAGAAAAAGTGAAGCAGTAGACTTTGTAAAAATTAATAATAATAATCTTTATTTTTATATAGTGCTAACATATTCCGCAGCGCTTTACAGTTTGCACACATTATCGTCGCTGTCCCCGATGGGGCTCACAATCTAGATTCCCTATCAGTATGTTTTTTTTGGAGTGTGGGAGGAAACCGGAAAACATATTTGTGTCATTCTCAAAACTTTTGGCCATGACTGTACATCCCTATCCACACAATAGCCCTAGGGCTGAGAGTACAATGGCTTGAGACTTTGAGATATAGATGAGATTAATAGAATGATTTCTTTACATTTACATTTAGCAATCTCCTGTATGGCCTTAGGTACATAAGATCCAGCCTGCACACCTTCCTCTGCTTACTGTCACTGAATGGAAACATTGATTCCTGAGGCTAAACTGACTAGCAAGTAAATCACAAATAAAACACAGCAAGCAAATCTGTAATAAATTAAAATAATAATAACGCAACTGGTGCTCCGTGCTGGAAAAAGTCTGCATTTTGTAGAGCTGTGCACTCTGTTGTACGTTCATTAATCCTATAGTCTTTAGTAAATGGCCAACTCCTCACAGTTATCAAGAATACATCCTCACATAGTTTTCTATTAAATAAAATATTATTTAAATAAATAATTTAAAACAGCTAAAGCAGACAGCTGGGAGCTGGTATTCTCAGGCTGGTAAGGGGCCATGGATATTGCCCCCTTCCCCAGCCTAAAAATAGCAGCCCACAGCCGTCATAGAAAAGGCGCATCTATCAGATGCGCCAATTCTGGCGCTTTGCCTGGCTCTTCCCACTTGCCCTGTAGCAGTGGCAAATGGGATTCATATTTGTGGGGTTGATGTCAACTTTGTATTGTCCGGTGACATTAAGTCCATGGCTTAGTAATGGAGAAACGTTTATAAAACAGCTATCCATTACTAATATTATTGTTATACTGTAAATAAACACACAGGCAGAATAAAGTCCTTTATTTGAAAGAAAAAAAACACACTTTTCCTTTTTTATTTAAAAATAGCAAACATAGTAATACTCACCTAACGCCCATTACATTGAAGCTCTCGTCTCCTGTAATAAAACCAAAATAAATCTAATAGATGTGCCTTTTCTGGGCAGGTGCGGGCTACTATTTTTAGGCTTGGAGGGGCCAATATCCATGGCACTTACCAGCCTGAGACTAACAGTCCCTGGTTGTTTGCTTTAGCTTGGATGGTTGTCAAAAATGTGGGGGACACCATGCAGTTTTTTTTTATTATTTATTTAAATAATTAATTAAAATAAACAGCATGGAGACCCCTCTATTCTTGAAAACCAACATTACTAAAGCCGACAGCTGGGTTGCAGCCCACAGCTGTCATTTTTGACTGGCTGGTTATCAAAAATACAGAGTAACCAACACCAGGTTTTTTTAAATTATTTATTTAGAGCACAGGCTCCAGCTGATGAATACTCCTGTCAGCTGCTACCTGCTCTCGTTGTTATTAGCGGCAGCAGGCGTTGTCTGCTGAACCCAAACAGTAACATGGAATTCCTAGTGAACTCTGTGTTCGGAGTTCATGCCCGAACAGTAGGTGTTCGGTATGGACCCTAAACTTTACTGTTCGGGTTCGCCCATCTCTATACATAACTACAAGTATTATGTGTAAAATAAACCTTCTTCTGGAATCTTCATATGTACCTCTGTAGTCGAGTCAAGCTATCTAATGTAATCTTTTCTTATGAGTACTAGTACATAGAGACATCCACAAAACAGTGTCTAAAAAGCCCTACACTCACAGCGTATGTAAGGTTCTGTATATCTGTTTCTGAAACTCAGTTTGTTCGTCGGCCATTTTGCTTTCTGTTTTGCTGCAGCTATCTTGCCCTCAGTTAAAATGGAGTTTTCCAGCTTGTATGTTCCCGCCCTGATTCTCTCCGTTTGCTTCTTAAACAGCCACACCTGAGCAATCAGTGCTTCAGAATCTGGCCTGCAGTGAACCTGTGTTCTGACTCCTGAAGCCTTGGACTTTGTACTCCAGCCATTTCTACTGAGAAACTCTGGAGCTCTTGTGGACTCTGAACTCTGCTCTTGAAAGCCTCACGGTTGCATGGACTTGCGGTAACATAGAAGAAGATCTGAATCTGTTGTGGAGAGTTATTGATGAACTTAGATTACTTTGGCCTGCTGTGTCTCCTGCTTCTGTGTTTGCAACCTGTGTGTTTATTTTTGCCAATTTGTATGAAGCAATACAAGACTTTCTTTTTCAACCTGTGTCTCAAGTATTTTCATCGCACCCAAGCACAAGACGCTATATGAACTGTATCACATACATTACAAGATTCTGAAGCCAAACGTTAGTGTCTGCTGGGTCTGGAAAGGCTTGTCTGCTGTACTGTGGATATCGGATGTCCGGTTGTACTTTCTGTGATAACAGTGGTTGTGACTTCTCACAACCATTCCAGGTGAGCAATTCCCTTAAGTTTTTTTTCTGCAGAGTTATCACAGGTAAACACTATTGTTTTTTTTTCCTCTTCTCTTTTGTCTGCTGAAACTCTGGATATCAGATGTCTGGTTGAAAGCTTTCTGTGATGATAGTGGTTGTGACTTCTCACAACCATTCCAGGTGAGCAGTTCCCTTAAAGTTTTTTCTTTCTTCAGTGTTGCCACAGGTGAACACTATTGTTTTTTTTTCCTCTCCTCTTCTTCCAGTATCCTGTCTTAAAAGATCTGGAAAATGGAGGCCCGCATAAAGGAACTTTGTGGAGTGACTGATAATATCCTTGCAGATTTGCAGAATATAAAGACCCGTCTTACAAATCTTCAGGACCTAAATAATCACAATTTGCAAGTGGTTGGACAGACTACTCAGGATTTGCGAGCCAGGATTGAGGTTCTGGAGGGGCAAGTCCAGGCTCCTGCCATGGCCCGAGTTCTGGGATTCCCAAGTTGCCCCTTTTCTTTTTGGTGGTGAACGTGAAAAATTCAGGGGATTTGTTAATCAATGTAATCTTTTTTTTTCTGCACATGCTTCACAATTTCCTACTGAACGATCTAAGGTGCTTACTATAATTATGTTGCTTACCAACAAGGCTTTGATATGGGCAAACCCTCTGATTGAGACTGAGGATGATTGTTTGAATCACCTTGATGACTTTATTTCAGCCATGGGGCAGGTGTTTGATGACCCCAATCGAGGTGCAACAGCTGAAGCAGCCATGTTAGCTTTGCGCCAAGGTAAGCACTCAGTAGCTGAATATGCCTTGGATTTCAGGAGATGGGCCCTTGATACCACCTGGGACAATTCCGCCAAAAATCTATTTTTCGAAAGGGGTTATCCCCACTAATTAAGGATGAACTTGCTCGTGCCGACCCTCCCACTGCGTTAGGTGACTTTATTAACTACTGCATCCGTATTGATACTCGTTTAACTGAACGCAGGCAAGAGAGATGGTTCGAAAGCAATCGTACTAACCTTTTCCTACCTTCCTCTCCAGCTAAGGAACCTTTGAATAGGATTACACGGGAACCTGAACCTGAACCCATGCAGGTAGACTCTTTACTACGACGGGTTAGTGATGCACGCAAGGAACATCGTTTTAAGGAGAATCTATGTTTTTACTGTGGTAAGTCAGGGCACTTTATTATTAACTGTCCCAGCCGTTCTCGCAAGACTACTGCAGCACTCATTCATTGTGAGTGTTGCGAGAGGGGATCTGTCAGGTCCGAGCCTCAGGCTCCAGAGATAGCTGCCGCAACAGATCTTGATTTCTCGGACTTAAACTCCGTTACCTCTGAGGACGTTGACTGTGTAAATGCTGCCATCTTTCAAGTTTCCTCAGCGGTGTCCCAGCTGAGTTGTAAGAAAAACAATTCTCACTGTTTTCTTTCCATCAAACTCTGGGTTGACTCAGCCTGGGTGTCTAGCTCTGCCATGATCGACTCAGGTGCAAGTGGAAATTTTATGGATGTCTCCTTTGCTCTAAAACAGGAATACGTTCAGTGAAGAAGGCTGCTCCCGTACAGATGGAAACTGTGGATGGCTCCCTGCTGACCTCTGGACCAGTGGATCAGGAAACAGAGCCTTTAAAGGTTCTTATGGGTAAAGGTCATCAAGAGAAACTGTCCTTTATGCTTATCTCTTCTCCTCACTTTCCCATTATTCTAGGGCTACCATGGTTGCAGGCTCAGAATCCTACCATTAACTGGGAGACTAAGGAATTACACTTCCCAGAGAAACAGATGAGTCAAAAAATTTCAGCTTGCTCTGTTCCTAAAGGAACCATGTCAGTCCCTGAATTACCAGCTGTATACCAGGACTATGTGGATTTATGTGACAAGAAGAACGCTGACCAGCTTCCTCCTCACCGTCCATATGATTGTCCAATTGAATTATTGCCTGGAGCAGAGATACCTTTTGGTAAGATCTACCCCTGGCGGGGCCCGAGCTGAAGGCTTTAAAAGAGTACATAGACGAAAATCTAGCCAAGGGCTTCATACGCCCCTCTTCATCTCCTGCAGGGGCACCCATATTCTTTGTAAAGAAGAAAGATGGATCCCTGAGACCATGCGTAGACTATAGGGAACTTAATAAGGTTACTATTAGAAACCGTTATCCATTGCCTTTAATCCCTGAGTTATTGGAGAGAGTGCGACATGCTAAAATTTTTTCTAAACTAGATCTTCGTGGGGCCTATAATTTAGTCCGTATTAGACCTGGGGATGAATGGAAGACTGCATTCAGGTCACGCTATGGACACTTTGAATATCTGGTTATGCCTTTTGGTCTGAGTACCGCCCCAGCCACTTTCCAACACTTGGTGAATGACATCTTCAGGGATCTCCTAGATACATTCGTGGTAATTTATTTGGATGATATTTTAATTTTTTCTAACTCCACAGAGGAACATCATGGACATGTGAGAATGGTCTTGGAACGTCTAAGACAAAATCATCTTTACATCAAGCTTGAAAAGTGTGAATTCCATAAGACCGAAATTCAATTTCTGGGGTATGTACTGTCTACACAAGGAATTAGTATGGATGGAAGTAAAACCCAAGCCATCAATGATTGGCCAAGTCCTAGAAATGTGAAGGAGGTACAGCGCTTCATCGGGTTTGCAAACTTCTATAGACGTTTCATTAGAAATTTCTCTGAGGTAGTGTCACCTATCACCCAACTTACCCGGAAAGAGTCTAAGTTCTCCTGGACTCCCCAAGCCCAGGAAGCATTTTCCCGTCTAAAAGATAAATTTACCACTGCACCTATTCTAGTACATCCCAACCCAGAGCTTGCCTTCATAATAGAGGTGGATGCTTCAGACTGTGCCGTGGGAGCTATACTCTCTCAGAGAACAGGTGAGAAGAATGTCTTGCATCCCTGTGCCTTCTTTTCCCAGCAGTTGTCTTCGGCTGAGAAGAACTACGATGTGGGCAATAGAGAGTTGTTGGCCATTATTGCCGCCTTCAAAGAATGGAGACACCTTCTGCAAGGAGCTGCACAGCAAATAGTCGTTCTGACAGATCATCGTAATCTTGAGTTTATCAGGTCGGCTAAGTGCCTGACTCCTCGCCAGGCTCGCTGGAATCTTTTCTTAAACCAATTTAATTTTATTATTTCTTATAGACCAGGATCGCGCAATGGAAAGGCTGATGCACTCTCTAGGATTTACTCAGCAGAGACACGTCCAATTACTCCTCCTAAGACTATTCTTCCTGACTCTAGATTCCTAGGAGTGATTCATCATCAAGACCTAATTAAAGACATCAAGGAAGCATACCATGCGGATTCTTTTTTGGCTCAACCCCCAAGGGACGTAAGTCTTGTCTTTAAGAATGGTGTGTGGATTCTGGGACAACGTCTGTATATACCTGAAACAGTCAGATTGAGAGTATTGCAACTCATTCATGATTCCAAAATAGCCGGGCATAGAGGAATTCTAAAGACACAGGAATTTCTTTCTCGTTTCTTTTGGTGGCCCACTTGTAGGAAGGATGTTTTGGATTATGTCACTTCGTGTGAGGTTTGTGCAAGATGCAAAACACCTCGCTCTTCACCAACTGGTCTGTTACAGCCTCTTCCCACCCCGTCCCGCCCGTGGGGATCCATTTCTATGGACTTCATTGTCGAATTACCAACCTCTCAAGGGAAGAACACTATTCTAGTGGTGGTTGATCGTTTAACAAAGGCAGCTCATTTTATCCCTTGTGTCGGCTTACCCACTGCAAAACAGACATCAGATTTGATGATTAAAGATGTGTTTCGTTTACATGGAGTACCGGATGAGGTTATTTCGGATCGAGGGGTGCAATTCACTTCTAGGTTTTGGCAAAATTTCTGTGCAGCATTGGACATTAAAGTAAACCTTTCTTCTGCTTTTCATCCCCAGACTAATGGACAAACCGAACGAACCAATCAAACCCTGGAGCAGTATCTCCGCTGTTTTATCTGCCACCTACAGGATGATTGGGTGGATCTACTTCCATTGGCTGAGTTCTCTTACAACAACTCTCAGAGTGCCTCCACTAAACAGTCTCCTTTTTTCTCTAATTTAGGTTTATCATCCTAATATTCTACCACGATTTCCCATAGAGAC
>JARQOD010000004.1:151170505-151233669 GCA_033576555.1 Oophaga sylvatica
AAAAAAACATGGGAACCCACATTGTTTTTTAAATTATTTAGTTTTTTAAAGTCTTACGGTGCAGCACTGAGCTCAGAGAGTTCACTGTAAGAAATTTCTCACAGTGAACTGTGGGGTACTCTCTGAGCTCAGTGCTACACCATGAGACTTTCTCACAGAGATCCCCGCAGTACAGCCAACCTGGGAACGCAGCCTCAGTGACCGGCAGTAACCTAGATGACATTGCTTCTAGTCACTAATGCTGTGCTCGCAGCAGCTCATTCCCCAATGGTTCTCAGCATGGATGGTCGAATCTTGCCACCATCCAGATTGAAAACTGTGTATCCCCCAGACATGGATTACAGCGTGGGACAGAACGATGAACAGGTGCGGGATATTGTTGTTTTTATTTTTGGTTTATTATAGGAGACGAGGGATTCAGTGGAATTAGGTGTTAGGTGAGTATAACTGTGTTTGTTATTTTTAAATAAAAATGTAAAATTGTGTTTTGTTTTATTTCAAATAAAATATTTTTTTTCTGGTGGCGTGTTTATTTACAATACAACTGTAAGATTAATAATGGATAGGTGTCTTATAGACACCTCTCCATTACTAAGCCGTGGGCTTGATTTACTGGACAAAACAAAGGTGACATCAACCCCACAAATATGAACCCCACTTGCCATCTCTACACGGCAAGTGGGAAAAGCTGGGCAAAGTGACAGAATTGGTGCATTTAATAGATGCACCTTTCCTGGGCGGCTGCAGGCTGCTATTTTTAGACTGAGGGGGCCAATATCTATGGCCCCTTACCAGCCTGAGAATACCAGCCCCCAGCTGTCTGCTTTAACTTGGCTGGTTGTCAAAAATGGAAGGGACACCACGCCATTTTTTAAAATTATTTATTTAAATAATTAAAAAATATGGAGTGGGGACCCCTCTATTCTTGAATACCAGCCTTGCTGAAGCTGTCATCTGAGGGTTGCAGCCCCCAGATGTAAGTTTTGCCTGGCTGGTTAACTAAAATAGAGAGGAACCCACACTGCTTTTTTTAAAAAATTATTTATTTGCAGTGCAGGTGCCGGCTGATGAATGCTTCCATCAGAAGCTCCTGATCTTGCTGTTATTAGCGGCAGCAGGCGTCGGTTGATGGGAGCAGTAGTCCCTTCAGCAGACACCTGTGACCGGAGGTAAACTTTATGCCTCCGATCACAGCTGTGGGCTCACGCTGTCATTTTACAGCGAGGGAACCATGGCTGTCTTACCGGCGGTGATGATTTTACCGCCGATCAGAAGCAGTGTTTGCCATGCTGTCATGCACATGACAGTGTGGCAAACACTGACTGAGCCCCGCATTCAAGGGTGTGGGTTCGATTGCGGGTACTGTTCTGGTACCCAAACATTTTGTTACTGTTCAGCCGTACCCGTCGGACCTGAACATCCACTAGTCCGACCATCTCTCGAGGGACCACTTCACATTTTAAGTGACCTTTGGGGGCCTATATGTCAAAAAAATATCCACAAGTGATCCCATTTTAAAAACGTCATCTTTCAAGGTATGCAAAACTACATTAACATAGTTTGTTAACCCTTCAGGTGATTCACTGGAATTAAAGTGTAAACAAAAAATAAAACATTTGTTATTTTCCACAAAAATGTTACTTTTACCACAAGTGACCCTCATCTTGGAAACTACACCCCTTAAAGAAATCATCTGAGGGTGCAGTGAGCATTTTGGAATCCTCATGTGATTCATGAAATTATATATTATTGGGTTGTGAAAATTAAAAAAATATTTTTTTTATCAAAAATGTTGCTTTAGCCCCAAATTTTTCATTTTCACAATAGTAGCAGAAAAAATTGGACCATTCAATTTGTTGTGCAATTTCTTTTGAATAAAGGGATACCCTATATGTAGTCAAAAACTACTGTTTGTGCACGTTGCCGAGTTCAAAACGGAAGAAGTGCTACTTAAAATTGTAGTACTGTTTTGGCTGGAATAAATTGCGAATGCCGTGTCACATTTGAAGTGCCCCTGACATGTTAAAACAGCAGAAACCCCCCAGAAGTGAACTAATTTTGGAAAATACACCTCTCTAGGAATTCATCTTGGGTGTAGTGAGCATTTTAAACCCTCAGCTGATTCACAGAATTGCATAAATTGGGAAGTAAAAATGAAAAATTACCATTTTTTTCCACTAAAATGTTGCATTTTGGCCCCAAGTTTCTAATTTTCAAAAGGAATAATAGAAAAAAATGGTCAGTACAATGTGTTTGAAAAATACTTTTGAGGCACAGTGCAAAGCTCAGAAGGGAAGGAACATCATACTGGAGTTCAGATTTTGCAGCAATGGTTTTGGAGGGCCATGTCACATTGGCAAAAAAAGGGCAGCAGTAATTGGCTGCCCAGGTGTCAGAACTAATGCAGGATGCAGAAAACCCATGTAATAAAGATGTGGGAAACTCAGGTGCAAAATACTGATGAGACTATCACTCATAACCTACCAATTCATG
Source organism: Oophaga sylvatica (assembly GCA_033576555.1). Lineage (NCBI taxonomy): Eukaryota > Metazoa > Chordata > Amphibia > Anura > Dendrobatidae > Oophaga > Oophaga sylvatica. The sequence continues at coordinate 151,172,999 of JARQOD010000004.1, forward strand.
AATCGGGTGACTGCTTAGCAATAGCATTAAAATTGCTCACAAAAAAGGCTTGAATAGGGAGCTGGCCACACACAGGTAGTGCACAGTGTCTGGCTTACAGCCTATTGGTGTCGCACATACTATTAAACAATAGTGTGTCACAGAATTTTAAATAATTGGGCGGTGAAGAAAAAAATAATACACTTTTTCACTAAAATTTTCTGTTAGCTCACCATATTAGAGTGCAGATTTTGCTGGAATGCTCTGCAAGAGCCATGTCACATTGACAGAGCCCCTCAGGTACCAGAATAGCAGAAATCCCCTATAAGTGATCTAATTTTACAAACTACACCACTAAATGAATTTATCTAGGTGTCTAGTGAACATATTGACACTAGAGGTGTTTCACAGAATTTCATACCATTGAACAGTGAAGCAAAAAATAATTACATTACTACCAGAAAAATGTTGTTTTAGCCCAAGATTTCACATTTTCACATGGCAACAAAATCTGTTACACAATTTCTGCTGAAAGTGGTAATACCCCAACAGTACTGTTTGGCCACACGGCAGGGCTCCGGAGTTAAGGAGCGCTTTTGACTTTTGTAGCACAGATTTTTCAAAAATAGTCTGCGGACTCCATATACAGAGCCCCTAAGTGACAGAACAGCAGAATCCACCCTCAAGTGACCCCATTTTGGATATAACGCCCCTCTAGGAATTTATGTATAGGTGTTGAGACGATTTGGACTCCATTGGTGTTTCCAGAAACAAGCAGCAATGGATGTTGCTGAGTGAAAATTGCAAAATTTGCCATTGTAGTTCCCAGTACATTGTAGTACCTAATTATTTGTAGTGCCCATACCTTGTGCCCAGCTTGTGCTACTTGACACACACACCTCGTAAATTAAGTGGGCTTTCCTCGCTACAGTACTGACAAAGATTTGGTTTCTAACAGCGGTTTATGCCTTACTGCAGTTTTTGGGAGGCAAATTAAACAAATCAATATCAGTTCAAGAATATTTTTACACAGACCACTGTGCTGTATAAGTGACGACTTTATTCTTTGGGTCAGTACGATTACAGTGATACCAGATTTATATCAGTTATTTAGGTTTTACTACTATCACAGACTATGCTTTTTCTTTAAAGTTTTTGCATTGCCATACTTTGAGAGCTATATTTTTTCTTTATTTCTGTCGACAGTTATGTCACATACCGTTGAAATCAGAAGTTTACATACACTATATAACAAGACACATCTGCATGTTTTTCTCAATATCTGACATGAAATCAGAATAAACCTTTGACGTTTTAGGTCAATTAGGATTACCATAATTGTTAATATTTGCCAAATACCAGAATAATGAGAGAGAGAGAGAAAATGTTTTAAGGCATTTTTATTACTTACTGCAAAGCCAAAAGTTTACATACATTTCATTAGTATTTGGTACCACTGCCCTTACAGTAAATGACTTGGGTCAAATGCTTGGGATATCCTTCCACAAGCTTCTCACAATAGTTGGTTGGAATTTGGGCGTATTCCTCCTGGCAAAACTGGTGTAACTGATCCAGGTTTGTAGGTCACCTTGCTTGTACCTGCTTTTTCACCTTTACCCATACATTTTCAATAGGATTGAGATCAGGGCTTTGAGATGGCCACTCCAAAACATTGACTTTGCTATCCTTAAGCCACTTTGCTACCATTTTGGCAGTATGCTTCGGGTCATTGTCCATTTGGAAGACCCATTTCCGCCCAAGCTTTAAAGGGAGTCTGTCACCACTTTTTTGGCATATCATTTTAAAATATCATTCAGTTCAGTGCCAACTCTGCATTCTAACAGTACTTTTGATACCCCTCGACTCCCCATCTTTGATCAATAAATACTGTTTATATTCCTCCCTCAGTGTATGTCAATCAGCTCGTTCTGGTCCGATGGGCGGGGCTTATTGTCCATCTCTCCCCCCTCCTGTCTTGCTCTATGCATTTCTTTCTTGTAATTCCTGCGTTCACGTACTGTTACCGCTCGTGCGCATTCAAACGGTCTTTTGCACGTGCGCAGTACGCTTTGCCCAACTGTAGGCAAAGCATAAAATCAGTATTGCACATGCGCCGGCATACGCGATTGCGTTCTATGTATTGGAAGTATACTTTGTACCGGAAGTATACTTCCGGGCCATATAAAGCAATCACGTATGCTGGCGCATGCGCAACTACTGTTTTTCAACTTTGTCCACAGTTGGGCAAAGCATACTGCGGATGCGCGAGAGGCCATTTTAATGCGCACAACGCGGTAACTACGTGAACGCAGGATATTCACAGAAAATAATATACACAGCAAGCCAAGGAGGGGGGGTGGAGACGGACAATAAGCCCCACCCATCGGACCGGATCGAGCTGATTTACATACACCGCTGAAGGAATATAAACGGTATTTATTTATCAAAGGTGGGGAGTCGAGGGGTATCAAAAGTACTGTTATAATGCAGAGTTGGCACTGAATTGAATGATATTTTAACATGATGTGCCAAAAAAGTGGTGACAGATTCCCTTTAATTTCCTTGCTGATGTCTTGAGATGTTGCTTCAGTTTTGCCACATAATCTTTTCTCATGATGCCATCTATTTTGTGAAGTACACCAGTCCCTCCTGCAGCAAAACAACCCAATAACATGATGCTGCCACCCCTGTGTTTCACAGTTGGGATGCTGTTGTTAGGCTTCCAAGCTACTCCCTTTTTCCTCCAAACGTAAGGATCGTCATTATGCCAAAAAAGTTCAATTTTAGTTTCATCAGACCACAGGACATGTCTCCAGAAATTAAGGTCTTTGTATCTGTGTGCATTTGCAAACATTAATCTGGCTTTTTATGTTCCTTTTGGAGTAATGGCTTCTTCCTGGCAGAGTGGCCTTACAGCCCATGTTGATACAGTACTTGTTTCACTGTGGATATTGACACAATCTTACCAGCTTCCGCCATCATCTTCACAAGGTCTTTTGCTTTCGCGTTTGGGTTGATATGCACATGTCGGACTAAAGTACATTCATCTCTGGGACACAGAAACTGTCTCCTTCCTGAGCGGTATGATGGCTGGACATTCCCATTTTGTTTGTACTTGCGTATAATTGTTTGTACAGATGAATGAGGCACCTTCAGGTATCTTGAAATTGTACCCAAGGATGAGCCAGACTTGTGCAAGTCCACAATTCTCTTCCTAATACCTTGGCTGATTTCTTGAGACTTTCCTATGATGCTACACAAAGAAGCAGTGTGTTTCAGGTGTGCATTAAAATACATCCACAGGTGTGTCTTTAATTAACTCAGATGTTGCCAAAAACCCTTATCAGAAGCTTCCACACACATGACATCATCATATGCGCAGGCCAGAATTGTTTAAAGGCATAGTAATCTTAGTGTATGCAAACTTTTGACTTTGAGAAAAACATGCACATGTGCATTTTTATATGCTGTATGTAAACTTCTGATTTCAACTGCATATATAGTTATATAGGTTGAAAAAAGACCTATGTCCATCAATCTCAACCTTTCTCCATTAATTATACATTTTTTGTGTGGGCTTGTTATTTGCGGGATGAGTTGAAGTCTTTGTTGGCACATAACATTTTTTAATCACTTTGTATTCTGATTTTTGAGAGGCAGAATGAGCAAAAAACAGCAATTCAGAATTTTTTTTTAATACTGTTTGGTAAAAGTGATCAGACAGCCTTATTCATTTTTCAGGTCTGTACGCTTACAGCGATACCACATTTGTTTTTTTTAATGTTTTTCTGCTTTACATAATAAAAACAAAAAATATTGTTTTTCCATCACCATATTCTGCGAGCTAGAGCTTTTTTATTTTTTTGATGAATGACCTGTGTGGGGACTTGTTGACCTTTTTCGTGTTTTATTTCTTGTTTATTTGGTGATATGAAGAAAAAGCATATTTTTTTTGCCACATTTTTTATTTATTTTATTTTACCATGCTCACTGAAGAGGTTAACTAGTGTGACTTTTAAAAGTCTTATAATGCCTTTTATACCCTGTTCTTGTCATGTTCTGACAGGCCACCACAGCTTGCAAATCAGGAGTTCATTATTTGCCCTCATGCTGTCATGGCAACTACCTGACCCCTGTGATTGCGGGAGCCCCCTCCCTCTTCTAACCTTCTAAATGCTGCAATCCCTATTGATTTGGGCATTTAGAAACTTTAACAGTCAGTGGCGGACTTGACTACCACTTCTAAAGGTATGCCACACTAAACAATATCGCTAACGAGATCGCTAAAAAACGTCACTATTTAGCGATCCCGTTAGCGATATTGTTCAGTGCGGCAGCTTCCAGCGACGAGCTTCCTGCTGTGATCTCGCTCGTCGCTGGAATCGCTCCGGACCCTATTTCATCGCTGGCGCTCCCGCTGGGTGAGTATCTAATCGCTGTGTGGCACCTTTTCTTAGCGATTTAGCGGTACTTTTGTACCGCTAAAGTCGTTAAGAAGATCGCTAACGGCGATAGCGTCGTTAACTATATCGCTAAATGCGGCAGCATTTAGCGATATAGAAACAATCCCGCTAGCGATCGCATTAGTATGCGTCGTTATCGTGATCGCTAGCGGGATTGTTTAGTGTGGCAGTACCTTAAGGCCCTTTTAGAAATTGACCAAAGATCTACTAATAAGGGAACTGTTAGCTAAAGAATACAAACTAGTTTCTACAAATATTTTGATACTTTATATCTATATCTTACACAGCTCCCAATCAATCTGTTTTTATAACTATAAATAACTATAAATTCAGTCGAAGTATAATATATACAATAAAAACATTAATCATATTTTTATTTGTTTTAACGTATTGAGAATAGTAAAATTTATTTTGCTTTTTCATATTTTTCTTTTAACAAGGTTTCCTGTATGTGTTATCTTTACAGTGTGGAAGGTTGCATTCCATATTGCCCAAATCATATGATTCTCGATGAAGTTACCCTCAAATGTGTCTATCCAGAAGACTGTGAGTTTCCTAGCATATTACAGTTTCTGCACTATATAATTTAGCTATAATGGTACTAATGTTATTATTACTAATAAAGAAGTTTGATTTGGCTTATAAATGTTTATGCTTTATAGCTCAACAAATGTGACTTACACCACTGTATGTCACATTTGTTGAACTATAAAGCATAAACATTTATAAGCCAATACAAACTTCTGTAAATTGAAGCTCATGGGCCCCACTGCAAAATTTCCAACAAAGGTGCCATTATCACTAGTCTGATGACTTAGATTCAGTAGCGCAATGGTTCCTATTTTTGTACTCATCTATTTTAACACAACAATAAATAATATTAGATATAGTTCCATCATTGGACATTTCATTGATACATACATATGTAAACTATAATTTTATTGACATTATGTTTTATTTTTTTAAGGTGTCCCAGCAAAATCAACTGTTTTACCTTTTACAACAAAGCCGACAAAAATCAGCCAAGCCCCAACAATGTCTAGTACTACAGTAGAATCTCCAACAATGACACCTTCAACGTACCTAGACATTTCTGATATTCCAACACCTTCAACAATACAATCATTAATGGAGAGAAAAACCACCCTCCAAGCACACATAAAATCTTCAATTACGAATACTTCAGACAAGTATGAGTCGCCTTTTAAACTGCTTACCAGAGACTTTGACCAAACAACACTAAATACTTATTCTATTAGCCCTTCACAGCAGACAACAAAAAGAACTAGTCCTGAAATGCGAGAAGGATCTTCAACTACTTCTGAAACATTCACATCTTCAAAAAAAGACACCACATCACCTCAAACAGTAACATCTTTGGCATCTCTGCACACAATACCTCCAAGAGAAGCTGTTGACACAACTAAGACACCCACAAGAATGTTAGGTCAGTTTTCACAAGGCTTGTTCCAGCTGACAACAAGGTCTGTTACATTGTTGCCATATTCATCCATGACAGAGAGTAGTACTGTTTCATCAGTAGCCACAGATACCTCAAGATTACCAACACTGCAATATTTATCTTCCCAAATGGAAACAAGCATGCCGTCTGTGTCACTTACCTCAAATGTGGTCACTATTCCTTTAAGTACTTCAATGAAACAAGTCCCTATCACATCTAGTACAACAACTCCTCAAGAGCTCCAAAGTAGCCAGTCACCCCAAACAACTTTTAAAATATCCGATGGGAAGCAATTAACCAGCATGTTGCTTCATACTACTGTATTGAATAAAACAGTTTCCGTCTTGCCTACATATACTACCCACATGACTATATCTGGAAGTCAACAAAGTCTACTGACTTCACCATCATTTCATCGGTCTTCAGCACTTACTCGAATACTTACAACTTCTATTCCTACATTAACGTCTACCGCAGATCGACATCAAACAACAAAATCTGTAATACAAACAAAAATGAAAGAAGAACCTTCAACCCTATCAACAAGTGTTTTGACATCTGAAAAAGTCCTTGTAACTTCCACCTCTGGAAGTACCTTTAAAGTGTCTACAACTCCATCTGCAATAGGTCAAACAATGGCACAGAGGTCAAGCACACCATCAGATCTGCAAAACACCACATTGACTACAGACATGGCGTTACATTAGAGTCAACTAAGCCAACAATTACACCTAGAACAAAAGACTATACAAAAATGTCCATTAAACACACAACTTTATCTACTGCAACACTAATCCAGACGCCACCTGTAACTCTCAGCACTAAAAAATTCCCCAAAACTACAGAGCCCCCATTCAAGACTTTAACTACTATTAAAGAACCTTTGGGAACAAGCTTTCCAACACAAGACACTCCAACTAGTAGTTTGGAAACTAGATCAACAAAGCATTCAGTTTTAACCATACAGTCATTTGGCACAAGTTCATCTATTAGTCCTTTTTTAAAACCAGATGGAGCTATTAAAGTAACTACAAGTATTTCTTCCACTTCATTGCCCAGAGAGAGTATGTTTACAACTTTGTTGCCTTCTAAAACTTTTGACGCTTCCTCACATATGTATGGAAAAGTAACAGATTCAACCACTAGCTATTTAGAGAGGTATACAAATGCTATCTCAAGTACTAAACATTTGGTGACACCAACGGAACTTACAACTAAGACTGCCACTACAGAGTCATCAACCATACTATCTACCATTGGGACCATCAACGGGACAACCTTGAGTGCTACTGCTTTTCACGAAACAACAAAAACAGTCGATGTCACTCACAGTTTGTTGAGCACAATAAAAGAAGAAAAGCCATTACCACTATCTGTACAAGCTATAAAAGAAAGCACCATAGGCATTACCCAACCAGCATATTCCTCTTTAGTAACTAATAAGACATTGACTTACATGTCTGACATTCCTTCAGTGGAAATTTTGGAGCCCATGTCAAATGTCACAGAACCAGCACAGTTGGGAACCACACAATCAAGACATACGTTATCTGATTCATCTGTTTTGCTCTCTACCACTGAATCCTTGAGCTCAGAAACAGCAACGGAGTTTATGGCAAATCTTACAGCGTCAGCAGATTACTATTCATTTGGAACCATGGTGCACACTAGCAGTTCCTCAGAATGCATGGTGGGTGATATATACTACTACAAATATGAAAAGTCTGTACATTTATGGCATTTCCTGATGTTTGCTGTAAACATTTAATTAGGATTAGTTGTTTGTAGCCTTAAAACTAAAATTAAATTGGTTTACTTAATCTTTTCTAATGCTGGCACTTTTCGTGGTGTTTTTATTGCCTCTGTCTACGCCCCAATTCATCTAAGAGTTTATGCCAGAAAACTGGTGTAAAAAGCTTTGAAAAGTGTCAAAATTGTTGGGCAATGTGAGGCTGCCCAAATTTTATTCAGTTTTCACACCATTTTCAATTAACTCAGGCAAAGTGGGTGGAGCTAGAGTAGGACAGGGTTGTGACAGGGTGTGGTGACCCTCATTTATCAAATTCATGACGCGTGGTGGCATACCTTATGCAACAAATCTTACTCCAGTGGTTGACTGGAGTAAGATTTGTGGCAAGGTACATTAAGAAGTGCATGACACTTTGCGCCTCTTAATGGATGAGATCTCTCACACATTACCTCAGCACCTCAGAAAAGACCATTGTGAAAACTACTAGTCTTGATGAGTCGTCTCTAAAGTTTTCATTGACATTCTTCGACAGTCATAGGAGGGCTTGTTTCTTGCAGGACAAACTGTAGTTTTGAATGCCACCATTCAATTTATCATCTAACCTACTGAAAAAAAAACAGAACAAACATTGTTAGTGGGAAGTAGTGAAAAATAAAATCCCCAGTTCTGCATTATTGTCCAGGTTTCTTTTTTGCGGTGTTTACTTTAGGACACGCCACCTTTATTGTATGGATACTATGGCAATGTTATATTAATAAAAAAAAATCTCGGTTCTGTTTTTTTGTAGTCAGACCTGTAATGGTCATTGATACCATTGGGCACATTGAAAATTTTGATTGAGACAAAATGAAGAACAGTTGTTTGCTTTTTGTTAAGGCTTTGATGTTAAACTTAGACCCACAGGCCAAATTTGGCCTGCAATAAAATACCAGATGTCTACTAGATCTGGCCAGCCGGTAGACAGGTTGTGCACCGCTAATACTACAAATCCTTAGTTTCCAATCTGGTACACTCTATGGTTCCTCCAAAGCTGTTTACAACACGCCCCATAAAGTGCTCCTCAGCTATGATGCATTCACCTGAATCAGAAGTTCCCTCTTCTCCCTACATCAGCGCACACTCCCCTTGTGCTCTCCCATACATTTCGGCACACATACCACCTACTGCCCTCTATCTCTTTTACAAGCTAGTCCCATTCCATGTTTTATTTTATTGCTCTATTTCATCATGTGTTCTTCATTTTGTTTTTTTACACTACTATCCTTTCCATATGTATTGCGATCTTTTTCACTCCATACCATCTTAACTCTGTGAATATTATTGTTATAGTTTTGTATATTTGCTTCAAGATGTTTTCTACTTCTCCATATTTCCTTCTATTTGAGAGTCACCACACCCTTTACATTCCCCTTTATACTGCTGTCTACCACCCCCACAAACCTTATTTCTCCTGCAGTACTGAGGTTCTCCCTACCTTAGACAGATTCTCCCAACCCATTTTTTCACCTCCATTCACCTCCTTTTTTGTCAATATTAAGGTTTGCCCGCAATATCAATATCAAGGTTGGCACGTGACTTTGTCCAAGTTTTAATTTTGTCCTACTATTTATTTGATGAGTTTGAAATCCTTGTTTAAGGCATTCAATGTCTGGGCTAAAAAAAATACTTAATTAGTTTCTACTTTGACAGATCTGGTGATACTCATTATTTTTAATTATTTATTTATTTTCATTAAAACTTGCTAAAACGTGGATATTAGCATTTACATATATATACATTTATATTTTGAAACTATTTTAAATGTTTTTAGTCCTATTTAACGGAATTCTGAAATTACCAAAAACTCAGTGTAGCTGGTTGGCTTGAATTGCAGCTCCGCAGAGAAAATTAAGTTGTGCACTGTGTAACGGCTCTCTCCCAGTATACTATGCTCGGTGTACTATGAGTGTGGCTGTAATCACGCCCAGATACTTTGAGTGACAGCTCATTCTACAGACTCATTGCAGGCAGGTTGTCACTCAAAGCTACATGGGTCTTAATGCTATTTACTTGCAGATTAACTACATTGGGCTTTTATCTGTTTCAGGACGTATAGTGAAACTTATAAATATTAAATGCAATTTATGAATAATGCAGAATATTACTACATGTTTAATATATTTTTCTTTCACAGCCAAGGTATATTGAGCCACTGGATCCATGCAGTCAGTATGTTTGTATCAACATGGGATGGATGTTATATAATGTATCAAGTAATTGTCAAAAAAATGTGGAGAAACCCGATTGTGGCTTCCGTGGGATGCCTGTCCAAGTGAACAGTGACAGCTGCTGCCCAGAATGGGAATGTCCTTGTAAGCTCTTTTTTGAATAATTTAGCATTTAGTGTTTTCAAGCATATTGCTAACAATTTGTGGTACTTTGGTGTGTGCTACTGTACAGAAACTTGCTATGACATTATAGTGGCCACTTTTCTCGTGTTATGCTACATATTGAAATAAATAGAAATATAAAGGCCCCAATTAATCAAAGTGTTTATTCTAGAAATCTGGTGTAAAAAGAAGTCCCAATCTTTTTGCGCAACAGCGACTTTTGGAGTTTTCACACCATTTTCAGTCAGTTCCTCCAAAATGGGCAAAGCTGGGTTGGGCGAGCTGAGATATGGCAATGTCTGCTCATTATTATTATTATAGATTTTTATAGCGCCATTTATTCCATGGCGCTTTACATGTGAAGAGGGGCAAATATAGACAAGTACAGTAAACATGAGCAATACAGGACACACACAAGTACAGAAGGAGAGAGGACCCTGCCGGTGAAGGCTCACAATCTACAGGGGATGGGTGAGGATGCACTAGGAGAGAGTAGAACTGGTCGTGCGGTGGTTCAGTAGACTGATGATCACTGCTGGTTGTAGGCTTGTCGGAAGAGTGGGTCTTCAGGTTCTTTTTGAAGGTTTCCATGGTAGGCGCGAGTCTGATGTGTTGGGGTAGAGAGTTCCAGAGTATGGGAGAGGCACGGGAGAAGCTTTGTATGCGGTTGTGGGAAGAAGAGATAAGAGGGGAGTAGAGGAGGAGATCTTGAGAGGATCGAAGATCTAATTCCTGAAGATTTTGTGGCATATCTCACATCACTAATCTTAATCCAGACAGGAGTAACATTCCTGGTGAAGCGTTTGAATCATTAAGAGGTGTGCGCGAGGCGACCTTGGACTCCACCATGCTCCCATCAAGTCTAGAGTGAACAATGCCAGTTTTAATGAATCGGTGCCAAAGTCTGTGTCTTACAGTCTTGTATGCACTGCAATGCCTGGACTGACTGTGGGTGTCTGAGCCCAAACTAACTGCTTCATATGCACACATGGGGCTGTTAGTTTGGATTTAGGCCTTGAGGACTTTATACAGGCCTATGAAGAAGGTTTTATATTGCTAGCCGTCATTTTTTGTTTTGTTTGAAGCATATTGTATATGTGAATTAAGATGCATGATTGGGTAGCTGAAAGCCAACACTTTATCATCTCCAAAGTCATTGAAAATTTCCTTCCTGCCCCTGGTTACAATAAGAAGAACAGCTTTAAGTGCACCTCTCAGCTCATAACTAAATAGTCACAGTTTTTTTTAACCAACAACACTTAGATCAACATTACAAGTGAATATAAGAAACTTTGCAACATATCTTATCGGAGAAATATGCTTCTTTCTCCACTACTCTATGAGCTACCTCTTCTTTTCTCCCCACCTCCTTAGCTCATGATTTACTCTGAAAAATTGCTAAAATCCTTAAAACTAGATAGAGTGCCAGCTCACTAATAAGTCTGATTACAGATGACTATTAAAGTCTATAAAAGGGGGAAGACAGGAGCAAAGAAGAACAGACAAAAGGGAAGCTGCAGCTTTCTAGCAAGTGCTTATGTTAACCCAGAGCTTGATTCATAGCTACACTGCTTAGTACTGCTGCATAATGTCCTTGATACTGTTGATTTTAAATATGAACTAATACCTATTTAGGTCTATAGAGGGAGGGTCAGTAGCAAAGTAGAACAAACAATAAGGATGGCTGCAGGTTTCTATCAAGTGTTTATCTCATCCCAGAGCTGGAGTCATAATTACACTGCTCAGTACTGCTGCATAATATCTTCGATACTGAAGACACTTTTGAATATGAACTACATAGAGACGGGGATGCATCATGATTCTGTGTATTGTGCATAGGAGACATCATAGCAGCTAGTCTCCACCCATTACCGCAGGTACAACTGCAAATTGGAGACAGAGCATGCAAAGAGGAGAACAATTCAGGATACAGGTTATATAATAACTAGAAACAGTGCTATTTCTCATGTCACACACATGATAGGCTATTCTGAACAATCACCTAAAATTACGGGTACGCTTTAACATTAATTTTAGTTTGCAAAGTGGAGCCTAAACAATTATCAAAAATGTAACACTCGACAGTCTAATAAATGTCTTTGCTTCTCCACATTTTTTTTTACTGGGATATAAAAGATTTTAAATGCACAGTTTCGAAAAGGCACATCTGAGCATGTGGCAAAATCTCTAAATGTTTTATGACCCTTCTCACTTTGAAATTTGTAAATGGACTAGAAGGTGGTTGCTGTCATGTAATCATATAGTTTATGCTACTATGTGAAGCAAAGTCTTAAAGATGCAACATTTTGGATTAAATCTACTCTTTCATATAAACTGGCATAAATGACTTTATGACAGATTTAAAAATTCCTTGAATTTCTTGAAAGGTATACAGTTTATTTTTTTAATCTTTCCAACTACCAACTGTAAGCAATGTTTTTTTTCTTCTTATCAAACACAAAGTTGAAAATGTCTTATGGTAATATTTGGTCTTTGCTGCATGAACTGACCTACGTGGCGTATTTTTTCAGGATTTGCTGCGGATTGGACGCTGCGTACATCTGCAGCTTCCAATCCGCAGCATCCAGATGTTACAGCATAGTGGAGGGGATTTTATAAAATCCCCTCCACTATGCACACAGGGACGCAGGCGGCAGACCTGCGTAACCGAACATGCGGCGCGTCTTTATAGACCGCAGTATGTCTATTTATCTTGTGGAGATGCTCCATCTCCGCAAGATAAATAACCCAGTCAATAAATAGGATGCCGTGATTCTGCGTGTGTTCAATGAACACAAGCGGAATCACTGCACGTAGAAAAGGGGGCAGCGCTTTGGGCGGAGCGGGGTTTCTGCTGCATCCAAAGTGCTGCCATTACACCCCGTGGACACATACCCTAAGTGTCCCTTTGGGTTCCTGATCACGATTCAAATTATATATTTTGATTTTGCTCATGTGATGCAGCAGATGTTCAAATTACAGAACGCTTCGAAAACATAATATTCAAATAGCTAAATATTCCAAACTATTAATTGTTTTTTTTTTTTAACAAAAAAGGATTTTCAATAAATGACAAAAATGTCTTCTTTTAGGCCAGTGTTCTGTGTTATCAGAACTGAGTATCATAACATTTGATGGAAATAATATTGCACTATATAACGCTGCACCATATATCTTGGTCAGACTTCCGAAAGAAACTATTGTTGCCCATATAGAAAAATGTCCTCCAAGTTTGGTAAGTTGTACAGTCTATTTACTGCAATTTGTATGTATGGAGATGAAAAAAAAAGTGCAATTATTTTTTATGAATGCACATTGTCCCCAGTATTACAGTAAACTATCCAGAAATATACTGTTTGGGTAATGCAAATTTTTCATTGATCATGATTGGAAAACATTCAGTGGTTGAAAAACCTTTTAAATATCAGTATATAGGGTGGTCCAAAAGTAGGTGGACAGTATGTGTAATAGGGTTATGAAGGAGAAGACAGACTTCAAAGCTGTGCAAATTGTGATGGAAAACAGTTTGAGCACCTGCGTTGATAAAATTTAAGGGCTTTTGTATTATTGTTCAGAATAAAATTTAATTGTCAATGTTATGCTTGTGTTAGTAAATATAGTTTTATATATAAATCAAAATAAATGTTATTATTTTCTGTCCACCTACTTTTTGGATCACTTTTGGATAAAATAAATTTTATCTATTTATTTTACTCACCTATTTAGTGCCATCCATTAATTCCACAGCGCTTTACAGACATTATTGGCACGGTCCCTGATGGGCTCACAATCTAAATTTCCTAACAGTATATCTTTGGAATGTGGGAGAAAACTGGAGAACCCAGAGGAAACCCACACAAACACGGGGAAAACATACAAACTCCTTGCAGATGTTCTCTTTCGTGGGACTTGAACCTAGGAACCCAGTGCTGTATGGCTGAAGTGCTAACCACTGAGCCACTGTGCCGCCCATACATACATACATATATGTGCATGTTTTTTCAGGACAGCATAAAAACATTCGGAAAGCTAATTTGATTGGACAGAGCTAAAACTTAAAACTAAAATTTAAATAGAGAAAATGACCCACACAAAAAAAAAAATACACAGAGTACAGACCAAAAGTTTGGACATACCTTCTCATTTAAAGATTTTTCTGTATCTTCATGACTATGAAAATTGTAAATTCACACTGAAGGCATCAAAACTATGAATTAACACATGTGGAATTATATACATAGCAAAAAAGTGTGAAACAACTGAAATTATGTCTTAAATTCTAGGTTCTTCAAAGTAGCCACCTTTTACTTTGATGACTGCTTTGCACACTCTTGGCATTCCCTTGATGAGCTTCAAGAGATAGTCACCGGAATGGTTTTCACTTCACGGGTGTGCCCTGAACCTAGAATATAAGACATAATTTCAGTTGTTTCACACTTTTTTTTTAAGTATATAATTCCACATGTGTTATTTCATAGTTTTTGATGCCTTCAGTGTGAATTTACAATTTTCATAGTCATGAAGATACAGAAAAATCTTTAAATGAGAAGGTGTGTCCAAACTTTTGGTCTGTACTGTATATACAGGTGCATCTCACAAAATTAGAATATCATCAAAAAGTTAATTTATTTCAGTTCTTCAATACAAAAAGTGAAGCTCATATATTATATAGAGTGATTACAAACAGAGTGATCTATTTCAAGTGTTTATTTCTGTTAATGTTGATGATTATGACTTACAGCCAATGAAAACCCAAAAGACATTATCTCAATAAATTAGAATACTTTATAACATCAGCTTTAAAAAATTATTTTAAAATCCGAAATGTTGGCCTACTGAAATGTATGTTCAGTAAATGCACTCAATACTTGGTCGGGGCTCTTTTGGCATCAATTACTGCATCAGTGAGGCGTGACATTGGATTATGTGCCTCTCCACTCTTCATCCAGACTCTGGGACCTTGATTTCCAAGGTCTAGTGTGAAGTATCCACAATCAATGATGGTTTGGGGAGCCATGTCATCTGCTGGTGTAGGTCCACTGTGTTTTATCAAGACCTAACTCAGTGCAGCTGTCTAGCAGGAAGTTGTAGAGCACTTCATGCTTCTCTTTGCCGACAAGCTTTTTGGAGATGGAAATTTCATTCTCCAGCAGGACTTGGCACCTGTCCACACTGCCAAAAGTACCCATTCCTGGTTTAAAAATAACAGTATCACTGTGCTTGATTGGCCAGCAAACTCGCCTGACCTTAACCCCATAGAGAATCTATGGGGTATTGTCAAGAGGAAGATGAGAGACACCAGACACAACAATGCAGATGAGCTGAAGGCTGCTATCAAACCAACCTGGGCTTCCATAACACCTCAGCAGTGCCACAGGCTGATCGCCTCCATGCCAAACTGCACTGATGCAGTAATTGATGCTAAAGGAGTCCCGACCAAGTATTGAGTGCATTTACTGAACATACATTTCGGTAGGCCAACATTTTGGATTTTAAAATCATTTTTTCAAGCTGGTGTTATAAAGTATTCTAATTTGCTGAGATATTGACTTTTGGGTTTTCATTGGCTGTAAGCCATAATCAGTAAACATTAACAGAAATAAACACTTGAAATAGATCGCTATGTTTGTAATGACTATATAATATATTAGTTTCACTTTTTGTATTGAAGAACTGAAATAAATAAAATTTTTGATGATATTCTAATTTTGAGAGATGCACCTGTATATATATATAATTTATTTATTTTTGGAAATGTATATCACCCATATCACAATCTGTATTGAAAATAAAAATGAGATAATATTTCTATTTTCAAAAACTGGCCACTGGGGCTATTTTAGACTCCAACATACTGTTATTCCTGGAAGCCCACAAGTATGTTGGTGGCAATAAGCAATAGTGTGCATTAAAGACATCTAATAAGTGTATGCAAAGGTCATTGCTCAGGGGAGAGCTGTGACATCACCTGTAGTGAAACCTGTTTTATCAGGTGTGTACAGAGCTGTGAACTGTCATTAATTCTGTCATTTTGATTATGTCTTTGATAATAAGGAGCCTGCTGAAATTTTTTCCTGAAAGAAAAGGAAGCATAAGTCTAAATATCTCCAGTGGCCAATGTGAAAATTGCAAGATTTCTAATTTTGCTTTATAATAATGATCGTGATATGAAAAAATTGCAAAAAAACCCCATGTTACTCAAAAACCAGATTTAAGTAATTGGTTATTTTATTATTACACATTCCCTTTAAAAATACCAAATGGATACATGCATTTAAACAGAATAGAGTTAAGATTTAAAAATTCATAAAGTATATAATATAAATCTACAACAATTATGGTTGGAAGAAAACAGTTCTAACTTGAATATTTGCAATTTTTGTTTTCTAGAGTGTAAATTCTATTCGAAAGTTGGTGAGTAATCTTTTAATTTGGTAAACACTATGACTAAAGCCTGGGTCTCACATAGCGATACACCAGCGATCCCGACAATGATATTCACTTGTCAGGATCGCTGGTGTATCGCTACATGATCGCTGCTGAGCTGCCAAACAGGCAGCTCAGGCAGCGATCTGGGACAGCGACACTGCGGGTAACATCTCTTAGTTACCCGCAGTGTACGTTGGATACCAGCTCCCTGATGCAGGGAGCTGGTAACCAAGGTACACATCGGGTTTCCAGGCGCTGCGCGGTGCCTGGAAACCCGCTGTGTACCTTGGTTACCAGCTCCCTGCATCAGGGCGCTGGTATCCAAGGTACACAGTGGGTTTCTAGGCACAGCCCCGCGCCTGGAAACCCGCTGTGTACCTTGGTTACCAGCGGATCGCTGGTCTCCTGCCTGCCACACGCAGCGATGCGTGCCTGTCAGTGGGAGACCAGCGATCAAAAAAATGTCCAGGACATTCAGCAACGATCAGCGATACCCGGCAGGGGGGCTGATCGTCGCTGAATGTCACACTAAGCGATATCGCTGGTGAGCTCGCTGCTGCGTCACAAAACTAGTGACTCAGCAGCGATCTCGCTTGCGAGATCGCTGAGTGAGACGGGGGCTTAAATGCTTGAATGGGCATCATTTTTCACTCTTATTTAGTCTGTTTGCCAAAGTTTTGTCAGCTCTTATTTGTACAGAGATTATCACTAATCACATCAGTCCTCGTTCCAAATAGGGTCACAATCTGATATCCATTTTACACATATACTTTGGATAATTTAATAGAAGGCCAAGTAACACCTCGGATATGTTGGGTGTTGTACGAGAATCCAGAAGAAACAAACTCAAAACCTCAGTATTGCAAGACAATAATGCTATTGGCTATTCACATAATACCAATAGCAATAGGCCTAATTAGGCACTTCCTATATACAATATATAACCTACAAAAAAGGGAAGTGTATGCCGCTTAGTAGAAAATCCATCTTTATTTATACAATACTCAATCATAAAAAGTTATTTAACAGAGATGTGATACAATAAAAAAACTACCAATCACAGGTCACACAGATAGTCATTTGGAAAAAAATTGCTCCTAGGGTATATAGAGTTCAATTCAATGTATGTCTGATTAAGCCAAATCATCAAATGTTTTGTTTTTTTAAACCAACTTTTTATTGATTTTCTTGCATACAATATACAAATTGTATAATAGAAAGGATAAGTATTAGCATATAAAAATATATCAAACATCGTAATAACTATCAAGGAATCTCACTAAATTCACAAAATCCTTCCAGTTTGCCTCTATCACCTCCTCCTCCTTATATAGTCTTCCTTCCTATTTTCCTCCTCCCAACCTTCAACAGTTTCCTATGTCTTAGATCTAACCTTACTTAACAACCCTAACCTTTCCCCCCCACTCCTCATGCGACTTGGCCTCGGAACCTCCCCTATATTTTCAGCTTACCTAGGGATCCTAACAGATCTTCCTTCATGTACCATTCAGTAGATACAAATGTTAACATTTGTCTTATTTCATGTCCTGAGCATATACCACTTATGAACTTTCTCCATTTACTGAAAAAAATTGCTGTCGATCTTTCCTTGCTCCTCTCCACCACCACTTTCTCTAGCATGAGCGTTTTTTTTAATCTGGTTTATCACCTCTTCTCTCGAGGAAATTTCTCTCACTAACCATTTCTGGAGAATTGCCCTTTTACTTATCATGACTATATCTTGGAAGAGAGATGGTATTGTACCTCCTTCTTTATCCCCTCCCTCCTGATAGCCAAGCCATTGGTTCCAGCTCCATGTTCCTATTCCAGATTGTTCGAACCAACCCCTGAACTTGCTTCCAAAATCCCTCAATTTTCTGCACTGCCAAATCCCATGATATAAGTCCATTCTTTCCGTACCACATTTCATCAGTTTGTCTTCTTGTCTAATATTCAAAAAATTGAAACCATATATAGCCCTATGTATAAGTCTATATTGAGTGTCTCTCCAGATTTTGTTTACTATCTTCTTCCTCATCTCCATTCACCCTTTCAAGATTTTTTCTTCCCCTTCTTGGTCTCCCAACTGCTTTGCCCATCCCTCTAAAATTTTCCCTGATATGTTGGGAACTAATGCTTCTCTCAAATCCCTATAAAGACCTGAAATGGTAATCTCACGGATGTCCTTTAATAAAATTGTGTCCAAGTGGTTCACCTCATATTCATTGTTTATGTTAAGTAATTTCCTCATTATCCCATGCTTTATCTGTTCATACTGGAGAGTCTGAAACGGGCGCAAATCATGTTTCTCTCTTATTTCCCCACACGTCATCCATCTCCGCTCTGTATCATGCATCAAGTTCCTTAAAGTCCTTATCCCCTTCTCCCTCCACTCTCTAAACAGGTCATTGTCCCTCCCCTGTGGGAAATCTGGGCTTGCCCAGATGTTAATGAATTTCGAAATATTCCATGCTAGCCCAAACTTTTTCCTAACCGCCTTCCAGGTCATAACCGTGTCCCTACACAGCAATGAGTGTTTAAGATTGGGTGGTAAATTTGGTATGGATGTATGTAATATTGATCTCAGGTGCCATGGCTTACAGAATTCGGCTTCTAAAGTCCAATCAGAATGTCTACTTGTTTGTCTAATCCAGTCAATTGCATGTCTCAAAATGCAAGCCAAGTTATAGCCTCTAATGTTTGGTAGCCTGATCCCCCCCCCCTCTCCGTTGGTAGCATTAATTTATTAGCGTTAATCCTCGGTCTCTTTCCCTTCCACAAAAAGTGAGAGAATGCCTTCAACAGTCTTTTTACGTCTGTATGTTTGAGAAGTAATGGGATTGTCTGCATGGGGTAAAGGAGACTAGAAAAGCTCATCATTTTTATCAGATGATTTCTTCCCAAAAGGGTCAGCGGAAGATTAGCCCACCCCTGCCATCAAATGTTTTTTAAGGAGAAATCTCCATATAGAACCTCAAACATAGGAGAGAAAGATCCTTATTATGAAAAAGCCAAATGCAGCTGGTACTAAGTAAACTTAAAGATCACTGGCAATCCTTTATATTATAGCTAAAGTGCACAAGTGCATATTGCAAACTCTGTCATGAAAGTAAAGACAAGTGCCCAATCTTAATATACAATGAAAGTGCAACGTGCAAAAATGTGAGCTAGTGTGCTCTCCCTGGCAGTGTGCGCTCGTCTCTTCAGGCTGGGTAGTGTATCTCTGTGGTGACGCGTCCTGAGCATGGCTGGCTCCGCCCCCTGTCCTGACGCGTCGGGCTGGGGGTTCTGAGTTTGTCACGTGGGACGCTGAGCTGCTTGACGTCACTCTCAGGTCCTGTGGAGCGAGCGCCATAGCAAACTGCCTTATGAGACAATTGACAGGACTATAAATAGATCTCTTACTATCACCCAGTACAAACACGCATCCCCCCTAGAAGACGCTCATGCGAAACGCGCGTCGGGGAGCCACTACCACCAAAAGGTCAGGTACTTTATAAACGGCTGACATGTTAACCCTTTGATACACTAATGATCTACAATATTCAGGCTTACTGCTAGGCACATGCAGTATTTTTTCTTTGACTTATTTGAGCACATTAGCTCACATTTTTGCACGTTGTACTTTCATTGTATATTAATATTGGGCACTTGCCTTTACCTTTATAACAGAGTTTGCAATATGCACATGTGCACTTTAGCTATAATATAAAGGATTGCCAGTGATCTTTTAGTTTACTTACTACCAGCTGTGTTTGGCTTTTTCATAATAATGATCTTTTTCTCCTATGTTTGAGGTTCTATATGGAGATTTCTCCCTAAATAACATTTGATGATTTGGCTTAATCAGACATACATTGAATTGAACTCTATATACCCTAGGAGCAATTTTTTCCAAATGACTATCTGTATGACCTGTGGTTGGTAGGTTTTTTTATTGTATCACATCTCTGTTAAATAACTTTTTAGGTTATGTGCACACGTTGCGGAATTGCCATGGAAATTTCCGCGGCAATTCCGCACCTCCCTGCCGCGGGAAATACGCATATTATAGGTATGCGTATTCCCGCTAAAAACTAGCGTTTTGCAAGCGTAATTAGCTTGCAGAATGCTAGCGTTTTACAAGCGATCTGACAGGTTGGTCACACGAGTCAAACAAGTGTTTGACAAGTGTGACCAACTTTTTACTATTGATGCCGCCTATGTCGCATCAATAGTAAAAAGATCTAATGTAAAAATAATAAAAAAAATAATAAATAATGATATTCTCACCTTCCAGTGTCCCCCGCAGCTTTCCCGCCTCTCAGTGACGCTCCCTGCCAATCCCGTTCCCAGGCGTCCTTTGCGACAATCACCACGATGACGTAGCATCAGTCGAGACCGCTATGTCATCTGGGGTGATTCTCGCAATGCATAACTAGGAATGGGATTGGCCGGGAGCGTCGCTGAGAGGCGGGAAAGCTGCGGGGGCCGCCGGAAGGTGAGAATATCACTATTTTTTATTTTAATTATTGTTTTTACATGGATATGGTACCCAGGACCTGGAGGAGAGTCTTCTCTCCTCCAGACCCTGGGTACCATCCGCACATGAACCGCTTACTTTGTGCATGGTGGGCACAGCCACATGAAGAAAGTAATCGGTTCAATGCATTCCTATGGCGGCGGAATCGCCGCGGTTCCGCAAAAAAGAATGAGCATGCTGCGGATTCTCCTGCGATGCGATTCCGCCGCGGAAAAACCCGCAGCATGTGCACAGCATTGCGGAATCCCATAGGCCATAATGAGTTGTATTGTGTAAGCGGTTTTGCCGCGGTTTCTCTGCTTTTCCGCAAAACCGCTAGGAATCCGCAACGTGTGCACAGGCCCTTATGATTGAGTATTGTATTAATAAAGATGGATTTTCTACTAAGCGGCATACACTTCCCTTTTTTGTAGGTTATATGTTGGCTATTAACATAAGTAGGCTACCAAGTTATACAAATTTGTGATAAGACATACTTTTGACGCCACTCCAGTTTGGTGACAAAGGAGGTCTTAAGGAAAAGGTCCTCTTTATGACTTTCATAAGCTATAAAAACTTTTTCAGATGAGGTACATCTTATAGGTTATGGAACCCTTTGTATATATATATTTTAGATTGTTAGTATTTTTTTTTTAAATACAACATTTACAATTGGTTTGCATTGTAGAGTTTGTCTTCTCCAGCTTTCATATTTTGTCATACACTGAAAGCTGCTCAATTATGTCCTGTGTGGTTGCTTGATTTTGCTAATCAAACCTGTCACCCAGCTTCGAGCCCTTCTCTTTCCTCTCCTAAATCCTCATCTAAACTTGGACCCAATGAAATCGCCTGCAGCTACATTTGATTTGAGCTTAAAGAAGTATTTTGGAGATGAGATAGACGGGCTGGAGTTTGAACCAACCAGAATGAATTGAATCAAGTTACCTGCTGTGTCAAAGAAAATTGCAAATATCTATCTGAGTTCATAGCAATATCGATATAATAGCTTTTTGTAATGTATTTACAGGTTGCAGCTGGAGGTACTTCAGGATTGTGTTTTAAGAAGTTGAATGTGACAACGGCAAATTTTCAAGTGCTTATAAATCGTCTGGACAGGAGGGTGAGCGTCATTTAAAAAAATACAAGTATCTATTAATGATATCTAGGACTTCCTTGAAATGTATATAAATCTTAAATAGATTGATGAAGGGTTCATAGACACAAAGACCTGTACAGTACAGTGGATGGAGGCTGTATGGCTCCTTTCTAGCAGAAATTGCTATCAGAGGCAATTGGAGGTACAGTACAAGGCTTACGGACTTCTTAGGTGCCTATTTTGTCTCCAAGCTTTGTAGACTGTTGGCTAAAGTGGAGGTCAACTGTAGTGGTTGCAAGGGTTGCAGTCACACTGAAGCTTAATTGGACCTAAAAGGTCTCTTTGACCTGCAAATACAATTAGAGACCCATAATAGTTGATAGTTGGGGTCCGGTTGGAAATGTTGCATTGCAGCCAAAAAGGTTAAAGTTACATCACTGGGTTAAAGTCAAATAGAAAACATGAAACCTTATTACTGACAGACATATAAAGGTGGTAGTACCAATATCCACATTATGAGATTTATATTAATTCAGTGCAAATGAGGAAAAGAATAGAAAAGAAAAAACATTCTGGGGTACTTTTCACCCTTTTCTTTCAGGATTGATATTTTTATGTTTACACTTCTGTTGTTTCAGGTAGAAGTGAATTCAATACTTCAACCCTTACCTTTTTCAAAGCAAGGTCTATGTATCCAAGACACTGGAGCTATGTATGTAATTAACACACCAGCAGGTATCAGCATTAAATGGACTCACGTCACCGGCATTATAGATATACAGTATGGTCTTCATTCCAACCAGTCCACCAAGACTGAAGGCCTTTGTGGTAAGCACAACCTGGAAAGATAAAAGTCATTACATAAAGACTGCACAAAACTGATAAGCCTACATAAGTAGGAAGCAAAAGTACAAGAAATCTATGCAGTATACAAGAACATTTTATGACAGATGCTGCGCAATTTTCAGTTACATTTATGCTTGTAGAAAAAGTGATAACAGAAAATAATTAACTTGCTATTATAAATGTATATTACTAGCAAAGTACCATCATAAAGCTTTTACAGGATGTGAAGAAGCTGCAGGCTTGGACTGGCCCATATGGTAACAGGGGAATCCCCGGTGGGCCCCTGTGCAGATCTGGGACCCCAACCCCACTGTATGGGCAGTACTTGGCATAATTCACTCTGTACAGAAAAAAGCAGCATCTCATCATTCATTACCCAAACTACCTGGTGTATTATTATGTAGAGATATAGGTAAATTTGTGAATGAGGGTAGTGTAATATTTGTATTCAGGTGAAAAGTGGGCCCCCCAAAGTCAATGTTACTGGTGGGACCTTGGCACCCCAGTCTGACACTGAGAAGCTGTATACAGAATGTGTCCCCCTTATTCCTAATTATAGAGTTATGATATAGAAATTGTGCAATACAATCAAATATCTGACATGTCACCACTGTCGGACTGGACTGGTAGGTCCACCAAAAAGAATGACTTTTGGGGCCCGCTGTTCAGCTATGTTCAAAAATGACCTGACCCTAGTACGCAAATTTAATTTTGCTTCTATGTAATATTAATTTGGCTAGCTTACTTACTGAATGGTTACATGATACCTTTTTCTACAAGTAATAAATCAAGTGCAATAGCACTGTTCATCAGAACTACTTCACAGGGGCCTACCGGAGGATTCTCCTGGTCCCCCATAGGCCAGTCTGAGCCTGCAAGTCACACTGTACTGGACTTGATACATGTAGAAATTCATGTCACAGAATTTACAATTAAATCCCAAGCTAAAGATGTGATATGTGGATATTACATTCTAAACAGACATTTGCCAATTTTGTTTCACAGTCTAATTGCAAAAAAATACCAAATTGTTGAATTACATAGACCAACGGTAGCTTAGAAATTGGTGCCAGGCTAACAAGCCAGAGATTGTGCATTGTGGCATCAGATCCTGTGCTAACTAACATCTGAGCAACATAGTCAAAAACACGATTTAATCAATGGGGGAACTTTATCAAGCTAACGGTGCAAGTGGACAAGTCTGGTCACATGCTCCTCCATTGGCAGTCATTTTATGGAAAGGAGGACTGTACGGAATGTGAGGAACAAATGCAGGAGAAGAAACTTTAACTTATATATTAGTAAGTTCCACAAAATCATGTACGCAACAAAGCGGTTATATTAATGAAAAAGGAGACAACCCCTTTAATGCAGGTACATTCTATGGATGAGAAAATTATCCAGAAGTGTGAAGATCTGCACAAAGCTTTCTTTGTTTTACCATTGTTAGCCTTCAATAAATTACAATAATTTTACTTCAGGAGTCTCCCTTGATGCTCTGTAACTCTTAAGATGTCTTACTATGCCCAGTGATACAGTAAAGATGTATATCTTTGTACCGTGTTAGCCAGTAGATAGAAAAATATTTAGACTTGAGAGTCCTCAGTGGTTGATACCTTTTAATGGCTAACTGAAAAGATGGTAACAAATTGCAAGCTTTCCAGACTACTCAGGTCTCTTCATCAGGCATAGACTATATGCCCAGTGAAGAATTTGTGCAGACTGTTAAGAAGTCCTTTCATTGTTTTCTCTCATGCCTCTTCTAGGAATATGCAATGGTGATCCCAATGATGATTTAAAGATGCAAAACAGAACAATAATAACAAACAAAGAAGATATAGAAGCATTTATTAAAAGCTGGGAAATAGAGAAATCTATTGATGTTACCACAAGACGTCCAGTAAGAAACTGCACAGAAGATAATTGTACTTACTGCATGGAACTACTCAATAGAAAAGTATTTGCCCCCTGTCATAGGAAGGTATGTGACCTCATTGTTCAGTAACTAGAATGAAAAGTGACAACACATTAATGGCCTGATCCACACCGGTGGCCATAGATAACCAGTTCACTGAATAAAATATATAGGATCTACTCCTATACCATGATATTGAAGAGACATCTCTCTCGTTCTTTCTCTCTCTCACTATATATATATATATATGTATATATATATATGTATATATAGCAAAAAATATTGAAAAGCAGCACCAAAATAATGATGAGGGTGCAAAGAATCCTTCCAGGTACCGTATATACTCGAGTATAAGCCAACCCAGGTATAAGCCGACCCCCTAATTTTGCCACAAAAAACTGGGAAAACTTATCGACTCAAGTATAAGCCTAGGGTGGAAAATGAGGCAGCTACTGGTAAATTTAAAAAATAAAAATAGATACCAATAAAAGTAAAATTAAAGTAGGTTAAATGTTATTGAATAGCCATATTAAATCAGGAGCCCCATATGCTGCTCCACAGATTATGTCCCATATGCTGCCCCATGTATTATGCCCCATATGCTGCCCATGTATTATGCCCCATATTCTGCTCCATGTATTATGCCCTATATGCTGCCCATGTATTGTGCCTTATATGCTGTCCCATGTATTATGCCCCATATGCTGCCCATGTATTGTGCCCCATATGCTGCCCATGTATTGTGCCCCATATGCTGCCCCATGTATTATGCCCCATATGCTGCCCATGTACTGTGCCCCATTTGCTGCCCCATGTATTATGCCCCCATATGATGCTCCATAGATTGTGCCCAATATGCTGCCCATGTATTATGCCCCCATATGATGCTCCATAGATTATGCCCCATATGCTGCCCCATGTATTATGCCCCATATTCTGCCCCATGTATTATGCCCCATATGCTGCCCATGTATTGTGCCCCATTTGCTGCCCCATGTATTATGCCCCCATATGATGCTCCATAGATTGTGCCCAATATGCTGCCCATGTATTATGCCCCCATATGATGCTCCACAGATTATGCCCCATATGCTGCACAGATTATGCCCCATATGTTCCACAGATTATGCCCCATAAATTCCACAGATTATGCCCCATATGTTCCACAGATTATGCCCCATATGCTCCATAGATTATGCCCCATATGTTCCACAGATTATGCCCCATATGCTCCATAGATTATGCCCCATATATTCCACAGATTATGCCCCATATGCTCCATAGATTATGCCCCATATATTCCACAGATTATGCCCCATATGCTCTATAGATTATGCCCCATAGTATAGGTCCCTTATGCTGCCGCTGCTGCAACTAAAAAAAAAAAAAAGACATACTCACCTCTCGTCGCTGGGGGCCAGGTGCCGGTGTCCTGAGCAGGCGGGACACCGGCGCGCTATGGGGGACAGGTGCCGGTGTCATCGCTGGCTCAGAGCCCAGCACCAGCAATATTCACCTGTCCCGGTTCCACCGCTGAGCGTCACTTTCTTCCGAGTCCTCCAGCCGTGAATGCTCAGGCAGAGGACATTCACAGCTAGAGGACTCGAGGACACAGCGACGAACAGCGGTGGAACGAGGACAGGTGAATATGGAATATACTCACCCTCTCCTGGAGCGTCTCTGCAGCCCCTCTTCCCCTGCTGTTTCCGGCGCTATGCCTAACTACAGCGGTCACATGGTACCGCTCATGAATATGTGCATATTCATGACTTTAATGAGCGGTACCACTGATAGCTGAACACAGGCGCTGGAAACCGTGGGAGAAGAGCAGGGGCTGCAGAGACCGCGCCAGGAGGGGGTGAGTATATAGGACAGCTGTGCTCCCCCTCCCTCGCAAACGCCCCGGTATATGACTCGAGTATAAGCCGAGAGGGGGACTTTCAGCCCTAAAAAATGGGCTGAAAATCTCGGCTTATACTCGAGTATATACGGTATATACCAAACCTCATAATATGATCCAAAAAATGAAGGCAGCACTCCAAGATGTAAGAAATGAGTGGTTTATTAGCCCATATGTGACGTTTTGGTCCTAGATATGGACCTTTTTCAAGCAGTTGTAAAGTGCAAATACAGACATATATATAGTGAATAAATCACTTAAAGCAATATATAAAAATCAGTGAATTGTACAATTTACAAAAGATACAGAAATTTCACAGCACAATGAGTCTCTGAAATAACATGCAGATAAGGTGCAGCTTCATAAATTAGAATCATCTTAGATAAGAGTCACAGTGTAAAGAAATACTAGTATATACAGTTCTCAGTAATTACCGTAGTTAATACTCAATATTAAGGACAATAAATAATGGTATTACACTGTAATAACAACAATCATATAGATAAAGAAGCTGTAAAGTAACCACGCACAATAAAAAGATACCTTTAAAATGAATAACTTCATGTAAATATATTTTAAAAATAAGTATATATACATCAAGTTATCCAAGCATTGGCACCCCATACCTATGAGAAAGCATGAAAAACACTATATATAATATATAGGGTATAGATTATCCTACAAAAATCTGCAAGAGAATAATTGTATAGTATATAGGACTATATTTATATAAATCAAATATTAATATAGTATACAGTCCATTATATAGTCAGTGTGGCAACATAGTAATCTCCCTATCCAAGCCTGACATCAAGGATAATGAACCAAACATGCATGATAATACATTATAAAAGGTAATGTTACCAAAACTGCAATGTGGTTTGCAGTAAGTCCAATTTGCCTTTTTTCCTTTTTTTTTGCTGTTCCAATACTCACAAAAGAAATAAACTTGTGTATAACAAAACATGTATAATTGAAGTTATTTTCCGGGAGAAATATTTCATTTTCTGGAACAATTTCAAGGGTGTAACATTTTCGGCCATGACTGTATATAGATGGATGGATAGATAGTCCGGAAATGACCAAAATAAAGAAAGTCACCACTTCCATAAAAACCATGCTCAGTATCATGTAATAGGAGTAGATTGTTCATTTTCCTACTGTAGAATTTTTTTTACTTATCCGTAAATGTTATCGCTATAATAATATAAGTATGGTATGGGGTTATCCCAACAGCATTGTATATATTTATATCATAAGCAACAGGACAATTTATCTATGCAGCATGTAACATACTTTCTTGTAGAAATGTGCTAATTGCCTGTTTTTACAAGGGTGAGCGTTTTGCCAATAGTCAGTGAATTCTTTACAGTTCAGTTTACGTATGATCTAATTCGTAGGTTTCCCCACAAGACTTCTGTGAGAAGATGTGGATCAACAGTACGCACTTTTTAAACTATGAATGTGACGCTCTTTCTGCATATGTAGCCCTGTGCAGTAAACATAATATATGCATTAGATGGAGGACTCAAGATTACTGTTGTAAGTTCTAAAGATCCATTCTTTATTTAGCTGTCTATTCACTTACTTTCTGACAAATAGTTACTTCCATTTATTATACAATGAGAGGAAAAGGGGTAGTAGTGAACTTCAGTGTTTGGCGGTCTGTAGTCTCTGAAGTCAGACTAATTAGGTTGTGTGAACAGACAAAATGGCTCATTTTTTAACTTAATGTAACAGCTTTGACAATTTAAATCCTACCTGAAATGTAAGGGTATGTTTCCACGTTCAGTATTTGCTGCGTACAGCCACAGCATCCAATCCGCAGCGGACAGATGTTAAAGCATAGTGGATGGGATTTCATGAAATCCCATCTCCACTATGTGTGCTCGGCCGCCTGCGGCAGCCCTGCAGATACGCACATGCGGTGCGTCTCTCTAGACCGCAGCATGTCTATTTATCTTGCGGAGACACTCAGCCTCTGCAAGATAAATAGCACTGTCCAATTTATAGGATGCAGTGATTCCGCATGTGTTCAATGAACACATGCGGAATCACCGCGTGTACAAAAGCTGGCAGTGCTTTGGACGGAGCGGACATGTGCTGTGTCCAAAGCGCTGCCAATACTGACCGTGGAAACATACCCTAAGAGAAATGCCAGAAAGCAGTGATTGTAAGGAGAGTCAGCTTCAGACCTAAGCTTAGTCTCACCTGGACAATGGTTCAGTTTGCTGCCCTATCCCTGTCTCTAAATACCTTGGCGATGACCAAGTGGCTTGTTGGGTTGGTGCCTCCTAGTT
Source organism: Oophaga sylvatica (assembly GCA_033576555.1). NCBI lineage: Eukaryota > Metazoa > Chordata > Amphibia > Anura > Dendrobatidae > Oophaga > Oophaga sylvatica. Next base: position 151,202,009 of record JARQOD010000004.1, read on the forward strand.
ACTCACCTGGGAAGAATGTTAGTTTATCACTAAGGCTGCTTTTACACATCAGTTTTTTGACGTCAGGCGCGATTTTTTGTAATTGACTTTCATTAGCGCCGGATCGCGCCTGATGTCGTTGCGTTGCATCCGTTTTGTACATTCCGGCGGCCGGACAAAACGGTCACTGCAACGTTTTTTTTTTTTCCGGACCCGCCTGATAGTGCCTGAAGCGGTGCATCTGGTGTCCGGAAATAATAGAAGTCTATGGAACCAGACCAGTCTTTTGTGCAATCCGTCAAAAGATTGATCCGGATTCTGGAAATCAAGGACTACTACTACTACTACGTCCGGACATGCGTACCTGCATTTTCCGGCTGCAAAACTTCTTTTTCCGGGTTCAAAAGTTCAGGTTGGATCCAGCAAAAAAACTGATCCGTTGCATCAGTTTTTTCATTTCAGCGCCGGATCCATCCTATCAGGTATTCGACGGATTGTGCCTGACACAAAAAACTGATGTGTGAAAGTAGCATAAAAGGAATGTGTCAGAAAGTTCTCTGGGAAGCAAGCACTGTCCATGAGAAGCATGGAAGGCCCCCAGTATTGAAATGAGGGGTGTAATGGTGCAGCAAACTCTTGACCACACCAGTAGTGCACCAAAATCTCCTCATTTGCATATGAATTAAGTTATTCTCTCAGGCACTGTACTAGTGTAAGAAGAAAGACTGTGCCACTGGTACCTGTTTTGCGCTGGTTCCGGAACTGTCCGGGCTGTGTCCTCTGTTGCCCGGGGGAAAGCTGGTCCTTGTCTTTGATTACTACACATCCCCTTGAGAAAGCATCTATACAAAAAATGGAAATGTACGTTGGGGTTTTCTGGGTCCCGTCCGGTGCTGTTAACCCTCTAACTTATATACTGGTAAGCGCTACTTATCTGCATTTATTAATTCATACAATTTTTAGATTATTTTGCCACAAATACTACTATAGATCTTATTAGATAAGCGCTCTTTGTTTACTGTTGGCGGGTGGACAGCATTTGGTGATCCTTTAGCATTATCCTTGTGCACTTTACTCTGTGTTTTTATTTTCTGTATCAGAGGTCTCAAACTGCATTCCTCAAGGGCCGCAAACAGGTCATGTTTTCAGGATTTCCTTGTATTGCACAGGTGATAATTTAATCACATGCACAGATAATGATTCCAGCACCTAGTGCAATGCTAAGGAAATCTTGAAAACATGCACGGTTTGCGGCCCTCGAGGAATGCAGTTTGAGACCCCTGGGACTCTATATTTATTATTTACTTTTGTATATCTATTAATAAAGTATCTTTTTACCTATATACTCCTTTTTTCTGCGTATTTCATTCTTTACACCGATGGAAGCCTACATGGACTGGGAGCTGTATTGTCTCAAATGCTGGACGGAAAAGAGTGAGTGATCATATATGCAAGTCGGTCCCTCCTTGACTCCGAATGAAATCCAGATAACTACAGTTCTTTCAAGCTGGAACTGCTGGCGTTGGTGTGGCCAATGACTGAGAAGTTCGCTGAGTATCTGTCCAGGTCCGAAGTCTTGGTACGCACCGATAACAATCCTCTGGCCCATCTGGAAAATGCGAAATTAGGGGTCCTGGAGCAGAGATGGGTGGCTCGCATGGCCAAGTACCGATACAAGATTGCCTACAGGAGAGGAGCTGAGAACACCCATGTCTACGCTTTATCCAGAGTGACTCACGAGCGACCTGGACCTAACCGGGACAAAGAGCTGGAGGCTGAGGAATTCCCTGAGTTTCGCAACCCCGCCTGGACGATGGTGGTGACGCAGGGACAGATCGAGGAGGTGTCCGGAGGGCACACATTGGGACCACCCCGCGATGACTGGGTACGACTTCAGCAGTAGGATAGGGAACTCGCTCAGATGAGGCAATGGGTGGCCTTAAGACAACTCCCTAGCACAAGAAAAAGAGATGCCCTGTTCTTGGGAGCTTTACAGATTCTTCAGCAATGGGAGAGGCTCCAGTTGGAAGATGGCCTGCTGTATAGGAAGGTGCAGTTGGCATGAGAGTTGGGGGGGGTTACCTGGCAGGTGGTACTCCTGGAAAAGTTCTGTGTGAGGTGGCCACAGAAGCTCATAAGAGAGGGGCTCACTTCGGTCCAGAAAAGACGTTCCAGTGGCTACAGAAGTTGGTCTACCATCCGCGACTGAAAGCAGCAGTGACCGATCACTTCACCAAATTTGCGGTGGTGACCCCAACCCGAGATCAGACTGTTGAGTCGGTGGCCAAAGCCATTTGCAGAGATTTTATCTGAGTGTATGGTTGTCCAAAGAGAATTCATTCTGACCAAGGCGCCTGTTTCCAAGGACGAGTTATGGAAGAGTTGCATCGCCTGTATCGGATTGAGAAATCCAGGACAACGCCCTATCATCCTCAAGGGAATGGAGCCTGCGAGCGCTTTTATCGTACACTAATTCAAATGTTGAGAACCCTGGAGGAAGACTGGAAAGTTCGTTGGCCCGAGTTTGTGGCTGAATTAGTCTGGGTGCACAACAATCGGATGCACAGTACAATTGGATATACACCATACACCCTACTGTTGGCCAGAAGGGGAGAGAGATCACTGAGCTGGAGTTGGACCCAGAGGAGGACTACCCACGGATGGGGGGTGTCCACCTGGGTCTGTGAACATCGTCACCGGTTGCAGACCGTACATCGGCTTGTGCAGACCAAGTTCCGGGAACTTGAACATCATGATGTGACCCCCCTGTGAGGGACAGCTCTTAAGGCTGGAGATCGCGTGTTGGTCTGAGACAAACGCCCTCGAAGCAAGTTGGAGCACCAGTGGGAAAGGACCCCGTATCGGGTAAAACGCAGAATCAGATCTGAGGGTCCCGTCTATGAAGTTCAACATGAGAGGAAAGAAGGTGCTCACACTTGAGTAGTTCATCGGAACATGTTACGTCCTTGTTTGCCACGAGACCCCGATCAAACAGAAAGGACACAAGCTGTTTCCGAAACGCACCACTCCACAGCCATCGACTATGACGAGGAAAAATTCTCTGACCCGATGCCCACAGACCCAGAGAAGGAACTGGAACTTGAAGCTCCTGGACTGGCTGTTCCGTTTAACCTGGGCGCGTCCCCGTCCTCGCCCACGCAACCTGACTCCACTACTCAACTTGACTCCATTACTCAACCTAACTCCACTACTCAACCGTTTCCACTACCCAACCTGACTTACGTTGCACAGAACGGACAACCGCAGGAATACCGCCCAACCGATATGAACAAGACCATTTTATTTGGCAACGAATCATCCAAGAGATGGAGAAATGCCAACATTTGCTGTAAAAACTCCCGCCCATGGAATGGCGAGCAAAAGCAGAGGGGGAGTGTAAGAAGAAATACTGTGCCACTGGTACCTGTTTTGCGCCAGTTTCGGAACTGTTGGGGCTGTCTCCTCTGTTGCCCGGGGAAAAGCTAAAGGGACTGGACCAATCTGGGTCTCTGGAAGCAGGGGGTGTGGCTAAGCGTGTGCAGCCACAGCGTGGGCGGACACAGTCAGACTTGGCGGGAAGAGACAGCACGCAGCAGGGTGAAGTGAATGCTCCGTCCTACGAGCACTGCTACAGCGCAGGGTCGTGCCTGAGCATCCCCTCCGCTGCTGTGAGAGACTGTGATAAAATACATGCAGTGTGCCCGGTGGTCACTACTAAGCGAGGTGCCAAATGCTCCGGGCCCGTGAGTACTGTGCGCATGCTGGCTAAGAAGGCCTGGGTGTGGGACCGTTACCTGCACTCTGAGCCCCAAGCGTATACCTGCCAGTCCACGTTTAGTACAGACAGTGCGGCGGCCTTCACTCTCACGGCCACTTCAGGACATAGACTAGAGGCTCAGCAGACGCTACTGGAGGTAAAAGTTGCCTCCAGGAGACTGATCACCATTATCTTCAGGACTTCGTCGGACAAGTACCGTGCCAGCCGTTGCTGGCGTCATCGCCTGCCTTGCTACCTCCACGGCCTGAGAGACGACTGACAGGACAAATTGGCCCTGCAAGAACTGCTATTACTTTACCTGCTGTTCTTTAACCCTGTATATTATTTTACAACTGAACTGCTTATTCCCCCCGTTTAACTGTTTAACTTCCTGCGTGGAGTATTCTAGTGTTAATTAAAATTGTTAACCCTTGCTCTGTCTCCTGTCTGTCATTGCATCCCGCAACCTGCTCACGCCAGATACATTGCTACACCATGCTCCCAATTATTATGCAAATTATATTTTTCTCTGATTTTCCTAAGTGGTCGGTGCAAATGACAGTCAGTCTAATAAAAGACATCACCCACTAGATTATACATCAAATTTTATTGAAGAAACCTCCCAATGATAACAGTATAATCTCCAAAATGAATAAAAATTCAAAATGCACTGTTCCAAATTATTAGGCACACTAGAATGTCTAAACATTTGATATGTTTTAAAGAGCTGAAAATACTCATTTGTGGAATTTGCAGTATTAGGAGGTCACATTCACTAAACAAAAAAGCTATTTAACTCCAAAACATCCTAACAGGCCAAGTTACGTGTTAACATAGTGTGAGACAGTGAGAGTATGTGTGTTGAATGGGGTGTACATTTCACCTAGATACTTTGCTGACTGGTATAAGGGAAATGTATGGCTTTGTAAACCTAGTGGTAGAGAAAGGTCACTACACCTTACATTCAGTACACACTTGCAGCTCAGGCCTGAAACCACTCAGCTGTTAATTAGGAGACCAGAAGTAGGTGTCTGCGAACACAGACAGAGAGCTCGTTTAGTCTGGACAAGGAGTCCAGGCACAAGAAGGAGTCTCCAGGAGTATGAGCTGTCTCAGTCTGGGTGCTCGATGTACCCCGGACACAGGAGTAGTCTCTGTGAGAATCCATGCGGATAGCTGCTGAATAGGAGGGGAGCTCTCTCAAGTCTGGACGTTGAAGGTGCCTTCAGACACAAGGAGGAGACTCTCTGAAACTCCATGCTGGTAAATGCTGAACATATGTGTTGTTTTGGCCCAGGCTGTTAGAGTCTGGTCCCAGATAGATAGGGAAATCTATCTAAGTGTAGTAAGTGGCTGGACAAGCCCAGGTCTTATGTTTATGATTTGGTTTTGATTATGTTCTGTTTGCTGTAGACTTTAATAAAACTGGTTGCGGCCAGTTTTTACCAGAACTGCTGTCTGTGAATGAACTGTTTCCGTGCCACTCCGTCTACCCGGACGGCGATCCCAGAGCTATATCCCCTGAAAAGCTTACAATTGGTGCTGGAATGTGCGTGCAGCACAGTGGCTTAGAGACAGCAATAAAAGGTGAAGTCTGTTGAAGCAGCAGCAGAGAGAGAAAAAAAAAGTGTGTCAGAGAAAAAAAAAAAAGAGAAACGTCTGTTGGAGCAGTCTTAAAGAGACAGTGGCCCTAATAGAGTTTGCAGAGAAAAAAAAAGTGTGTCAGCAAGGAGAAACGTCTGTTGGAGCAGTCTTAAAGAGACAGTAGCCCTAATAGAGTTTGCAAAAGAGAAAAAAAAAAAAAGTGTGACTGCACAGCAAAGCTGAACTTGTTGTGGAAAAGACTGTGGAGTGTGCAGCAGCAAAGGAAAAAGTCTGTTGGAGCAGTCTTAAAGAGACAGTAGCCCTAATAGACTTTACAAAGAAAAAAAAAAAAGGTGTTTGCACAGAAAAGCTGAACTTTCTGTGGAAAAGACTGTGGAGTGTGTATGTCTTGAGTGAAGACTGCCGTTGTTGAGACAGAGAAGTCTGACAGCATGGATGACAGCATGGAGGCGCTGTTTGAACAAATGGCGCAAGTTAATGTGCAACATAAGACTGCCGTGGTTGAGACAGATAAGTCCGGCAGTATGGAGGAGCTCGTTGAGTACCTGGTCCAGGCCCAGCGGAGCATGCAGCAGAGCATGGAGCGGCAGCGCCTGCAGCACCAGCAGCGCTTGCAGCAGGCCCAGCAGCAATTCCTGAAGCAGCAACAGGAGAATAACCGGTTGTTTTTTGAGCAGGTTGCAGCACTACAAAAGACTTGCAGCGCATCGTCCCAAAGTAATGTTGCAAAGTCACCTGCATTGTCCGCTGTAAAGAAGGCGGTAAGACGGTCCCTGAAAAAGATGACACCTCGTGACGATGTGGAGGTATATCTCACTAGGTTTGAGGGACTGGCAGAGAGGGAGAATCTGCCCCTATCTGAATGGGCCATGATGGTCGCACCCTATCTGATTGGAGAACCCCAAAGGGCCTATGCTGACCTGAGCGAGCAGGACAGCCAAGACTATGCCAAGCTGAAAGCGGAGATTCTTACCCGCTGGGTGTTACGGTGACAGCCCGTGCCAGGGGAGTTCATGACTGGAGATGCAGTTGGGAGTCTGCAGTCAGCAAACCTGATTATGGAGTTGAAAAGGTGATAGTGGACCGCTACACCCAAGCACGTCCTCCTGAGGTACAGCCAGAGGTCGGACAAGGAGACCACCAGGACGCCAATCGTCTGGTCAGCCTGATGGAGAGGGCCTTCGCCACCAAAGACTGCCTCCGTGACCAGCCGTCTGAGAGGTCGTCACTTCAGAGTTCCTGGACGCCGAACTCTCCCGGTAAGAGCGTTCCAGCTGTTGGGGTCGTGTGGGTGGAGAGTGTGATGGACAGTGTTGGAGATGTCGTGAAATTGCAGCCAACTGTCCAATAGAGGGGGAGCCTATGTGTTGTGATGTTGGCGGATCCCTCTCTCCCTGCGCAGAGCCTGTGTGTGTGTCCACCTCAGCCGAAGAGACTGGACCACAGGGGTCCCCGGTGGTTGTAAATGACTGCCCAGCACAGGCCCTCCTGGACTCAGGGAGTCCAGTGACTTTCGTATGTGACAGCCTGATTGATAGGGACTTCATCCCTGATAAACACCTGAGTGTGGTGTGCATCCATGGAGACACCAAAGTCTACCCAGAAACTGTCGTGGACTTGATCCCCAAACTCAGGGGAGTTTCATGTGAAGTGGGGGTAGTGAAGAACCTGGTGCCCCCCGTCATATTGGGTAATGACTTTCCCCGGTCTAAGGATCTCTGGGGGAAAAATGTTTCTGATGGACAGTGTGATGAAGCTCCTATTGAGGGTGCGCAGTCCCGAGGGGCGGAACACAATGCTGTGGGCCGTTAAACTTATGTGATAATGATGATGATGATGATGATGATAATGATGATGATGATGATCATAATGATGATGACCATGATAATGATAATGATGATGATCATGATAGTGATGATGATACTGATCATAATCATGATAATGATATTGATAATAATGATGACTGTGATAGTGATGAAATTCCTTTGCAGGTGATGTTGGGAGACGAGGATGGTGGTTCTCGGGAACCGAGTGTCCCTGACTTACCTGTGTCCTGTGACAATTTTGAGAGTGAGCAGTGGCGAGACCCCACTCTTAAAACGGCCCAGGAAAATATAAATGTTCTAAATGAGGTTTCCCAAGAGCCTGGCTCTGAGGAGAGGTTTCCTCATGTTGCCATAAACACTCACCTGTTGTATAGGGACACTGAAGTCCAGGGAGAGGTCGTGAGCCAGCTCCTAGTACCTGAGCTATATGGAAGTATAGTGCTGGGGTTGTCACATAGTCACATACTTGAGGGACCACCTGAGGGAAACCAGGGACCAGATGGTGAAGTTAATGTTGTGGATGACATGTTAACTAAGGTTCCAGATCAAGATGTGAATGAGAATGAATTGTATAACCCTGACAGTGAGCAGGATGTGAATGAAAATGAAGTGTATAACCCTGAAAGTGAGCCAGATGTGGCTGAGAAAAAGGGGTCAGACAGGGATAGTGGTAGTGATAGTGAATCATCTGATGACAATCAAGCAACCAGTGCAAATGAGGAAGGCATGGTAGCAGAGGAGGTTGAGAGTCCTGAGAGGAAGGCTGATGCTGACCTTGCAGTTGGACAGAAGATGGCATCTGAAGATGTTTTACAGTTGACTGGTTCCCTGGCAAAGACTAAGGTGAAAGGAGGAGAGCTGAGCTTTAAAGGCAGGACTCTGAAACTGAACACAGCCCAAGTAGATGCTGTTGGAAATGTGAAGTTACCAAGGTATGGTGTGGATCTGTATCGTGCCAAGGACTCTGAGGGAGATGCTGCAGAGGTGGAAAAAGCCATAGAAGTGGTAGTCACCAAGCCAGATGCCTCATCAGAAGCTGAGGTCTCAAGTGAAGCTGTGAGGAACAAGACTGAAGATATGGGGACTGACTCTGTCCAGGAATCTGTTTCTGCCGAAGACAGCGGCGTGGACGGGTTGCGGTTCGGATCAGTAGCTGCAACTCGTGAAGCTCAGGCTGGAAGTTCGGCGCCCGGAGCCCCAGCGGTGTTCCCGAGTGACACCAAGGATCTGGATAAGTCACAAGATGAGATTTTGAGACATCAGGCTGGCGTTTTTGAGCTCAAGCGCACTTTCATGGAGTCTACATCGGAGCCACGTCCCAACAAATGGGAAAAGCGATGTGTCACTCCGTTGCCGCTGCAGACACACGGGAGCTCAGATGGGATGCAGAACGTGGTGGAAGAGAAGAATCCGGCGGGTTCTGAGTATACAGATGCAGCTATCAAGGAGAACTTGAAAGCTGGAATAAATGGAGATATTGGAGACCATAATGATGTGACTGAAGAGGTAGAATGTAAGACTGACGGTAGGGCTTCTGAGCATGTTCTACCAGAAGAGCCTGAAGAAGGGGCCGAAGACATAAAGGACGTCCAACAGGTACCAGATGAATTGATTACTTCTCAGAAAAAACTCCAAACTGTGATGAAGGAGTGTGATGAAAGCCATGAGCATCTTCTTGAGAAGGTCAATGAAGTAAAAGGAAGGATACAGGGAATCTCTTCGTTGCAAGAGCAAATGCTGCTCAATAAGTCTAAGGCTCTATATAAGAATGCTGTTGTCACGGTAGAACATTACAATTCAGCTGGAGACTTAGCGGATGAATTATGTGTACTGCAAAAGAAAAACGATCTGCTCCTTCTACAGTCCCAATCATTTGAACAGAGTAGCTTAAAATGGTCAGAGACCATGGCAGAGGAGCTTAAGGTCTGTGAAATAGACTTTATGAGTCAACCGATATTCAAGAAAATAGATGTGCTAAAGAGGGTTCAAGGGGAACTAGAGAAAAGTAAAAAACCCCCTATACCTTCTGTGATAGTTGGTGACACATGGTCAGTGCACCAAGGACAGGAGGTACGTGAGTTTCTGAGGAAGAGTCAGCAGAAGTGTTCTGATGTGCCGGGTCGTACTTCTCTGGCCAGGCACTATATCGAAACTGAGCCCGGCCCTAAGGTCAAGATGAAACCGTGCAGGATACCCGAGGCCCGCAGAGAGCATAGGCCTGGGAGGGTACAGGGTAGTGCGGATGCTTCAGATGAAGAGAAAGCTGATGTTGGCTATGGCTCAGGTGAAGATACAGATGACAGTAGTGAAGATGAAGCTGATGAAGGCCATGACTGGTCCAGAGTTCACTGTCTCTTTTGGATTGTTGACCAGCCCTCCGGTCTGGATGACCAGCCCTCCGGTCTGGAGAAGAGGGGGGGATATGTGAGACAGTGAGAGTATGTGTGTTGAATGGGGTGTACATTTCACCTAGATACTTTGCTGACTGGTATAAGGGAAATGTATGGCTTTGTAAACCTAGTGGTAGAGAAAGGTCACTACACCTTACATTCAGTACACACTTGCAGCTCAGGCCTGAAACCACTCAGCTGTTAATTAGGAGACCAGAAGTAGGTGTCTGCGAACACAGACAGAGAGCTCGCTTAGTCTGGACAAGGAGTCCAGGCACAAGAAGGAGTCTCCAGGAGTATGAGCTGTCTCAGTCTGGGTGCTCGATGTACCCCGGACACAGGAGTAGTCTCTGTGAGAATCCATGCGGATAGCTGCTGAATAGGAGGGGAGCTCTCTCAAGTCTGGACGTTGAAGGTGCCTTCAGACACAAGGAGGAGACTCTCTGAAACTCCATGCTGGTAAATGCTGAACATATGTGTTGTTTTGGCCCAGGCTGTTAGAGTCTGGTCCCAGATAGATAGGGAAATCTATCTAAGTGTAGTAAGTGGCTGGACAAGCCCAGGTCTTATGTTTATGATTTGGTTTTGATTATGTTCTGTTTGCTGTAGACTTTAATAAAACTGGTTGCGGCCAGTTTTTACCAGAACTGCTGTCTGTGAATGAACTGTTTCCGTGCCACTCCGTCTACCCGGACGGCGATCCCAGAGCTATATCCCCCGAAAAGCTTACAATAGGAACCCTTCTTTGATATCACCTTCACAATTCTTGCATCCATTGAACTTGTGAGTTTTTGGAGAGTTTCTGCTTGTATTTCTTTGCATGAAGTCAGAATAGCTTCACAGAGCTGCTGTTTTCATGTGAACGGCCTCCCACCCTCATAGATCTTTTGCTTGATGATACTCCAAAGGTTCTCTATAGGGTTGAGGTCAGGGAAGATGGTGGCCACACCATGAGTTTATCTCCTTTTATGCCCATAGCAGCCAATGAATAATGACTCAGAGGCATTCTTTGCAGCATGAGATGGTGCATTGTCATGCATGAAGATGATTTTGCTCCTGAAGGCACGTTTCTGCTTTTTATACCATGGAAGAAAGTTGTCAATCAGAAACTCTATATACTTTGCTGAGGTCATTTTCATACCTTCAGGAACCTTAAAGGGCTCTACCAGCTGTCTCCCCATGATTCCGGCCCAAAACATGACTCCTCCACCTCCTTGCTGACGTCGCAGCCTTGTTGGGACATGGTGGCCATCCACCAACCATCCACTACTCCATCCATCTGTTTCTGCAACTGTTTCTGCTTGTGAGCACTGTTTAGGGGTGGCCGAATAGTAGGTTTTTGCACCACAGCAAGCCTTTGAAGGATCCTACACCTTGACATTCGAGGGACTCCAGAGGCACCTACAGCTTCAAATATCTGTTTGCTGGTTTGTAATGGCTTTTTAGCAGCTGCTCTCTTAATCCAATGAACTTGCCTGGCAGAAACCGTCCTCATTCTGCCTTTATCAGCACGAACATGTCTGTGCTCAAAATCAGCCACAAATCTCTTAACAGTACGATGCTCATGCTTAAGTTTCCGGGAAATATCTAATGTTTTCATCCCTTGACCAAGGCATTGCACTATTTGATGCTTTTCAGCAGCAGAGAGATCCTTTTTCTTTCCCATGTGACTTGAAAACTCTGGCCTGCTTAATAGTGTGGAACATCCAGTTTTCCTTTTATTGGGCTCACATGGCAAACTAATTATCACAGGTATCTGAGATTGATTTCAGTGATCCAAATAACCCTGAGACACAATACCATCAATGGGTTTCATTTACAAAAAAAAAACAAAAACCCTATGACACTTAAAACCAATTTGCATAATAATTTGGAACATGGTGTATATTATGGTTGAATTCCCCTACAACATTGTATAGCCCATTTAAAATGCATTTTGGGGGTAACTGACTCTCTTTAAAAGATGAGCAAGTTGATCTCCTTATGACCCCAAAGAGATATTTCCGCAGCCAGAAAAATCATGTTTTAAAGTCCTGTATATAAATGTCTAGGAGTGCTTCGGGCTTCAAGATGCACTTACATCTTCTCAGCCTCATCCTGTATTCTCTGCCAATTACCACTCTCCTCTGGGTGACTGATAGTTTGTTGGCATCGATACAAGACAGGGAATACAGCTTGAGGCTGAGGATCTGTAAGTGAATTGTCACACCCCAAGGCACTTTCAGACACATATATACAGAGCAAAACATGATTTTTTGCTGCTATATCAACAATATGGGACATAAAGGGATTATTTTGCTTATTTTTTGATAAGGCTACACAGTCATATTAATGGTTTGGGGGTGTAGAAGTTTTTAACATGTTCCCTTTGAGTGAAGCAGTTCTATACAGAAGCAGTTGTACATAAATAAGTCACTCCAAGGAGATCAATGTCTATGTCCATCTCTTTACTAACTTTACAAACCTACAATATCACTACAGCACATTTACTGACCTTAAAGGGAATGTATCACATGAAACCTACAGTGTGATCTACCAAATAAACGTTTTCAGCAGGATTTTATGAGTAGACTGACATACAGTTTGTTAGGTAAATATCTAGTACAGGGTGGGCCATTTATATGAATACACCTAAATAAAATGGGAATGGTTGGTGATATCAACTTCCTGTTTGTGGCACATTAGTATATGGGAGAGGGAAAACTGTTCAAGATGGGTGGTGACCATGGCGGCCATTTTGAAGTTGGCCATTTTGGATCCAACTTTATTTTTTTCAATGGGAATAGGGTCATGTGACACATCAAACTTATTGAGAATTTCACAAGAAAAACAACGGTAACTTTATTCTTTTATGAGTTATTTACAAGTTTATGACCACTTATAAAATGTGTTCAAAGTGCTGCCCATTGTGTTGGATTGTGAATGCAACCCTCTTCTCCCACTCTTGACACACTGATAGCAACACCGCATAAGAAATGCTAGCACAGGCTTCCAGTATCCATTGTTTCAGATGCTGCACATCTCGTATCTTCACAGCATAGACAATTGCCTTCAGATGATCCCCAAGATAAAAGTCTAATGGGGTCAGATCAGGAGACCTTGGTGACCATTCAACTGAGCCAAGACGACCAATCCACTTTCCAGGAAACTGTTCATGTAGGACTGCTCGGACCTGACACCCATAATGTGGTGGTGCACCATCTTGCTGGAAAAACTCAGGGTACATGCCATCTTCAGAAGAGGGTTGCATTGACAATCCAACACAATGGGCAGCACTTTGAACACATTTAATAAGTGGTCATAAACTTGTAAATAACTCATGAAAGAATAAAGTTATGCTAACACCAAGCACACCATTGTTTTTCTTGTGAAATTCTCAATAAGCTTGATGTGTCACATGACCCTCTTATTGAAAAAAATAAAGTTGGATCCAAAATGGCCAACTTCAAAATGGCCGCCATGGTCACCACCCATCTTAAAGTTCTCCCCTCTCATATACTAATGTGCCACAACCAGGAGGCTGATATCACCAACCATTTCCATTTTATTTAGGTGTATCCATATAAATGGCCTACCCTGTACATTGTTTAATATTTTGCATGATATAGAAGTGGTGGAACATTTCCAATAAGTTTACATCTGCATTGAAAGCTAACGTTTTTTCCTACATACTGCTTCACAATCCAATTAATTAGGGTCAATATGGTTCACTCCCTTAAACTATGAGCACTGTTGCTTAAAAGGAACCTGTCACTATGAAAGTGTAGTCCAATCTGTAGGCACCATGTTATGGATAAGGGGGAAATGAGCAGATTGGTATATAGTCTGAGAAAATATTTGGTATTACCTTTATTTTATTCATATAATCTTCTGCAATTTCTAAGATTTTGGGTCCAGTGGGCGGTCTTATCTGTGACTGAGAGCTTTATTTGTATGAGTGCACATGTAGTGATAGCTGTCAATCAATTATAGGACCGCCCACTGGACCCAAAATCCTAAAAAGAGCAGTAGTTTACAGGAATAAAAAACAGGTAATATCAAATCTTTTCTCAGACTCTATATCAATCTGCTCATCTCCACCTACTCTATAACATGGTGCATGCAAATTGGGCTGCACTTTCATAGTGACAGGTTCCCTTTAAGTCTAAAAAACAAAAAAAATGTTATTATGATTATATGAATATAATGAGAATGGTTATTATATACATGATCTCATAGTAGACTATGTTTTGTAATGTTAACAACAATTTACTAACGTTTAAAATATGTGTGATAGCTTTGCCATGTCCAGAGGGTAAGGAATATCAGGCCTGTGTCCAACCATGCGCCGCTAAGACCTGCTTAAACAAATGGTATTATGAGGAGTCCCCCTGTTCCTACCTAAGAGAAGATTGTGTGTGCAAAAAAGGTACCATTCTTCACAGGACAGATTCTGAGCTCTGCATTCCTGATGACAAATGCGGTATGTATTTTTGCTATGAGTCAGTTTAAGAAATGTAATTATTATTATTACATTTTAATTTGTAAAAAGTATTACATTTCTATTTTTATGCCATAAAATGTTTTGTTAGACAAAAAACGAAACAAAAAAAAAACAAACAAAAAAAGTGGTTGGAAGACATTGCTGACATTGTATCGCATGTATTAGCTCAACTGTCAGGTCCATTTAGGTATGATAAAGTAGGTTAAATTATGAAAAAAAGTCACAATATATATATTGCCTAGCTTAATGGCACTTCCAATTACTGACAAATTCAAATAAACAATGGGAAGTTTTTCACCATAAAAACAAGAATTTTATTTAGAATATATTTAAAATACATATATAGATAAAAATTCAAAATGGGGACAACAATATGGAAAAACTGGCCTAAACAAATAGGTACAAGCAAATGGACAAAGGTATTCAGCAGTGCATATGCATTTATCCTATATTTAAAGTCACATTGACTTGAAAGGAGCTAAATGTCATATAGCTTCCAAGTATATTATAATGTATCAAACTAATGCAAAATATCCATAGATAAAATGTTGCACAAAATCCAAAAGGAGGTCAAAGAAATTGCTTTCTCACCAGAAATATCAGCTCTATATGCTATTATGCAAGTGCAGAGCATGCAGCAAGTGCTATAATATATGCGGTAATCAGTGCAGCAATACATAGAAAAATCAAAATGATAAGCTGCTGGTAGGAGACCGTACCTGGATATGGCCGTGGCACCCCTGACGCGCGTTTCGCATTTAGCTTGTTCACAAGGGAGCACTTGCATAATAGCATATACAGTCATGGCCAAAAGTTTTGAGAATGACACAAATATTAATTTTTACAAAGTCTACTGCTTCACTTTTTCTAATGGCAATTTGCATATACTCCAGAATGTTATAAAGTGTGATCAGCTTAACAGCAATTACTTGCTAAGTCAATATTTGGCTAGAAAATGAACTTTATCCCCCAAAACACATTTCAACATCATTTCAGCCCTGCCTTAAAAGGACCAGCTAACCTCTTTTCAGTGATTGCTCCATTAACACAGGTTGTGGTGTTGATGAGGACATGGCTGGAGATCAATCTGTCATGATTAAGTAAGCATGACACCACTGGACACTTTAAAAGGAGGCTGGTGCTTGGCATCATTGTTTCTCTTCTGTTAACCATGGTTATCTCTAAAGAAACACGTGCAGTCATCATTGCAATGCACAAAAATGGCCTAACAGGGAAGAGTATCACAGCTAGAAAGATTGCACCTCAGTCAACAATCTATCGCATCATGAAGAAATTCAAGGAGAGAGGTTCCATTGCTGCCAAAAAGGCTCCAGGGCGCCCAAGAAAGACCAGCAAGCGCCAGGACCGTCTCTTAAAAGTGTTTCAGCTGCGGGATCGGGCTACCAGAAGTGCAGAGCTTGCTCAGGAATGGCAGCAGGCAGGTGTGAGTGCATCTGCACGCACTGTGAGGCGGAGACTCTTGGAGCAAGGCCTGGTCTCAAGGAGGGCAGCAAAGAAGCCACTTCTCTCCAGAAAAAACATCATGGACAGACTGATATTCTGCAAAAGGTACAGGCAGTGGACTGCTGAGGACTGGGGTAAAGTTATTTTCTCTGATGAATCCCCTTTTCGATTGTTTGGGACATCAGGAAAACGCCTCATTCGGAGAAGACAAGGTGAGCGCTACCACCAGTCTTGTCTCATGCCAACTGTTAAGCATCCTGAAACCATTCATGTGTGGGGTTGCTTCTCAGCCAAGGGAATCGGCTCTCTCACAGTCTTGCCTAAAAACACAGTCATGAATAAAGAATGGTACCAGAATGTCCTCCAAGAGCAACTTCTCCCAACCCTCCAAGAGCAGTTTGGCGATCAACAATGCCTTTTCCAGCATGATGGAGCACCTTGCCATAAAGCAAAGGTGATAACTAAATGGCTCAGGGAACAAAACATAGAGATTTTGGGTCCATTGCCTGGAAACTCCCCAGATCTTAATCCCATTGAGAACTTGTGGTCAATCATCAAGAGACGGGTGGACAAACAAACATAAAAATTCTGACAAAATGAAAGCATTGATTGTGCAAGAATGGACTGCTATCAGTCAGGATTTGGTCCAGAAGTTGATTGAGAGCATGCCAGGGAGAATTGCAGAGGTCCTGAAGAAGAAGGGTCAACACTGCAAATATTGACTTGCTGCATTAACTCATTCTAACTGTCAATATAAGCTTTTGTTACTCATATGTTTGCAATTATTATATTTCTGTCTGTGATAAAAACATCTGTCAAACACACATAAAAACCAGAGGGCAGCAGATCATGTGAAAATATAATATTTGTGTCATTCTCAAAACTTTTGGCCATGACTGTAGAGCTGATATTTCTGGTGGGAAAGCAATTTCTTTGACCTCCTTTTGGATTTTGTGCAACATTTTATCTATGGATATTTTGCATTAGTTTGATACATTATAATATACTTGGAAGCTATATGACATTTAGCTCCTTTCAAGTCAATGTGACTTTAAATATTGGATAAATGCATATGCACTGCTGAATACCTTTGTCCATTTGCTTGTACCTATTTGTTTAGGCCAGTTTTTCCATATTGTTGTCCCCATTTTGAATTTTTATCTATATATGTCTTTTAAATATATTCTAAATAAAATTCTTGTTTTTATGGTGAAAAACTTCCCATTGTTAATTTGAATTTGTAAATTATGAAAAAGTGGACTGGACCGAGGCTAAATTCTACTTAGTTCTACTTTTAATTTAGTATCTGACCTACAAAGTGGATTTACATTGGCTTATCTGCCTCTGTAAATGACAGATGATTAGCGATACAGAGGCTGGTCCGAGCACAAACAGGTAATCTATGTGTACAAAACGATCATTGTTCTCTGTAGCACATGTCCTGCTTACACAAGATGATGTGCTGGAAGAAAAATTATTTAACCCCTTTCTGACATCGGGTGTAATAGTACGCCGATGTCGGATAGCCTCCATTTGATGTGGCCTCCGGCGCTGAGCCCACATCTTTCCGGGCACATGTTAGCTGTTTTGAACAGCTGACGTGCCCGTAACAGCTGCGGGTGGAATCGTGATCCACCTACGGCTATTAACCCGTTATATGCCACTGTCAAACTCTGACAGCAGCATTTAACACGCGCTACTGGCAAGCACGCCGGAAATCCACCCATCGGTGACACCCGTCACGTGATCACGGGTCACTGGTGGGTTGGCATGACAACCAGGGGTCTCCTGCAGACCTCTATGGTTGTCACTGCCTGATTGCTGTGAGCGCTGCCCAGTGGTCGGCACTCATAGCAAGTGTGAAATTCTGCTACATACAAGCGATCTGATCATCGCCTGTATGTAGCAGAGCCGATGGGGTTATGGTAGATTCTAGTCTTCCATGGAGACTATTGAAGCATGCCAAAAGTAAAAAAAATCTTTAAAAATAGAAAAAGAATAAAACAAATCTAAAAGTTCAAATCACCCCCATTTCGCCCCATTCAAAATAAAACAATATATATACATATATATATATATATATATTTATAAAAGGATTAACTTGATCGCTAAACGGCGTAACAAGAAAAAAAGTCAAAATGCCAGAATTACTTTTTTTTGGTCGCCGCAACATTGCATTAAAATGCAATAAAGGGCGATCAAAAGATCATATCTGCACCAAAATGGTATAATTAAAAACGTCAGTTCGGCACGCAAAAAATAAGCCCTCAGCCAACCTGAGATCACAAAAAAATGGAGATTGTTGTGAATGTGCTAGAAATGAATTCTGAGCAGAAGCTCCCTCTGGTGGTTACAAACAGTACTGAACTATCCAATGAAGATTGTGAAGATTGGCGATCAGGTGTTACTGACTGGTCTTATATAAGGGAGGTTCCCTCCCATCAGGGTTGCCGGTGATCAATTGTTCTGGTCTCATCTTTGATTCCTGTTCACTTTGTAGCTTGCTGTTTCGTGCCTGCATCTTCTGCTAACAGATAAGACATTTTCTTCTTTTAGTTTTTTGTGCTTGCTTTTTGCATTTTGTCCTGCACTTCTGTGGGGGTCTGCCGGGTCCCCTCCGGGGGCTTGTGCTCCTCTCAGTTTAGTTCAGCCACTGTTGTTTTTCATTTGCCTTTTCCAGTTTTTTCAGTGGCTGCTGTTTAGTTTTGTTACACCAGAGAACTAATTTAGGTGGTAGAGGTCGTGTGATCTCAGGTGTTTTTGTAATTAGTAGAGTTGGTACTTTTCAGGGTTTTTTGGGATTGCAGTAAGTGTCCTTCCTATCCTTTTCTATTTAGGAAGTTTGGGCCCCAACGTTTGCTCATACTATTTTCTGTCTGTGTCTGTATTTCCCTTGTCTAATCGCCATTACATGTTTGGGGGCTTTCTATGTTCTTTGGGGATCTGCTCCGGGGCAGATAGTTTTCCTCTTTCTGTCTTTAGGTGTAGTTAGCTTCTCAGGCTGTGACGAGGCGTCTAGGACCAACGTAGGTACGCTCCACGGCTGCCTTTAGTTGTGGTGGTTAGTCAGGGTATTGCAATCCCATAGATTCCAACCTCTCTGGTGTATTTCCTTTTTTGCCTGCTCTCCTCAGCTACCAAATCATAACAGGAGATGCTCCGGGTATCCGAAAAGGGCGTCATTTTTTTAACGAACTTTGGAATTTTTTTTCACCATTAGATAAAAAGAACCTAGACATGTTTGGTGCCTATTAACTCGTAATGACCTGGAGAATCATAATGACAGGTCAGTTTTAGTATTTAGAGAACCTAGTAAAAAAGGCAAAAAACAATTTTGGAATTGCCCTTTTTTTGCAATTTCACTGCACTTGGAATTTTTTTCCCATTTTTCAGTACACTATATGTTAAAACCAATGGTGTTGTGCAAAAGTACAACTCGTCCTGCAAAAAACAAGCCCTCACATGGCCATATTGACAGAAAAATAAAAAAAAATTATGGCTCTGGGAAGAAGGGGAGCAAAAAACGAAACTGCAAAAACAAAAATACCACCGGTCATGAAGGGGTTAAAGCCTGAATATCAGAAAAAGAGATTTCCTTGTAATGCTTGTTTCCCGATAATTACATAGTATAAATGCACTCATATTTGTGTTGTTAAATGTATGCTTATGTGCTGCTAAAAATTTTGTGAAAAGGCACATTAAAAGAGTGGGCATTATAAAATATTAAGATCCCAATATACTGTTGCCTTGTCTTTACATTTGTATACTGTACACATTTAATGACATAACAAACTAGATGAAAATGTAACATAAAACACATAAATATAGGCATCCATATTCAGAAGGATGTCTCTATTTGAGCTATGGTTGTTTTATAGGTACTTGCCATCTTTAAAGGGCATCTGTCAGTAGGACCAACCCTTCTAAACCGTCTATAGTTCATAGGAAACTGAATAAAAGGATACATTGACATCTGCAATCCGATGTCTTATTCCAGAGAAATCCACTTTTTTCTTATATGTAAATTAGCTGTTAAGGTCTATGGGTCGGACACAGATCTCCCTGAGAATCTGCCTCCAGAGCTTACTTTAAATAAGGGAAGGTATTACCAGTGAGAAACATGTAATGACTGACAATCAGCTCTCCTTATCTTGCCGGCAGATTCACGGGGAGATCTATGCGCCACCTGTAGATCTTAACAACTCAATTACATATTAAGAAAATAAGCATTTCTCTGGAATAAGCCATCAGATTGCTGCTGTCAAAGTATAATTTTATTCAAATTCCTATGACCTGTATTCTCATATAGTCGGCTTACGAGGGTTGATCCTACATACAGATTCCCTTAAATCATTTATTCTAGTATACAGGTGACATAGGGTCCCAACAATAAATTAGTAATGAACTCAAACATGATTATTGAGGGTATTAGTGAGTGTTTCAGCTTTCAACCAATATTTGATTCTCTCAAAATAAATAAAAATATTTCTACTGTAAAGCTATATTTCTTTATTTGCACTTTAGCCTGCACTGATAATGAAGGACATCCTCACTCACCAGGAGAGATCTGGCATTCATCAGCTAATAAATGCTGCCTGTCAAAATGTCTGGACAATGGAACTGTTGCATCCATAGAGCCTGACTGCAGTGACCTACCTGACCCTATTTGTAGTCGGGAGGGTGAGGTGCTTATCCGAGTCATTGAAGAAGGTTCTTGCTGTCCAAAAAAAGTGTGTGGTATGTAAGTCCACTAAACTAGCATTTTATTGTGTTTCACGTTCTAAAATATCTAACTTTCTAAATTCCCTTTTACTGTACATTTTCTATATTGGAATCAAAATTAATGTATTTAGTATTCTTAAAATGTTATACAGTGCTCTATGTTTGTTCCTTAGCATTCATGTTTAAATTAGAGAGAATCACATTTTGGAGAATCGGAGAATGAGACAATTTTGAGAATGTGCCCATCTCTGCTTAAAATGTCCACAGTGAATCCAGTAAAGAGAAATGATTCTGTATGTTTCTTGTTTTCCTAATGTCATTAAAGGGGTGGTCTGGCACCTAAAATCTGTTTTCTAAATATCTATCCTTTCAACCTATTCACTTTTGTAATTATCTTTATTACCCTACACTTTTTCCTATCTAACTAATCCCTAAATGTGTTTTTTTTTTGTATTTGCTGTGACTAGAGATGAGCGACTTTGCCTTTTTTCGGGTCGAGTTGGGTTTCGGACCACCTGACTTTCGCAAAAGTCGAGTCGAACGAGATCAGCCGACTAGCTCGCGGCAAAAGTCGGAGGTCAACAAAAAAATGAAACCCGACCCCAATGCAAGTCAATGGGGAATAACAGCTGCCCCCCCCGCCCACATCCTCTTCCACCATACTTCCTCATGTTTGGGAAAATGTACCCAAAATACCAGCATATATATGGTACTGTATCAGTAGCGTTCAGCTGTATACAGTGTTGAGGTAATTTTACATCTCCGTATATATTTCCGGAGTCACACACAGACGCTCTCTCAGTATGGATTTGACCGTAATACAAAGACCAGATATACGGTACTGTATCAGAAATGGACAGCTGTATATGGTGTAGGGGAAAATTTAAATCTCCGTATATATTTCCAGAGTCACACACAGACGCTCACTCAGTATGGATTTGACCGTAATACAAAAAGCAGAAAAATGGTACTGTATCAGAAGCAAAAAACTGTATACGGTGTAGGGGAAAATTTATATCTCCGTATATATTTCCGGAGTCACACACAGATAGTCAGCATGTATTTGTCCGTGATACCAGCCGGTACACGGTAGTGTGTGAGGAGCGTACACCTCTATACAGTGTGGGAAAAAATGAACGCTCGGTAACTGTGCAGAAAAAAAGAATAAAAATATTAGTGCTGTGTAAAAAGCAGTCTGCACAGCAGTGTACACACAGCAATACAGCTAGCAGGCAGCCTAATAACCAGCGCTGCTGCACACAAGAAAATCCTCCCCTGTCACTGGCAGGCAGCCTAATAATCAGCGCTGCTGCACACAAGAAAATCCTCCCCTGTCACTGCATACTAACCGTACAGCACAATTGCTATCAGCACAAGCACAGAAGAACTTCTGTTTACAGCGCTAACTCTCTCCCTACTGATAAACAGCGTCAGTAACCTCTCCCTACTGTTAAGATTTGCAGAAGTAAAATGGTGGTCGGCGGTCAGGACTTTTATAGACACAATGACGCCCCCCAAAGAAAGCCAATCACTGCAATGCCCTTCTCTAAGATGGTGGTGGACGCTGCCCATGTGTAAGGTTCTTTGTCTCTGTTGACATGTTCCTTGAAACTCAGTTTTCCGTCGGCCATTTTGCTTTCTGTCTTTCTGCAGCTCTTGCCCTCAGTTAATATGGAGTTTCCAGTTTTCATGTTCCCACCCTGATTCTTCCCTCTTGCTTCTTAAGCAGCCTCAGCTGAACAATCAGTGCTCCTGAATCAAGCCTCAGTCAGTCTGTGACCTGACTCCTGGAAGCCTTGGACTTGTACTCCAGCTATTCCCTACTGAGGAACCTTGGAACACTTTTGGACTCTGGAAACCTGCTGTTTGGTGAATCCATGTTTGCAGAGGAATTACGGTACAGAGAAGAGATCCTGAACCTGCTTTGGAGATTTATTGTAGTGCTTGAAGTTACTCTGGCCTGCTGTGTCTCCTGTCGCTGTTCCTGCAAACTGTGTGAACTTTTCAGCATGCTTGTATGAAGTAATACAAGTCATTTCATTTCAACCTATGTCTCCTGTGTTTTCCTCGCACCCAAGCACAAGACGCTATAGGAACTGTACACTATACATGACAAGATTCAGGAGCCAATGTTTAGTGTCTGCTGGGTCTGGGAAAGCCGTGTCTGCTGTGACTGTGGATATCAGATGTCCGTTTAATATCTTATGTGATGACAGTGGTTGTGACTTCTCACAACCATTCCAGGTGAGCGCATTCCCTTAAAATTTTACTCTGGAGTGTTACCACAGGTAAACACTATTGTTTTTTTTTTTTTTTTTTCCTCTTCTCCTTCCAGCACTTCTGCCTTAAAAGATCTGGAAGATTGAGGCCCGCATAAAGGAACTTTGCGGAGTGACTGATACAATCCTTTCAGATGTACAGACTTTAAAAACCCGTTTTGCAAGCCTACAGGACCTCACTAATCATAATTTGCAAGTGTTTGGACAGACTACCCAGGAATTGCGAGCCAGGATTGAGGCTCTAGAGGAACGAGCCCAGGCTCCTGCCATAACCCCAAGTTCTGGGATCCCCAAATTACCTCCTTTTCGTTTTGGCGGTGAACGTGAGAAATTTAGGGGATTTATTAATCAATGCAATTTATTTTTCTCTGCACATGCTTCACAATTTCCCACTGAACGATCCAAAGTGCTTACTATAATCATGTTGCTTACCAATAAGGCTTTGATGTGGGCAAACCCTCTGATTGAGACTGAGGATGATTGTTTGAATCACCTTGATGCTTTTATTTCAGCCATGGGGCAGGTGTTTGATGACCCCAATCGAGGTGCAACAGCTGAAGCAGCCATGTTAACTTTGCGCCAAGGTAAGCGTTCAGTAGCCGAATATGCCCTGGATTTCAGGAGATGGGCCCTTGATACCACTTGGGACACTTCCGCTAAAAAATCTATTTTTCGGAAAGGGTTGTCTCCACTGATTAAGGATGAACTTGCTCGTGCCGACCCTCCCACTGCGTTAGGTGACTTTATTAACTATTGTATCCGTATTGATGCTCGTCTGACTGAACGCAGACAAGAGAGATGGTTCGAAAATAATCGCACTAACCTTTTACTACCTCCCTCCTCAGCTAAGGAACCTTTGAGTAGGATCACAAGGGAACCAGAACCTGAACCCATGCAGGTGGACTCTTTACAAAGACGGGTTAGTGATGCACGCAAAGAACATCGTATAAAGGAAAATCTATGTTTCTACTGTGGTAAGTCAGGGCACTTCATTATAAACTGCCCCAGCCATTCTCGTAAGACTACTGCAGCAGTCATTCACTGTGAGTGTTGCGAGAGGAGTTCTGTCATGTCCGAGCCTCAGGCTCCAGAGAGATCTGCTGCAAGAGATCTTGATTTCTCGGACTTAAACTCTGTTAGTTCTGGGGACGATGACGGTATAAACGCTGCAATTTTTCAAGTTTCCTCAGCGGTGTCCCAGCTGAGTTGTAAAAGAAACAATTCTCATTGCTTCCTTTCCATCAAACTCTGGGTTGACTCAGTCTGGGTGTCTAGCTCTGCTATGATTGACTCAGGAGCAAGTGGAAATTTTATGGATATCTCCTTTGCTCTGAAACAGGGGATACGTTCAGTGAAGAAGGCTACTCCAGTACAGATGGAGACTGTGGATGGCTCTCTACTGACTTCTGGACCAGTGGATCAAGAAACAGAGCCTTTGAGGGTCCTTATGAGTAAAGATCATCAGGAGAAAATGTCTTTTATGCTTATCTCTTCTCCCCACTTTCCCATTATTCTAGGGCTACCATGGCTGCAGGCGCAGAATCCTACGATTAACTGGGAGACCAAGGAATTACACTTTCCGGAGAAACAGATGAGTCAAGGAGTTTCAGCTTGCTCTGTTCCTAAAGGAACCATGTCAGTCCCTGAACTACCAGCTGTATACCAGGACTATGTGGATTTATGTGACAAGAAGAATGCTGATCAGCTTCCTCCTCACCGTCCATATGATTGTCCAATTGAATTATTGCCTGGAGCCGAGATACCTTTTGGTAAGATCTACCCCCTAGCGGGGCCCGAGCTAAAAGCTTTGAAGGATTATATAGACGAAAATTTAGCCAAGGGCTTCATACGCCCCTCTTCATCTCCCGCAGGTGCACCCATCTTCTTTGTGAAGAAGAAAGATGGATCTCTGAGACCCTGCATAGACTATAGGGAACTCAATAAGGTTACTATTAGAAACCGTTATCCATTGCCTTTAATCCCTGAATTGTTGGAGAGAGTGCGGCATGCCAAAATTTTCTCTAAACTGGATCTCCGTGGGGCCTATAACTTGGTCCGTATTAGACCTGGGGATGAATGAAAGACTGCTTTCAGGTCACGCTATGGACACTTTGAATATCTAGTTATGCCTTTTGGTCTGAGTACCGCCCCAGCCACTTTCCAACACTTCGTGAATGATATCTTCAGGGATCTCCTAGATACATTTGTGGTGATTTATCTGGATGATATTCTAATTTTTTCTAACTCCACAGAGGAACATCATGGACATGTGAGAATGGTCTTAGAACGCCTAAGACAAAACCATCTCTACATCAAACTTGAAAAATGTGAATTCCATAGGACCGAAATTCAATTTCTGGGGTATGTACTACCTACGCAAGGGATTAGTATGGATGGAAGCAAGACCCAAGCCATCAAGGATTGGCCAATTCCTAGAAATGTGAAGGAGGTGCAGCGTTTCATCGGGTTTGCCAACTTCTATAGACGTTTCATTAAGAATTTTTCTGAGGTAGTGTCACCTATCACCCAACTTACCCGGAAACAGTCTAGGTTCTCCTGGACCCCGCAAGCTCAGGAAGCATTTTCCTGTTTAAAGGATAAATTTACCACCGCACCTATCTTAGTACATCCCAACCCCGAGCTTGCCTTCATAATAGAGGTGGATGCTTCAGACTGTGCCGTTGGAGCTATACTCTCTCAGAGAACAGGTGAGAAGAATGTCTTGCATCCCTGTGCCTTCTTTTCCCAGCAGTTGTCTTCGGCTGAGAGGAACTACGATGTGGGCAATAGAGAATTGTTGGCCATTATTGCCGCCTTCAAGGAATGGAGACACCTTCTTCAGGGAGCTGCACAGCAAATAGTCGTCCTGACAGACCATCGTAACCTTGAATTTATCAGGTCGGCTAAGTGCCTGACTCCTCGCCAGGCTCGCTGGAATCTTTTCCTAAACCAATTTAATTTTGTCATTTCTTATAGACCAGGATCGCGCAATGGAAAGGCTGATGCACTCTCTAGGATTCATTCAGCAGAGACACGTCCACTTACTCCTCCTTAGACTATTCTTCCTGACTCTAGATTCCTGGGAGTGATTCATAATCAAGACCTACTTAAGGACATCAAGGAAGCATACCATGCGGATTCTTTGTTGGCTCAACCCCCAAGGGACGTAAGTCTTGTCTTTAAGAATGGTGTGTGGATTCAGGGACAACGTCTGTATATACCTGAAACAGTCAGATTGAGAGTATTGCAACTCATCCACGATTCCAAGAAAGCCGGGCATAGGGGAATTCTAAAGACACAAGAATTTCTTTCTCGTTTCTTTTGGTGGCCCACTTAGAGGAAAGATGTCTTAAACTATGTCACTTCATGTGAAGTCTGTGCAAGATGCAAAACACCTCGCTCCTCACCAACTGGTCTGTTGCAACCTCTTCCCACCCCGTCGCGCCCGTGGGGATCCATTTCTATGGACTTCATTGTGGAGTTACCAACCTCTCAAGGGAAGAACACCATTCTAGTGGTGGTTGACCGTCTAACAAAGGCAGCTCATTTTATCCCTTGTGTCGGCTTACCCACTGCAAAACAGACATCAGACTTGATGATTAAGAATGTGTTTCGCTTACATGGAGTACCGGATGAGGTCATTTCGGATCGAGGGTGCAATTCACTTCAAGGTTTTGGCAAAATTTCTGTGCAGCATTGGACATTAAAGTAAATCTTTCTTCTGCTTTTCATCCCCAGACTAATGGACAGACAGAACGAACCAATCAGACCCTGGAGCAGTATCTCCGCTGTTTTATCTGCCACCTACAGGATGATTGGGTGGATCTACTTCCACTGGCTGAGTTCTCTTATAACAACTCTCAGAGCGCCTCCACTAAGCAGTCTCCTTTTTACTCCAATCTAGGTTATCATCCTAACATTCTTCCTCGATTTCCCATAGATACGCCCTTGCCGGCAGTGGCTGAAAGAATCACTTCTTTACAAAAGAATATGGATCTTCTAAAGGAAAATCTAGAATTGGCTCAGGAAAGGTACAAGAAAGCAGCAGATAAATTTCGTAAACCTGCACCAGCTTTCAAGGTAGGAGATTTGGTCTGGCTGTCAACCAGAAATCTTAAATTAAAGATTCCATCGTCTAAATTGGGACATAAGTACATTGGACCTTATAAGATCAATAAGATTATAAGTGCTGTTGCTTGTCGTCTTCAACTGCCCAGAACTATGAGAATCCACCCTGTCTTTCATGTATCCCTACTAAAGGCTGCAACACCCAATACGTTTCCTGGACCTTCTTCTCCTTGCCCTGACCCAGTGCTGGTCGATGGTCAGGAAGAATTTATGGTGGAAAGGATTCTAGATTCCAGGTTGTACAGAAATCACTTGCAATATTTGATTAAATGGCAGGGCTACCCAGTGGAGGACAACTCATGGGAACCAGTCAATAATGTAAATGCTCCTCGCCTGCTCCGCCAGTTTCATCAGAGGTACCCTGACAAGCCTGGTCTGAGGTCATCCGGAGGTTGTCCCTAAGGGGGGAGTAATGTAAGGTTCTTTGTCTCTGTTGACATGTTCCTTGAAACTCAGTTTTCCGTCGGCCATTTTGCTTTCTGTCTTTCTGCAGCTCTTGCCCTCAGTTAATATGGAGTTTCCAGTTTTCATGTTCCCGCCCTGATTCTTCCCTCTTGCTTCTTAAGCAGCCTCAGCTGAACAATCAGTGCTCCTGAATCAAGCCTCAGTCAGTCTGTGACCTGACTCCTGGAAGCCTTGGACTTGTACTCCAGCTATTCCCTACTGAGGAACCTTGGAACACTTTTGGACTCTGGAAACCTGCTGTTTGGTGAATCCATGTTTGCAGAGGAATTACGGTACAGAGAAGAGATCCTGAACCTGCTTTGGAGATTTATTGTAGTGCTTGAAGTTACTCTGGCCTGCTGTGTCTCCTGTCGCTGTTCCTGCAAACTGTGTGAACTTTTCAGCATGCTTGTATGAAGTAATACAAGTCATTTCATTTCAACCTATGTCTCCTGTGTTTTCCTCGCACCCAAGCACAAGACGCTATAGGAACTGTACACTATACATGACACCATGTCATCTTGTTGCCCACAGTGTACATCCTTGCTCATTGGCTGAAAAAAGGCGCCTGAAAGCATTCTGGGAAACTCGACTTTGGCATTCGTTTCGACGACCGCATGGCCGACCTCACGCTATGGTCGTATTTCGACCAACGAAACCCAACTTTGGTGAAAGTCGGCGACTTTTGCATCTGACCGACCTTCGCTCAAATCTAGCTGTGACGTTTTGTTTGAGAGGTGTCTCAAATGGGACGTCACAGGAGGCTCGTGCTGCATTCGCTCCCCAAAGGATTAGCTAGATAGGGAAAAGTCTAGGGTATTGTGTAATAAAGCAAATTACAAAAGTGGTTATGGTTTAAAGACAGATAGCTAGAAATTATATTTTAGGTGCTGGACCACCCGTTTAATTTACCTTATGTCATTGATAGATATAAGCGGATCTTTTGAAATATACTGCAGTACATCATAGATCAATCTATTCACAGTCATACTGAGTGACAGCGCTTCCCTATCACTTGAATATTTGGATGATTATTCACTGACTGAGACTGTTAGGCCGGATCACACATGCGAGAAACACGGCCGAGTCTCGCATGTGAAATCCCAGCTCAGGCGCCGGCACTCAGGAGTGGAGCGAGCGGCTGCATAGAAATACATGCAGCCACACACTCCACTCCAGAGTGCCGGCGCCAGAGCTGGGATTTCACATGCGAGACTCGGCCGTGTTTCTCGCATGTGTGATCCTGGCCTTAGGGTTTGCGGATCGAACCAAATCTAAATTATGAAACGGTGCGATCGCAACCCGGGATCCACCATGCGGTGATGTAGGAACCACAGCTAATAAACAATGGAGGAGTGATGCTGCATGCAAGCACCGTAAACACACGGAGTTATACAGTGGTTGCCAAAAGTATTGGCACCCCTGCAATTCTGTCAGATAATACTCAGTTTCTTCCTGAAAATGATTGCAATCACAAATTATTTGCTATTTTTAACTTCATTTAATTTGCTTGCAAGGAAAAAACACAAAAGAGAATGAAGCAAAAATCAAATCCTTGATCATTTCACACAAAACTCCAAAAATGGGACAGACAAAAGTATTGGCACCCTCAGCCTAATACTTGGTTGCACAACCTTTAGCCAAAATAACTGCGAACAACCGCTTCCAGTAACCATCAATGAGTTTCTTACAATGCTCTGCTGGAATTGTAGACCATTCTTCTTTGGCAAACTGCTCCAGGTCCCTGATATTTGAAGGGTGCCTTGTCCAAACTGCCATTTTGAGATATCTCCACAGGTGTTCTATGGGATTCAGGTCTGGACTCATTGTTGACCACCTTAGAAGTCTCCAGTGCTTTCTCTCAAACCATTTTATAGTGCTTTTGGAAGTGTGTTTTGGTCATTGTCCTGCTGGAAGACCCATGACCTCTGAGGGAGACCCAGCTTTCTCACACTGGGCCCTACATTATGCTGCAAAATTTGTTGGTAGTCTTCAGACTTCATAATGCCATGCACACGGTCAAGCAGTCCAGTGCCAGAGGCATCAGGGAACCTCCGCCATGTTTGACTGTAGGGACCATGTTCTTTTCTTTGAATGCCTCTTTTTTTACCTGTACACTCTATGTTGATGGTTTTTCCCAAAAAGCTCGACTTTTGTCTCATCTGACCAGAGAACATTCTTCCAAAACGTTTTAGGCTTTCTCAGGTAAGTTTTGGCAAACTCCAGCCTGGCTTTTTTATGTCTCGGGGTAAGAAGTGGGGTCTTCCTGGGTATCCTACCATACAGTCCCTTTTCATTCAGATGCCGACGGATAGTACGGTTGACACTGTTGTACCCTTGGACTGCAGGGCAGCTTGAACTTGTTTTGATATTAGTCGAGGTTCTTTATCCACCATCTGCACAATCTTGCGTTGAAATCTCTCGTCAATTTTTCTTTTCCTTCCACATCTAGGGAGGTTAGCCACAGTGCCATGGGCTTTAAACTTCTTGATGACACTGCGCACGGAAGACACAGGAAAATTCAGGTCTTTGGAGATGGACTTGTAGCCTTGAGATTTCTCATGCTTCCTCACAATTTGGTTTCTCAAGTCCTCAGACGGTTCTTTGGTCTTCTTTCTTTTCTCCATGTCAATATGGTACACACAAGGACACAGGACAGAGGTTGAGTCAACTTTAATCCATGTTAACTGGCTGCAAGTGTGATTTAGTTATTGCCAACACCTGTTAGGTGCCACAGGTAAGTTACAGGTGCTGGTGATTACACGAATTTAGGAAGCATCACATGATTTTTCAAACAGTGACAATACTTTTGTCCACCTCCTTTTTTAGGTTTGGTGTGGAATTATATCCAATTTGGCTTTAGGTCAATTCTTTTTGTGTTTTTTCATTGAAGATAAATTAAATGAAGATAATAATACCAAAGAATTTGTGTCTGCAATCATTTTCAGGAAGAAACTGAGTATTATCTGACAGAATTGCAGGGGTGCCAATACTTTTGGCCACCACTGTAGGTCACTCCATGTGGAAAGAGTACAAAGTACTTGCTCTGTTGCTCCACAGAGCGGTACTAAGACAGAGAGCACTCAGAACTATATCCTGTTTAATGTCAAAGGAGTATAGCAGATAATGAGACTAGTTGGGGGTCCCTATAACTTCCCCCCAAACTCGGCTGGTGGTTGTGGTCACTCTGACACTCGGCTGTGCAAACGGCACATGCGATTAAGGATGCCAGGAATCAGATGCTGAGCCAAGCGGGAGTTCCCACCATACACTGCCTGCCTAGACACACAATCACCGTGCTAGTGGCGGCGCACGTGCACACGGGGTGGTAACGTATCCACTGACACACACAAAACATAAAGGAACTTAGCGCGGCGGCGTGCACCCAAAGGATCCTTTAATGTGCTCCCCTTCAGTCCAGTCAGACAGGACCTGGCTCGTGGACCAATCCGGAACTGCCACCTCACCAGAACAGCTGACAACTGACCACGTCTGAGAGGTCGCCACACGAGCATTCTCAGCAGGGTGATTTCTGGACTTAGCTTCCGGAGCGTCTGTTTTCCACTGCCTATCACTGGTTACCATAGACTTGGCTGGGAGACCAGTAGCAATCAAGAAAACAGCACGAGTCTGAGCAAGACGCTGAGACCGATGTCTTTGCTGAACTGCCTCCAGTGTGGTCGAAGCTGAATGGGGACCACAGAAGCAGACAAGGCTTGGGATCTACCCCATGCAGTTAGAGAATCCCGGCGCCTAGCAGAGACTACCACTTCCATTTTCAATGTGGTTCAGCACTGCAGTAACACACCATAATCAGATTAGGCCTTTTTCCATCCCTAGATGCAGTGAGCTATGATTCTGAACCTCATATCCCTGCAGTGTACAAACATAAAATGCTCGTTGGCTGACCCCCATCTTTTCTACAGATTGTGATTGCTCCCTTGATTGTTTTTGTTATAACAATGTACGGTAATTCTATGGCTGCAGGATATTAAGGAGTAGCCTGTACGGCCACGCAAAATGGAAACAGCCCACTCACTGATGCTTCAGCAGTGTGCAATGTTGCTGGCCTTTCTTTGCAATCCTATTGAATTCATCAGGACCTGCGATTTTCATGAAATTTGACTCAAAGTTGATCCTTTACTGATTTATCCGCCCATCTCTAGTCAAAGAGCATCATTTAGTAATGCTAATGCGCCTATGGAATTACCATTAGATGTATTACATGCTAATATTTTGTATGTTGTTTAAGTTGTTAAATTTTTTTTTTATATTCACAGAATGTAATACATCGTCGTGTGAAGAATCTGTACCGTGTAAAAGTGGAGAACGTTTGCTTGCTGAATACAGTCCAGTCACATGCTGCCCTCAGCTACACTGTGGTGAGTATATCATTTAGATAGAGAAAATGTGAGAAAACACTAACACTACACATAACAATTGTTGGTATCAATTATGTTTTATCTTATATATTTTTGTTCTGGAAGCTCTACATGTAGTTTCCTATCAATGCTATGTATTACAAGTTGTAGAGACACAGGGGATCAACGGTCGCACTGGTCCGCGAGCTGCAACTGCATGGAC
>JARQOD010000004.1:151233769-151296392 GCA_033576555.1 Oophaga sylvatica
AAAGAGAAGATAACTCTGTTTGGGGAAAGACTGAATCCATCTTAGATTGCATGTTCAACGGGCCGGGGGTGGTGCTCACTGACTGTGTGCTTAGTGGACTCTGGCAGTGGACTGTCCATTTAAATATCTCGGCCACAACTACCCCCTCCCGTGTCCCCTTCTTACACTTGGCATAGTCGGCAGGATGGACCCCCGCAGCCTAAAGAGTTATGATTTTGAAGTGACAACCATGGAGAAAATGGAGATGGCAGCTGACTGTAAATGTGAACTATATGAAGTGCTGCCTGAATTGGAAGATATGGAGCTGTCGGCTGACAGTGATTTGGAGATTTATGACTGTAAATTTTGGACTTGTGCCTTGTTGCCCCCTGTTACAGCGTTGCAGGCAGATGATAGAGACTTTGAGCAGTGAACTGCTACAAAAGAAGTAAAGATGGCAGATATTGTTGATTTACAAATGGTGCCAACCACTATGGAAAAGATGGCAGGTGTTGGCGCAAAAAATGAAGAAATTGCCGCCTTTTGTGGGCGCCATGCAGACGCTTTGGCACCAGAAGAGAATAGGCTGTACCCTGTTGTGGTAGATGCCCGCCCAAAATTGGTGCGGGCAAAGATAGAGCTCCGGCCCCGCAGCTGAACTTAGAGAAATGGGTGGAACTGCAGGAAGTGACCCAACCCACGAATGGGTGGAACCCAAAAATGATGGATTGTTTGCTGGAGGATGAGGCGCCATTATCTGCTGACATGGAGAGGTGCATCATGTCTTATCTCGGTGGCATCGGCCACCAGGCTTGGAGGCGCTCCAAAGTGCGGGTGGAGGCGGGCCAGAAGTTCAAGGCCTGGTGGTCAGAAGAGCTAGAGCAGTGACCCTCATGTATGCGGATGAGTCCTAGACCGGTGGAGGACCCAGATGATTACGAGAACTACGAGGGCCTGGTGATGCCCCGATGGGAACCTGCGGGAGGCCGTAAGGCTCTGGAGGCGGCCCTGTAGGGGATGATTATGGCCGCGATCAATGATGTGGGCAGCCGCGCAGGAGGACTATCAACTGTTGTGGTGATGAGTAAGGGACCCCTGCCCGGCCATCCCGCTGCCTTGCCCGCTGTCCAGCCCATGGCCCTCTTACCTCCTGTGGCTCCGCTGTCATCTCCAGAGAAGTCCCAGCCGTCCGTCCTGTCATCGTCACCGGAGGCGCTTCGACTGTGGACTCCATCGTTGCCTTGGGCCGCGATGGCATCCGCGCTTCCACAGGCCGAACCCGTTCCAGCTGACGATTGCGGCCTGTCTGCAAAGGAGCCCTGGGTGCCCATGGAGGCAGAGTGGAAACACAAAGTGATCCGGGAGAAAAGGCGGCGGAAGCGCCGCATCCGCAAGGAACTACAGCGCCCAGGCGGAGGCACAGTAGCATGACGCGTGGCCTCATCAAGCACCTTGATCTGTGCAGGGGCTTCAGCTTCCTGCATGAATTGACAACGGGGGCCAAGGTCTATTTGAATGCCGGGTCCCTCATGTTCTGGGGGCATCTCCGGCAAGGGACTATGTGGACTTTATTAAGGAACAGTTACCCCCAAGGGCCCTACACTGTGGCCATAAGGATGGCCTCTGACTTTTCAAACAGCCACCGCAGGTGGAACAGCCGACTGCTGCGGCACAGGAGCGAGCGGTACCTCGGAGCAGTGAGGCTGCCGCAAGAGTGTCAACAGAGCGAGTGGCTCAAGGGGCTGCAGGACCACCACTGGAGGGAGTGCAGAGCTGGAGGAATAGCAGAGACTCCTCCTCCAGTGGGTCCACATCCAATGTGTACGTGGTAGTGCAGGGCCCCCTTGCGGCCCACTATACAACACAGCGGCCATGTCCAAACTGATGCGGTTCCTTTAAGGAAATAGTGATAATAGGTGCTGGTTGCACCCCAGCTGTTCTAAGGGACTGTTCTGTGTCTCCCAAGTGGGCAGTTAGCCCTGCATGGCATATGAAGGACAATGGCGCCTGATGTGGCCCCATGTTAAAGGCCGCAATTGTTTGTTTTCCCCTCCTTCCAGTTTTTGTTGACACCCGTTGGTGTCCCCCCTGCTGGATCACGAGACCAGAACATCATGGGGGTAATAGCGGTGGAGTCCGGATGTGGCTGCTGGACTGTTCGTTCCTGAACTTTGTCCCCACTTCAAATCCCGGACTAGCCCCTTGTTTTTGAAAGCAGCCCACCACTGCTAAAAGGGTCCCATTATCTGCTGTTGGGTCTATCTGCGGCCCTCTTCCAAAGACTGTGGACACCCGTGTTGAAGGGATGACGGGCCATAATAAGACTATGCACGTTTTATGAACTGTTGTCCTTTTCAGGTTACCATGGCCGGGGACGGCCATGTTTAAAGGGGGGGGGAATTTAAGAAGAAGGCCGGTCCACTCAGTTGCGCCCCCTCCTTCTGCCGTGTGACCCTCCTGCGCAATTCCTATGTACCCATACATTCTGTAATGTTTTGCAATGTGTTATGTCACATCATGTGAATCAAATTGTCTTATAGTGTAATGTAGTGTTCTCCTTTAAATGTCTGTCTAGTTTGGGACAGCAATGGTTAAATGTGAGGGGCTGGGTCAGCAGCAGAGAGAGCAAGCTGTTGTTTCCCCCTCAGTTCGGCCGGGATTGTTGGCCAGGGCAGAAGCAGACAACAAGAGGGGCATTGCCAGACTCCCAGATGGGAGAGATCTGCTGCCCCAGACCAAGAACCTTTGCGGATTAAAGGATTGCAACACAGGCCCTCAGGACTCTGAAGGGGCCTTCGCTGAAGGGGTCTCAGGTGCCCAGATTCCAGCGAGTGGTTTACTGTGAACTTTGACTGCTGCGGCCATTGTGGGTGCGACTGCAGCAAACGTCAGGGAAAGAGCAGGAAAGCCCGTGTTGTATTTGTCTTTCATGTCCATTCTTCAACTCTGTTCAATAAACAAGTTACTGTTCCCTATTGGAATACAGCTGCATCCGTGGACTCTTAATTGCCTGGACTGCTGTGACCAGAAGAAAGAGAAGGTAACTCTGTTTGGGGGAAAGACTGAATCCATCTCAGATTGCATGTACAAGAGCCTGGTGTAGTGCTCGCTGACTGTGTGCTTAGTGGACTCTGGCAGTGGACTGTCCCTTTAAATATCTCGGCCACAACTACCCCCCCCGTTTCCCCTTGTTACACGTACATGAAAATCATGACTCAATTAGTAGTCTACCGTTATCTATGGTAGGGTATGGGAATGCTATGGAGCCAAGGGTTAGGGAACTGCGCCCATGCTGAATTGCTTCCTTTTCTTGCTTTGACACTGGTACCTGCAGCTGCCATGAGAAGGAGATTACGGCATGCAAATCTGTATAGTTTCCACAAAATTCAGTAGTAGCAGTAAAAATCTATATATGCAGTTATGATCCCTAGTGATGGCTGCATACAGTCAGATAAATGTAATGTTTTATGTCAGAAAAGCTGAGATTAGGGATGAGCAAGTAGTGAAATACTCTGACTTGCTGTACTCATTACGAGTAGCTCCTAATACTCGGGTATTCGTAACGAGTAGCGAGTCCAATGTAAGTCTATGGGAAATGCGAGTAATGGGCAGAGAATGTGTGTGGGCGGAGACTATGGGCATTGTCCGATGGGACTACTTGTCCCATATGGCTATGCCTGCTACAGTGAAAGCATTAGCGGATGATGGGAAAGTAGTATTCCCATCATCCGGCTAATGTGGTGAATGTAAAAAAAAAGACATACAGAACATACAACATATAACATACAGTACATACACATCACATACAACACATAACATAGAGTACATACTCACCGCACACAACTAATTCCCCGAAGTCCTGGTCTTCCCCGCAGAGTCCGGCACAGCCTGGCACAGGCCCGGCAGAGCCCACAGAGCCTTGCAGATCCCGAGCCGGCAGAGCCCGGCACAGGCCCACACACACACACACACACAGCCTCACAGACCCCCGCTCACATTCTCCGCACACATAGTCATAGCCTATGACTCATAGGCTATGACTATGATGCTGCACGGCCAGCCAATTACAGTAATGCCACAACAAATAAGGTGGCGGCTTTACTGTGATTGGCCAACACATGACGGGCGGGAGATCCGAATATTGCGAGGCGAGTAGTGAAATTTACTGGCTAGGATTCGAGTACCGCGAGTACCGCATTACTCGCCGAGTACCGAATCCTAACGAGTATACTCGCTGATCCCTAGCTGAGATCCAAAGAGATTTGTGATAAAATTAGAAATCTGGACCGAAAAAATATATGTAGGGTTCATGCTTTCTAGCCTCTGTGAGCACCATAAGTTTTACTCATTACCAGTGATGAGTAGTGTTGAGCATTCCGATACCGCAAGTATCGGGTATCGGCCGATATTCGCGTTATCGGAATTCCGATACTTAATTCCGATACTTTTTCAATATCGTATACCGGAATCGGAAGTTCCCATAATTCTTTGAGAGGCAATGTGATTTTAGTCAGCCAATGAGGAATCCTACGAAGTGTGGGCACATCCTGTAATGCTGCGGTCATCTTAACTAATGGCATGGCTGTGATTGGCTGCTGAAATGATGTCAGAATGCACTATAAAAGGCGCCGCCGCCATTTTAGCGTCACTGTGCTGTGAACTCAGTAAGGGACAGAACGCTACTCTGCTCACTCTGAGGGACAGTTAGATATTGCGATTTTGTGTACTACTGTGCTTGAGGCAGGCTAGTTTACCAACCGCTGTGTAAAGCTTCATTTTGCCAGTGTTGTTTTAACAGCTCTGTGCAAGGTGTGTGTGTGACAGTGCAGGTGACGCTGCAGTTTTGCTCTGCATCCACCGCTGTTTGTAGGCATCTGCACGTGTCACTGACTCTTTTTTTTTTTTATTTTATTTTGTGGAATTGGTGCAGCTCCATTATATTAGAAAAAAATCAAATCTATTAGTGTGACGTGCTTCCATCCGTATACAATACATTGGTTGCAAACACTATAGAAGTACAGAAAGGAGCCTTTCACAGCTACTGAACAGTTGTCTGCAGGGTTTACTGTAGTCTGTGAGCTTTTAATTTTGTGAGTGCAGATTACGCTCCAGTTAGTTCTTCAACCACTGCCGGTTGTAGTCTGCTGAGCGTGTGTCACTGCCTCATCCTTCACATTTTTCTCTAATTGGTGCTGCTCCATTTTAGTGGAAAAAAATCTAATTAGTGTGACGCGCTTCCATCCATATACAATACATTGGTTGCAAACACTATAGAAGTACACAAAGGGGCCTTTAACAGATACTGAACAGTTGTCTGCAGGGTTCACTGTAGTCTGTGAGCTTTTAATTTTGTGAGTGCAGATTACGCTCCAGTTAGTTCTTCAACCACTGCCGGTTGTAGTCTGCTGAGCGTGTGTCACTGCCTCATCCTTCACATTTTTCTCTAATTGGTGCTGCTCCATTTTAGTGGAAAAAAATCTAATCTATTAGTGTGACGCGCTTCCATCCGTATACAATACATTGGTTGCAAACACTATAGAAGTACACAAAGGGGCCTTTAACAGATACTGAACAGTTGTCTGCAGGGTTTACTGTAGTCTGTGAGCTTTTAATTTTGTGAGTGCAGATTACGCTCCAGTTAGTTCTTCAACCACTGCCGGTTGTAGTCTGCTGAGCGTGTGTCACTGCCTCATCCTTCACATTTTTCTCTAATTGGTGCTGCTCCATTTTAGTGGAAAAAAATCTAATCTATTAGTGTGACGCGCTTCCATCCGTATACAATACATTGGTTGCAAACACTATAGAAGTACACAAAGGGGCCTTTAACAGATACTGAACAGTTGTCTGCAGGGTTCACTGTAGTCTGTGAGCTTTTAATTTTGTGAGTGCAGATTACGCTCCAGTTAGTCTTCAACCACTGCCGGTTGTAGTCTGCTGAGCGTGTGTCACTGCCTCATCCTTCACATTTTTCTCTAATTGGTGCTGCTCCATTTTAGTGGAAAAAAATCTAATCTATTAGTGTGACGCGCTTCCATCCGTATACAATACATTGGTTGCAAACACTATAGAAGTACACAAAGGGGCCTTTAACAGCTACTGAACAGTTGTGTTTCAGTGTTCACTGTAGTCTGTGAGCTTTTAATTTTGTGAGTGCAGATTACGCTCCAGTTAGTTCTTCAACCACTGCCGGTTGTAGTCTGCTGAGCGTGTGTCACTGCCTCATCCTTCACATTTTTCTCTAATTGGTGCTGCTCCATTTTAGTGGAAAAAAATCTAATCTATTAGTGTGACGCGCTTCCATCCGTATACAATACATTGGTTGCAAACACTATAGAAGTACACAAAGGGGCCTTTAACAGATACTGAACAGTTGTCTGCAGGGTTCACTGTAGTCTGTGAGCTTTTAATTTTGTGAGTGCAGATTACGCTCCAGTTTGTTCTTCAACCACTGCCGGTTGTAGTCTGCTGAGCGTGTGTCACTGCCTCATCCTTCACATTTTTCTCTAATTGGTGCTGCTCCATTTTAGTGGAAAAAAATCTAATCTATTAGTGTGACGCGCTTCCATCCGTATACAATACATTGGTTGCAAACACTATAGAAGTACACAAAGGGGCCTTTAACAGATACTGAACAGTTGTCTGCAGGGTTCACTGTAGTCTGTGAGGAATAACCACACTTAGGCCTTATAACTTTTCTGACTTTCTTTATCAATCTACCAAGATGAAGAAGTCAGTGAGTAAGGCACGTGGTCGTGGTCGTGGCCGTGGATTTGCAGCAGGGAGAGGACGTGGGGATTCTGTGGCTGCTGCCGCACCCAGTGACACAGCATCCACCAGTTTTCCCCGTGAGCGTTCCTTTATGCGCACTTTTGTAGGAGCTCAGCGTACCCCCCTGCTGCGTCAAGAACAAATTGAAGCCGTTGTTGGTTGGATGGCAGCCAATGCATCGACTTCAATACCTTCCACCTCCTCTCAGGACCACAGCACTGTTGAACAACCATCAGTCTCTTCACCGCCTGCCAAATTGCCCAGGCAGTCAGAGAGCTCTGTACAGGAGCCAGCTGAGTCTCTGCTTCTGTTCTCAGAATCTGTTGGCTTGCAAACAGGGGCCCAGCTAAGCAGCATTCTGGAATGTGAAGAAGAGGCAGTATGCAGTGATGCGCAACAGCTGTGTCTCTCTGAATCTGAAGAGGCGGGTGAGCCAGTGCCGATGGTCAGCACACCGCAGAACGCATCTGATGATGATGAGACTCAGTTGCCAGTTTCTGTTGAGCATGGTGCTGGCCAGACCACCCAACAACAGCAGGTGTTGGAAGAGGGTAGTGGTGGAGATGATGAGGTCCAAGACCCAACATGGCGTGAGGAACAGGAAGGTGGTGGGAGCAGCTCTGAGGAAGAGATTGCCCCAACGGTCCAAACAGTAGGGAGAGGTAGGCTGCAGACTCGCTTGCCTGTAGCCTCCAGTTTGGCACCGTTCGGAGCAGTTCTCTTACAACAGCCAAACCGGGCGCTCCCAGGACTTGCTCTGCGTGGTCCTTTTTTGATACAGTTGCAGATGATATTTGCTATGTCAAATGCAAGCTGTGTAATCAAAAAATTAAAAGAGGTAAAAGTGTCAGTAACCTTAATACAACAAATATGTGGAAACATGTGCGGTCAAAGCACTTTGTTGAGTTACAAAGACACACTGGAGATGTAGGCCAACCTACAGCAGCACCTACATCTTCAGCTCGTGTTGGAGCCTCTTCCTCCAGTTCACACACAGCTGTTTCGGCTTCCTCACAGGATCGCCATGGAAGAACCTCTGTCACTGTTGTCCAGAGACACAGTGTTATTCCATGCACAGCTGCAAGTTCCCTGTCATCCTCACACACCCAGGCCACAAAACAGCCATCGGTAGCACAGGCATGGGATAAAAGACGGCCATACTCGGCAAACCATCCACGAGCACAGGCTCTGAATGCTGGCATTGCAAAACTCCTGTCCCTTGAAATGCTGTCATTCAGGCTGGTGGAGACTGACAGTTTCCGTGAATTAATGGCATTGGCAGTCCCACAATACAATGTGCCCAGCCGATTTTATTTCAGCAGGCAAGCCGTCCCTGGTCTGCAAAAGCATGTTGAGGCAAAAATTAAACATGCGCTACTAAACGCCGTCAGTAGCAAGGTCCACCTGACCACCGATGCGTGGACCAGTACCCATGGCCAGGGACGATACCTTTCACTCACTGCCCATTGGGTGAATGTTGTGGAGCCGGGTACAGATCTTGCAAGTGGCGCTGTACGTGTTCTGCCAACTCCAAGGATTGCCGGAATTAAGTCTGTCCACATTGACTCCTCCTCCTACTCCAGTTCCTCAGAATCATCGCTGCAGGAGCCGTCACGGTCTACCTCCACATGGACCCGTGGACGCTTACCTGATGCGACCGATATGAGCACAGCCGTGGCCAAACGGCAACAGGCCGTTCTGAAATTAATTTACATGGGGAATCGAAGCCACACAGCGCAGGAGGTCTGGAATGCCATCAAGCAGGAGAGCGACGTGTGGTTTTTGCCAGCGAATCTCCAGCCAGGCTTGGTAGTGTGTGACAATGGCCGAAATCTGGTGGCAGCTCTGGGCCTTGGCAAACTCACTCACATACCATGTCTGGCACATGTGCTCAACTTGGTCGTGCAGAGTTTTTTGAGGGACTATCCGGATCTTGATGCACTGCTGCATAAGGTCCCCTAGAGTGCGCTCACTTGCGACGTTCCAGCATGGCCAGATCGCGCATTGCAGCTCTGCAACGCAGATTGCGCCTTCCTGAACATCGCATCATATGTGACGTATCCATAAGGTGGAATTCAACGTTACATATGTTGGAGCGGTTGTGTGAGCAGCAGCCAGCAGTAATGGAGTATCAGCTGCATCAGGCGCAAGCAACACGCAATTTGCGCCGTCCACACTTCACCATTAATGAGTGGGCCACTATGAAGGACATGTGCCACGTTTTGCGTGCGTTTGATGAGTCAACGCGGATGGCGAGTGCAGATGATGCACTAGTCAGCCTGACTGTCCCCCTTATCTGCCTGCTTCAAAAAACACTGCAAGCAATAAGGGATGAGGTTTTGGAAGAGGTGGAGGATGAGGAGTCACAAATTCCATCACCTTCTGGAAAGTCAGCGCAACGTGGTTCCTCACAAAGGGCTGGGCAGGGCTCACTTTGTGAGGAGGATGAGGAGGAGGAGTCAATGGAGGAGGAAGACATCGCTCCAGAGGGAGGTACACAACGCTCTAGTCAGTATGTAGAGCGAGGGTGGGGTGATGCAGAGCAGGCAGAGATGACGCCTCTTGCAGAGGACAGCGTTTCTTTGCCAGTTGGGAGTCTGCAGCACATGGTTGATTTCATGCTGCAGTGCCTAAGAAACGACCGCCGCATCGCCCACATTCTCACGACGTCTGATTATTGGGTGTACACCCTCCTAGACCCTCGCTACCGGGACAACGTCAAAAGCCTCATCACACCGTTGAACCGGGAGCGTAAAATGCGGGAGTACCAAGACACACTGGTGCAATCCCTAATGTTCTACCTTACTGCCGAGAGCACTGCTGCTGCTACTGCTTTACAAAGCAGCTCTGTGCGTCGAGGCAGTGTAGAGAGCTCTGCAACAAGAGGGAGCACACGCAGTGCCTCTGCACAGGGAAAGACCAGTATGTTAAAAATGTGGCAAAGTTTTGTGGCAGCGCCACAAATGTCTACACCATCCGAGAGGGCTCCAGTCAGCGGGAGGCAACGTATCCGTCAGATGGTGACAGACTACTTGGCTTTGCCTCTCAGTGTACTCCCAGATGGCTCTTCCCCATTCAAGTTTTGGGTCTCTAAGCTGGATACATGGCCAGAGCTTAGCCAGTATGCATTGGAGGTGCTGGCTTGCCCTGCTGCCAGTGTATTATCGGAGCGCGTCTTTAGTGCTGCAGGTGGTGTACTAACAGACCGTCGCATGCGACTATCCTCCGATAATGTAGACCGGCTTACTTTTCTGAAAATGAACAAGGCATGGATCTCGCCAGAATTTGTCTGTCCGTTTTCAGATTAAATTACTGGTTCGCAACGTTATCCATGTCTCCTGTTATGTTCATCTTTCTACCACCTGAACTCTACTCCCTGGGCTCCAACACTGCCAGTTGCTGCTCAGAAGTGTCGTGTCCACAGAACAAAACACAAGCTCAACTGTTAGTGGGGTTCAGTAACGCCAGCTGTTCCCCTGCTGTGTCAACGGCAAGAAGTCTCCTGTTCCCGACACATGGACAGAAAAACACATGACCAACATGCTCCAAATAGGGAAGAGCCGTCACCCTGCTTGTTATGCTGAAAACATGAAATTGTGAAGTTTTGCAGGCCTAGAATGATAAATTTTAATGACAAATATGGACAAATAATAATTTGTCATCACAGCGCATATCTGCACATGTCTATTAGAAATGGTAACAAAAAATAAAACATAGTCTACTCTTCACATTTTGAAATTAATGCATAAAAGTACATTTCATACTTATGAATTAATGCTTTTTAAGGAACTTTATCTGTACCTGTAAGATAATGCAGTCAATGGATGTACGAATCATTAAATCCTCATCATCATCATCACGAGTTTTATTTATGACAGACATTATAAAATACACATACTGATGCCAACTGTAACTTCAAACACCATATATGAAATGGCCAGCATGTAAACATGGTAATAATGTCCAATAATAAATTATTACATCTAGAAAGTGCATCATGCATACTGACAATAGGTAGTTATACCTGCAAGTGCTGTTGAAACAACCACAAGAGATATAAATTAATACTGGTATATAGGTATCACATTCACAGTGCATAGTTACTCATGGACAATGTTGATGTAATACTGTATCTCAATTAAGTCAGCGTGAACCATTAGGCTTGTTAGTCTTGTACATTGTTAAAGAGGGAACGTAATTTTTTTGTTTGTCATAGGTGGAGTATTACACATTAAATTATTACTGCTGTATTTTTTTTGCGTCCCTAGTGCGCAATAACGCAGCCTAACCTCACATTTTATAGTCAGCTAATTGCCACACGCTACCCTACCCTACGCGTGACAGTAGGAAGGTAGTGTTGTTGGATAAAGCTTTGCGCAACCAGACATTCTTTTACCCTCTTCAACACTCTACAAGCAAAAAATGCATGATTTCAGCCACAGACTTTATTGACGTACAGTATAACATCGGCATTACCCATCAGAGGCTGTCCACTGT
Organism: Oophaga sylvatica; assembly: GCA_033576555.1. Lineage (NCBI taxonomy): Eukaryota > Metazoa > Chordata > Amphibia > Anura > Dendrobatidae > Oophaga > Oophaga sylvatica. The sequence goes on from JARQOD010000004.1 coordinate 151,245,014, forward strand.
CTGATACAGACATAGAATATACCTTTGCTATCCGTAGCCTTTGTTTCACCTACACTTGCAGGCACACACTTAAATTGTGACAAACAATGCCTAATGTTTTTTTAAATGGTTATTTTTTATCGTACATTATTGTGTCATCAATCATCACATTGATGAGTCCATGCTGGACATGTCATACATGCTATAGAAAGTTACGATTTTATGAACTTAAATAATTGAAATGTCTGTGACTGTCACATAAAATTTGCGATGATGATGATGAGTGACTATTACAAAATCCATTGTCTTCACTATGTTATGGTTTAACATAGCGTTCCTTAAGCATTATTCATAAAAAAAAAATGGACTTTTATTCTTACATTTACAACACTATATTTTGTTACCAATTTTTTGGGTGTTGTGTTGGTCCATTTTTTTTTGGCATGTGCATATATGCGTTTATATTTGTATTTTCTTTATTTTTCCTTCTTGAAATTAGAAAACATGTGTATCTTTGTACCGTGTTAGCCAGTAGATAGAAAAATATTTAGACTTCAGAGTCAGCAGTGGTTGATACCTTTTAATGGATAACTGAAAAGATGGAAACAAATTGCAAGCTTTCAAGGCTACTCACGTCTCTTCATCAGGCAAAGACTAAATAAAAAAATTAAGCATCACATATTTCTATACACAACAGGACACAGGAATAGTGCAATAGGTAAGACAAGTAAGTGACGTGTATCAGAACTGTCATTATCTCACAGGGATGAACATAAATATTGGAACAGTTCCTACATAAGGATAGAAAGTTTGATTGCCCTCTCATTGGCTTTTTTTTTTGGGTTTTCATGACCCTGGAAGGGCATAGACGCAGATTCCTTAATTGATATAGAATGACATAAATCCATGTGATCTATTCATTCCATCACTAACAGTGTCAAAGGTCATGATGAGCTTATATTCTGAAACCTTTGTACGTTTCTCATATTTGAAGTTATATTTTAATACCAGTAATTCCATATCCATCATGCTATGACCGGGCATACAAAAGTCTTTGCCACAGGTAAATTCATTAATTTATCTCTGATTGTGTGGCGCTGATAATTCATCCTTGTTCTCCTTTTTGTTGCCGGTCTCCCCTCACTTGTCCCTCCCTCACTTGTCTTAGCTATTCCTGTGTCCTGTTGTGTGTAGAAATATGTGATTCTTCATTTTTGGCTTTACTCTTAGCCTGATGAAGACACCTGAGTAGTCTCGAAAGCTTTGAATTTGTTACCATATTTTCAGTTAGCCATTAAACGTTATCAACCACAGAGGACTGTCAAGTATATATTTTTCTATTCTTGTAATTGAAATTCATCATTTTATTGTCGTAGTAAAACTTCATTTATTCTTGTTTGAAGTACATACATTTGCAATGGCCACGTAACAAGGCAATAACTCAATATTTTATGCCTACACCCTCCTTGACCCTGGGTTACAACACCGCCAGTTGTTTCTCGGAAGTGCTGTTAGCACAGTCTACACTTGCTCCTGTGTTACTGGGGTTCAGTAATGTCAGCTGTTCCCCTGCTGTGTGAACGGCAAAAAGTCCTGCTGCCTCCACCATGTTCTCTTCTCATCCCTGGGCTACAACACCGCCAGTTGTTTCTCGGAAGTGCTGTTAGCACAGTCTACACTTGCTCCTGTGTTACTGGGGTTCAGTAATGTCAGCTGTTCCCCTGCTGTGTGAACGGCAAACAGTCCTGCTGCCTCCACCATGTTCTCTTCTCATCCCTGGGTTACAACACCGCCAGTTGTTTCTCGGAAGTGCTGTTAGCACAGTCTACACTTGCTCCTGTGTTACTGGGGTTCAGTAATGTCAGCTGTTCCCCTGCTGTGTGAACGGCAAAAAGTCCTGCTGCCTCCACCATGTTCTCTTCTCATCCCTGGGCTACAACACCGCCAGTTGTTTCTCGGAAGTGCTGTTAGCACAGTCTACACTTGCTCCTGTGTTACTGGGGTTCAGTAATGTCAGCTGTTCCCCTGCTGTGTGAACGGCAAAAAGTCCTGCTGCCTCCACCATGTTCTCTTCTCATCCCTGGGCTACAACACCGCCAGTTGTTTCTCGGAAGTGCTGTTAGCACAGTCTACACTTGCTCCTGTGTTACTGGGGTTCAGTAATGTCAGCTGTTCCCCTGCTGTGTGAACGGCAAAAAGTCCTGCTGCCTCCACCATGTTCTCTTCTCATCCCTGGGCTACAACACCGCCAGTTGTTTCTCGGAAGTGCTGTTAGCACAGTCTACACTTGCTCCTGTGTTACTGGGGTTCAGTAATGTCAGCTGTTCCCCTGCTGTGTGAACGGCAAAAAGTCCTGCTGCCTCCACCATGTTCTCTTCTCATCCCTGGGCTACAACACCGCCAGTTGTTTCTCGGAAGTGCTGTTAGCACAGTCTACACTTGCTCCTGTGTTACTGGGGTTCAGTAATGTCAGCTGTTCCCCTGCTGTGTGAACGGCAAAAAGTCCTGCTGCCTCCACCATGTTCTCTTCTCATCCCTGGGCTACAACACCGCCAGTTGTTTCTCGGAAGTGCTGTTAGCACAGTCTACACTTGCTCCTGTGTTACTGGGGTTCAGTAATGTCAGCTGTTCCCCTGCTGTGTGAACGGCAAAAAGTCCTGCTGCCTCCACTGTTCTCTTTCATCCCTGGGCTACAACACCGCCAGTTGTTTCTCGGAAGTGCTGTTAGCACAGTCTACACTTGCTCTGTGTTACTGGGTTCAGTAATGTCAGCTGTTCCCCTGCTGTGTGAACGGCAAAAAGTCCTGCTGCTCCTCTACTCGGTTAATTTCCTGGGTACTTCTTGCTACCCGTATCCGGGTTCCAGTACCGTCAGCTGGTCCTCCGCAGTGCCTTTGGCCTAGGTGCCTCCATGTCGGTATCCGAGTTCCAGCAACGTCTGCTGGTCCTTGGTAGTGCTTTGGAGCACAGGTACCTCCTGCTTAGTAACCATGTCCCAGTAACGTCAGCTGGTCCTCGGTTGTGCCATTGGCTCTTTTCCTTCTGCTGACCCTCCGGGTTCCAGCACAGTCAGCTGGTCCTCGTTACTTTCATTGGCTCTTGTACCTTCTGCTACCCATCCGGGTTCCAGTACCGTCAGCTGGTTCTCCGCAGTGCCTTTGGCCTAGGTGCCTCCATGTCGGTATCCGAGTTCCAGCAACGTCTGCTGGTCCTTGGTAGTGCTTTGGAGCACAGGTACCTCCTGCTTAGTAACCGTGTCCCAGTAACGTCAGCTGGTCCTCGGTTGTGCCATTGGCTCTTTTCCTTCTGCTGACCCTCCGGGTTCCAGCACAGTCAGCTGGTCCTCGTTACTTTCATTGGCTCTTGTACCTTCTGCTACCCATCCGGGTTCCAGTACCGTCAGCTGGTTCTCCGCAGTGCCTTTGGCCTAGGTGCCTCCATGTCGGTATCCGAGTTCCAGCAACGTCTGCTGGTCCTTGGTAGTGCTTTGGAGCACAGGTACCTCCTGCTTAGTAACCGTGTCCCAGTAACGTCAGCTGGTCCTCGGTTGTGCCATTGGCTCTTTTCCTTCTGCTGACCCTCCGGGTTCCAGCACAGTCAGCTGGTCCTCGTTACTTTCATTGGCTCTTGTACCTTCTGCTACCCATCCGGGTTCCAGTACCGTCAGCTGGTTCTCCGCAGTGCCTTTGGCCTAGGTGCCTCCATGTCGGTATCCGAGTTCCAGCAACGTCTGCTGGTCCTTGGTAGTGCTTTGGAGCACAGGTACCTCCTGCTTAGTAACCGTGTCCCAGTAACGTCAGCTGGTCCTCGGTTGTGCCATTGGCTCTTTTCCTTCTGCTGACCTTCCGGGTTCCAGCACAGTCAGCTGTCCTCGTTACTTTCATTGGCTCTTGTACCTTCTGCTACCCATCCGGGTTCCAGTACCGTCAGCTGGTTCTCCGCAGTGCCTTTGGCCTAGGTGCCTCCATGTCGGTATCCGAGTTCCAGCAACGTCTGCTGGTCCTTGGTAGTGCTTTGGAGCACAGGTACCTCCTGCTTAGTAACCGTGTCCCAGTAACGTCAGCTGGTCCTCGGTTGTGCCATTGGCTCTTTTCCTTCTGCTGACCCTCTGGGTTCCAGCACAGTCAGCTGGTCCTCGTTACTTCCATTGGCTTTTGCACCATCACCAACAGGACAAAGAAGGTTAAGACAAACTACAAGATACAGAACAAGAGACAGAAGAACAATAAGCAGAAGATCAAAAAGCAGAAGAACATTAAGTATAAGACCAAAATGAAGAGCAAAATATATGCTCTAAATTCTAAGCAGAAGAAGACTAAGCAGTGTATGGGGGTGAGTCCGTTCCTCCTTCATGGTGCCCCTGGAAAATGCCTGATGCTGCTGCAGGCTAAACTGAACGCGGACAAATACTGTTGTAATTAAAATCTTTCGTGACAGCAAGAACGGAAGGATGAAAATTCAGAGTTTTACAGATTACAAGTACAGGAATGTCTGTCACAAATAAGAATATGATGAAAAGGATGAATAGGAAGAAGATGAAGAAGTAGAATATGAAGAATAATAACTGTTTAATAAGAACAATATAAGTAATGTTAACAAAAAGATGAATAGCAAGAAGTTTTAGAAGATTAAGAAGGTGAAGATGAAGAATAATTTGATGAGAAAGATGATGCTGCTGAAGATTATGAAGGAGAAAGTGTGTGAAAAGTTAAAAAGGTGAAGACCATGGAAGTTGTGAAACAGACATATTTGACAAAATAGAAAAAAGGTTAACAACATTGTCAATTTCTTCGTCAATCCGAACGTATTTCCTAAAAAAAAAAAATTAATGCTATTCCATTGGATTGGGTTAAACATCTATGCCTTTAATGTCTCCTCAACCTCCCCCAATACATTCTACATTACTCTTTGTTGTTTTCCTTCATGTACAATTAACCTACAAGGCAAGAATGGGGTTTTTTTTATTTCGATATTTTGTTCCCATAGACTTACATTGGACTTCCGGTATCGGTATCGGGTATCGCCGATATTTTTTGGGTATCGGCGATACCATTCCGATGCCGATACTTTTGGATATCGGAAAGTATCGCTCAACTCTAGTGATGAGTAGAGTTGAGCGATACTTTCCGATATCAAGAAGTATCGGATCGGAATGGGTATCGCCGATACCCAAAAAGTATCGGCGATACTCGATTCCGATACCGGAAATCCAATGCAAGTCTATGGGACAGAAATATCGGAACTAAAAATAACCCTTTCTTTCCTTGTAAGCACTAAATATACACACATAGAATATATATATATATATATATATATATATATACATGTCATTGTGACATATATATATATACATATATTTATAGTTCATACACTTCTACATAGTAAAATAGCTTCTGATTCAATTGCCGGGTAATGCCGGCTTTTGTGAAAATACAGAAGCACCCGACATGAAATGACACATGGTTTACATAGAGTTAACCATGTCTTTTCATGTACAGTCATGGCCAAAAGTTTTGAGAATGACACAAATATTAATTTTTACAAAGTCTACTGCTTCACATTTTCTAATGGCAATTTGCATATACTCCAGAATGTTATAAAGAGTGATCAGCTTAACAGCAATTACTTGCAAAGTCAATATTTGGCTAGAAAATGAACTTTATCCCCCAAAACACATTTCAACATCATTGCAGCCGTGCCTTAAAAGGACCAGCTAACCTCTTTTCAGTGATTGCTCCATTAACAAAGGTGTGGGTGTTGATGAGGACATGGCTGGAGATCAATCTGTCATGATTAAGTAAGAATGAGACCACTGGACACTTTAAAAGGAGGCTGGTGCTTGGCATCATTGTTTCTCTTCTGTTAACCATGTTATCTCTAAAGAAACACGTGCAGTCATCATTGCAATGCACAAAAATGGCCTAACAGGGAAGAGTATCGCAGCTAGAAAGATTGCACCTCAGTCAACAATCTATCGCATCATCAAGAACTTCAAGGAGAGAGGTTCTATTGTTGCCAAAAAGGCTCCATGGCGCCCAATAAAGACCAGCAAGCGCCAGGACCGTCTCTTAAAAGTGTTTCAGCTGCAGGATCGGGCTACCAGCAGTGCAGAGCTTGCTCAGGAATGGCAGCAGGCAGGTGTGAGTGCATCTGCACGCACTGTGAGGCGGAGACTCTTGGAGCAAGGCCTGGTCTCAAGGAGGGCAGCAAAGAAGCCACTTCTCTCAGAAAAAACATCATGGACAGACTGATATTCTGCAAAAGGTACAGGCAGGGGACTGCTGAGGACTGGGGTAAAGTTATTTTCTCTGATGAATCCCCTTTTCGATTGTTTGGGACATCAGGAAAACGCCTCATTAGGAGAAGACAAGGTGAGCGCTACCACCAGTCTTGTCTCATGCCAACTGTTAAGCATCCTGAAACCATTCATGTGTGGGGTTGCTTCTCAGCCAAGGGAATCGGCTCTCTCACAGTCTTGCCTAAAAACACAGCCATGAATAAAGAATGGTACCAGAATGTCCTCCAAGAGCAACTTCTCCCAACCCTCCAAGAGCAGTTTAGCGATCATCAATGCCTTTTCCAGCATGATGGAGCACCTTGCCATAAAGCAAAGGTGATAACTAAATGGCTCAGGGAACAAAACAGAGATTTTGGGTCCATGGCCTGGAAACTCCCCAGATCTTAATCCCATTGAGAACTTGTGGTCAATCATCAAGAGACGGGTGGACAAACAAAAACCTAAAAATTCTGACAAAATGAAAGCATTGATTGTGCAAGAATGGACTGCTATCAGTCAGGATTTGGTCCAGAAGTTGATTGGGAGCATGCCAGGGAGAATTGCAGAGGTCCTGAAGAAGAAGGGTCAACACTGCAAATATTGACTTGCTGCATTAACTCATTCTAACTGTCAATATAAGCTTTTGTTACACATATGTTTGCAATTATATTTCTGTCTGTGATAAAAACATCTGTCAAACACACATAAAAACCAGAGGGCAGCAGATCATGTGAAAATATAATATTTGTGTCATTCTCAAAACTTTTGGCCATGACTGTAGTTTGATATCTGGTTTTCACAAACAATTACATGAGTGTATGTGTGCAAAATTTCACACCTGTGGGGGTTAATTAAAGGTGTAAATTCGTTGTAAAAAAACAGACTTTTTTGCTACGAATTTACACCTTTAATTAACCCCTACATGTGTGAAATTTTGCACACATACACTCATGTAATTGTTAGTGAAAACCATATATCAAACAACTTGAAATGACATGGTTAACTCTATGTAAACCATGTGTCATTTCATGTCGGGTTCTGCATTTTCACAAAAGCTGGCAATTGAATTAGCAGCTATTATACTATGTAGAAGTGTATGAACTATAAATATAAATATATATATATATATACAGTCAGGGCCAGAAATATTTGGACAGTGACACAATTTTCGCGAGTTGGGCTCTGCATGCCACCACATTGGATTTGAAATGAAACCTCTACAACAGAATTCAAGTGCAGATTGTAACGTTTAATTTGAAGGGTTGAACAAAAATATGTGTTAGAAAATGTAGGAATTGTACACATTTCTTTACAAACACTCCACATTTTAGGAGGTCAAAAGTAATTGGACAAATAAACATAACCCAAAAAAATATTTTTATTTTCAATATTTTGTGGCGAATCCTTTGGAGGCAATCACTGCCTTAAGTCTGGAACCCATGGACATCACCAAAGCTGGGTTTCCTCCTTCTTAATGCTTTGCCAGGCCTGTACAGCCGCAGCCTTCAGGTCTTGCTTGTTTGTGGGTCTTTCCCTCTTAAGTCTGGATTTGAGTGAAATGCATGCTCAATTGGGTTAAGATCTGGTGATTGACTTGGCCATTGAAGAATGTTCCACTTTTTTGCACTCATGAACTCCTGTGTAGCTTTGGCTGTATGTTTGGGGTCATTATCCATCTGTACTATGAAGCGCCGTCCAATCAAGTTTGCAGCATTTGGCTGAATCTGGGCTGAAAGTATATTCCGGTACACTTCAGAATTCATCCGGCTACTCTTGTCTGCTGTTATGTCATCAATAAACACAAGTGACCCAGTGCCATTGAAAGCCATGCATGCCCATGCCATCACGTTGCCTCCACCATGTTTTACAGAGGATGTGGTGTGCCTTGGATCATGTGCCGTTCCCTTTCTTCTCCAAACTTTTGGCTTCCCATCATTCTGGTACAGGTTGATCTTTGTCTCATCTGTCCATAGAATGCTTTTCCAGAACTGAGCTGGCTTCTGGAGGTGTTTTTCAGCAAATTTAACTCTGGCCTGTCTATTTTTGGAATTGATGAATGGTTTGCATCTAGATGTGAACCCTTTGTATTTACTTTCATGGAGTCTTCTCTTTACTGTTGACTTAGAGACAGATACACCTACTTCACTGAGAGTGTTCTGGACTTCAGTTGATGTTGTGAACGGGTTCTTCTTCACCAAAGAAAGTATGCGGCGATCATCCACCACTGTTGTCTTCCGTGGGCTCCCAGGTCTTTTGGATTGATGAGTTCACCAGTGCTTTCTTTCTTTCTCAGGATGTACCAAATTGTAGATTTTGCCACTTCTAATGTTGTAGCAATTTCTTGGATGGGTTTTTTTCTGTTCTTGCAGCTTAAGGATGGCTTGTTTCACCTGCATGGAGAGCTCCTGTGACCGCATGTTTCCTTCACAGCAAAACCTTCCAAATGCAAACACCACACCTCAAATCAACTCCGGCCCTTTCATCTGCTTAATTGAGAATGACATAACAAAGGGATTGCCCACACCTGTCCATGAAATAGCCTTGGAGTCATTTGTCCAATTACTTTTGGTCCCTTTAAAAACAGGGTGGCACATGTTAAGGAGCTGAAACTCCTAAACCCTTCATCCAATTTTAATGTGGATACCCTCAAATGAAAGCTGAAAGTCTGAACTTCAACTGCATCTGATTTGTTTTGTTTCAAATTCATTGTGGTAATGTCTAGAACCAAAATTAGATAAATGTTGTCTCTGTCCAAATATTTATGGACCTAACTGTATATGTGTCACAAATTCAATGACATGTATATATATATATATATATATATGAGGTGTAAAATTGTTGAAAAAAAATGCGTGGGCTCCCGCCCTATTTTCTCAACCAGACAGACAAAGCCAGCGAGTGGGGGAAAATAATAATAGCCCAGAGAGGGACCATTATTTTTGCCCCCCCCCTGGCTACTAACATCTGCCCCCAGACACCCCAGAAAAGGCAAATCTATAATTAGATTTGCCCTTTCTGGCACTTTGCCCATCTATTCCCATTTCCCTCTAGCGGTGGCGAATGGGTTAATAAGGGGTTAAAGCCACCTTGCTTTTGAAAGGTGACCTTAAGCCAGGTTAATAATTGAGAGCTGTCAATTAGACAACTATCAATTATTAATCCTATTGCATGAAATAAAAATAAAACACACACACTTTAATTAAAAATCATTTTAATGAAATAAAGACACGTTTTTGACCATCTTTTATTTTACTGCAAAAACCATTTCCTGTAATAAAAATAAAATAAAAAAGCAAAATTATTCTTACCTATCCGATGCACAGTCAGGTCCCACGGTGTAATCCATCAGAAAGGGTTAATGTTTACTGCAGGGACCGCAGTTAATGCTGCAGCCTCACAGTAAACCCCCGAATGAATCTTCTCCTCTCCTGGCTGACAGGAGAGGAAGTGGAAAGCTTAATTGATTGCTTCCCACTTTCACTTCAGGTCAGCCAGGGACACCATCAGTGACGTCAGAGGGAACTGATTAACAAAAATAGGGGATCCCCTCAGAAAAAAAATGGTGTGGGATCCCCCCTATTTTTGTTAACCAGCCAGATGAAGCAGATTGCTGAGGCCTGGATTTTCAGGCTGGTAAGGATCCAATATCCATGGACCTTGCCAGCCTGATAATACCAGGCCACAGCAGTCTGCTTAGCTTAGCTGGTTAACAAAAATAGGGGATCCCCTCGAAAAAAAAATGGCGTGGGGATATCCCTATTTTGGTTAACCAGCCAAGTAAAATGCAGACTGCTGCGGCCTGGTATTAAAAGACTGTCAAGGCCCATGGATTTTGGCCCTCAACAGCCTGATAATACTAGGCTACAGCAGCCCCACATTTGGCGCATCAAAAGATGTGCCAATTGTGGCACTTTACCCGGCTCTTCCCACTTACCCTGTAGCGGTGGCAAGCGGGGTAATTGCACGGTGACAATTGATTGCACGGTGACAATAAGCCCGGTTAATAATGGAGAGGCGTCAATAAGACACCGATCCATTATTAATCACAAAGTTTTTAAATGTTTAAAAAAAAGACACAGCAAGAAAAAAGTCTTTTAATGAAATAAAAGAGACAACACAGTTTTCATTAATTTTATTACACGCTCATCCTGCGACGCCATCGATCTCCTGGAAAAAAAGAAAAAAAACAAACCAACAGTATACCTGTCCGACGCAGTCCATAGTAACGAGTGTCCCACGACGATCCAGCTCTGCTACATCGGAATGTCAGGCAGAGCCTGACATCCCGACGCAGCACAGCTGCTTACCGGCTTCCCCGGCGGTGACGTCATTGGACTGCTTTACGGCCGCGATTACCCGGCAGCATGTGCAGTTATCGCGAGAAACTGCACGTGACCTCCAGGGAGAAGATAATGGCGGCCATCAAGCAGTCCAGGACGTGACCACCGGGGATCTTCTGCCATGTAAGTGCCGCTGTCTCCTGACAGACCCGACCGATGGACAGTGACAGGAACATTCCGATTCCGGTATCCGATATGACAAAAATATCGGAACTCTGAATCGGAATTCCGATACAGCAAATATCGGCCGATACCCGATATTTGCAGTATCGGAATGCTCAACCCTAGTGATGAGCGAATACATTCGGCACTATTCGTTACTTGCACGAATAGCACAGTATTCGGGCTATTCGTTACTCAGCGAGTAATTATTCCCCTCGATTGGTGGCAGGCAAAGCCCAAAATTCAAATGGGCATGTTTTAGCTGGCATTGTAAAGTGCTGGGGAATGTGTATTCCACTATCTAGCTAACAGTTTTGAGTGAGGGGGGGACCTCCCAAATGTAGGAGTGAGAGCCCTCACAAATGTTAAAGGAAAAACTAAAGCCAAAACGCTCCGTGTGAACATATGCTAAAGGGGAGGTACAATTTTTTTTATTTAGTGTTATATACATGTAATTTCACATATTAATAAATATAATTTAAACATTTAGTAAATTCTTATCATCCTGGCTAAGTTCACACGTTGCGGATTGCTGGAAATTTCCGCGGCAATCCGCACTTTCCTGCAGGAAATACGCACGTTTTTTGTATGCTGATTCCGCCATGAATAATAGCGTTTTGCAAGCGTAATTAGCTTGCAGATGCTAGCGTTTTCCTAGCGATCTGTAGCATCGCTTGGAAAACTGATGACAGGTTGGTCACACGAGTCACACATAGTGTTTGACAAGTGTGGACCACTTTTTACTATTGATGCCGCTATGTCGCATCAATAGTAAAAGATCTAATGTAAAAATAATAAAAAAAATAATAAATAATGATATTTCACCTTCCGGCGGCCCCGCAGCCTTCCCGCCTTCAGCGACGCTCCGGCAACTCCGGTCCCAAGGATGCTTTGCGACAAATCACACGATGACGTACATCTCGCGAGACGCTATGCATCTGGGTGATTCTCGCAAAGGACTCTTGGACCGAAGTTGCCGGGAGCGTCGCTGAAGGCGGGAAGGCTGCGGGGGCCGCGGGAAGGCTGCGGGGCGCGGAAGGTGAGAATATCATTATTTTTATTTTAATTATTGTTTTACCAGGATATGGTACCCAGGGCCTGAGGAGAGTCTCTCTCCTCCAGACCCTGGGTACCACGCACATGAACCGCTTACATTCCGCAAAATTAATGAACATGTTGCTATTTTTTCCGCAAAGCGTTTTTTTCGCGGAAAAAAACGCAACATGTGGCCAAAACATGCGGAATCAATTAACATGTATAGGATGCTTAATGCTTGCATTTTTACCGCGTTTTTACCGCGGAAAACCGCGGAAAAACCGCGAAAAAAACGCAATTATTCCTGATCGTGTGCACTTAGCCGCTAAGTTCCTATGGAGCGAAGTTACAATTTATGACCATGCTAGTTTTGTTTTCTTAATATAATCACATTCCTTGTCAATACAGAAGTTAATGATAATTATTATTTTCTATTTTGTCTTTATTACAAGTTCCTAATTCTGTAACCTACGTAAAGCACAAAACCGACGCAGCATCAATAAGTGTCTACTGGGAACTGGCGTCTGGTCAGTCTGATGGCTATATCATCTACATAAAAGCTGAAAGCACCATGAAAACTGAAATAGTCCAACCAAATGAAAGGTATTTTTTTAATATATTTATACATACTGTAAGACAGCGCTTACCGCATGTGTTGGGGGACACTTGCTTAGCAACGGGATAAAGGCACACGGGCACGTTTTCTCCACAAAACAGTCTATTCGGGTTTATTTTACTTAGCATAAACCGCCATGTTACACATCACACACATAGTCCATAGCACTTCCTAGTATATGGCTTAACTCACAGTCCCTAAACACGCAGGAATTCTTTGTCTAGTTACCGTGGGTGACCCCACGCCGAACAGTTCATTAATGTCCACGGAACACAACAGGCACCAGCAGATGACATTAAGTTGCAGTCTCTAAACATGCTGGATCTTACTCTGTCCTGTTACCATGGGTGACCGCATAGTTCATTGACATCCATGGAACATCATAGGCACTAACAGTCTGTTCCAATAACAGATACTTGTATGCCCATAACTCCCTTTTCTGGAGTTATCTTACAGGAGCTCCTGCTCCACACACTGACTCCTCGTCAGTCCTGGTTCCCAGGGAAACTGCCTAACTGGGATCACCGTCCCGGACAATTCTTTGCTCACAAGGCCACCCGACATTTCCAGACCCTCAGAAGGACGATAGCTTCCCCAGCGCAGTGCCGTCACAGACCCTGCATGGCCTCTCCGTGTGCTATTCAGAACGTCCATCCCCCCATAGGACCGCCCAACACACAGGCCTTCAAGTCCATGACTTCTCCATGTGCTCTTCAGGAATCCGGTCCCACTCCCAAGGAACTTCCAACACACAGGCCATCCAGGACCTTACACCACAGACCATGTGACTCAATCCATGGTCACACTTGTGAGCCCTTGCGGACAGTGTCCTCTCTCCTTCTGTACTTGTGTGTGTCCTGTATTGCTCATGTTTACTGTACTTGTCTATATTTGCCCCTTTTCACATGTAAAGCGCCATGGAATAAATGGCGCTATAAAAATCTATAATAATAATAATAGTGTAACCACCCCCATAGGTAGAAGGTGTGTGTGGTTAGTCAGTCCCACCCAGCTCTCCGACTAACCCTGTAAGCCTCCCTTATAAGTAAACAAACACTTGTGGAACTACAAGTCCCAGAGCAACAACATTTCAGGCTTACAGCACAGAGGAACTCCTCTAGAACACATACTGGCCATTTACCATAATGCCGGTCACTGTCTCACCATCATAGTTATGCCTCCATGCGTATCCTGAGGAGCACATACAGCACCCTCTAGCTGTAACAGGGGTCACTGCCTCACCATACATAGTGTAGTGTGGCTAATGGTCGCATAGTCGATGGGAGGTATTTGTCGCAGAGATGGCTTTTCTCTGTGATGTAACCTAGAGTATTTTCTCTAGTGCATGAAAGCACTAAGAGGTTTGTTTGTTACACCTGTGTCCGGGTTGCAGGCAGCTGTGAGAGATGGGTGGGTCTAGCTACCCACATACCTCACCTCTGGGTGTGGTTAACAGCCTATTTAATGTAGGCCGTTTGGCACATAGTCTGTATGTTGGGATGGAAAGGCCTCCTGTGTGTGTTTGGCTCCAGACCGAACCGGAGTACTGGACACTACCTCAGCCCATGTGCCAACAGGCCTGGCTAAGCAGAGCTCTGCTATGGTCATTTGTATTTTGTTTGCCTGATCTGAAGGCTGTCTTGTTTTCTGTTTGGCTTTTGGGTTTATGAAGGCATAAACCCACATGAACTTTTAATGGAACAAGCCACCTGTCCTCCTATTGATACACCAAAGTGAGTACAATCACTACAACAGTCATGGCCAAACGTGTTAGCACTCGTAAAATTGTTCCAGAAAGTGAAATATTTCTAACAATAAATTATTGCAATTACACATGTTTTGTTATACTCATATTTATTTCCTTTGTGTGTATTGGAACAACAAAAAACATAGAAAAAAAGGCAAATTGGACACAAATTGGACACAAGACCCTAAAAATGACCAGGACAAAATTATTGGCACCCTCAACTCAATATTTGGTTGCACACCCTTTGGAATAAATAACTGCAATCAATCGCTTCCTATGACCATCAACAAGCTTCTTACACCTCTCAGTTGGAAATTTGTACCAATCTTCTTTTGCAAACTGCTTCAGGTGTCTCATATTTGTAGGGTGCCTTCTCCCAACAGCAATTTTAAGATCTCTCCACAGGTGTTCAAAGGGATTTAAATCCGGACTTGCTGCTTCAGAATAAATTGTGATCACCAGTAAATTCATCCATTCATTCAGTAGCTACTTTCATTAGGTAACAATGTAACAGCATCTTTAAGGCTAAGTGCACACGTTCAGGATTATTTGCGTTTTTTTCGTGGGAAAAAACGTGTCAAAAACGCATGAATTAAGCATCCTATCATTTAGAATGAATTCCGCAATTTTTGTGCACATGGTGCTTTTTTTTCCGCGAAAAAAACGCATTGCGGAAAATCTAGCAACATGTTCATTAATTTTACGGATTTCTAGCGTTTTTCCCGCTATATTATTGACCTAGAAAGTTCAGGGAAAAAATTGCGGTAAAAACGTGTCAAATCCGCGCAAAAAAAAAAAACGCACCAAAAACTGCGCAAAATCCGCGCAAAAAACGTGCGTTTTTGCCGCGAAAAAAGTCCGGTTTTGCTCAGGAATATTCTGCAAACATTCCTGAACGTGTGCACTTAGCCTAAGTATTCCTATTTTGTTATGTAAAGAAAATCATCAGTGACTACAGCTAAGGACTCGGTCGAAAGTATACAGTATATAACTCATTCATATCCTCTGGTCCTGGGACTGAAACCTTAAAATACCAGCAGCCCACAGTGCGTGTGCTGGGGTGATTCATAAGTCTGCAGTCACTCAGACTTATGGATTTGGACTGGACAATCCCTTTAAAGCATATAGACACATTTGGGGGCAAGTTTTTACTTAAATGAATTTATTTGTGGCTATTCCAATTTTAATAATTTGGCTTTAATTAAAATTTTTGCACAATATGCCTTGTAGAACCTCTGTCTATTGCTGGCTGCTGAATGATTTGAGATTCCACCAGCAAGCTACTTTTGATAGCTGAGTCTATAAATCTCATCTTTCTTCTTCTGGGATCTTTTCAGCTGATTTATGACCACTAAGTTCAACTCAGCTTTCATATGGTCATATATCAGCTGAGAGAAGCTCAGAAAAAAATACTGTAGATAATATTTATAAACTCTCCACTAGAACCAGTTCACTAACAGATTCTCTTAGAGGGCTCATACCCATATGTGTGAAAAAAAAATTTCCGATATGAGGAGCAAAAAAACGGACGAGTGTCATGCGAGTACAATTCGATTTTTCATACCTAGCATATGATTTACATCCGAATGCAGTGCTATTGCTATCCAATTGCAATGCTATTTTAACATGAGCTTTTACATAGAGCAGTTCTCTGTTATTTACACATAGTTTTCAAAGATAGATAGATCAATAGATAGATAAAAGGCCGGCAATTCAGCAGCCGAGTACAGTAAAATCACAACAGGACCCGACATGATAGAATAGATGGATTACATACAGTGTGTACACATAGAATAGATAGATACATAGATGTCAGTTATACATACAATTATTACTGTGCGTGTAACTTACTGTACATGCATTTAATTATTAAAAGATTATTTTTCGGAAAAAAAATTGCGTGGGCTCCCACGTAATTTTCTTAACCAGCAGTGGGAAAGCTGATGGCTGGGGGCAGATAATAGTTAATAGTCTGGGAAGTGGGTTATAGCTTTAGAGCTTCCCAGGCTATTAATATTAGCTCACAATCTGTATACTTAGCCTTTATTGACTATTAAAATGGGGGACCTCCCAAAAAATGACGTAGGGTCCACTAATAATTAATAACCAGCAAAGGCTAGGCAGACAGCTGGGGACTGATATTTATAGCTTAGAAAATGAACTCACTTCACCCAACTGACGTCATCACAAGCGCAGTTAGAAATGTTCCCACAACGCTCGCACTGACATCAGTTTGGTGAAGTGAGTTCATTGGCTGTGAACTCCCAGGACTTTTCTGATGGCATCGCGAGTGTGAGAATTTTCTCACACTCGTGGTGAAGTCAGACAGATTATAGAAGTTCACCTCGAGATATTGAGCAGTGGTAGCAGACACTGCTCAGTGTCTCTGCTGGATGTCAGGCTGTATGGTCACATCATGCAACCATGCAGCCTGCCATCTAGATATAGCAGAGCTAGACCCATCGTGGGACAAATGAATTATCATCTTCTTAGTGGACAGGTGAGGAATATTGTTCTTCGTAATTTTAATTCTCTTGCAGGGGACAATGGCGTCACTGGAATGGGAGGTGCAGTAAGTATGGTTTAATTAAGATGTATTAAAGGAGTCTGTGTCATTCTTTCAAGTAAAGGACTTTATTCTGACTGTGTGTGTTTTTATAAAATATGACTATGGGGTTAGTAATGAGGGCGTCTTATTGACGCCTCTCCATTACTAACCTCTGGGCTTGATGTCACCAGACAAAACAAAGGTGACATCTAGCCCGCCAACTATTACCCCACACCACCTCATAAGGGTAAGTGAGAAGAGCGAAGCTAAGTGCCAGAATTGGCACATCTTATAGTTGCATCTTTTCTGGGGCGGCTGAGAGCTAATTTTTTTTAGCCTGGGGGGCAATATCCAGGGTCCCTTCCTAGGCTATTAATTTCAGCCCACAGCTGTCTGTCTAGCCTTTGCTGGTGTCACGCACAGTGTAGGAAAGACAAAGTGCAACACGAAGGGATGAGGGGAAGGGAGCCCAACACTAAGGAAGGGGGGAGTGGAGACTGTGGGCTGCTATTTTTAGACTGGAGAAACAATATCCATGGCCCCTTCCCAGCCTAAGAATACCAGCCCCCAGCTGTCCGCTTTAGCATGACTGGTTGTCAAAAATGGGGGGGAACTCACACCTTTTATTAATTATTTATTTAAATAATTTTAAAAAATGGCATTAGACCTCTCTATGCTTAATAACGAGCCTTGCTAAAGCTGACAGCTGAGTTGCTGTCAAGATTAAGTGCAACACAAAGGGATGAGAGGAAGGGAACCCAACACTAGGGGAGGAGGAGTGGAGACCCCTAGGCAGATCTAAAGTCACCCTGTCTGCCCTAAACATCCCTATATTGGTTATGCACCTATCGCCGAGCAGGAACCTAATCCCTGCCTGACCCTGGTGATAAGTCCTACTTAGGGAATGACAGGGTGCCCACTGGTCGATCCCCACTACCACTAAAGACAGCTGGGATAGCCGAACAAGGGGAACACTTACAGTGGGTACAGAAAGTATTCAGACCCCTTTAAATTTTTTACTCTTTGTTTCATTGCAGCCATTTGGTAAATTAAAAAAAGTTCATTTTTTTCTCATTAATGTATACTCTGCACCCCATCTTGACTGAAAAAAACAGAAAGGTTGACATTTTTGCAAATTTATTAAAAAAGAAAAACTGAAATATCACATGGTCATAAGTATTCAGACCCTTTGATCAGTATTGAGTAGAAGCACCCTTTTGCGCTAGTACAGCTATAAGTCTTCTTGGGAATGATGCAACAAGTTTTTCACACCTGGATTTGGGGATCCTCTGCCATTATTCCTTGCAGATCCTCTCCAGTTCTGTCAGGTTGGATGGTGAACGTTGGTGCACAGCCATTTTCAGGTCTCTCAAGAGATGCTCAATTGGGTTTAGGTCAGGGCTCTGCCTGGGCCAGTCAAGAATGGTCACAGAGTTGTTCTGAAGCCACTCCTTTGTTATTTTAGCTATGTGCTTAGGGTCATTGTCTTGTTAGAAGGTGAACCTTCTGCCAAGTCTGAGGTCCAGAGCACTCTGGAATAGGTTTTCATCCAAGATATCTCTGTACTTGGCTGCATTCATGTTTCCTTCAATTGCAACCAATTGTCCTGTCCCTGCAGCTGAAAAACACCCCCATAGAATGATGCTCCCACTACCATGTTTCACTATTGGGATTGTATTGGGCAGGTGATGAGCAGTGCCTGGTTTTCTCCACATGTACTGCTTAGAATTATCACCAAAAAGTTCTATCTTCGTCTCATCAGACCAGAGAATCTCTGGGAGTCCTTCATGTGTTTTTTAGCAAACTCTATGTGGGCTTTCATATGTCTTGTACTGAGGAGAGGGCTTCCGTCGGGCGACTCTGCCATAAAGGCCCGACTGGTGGAGGGCTGCAGTGATAGTTGACTTTGTGGAACTTTCTCCCATCTCCCTTCTGCATCTGTGGAGCTCAGTCACAGTGATCTTGGGGTTCTTCTTTACCTCTCTCAACAAGGCTTTTCTCCCACGATTGCTCAGTTTGGTTGGACAGCCAGGTGTAGGAAGACTTCTGGTGGTCCCAAACGTCTTCCATTTAAGTATTATGGAGGCCACTGTGCTCTTAGGAGCCTTGAATACTGCAGAAATTCTTTTGTAACCTTGGTCAGATCTGTGCCTTGCCATAATTCTGTCTCGGAGCTCCTTGGCCAGTTCCTTTGACCTCATGATTCTCATTTGGACTGACATGCACTGTGAGTTGTGAGGTCTTATATAGACATGTGTGTTATGATTTGGTAACCGAGGAGGATAATAAAGAAATAGGCTAGGCAACCAGACACCCAGAGAGGTTGGAAACTTAGTGGATTGCAGACCCCTAAACTGACAACACAGCTAGAATTAGCCGTGGGGCATACCTACGATGCCCTAGATGCCTCGACACAGCCAAAGAGTTAACTAAGCCTAAAGAAAGAAAGAAAGGGGAAAGCTAAACTGCCCCGGAGTAGAGCCCCAAAGGAATAGATAGCCCTCAAACATATATTGCCGGTGAGACAGATGAAGTACAAAACACAGGCAGAAAATAGAGTAAGCAAATTCTGGGGCCCAAACTGTCTGGATAGAACAAGACAGGAAAGGATACTGTCTGCAATCCCGCAAAAAACCCTAAGAAAAATTCCAACATGTCTGATATGCAAACATACTGAGGCCACACAACCTCTCCCCCACTAAATCAGAACTCTGGTGTGAACTGGACGCAAAACAACAAATACTGAAGTAACAGCGGACTAAAAATACAGAAAAGACTTACATAAGCTGTGGCAAGGAAAACAGAGTCCAGCACAGGTCCCAGCAGGGAACCCGGCTGAACTCACACCAGCAAGGCATAGAACAAAGAAAAGCAAAAAGGGAAAAAAAAAACCACAGATTAAAACAGACAAATAACTTATCTGAAAGATGCAGGACAAAGCAGGGAGCAAGCAAACTTCCAGAAGGCTCAGGAAGAAAGCCAATTCACCGACAACAACTAAAGGGTATGCCACACTAAACGAGATCGCTAACGAGATCGCTAACGAGATCGCTAAAACGTCACTATTTAGCGATCTCGTTAGCGACCTCGTTGTGTGTGGCATGTAGCAACGATGTGGCCCCTGCTGTGATGTCGCTGATCGTTCACTAGTGTTCTGGACCGTTTTTTGATCGTTGGCGTCCCGCTGGTGAGCCTATATCGCTGTGTTTGGCACCTTTTGCGAACGACGAGCGACCTCGTTTGTGACGCATATGACAGCGGCGCAGGCGGGACTAGGGTTTTTTAACGTCACGGAGTGGATCGCAATATCTGTAAGCTCTATTTTGCGTCACAGAGAGGATCGCAGAAGTTGCAAAGCAGGCTAGCAGGATGCAGAGAGCAGGAGCGATGCTGGAAATTCCTATGAATCAGAAGCGCTCAGTACATGCTAATGACATCCTAACGACCGCCAAAGTCGTTAAAGAGATCGCTGACCGCTGATGTGTCGTTTATGAGATCTCCTGTTTGGCAGCTACTAGCGACCTAAAAGAGATCACACCAACGATCTCGTTAGCTTGCGTCCTTATCGTGATCGCTAACGAGATCGCTAAGTGTGGCAGTACTTTAAGGGAAGGGAGCTCACTTTAATCTCTCCAGTCTGTAACACCTGACCTCCAATCATCCTCTTCAGGTGATTGACTTTTACAGCCAGACCATCTCCATTACCAGCAGCAACCACCAGAGGGAGCCCAAACTCCGAAGTCAGATCAAAAGTGTTCACAACTAGTGTTGAGCGATACGATACTGCAAATATCGGATATCGGCCGATATTAGCTGTATCGGCCTTTCGATTCCGAATACCGATATTTTCGTCATATCGAATACTGGAATCGGATTTGTCACTGTCACTGTCTGTGTCCGTCGGTCGGGTCTGTCACTGTCAGTGTCCGTCGGTCGGGTCTGTCAGGAGTCAGCGGCACTTACCTGGCAGAAGATCTCCGGCGGTCACGTCCTGGACTGCTTCAT
Organism: Oophaga sylvatica; assembly: GCA_033576555.1. Taxonomy (NCBI): domain Eukaryota; kingdom Metazoa; phylum Chordata; class Amphibia; order Anura; family Dendrobatidae; genus Oophaga; species Oophaga sylvatica. The sequence continues at coordinate 151,265,723 of JARQOD010000004.1, forward strand.
GGCCGCCATCCTCTTCTCCCCGGCGGTCACATGCAGTTTCTCGCGATAACTGCAGTGACTGCTGGGTAATCCCGGCCGTAAAGCAGTCAGTCCGATGACGTCACCGCCGGGGAAGCAGGTAATCAGCTGTGCTGCGTCGCGATGACAGGCTCTGCCTGTCATTGCGATGTAGCAGAGCTGGATCGTCGTGGGACTGTCGTTACTATGGACTGCGTCGGACAGGTGGTATACTGTTGGTTTGTTTTTTTTCTTTTTTTTCAGGAGATCGATGGCGTCGCAGGAATGAGAGTACAATAAAAGAAATGAAAACTGTGTTGTCTCTTTTATTTCATTAAAAGACTTTTTTCTTGCTTTGTCTTTTTTTTATGCATTTAATAACTTTGGGATTAATAATGGATCGGTGTCTTATTGACGCCTCTCCATTATTAACCGGGCTTATTGTCACCGTGCAATCAACGGTGACATTAACCCCTTATTACCCCGCTTGCCACTGCTACAGGGCAAGTGGGAAGAGCAGGGTAAAGTGCCACAATTGGCACATCTTTTGATGCGCCAAATGTGGGGCTGCTGTAGCCTGGTATTATCAGGCTGTTGAGGGCCAAAATCCATGGGCCTTGACAGTCTTTTAATACCAGGCCGCAGCAGTCTGCATTTTACTTGGCTGGTTAACAAAAATAGGGGGACCCCTACGCCGTTTTTTTTTTCGAGGGGATCCCCTATTTTTGTTAACCAGCCAAGCTAAGCAGACTGCTGTGGCCTGGTATTATCAGGCTTGCAAGGTCCATGGATATTGGATCCTTACCAGCCTGAAAATCCAGGCCTCAGCGGTCTGCTTCATCTGGCTGGTTAACAAAAATAGGGGGACCCCACGCCAATTTTTTTCGAGGGGATCCCCTATTTTTGTTAATCAGCCAAGATATGCAGACTGCTGTGGCCTGGTATTATCAGGCTGGCAAGGTCCATGGATCTTGGCTCCTTAACAGCCTGAAAATCCAGGCCTCAGCGGTCTGCTTCATCTGGCTGGTTAACAAAAATAGGGGGGACCCCACGCCAATTTTTTTCGAGGGGATCCCCTATTTTTGTTAACCAGTTCCCTCTGACGTCACTGATTGTGTCCCTGGCTGACCTGAAGTGAAAGTGGAAAGCAATCAATTAAGCTTTCCACTTCCTCTCCTGTCAGCCAGGAGAGGAACTCATTCATTTGGGGGTTTACTGTGAGGCTGCAGCATTAGCTGCGGTCCCTGCAGTAAACATTAACCCTTTCTGATGGATTACACCGTGGGACCTGACTGTACATCGGATTGGTAAGAATAATTTTGCTTTATTATTTTATTTTTATTACAGGAAATAGTTTTAGCAGGTAAATAAAATATGGTCAAAAACTGTGTGATTATTTCATTAAACTTCTTTTTTATTAAAGTGTGTGTGTTTGATTTTTCTTTCATACAATAGGATTAATAATTGATAGTTGTCTGATTGACAGCTCTCAATTATTAACCTGGCTTAAAGTGACCTTTCAATTGCAAGGTCATTTTAACCCCTTATTAACCCATTCGCCACCGCTACAGGGCAATGGGAATAGACGGGCAAAGTGCCAGAAAGGGCAAATCTAATTAGAGATTTGCCCTTTCTGGGGTGTCTGGGGGCAGATGTTAGTAGCCGGGGGGGGGGGCAAAAATAATGGTCCCTCTCTGGGCTATTATTATCTGCCCCCACTCACTGGCTTTGTCTGTCTGGTTACGAAAATAGGGCGGGAGCCCACGCATTTTTTTTCAGCAATTTTACACCTCATATATATATATATATACATGTCATTGAATTTGTGACACATATATATATATATTTATAGTTAATACACTTCTACATAGTATAATAGCCGCTAATTCAATTGCCGGCTTTTGTGAAAATGCAGAACCCGACATGAAATGACACTTGGTTTACATAGAGTTAACCATGTCTTTTCATGTAGTTTGATATCTGATTTGCACAAACAATTACAAGAGTGTAAGTGTGCAAAATTTCACACCTGTAGGGGTTAATTAAAGGTGTAAATTCGTAGCAAAAAAGTCCGTTTTTTTTACAACGAATTTACACCTTTAATTAACCCCTACAGGTGTGAAATTTTGCACACATAGACTGATGTAATTGTTTGTGCAAATCAGATTGGAAACGACATGAAAAGACATGGTTAACCCTATGTACACCAAGTGTCATTTCATGTCGGGTGCTTCTGTCTTTTCACAGAAGCCGGCTTTACCCGGCAATTGAATCAGAGGATATTTTACTATGTAGAAGTGTATAAACTATACATATATGTATATATATATATGTCACAATGACATGTATATATATATATATATATATATATATATGTATTCTATGTGTGTATATTTAGTGTTTACAAGGAAATAAAGGTTTTTTTTAGTTGCGATATTTTGTTCCCATAGACTTACATTGGACTTCCGGTATCGAAATCGGATATCGACGATATTTAGTGATATCGGCGATACCATTTCGATACGATATTTTTAGATATCGAGCAGTATCGCTCAACACTATTCACAACACATGTGTGTGCCTTTACAAATCAAGTCCTATCAGTTTGTTGTTGCATCATTCCCAAGTAGAGTCATGGCTGTACTAGCTCAAAAGGGTGCTTCTACTCAATACTGAGCAAAAAGTCTAAATATTTATGTCCAGGTGATATTTCAGTTTTTCTTTTTTAATAAATTTTCAAAAATTTCTACATTTCTGTTTTTTGTCAGTTAAGATGGGGTGCTGTTATGATTTGGTAGCTGAGGAGGACAGGAGCAAAATACCGCTAAAGCAGCAAGACACCAGAGAGGCTGGAACCTAATGGGTTGCAGATCCCTAAACTAACCGCACAACTAGAAGTAGCCGTGGAGCGTACCTACGGTGATCCTAGATGCCTCGGCACAGCCGGAAAGTTAGCTACACCTGAAGATAGAAAGAGGAAAGCTAACTGCCCCGGAGTAAAGCCCCAAAGAAATAGGAAGCCCCCAAACATGTAATGGCGGTTAGACAAGAGGAAAACACGAACACATACAGAAAATAGAATGAGCAAATGTTGGGGCCCAAATCTGTCTAGAAAGTAAAGTACAGGAGAGAAATTCTGTCTGCAACCCAGAAAAAAACGCTAATAAAAATACCAGCACTTCTGATTAAAAAAAACCTGAGACCACACGATTTCGACCACCTATATCAGATCTCTGGTGTGACACACAGCTACCCAGCAATAAAAAATATCAATGGAACAGGGAACAAGTACAAATACAAAATGAGAACAGAAGGCAGCGCAAGCCCCCAAAGGGGACCCGGCTGAAGTCCAAGGCAAGACTGCAAAAAGCAAGGAAAATCCAACCACAGAAAAAAAAACAGAAAGTCACTTATCTGAATGATATCTGGAAAGCAAGCTGAAATTCCAACAAAGACCTGGAAGCAACAATTGATTACCTTACCGGCGAGGATCATGGGAGGTCAGCCCACTTATATCAGGCCAGTCAGCCCCACCTGACACCCATTCCTTAATTGGTTCAATATCCTCAGCAATCATAGGAGGGAGCCTCAGCTCCAAAGTCGTCTCCAACACATTCACAACAGTGCCCCCCCTTGAGTAGGAGTCACCGAACCCTCACGTGCGCAACCAGGCTGATCAGGATGAGCTCGGTGATAGGCACGGATAAGTCTCCTAGCATGGATGTCCGAAGCAAACACCCAAGAATTGTCCTCCTGACCATAACCTCTCCACTTAACCAAATACTGGAGTTTCCGCCTAGCAAAATGAGAATCCAATATTTTCTCAACCACATACTCCAAATTGCCCTCAACCAAAACAGGGTCGGGAGACGCAGCCATAGGAATCACTGGCTCGACAAACCTCTTCAATAAGGATTTGTGGAATACGTTATGGATCTTAAATGTCCCTGGAAGAAGCAAACGGAAGGAAACCGGATTAAGAATTTCCATGATCTTATAAGGTCCAATGAACCTTGGCTTAAATTTTGGAGACGCAACCTTCATAGGGATATTTCTTGAGGACAACCAAACTTTAAAACGAGGAACATCAGTCCTATGCCGGTTGGCAAACTGCTGGGCCTTCTCCTGAGAGAGAGACAACCTCTCCACAACTTGGTCCCAAATCTGCTGCATTCGCTCCACAATAGAGTCAACACCCGGACAGACAGAAGCCTCCACCTGTCCTGAAGAAAATCGAGGATGAAACTCAGAATTGCAGAAAAAAGGAGACATCAAGGTGGCAGAGCTAGCCCTATTATTAAGAGCAAACTCAGCCAAAGGCAAAAAAGAGACCCAGTCATCCTGATCAGCAGACACAAAACATCTCAAATAAGTCTCCAAGCTCTGGTTTGTTCTCTCAGTTTGTCCATTGGTCTGAGGGTGAAATGCAGAGGAGAAAGATAACTGAACTCCAAGTTTAGAAGAAAATGTCCTCCAAAATCTGGAAACAAATTGGACTCCTCTGTCAGACACAATGTTCTCTGGAATGCCGTGCAACCAAACTACTTGCTGAAAGAATAAAGGCACCAATTCGGAGGAGGAAGGCAACTTAGGTAGTGGCACAAGATGTATCATCTTGGAAAATCTATCACAGATCACCCAGATAATGGTCATTCTCTGAGAGACAGGGAGGTCGGAAATAAAATCCATAGAGATATGGGTCCATGGCCTCTTAGGCACAGGTAATGGCATTAACAAACCACTAGAGCGAGAGCAAGGTTTGGAACGAGAGCAAGTCCCACAGGACTGCACAAAGTCCCTGACGTCACGAGACAAAGTAGGCCACCAAAAGGACCGTCTCACCAAATCTCTGGTACCAAAAATACCGGGATCACCAGCCAATGCGGAGCAATGAATCTCAGACATAACATTCTTCCTCCACTGGTCTGGGACAAACAATTTCCCAACAGGGCAGCGTTCAGGTTTATCCTCCTGACATCCCTCCAGAGCCAGTATCAAATTGGGCGAGATAGAGGAAAGAACTACACCCTCTTTTAGAATAACAGCAGGCTCAGTTACCTCAGGAGAATCCGCAAAGAAACTCCTCGAGAGGGCATCCGCCTTAACATTCTTAGTGCCCGGGAGAAAAGAAACCACAAAATTAAAAAGTGTGAAAAACAAGGCCCACCTGGCCTGTCTAGGATTAAGTCGCTTGGCTGATTCGAGATAAACTAGGTTTTTATGGTCCGTGAGGACCACCAACTGATGTTAGGCTCCTTCCAGCCAATGGCTCAAGAAGCTGTAAATCAAGACCAGGCACTCACAATAATGGAAGAGGGGAACTTAGAGCCAATGTGACAGGCGCCTAGGTCCTGGAAAGGCACTGGGAGTCCGGATCTGAAGACACGCTGTGGAAGCAAGAGAAGCAGGAGCTCCTACTGCAGCAGACTCCTGCTTCTCTTGCTTCCACAGCGTGTCTTCAGATCCGGACTCCCAGTGCCTTTCCAGCAACCTATTTGAGCCTGCCTCACCTAGGCGCCTGTCACATTGGCTCCAAGTTCCCCTCTTCCATTATTGTGAGTGCCTGGTCCTAATTTACAGCTTCTTGAGCCATCCTTATTTATTTAGAGATATTTGTTTCTCATCCAGCTACCTTTTGGAGATTGCATTCTATTGTGTCCAGTGTTCCTTTGAAAAGTATTCTGATGAAGGTCCACTAGTTGGACAGAAAACGTTCAATTGTTTCGTGTCTGGATGCACCTTTATTAAACAAATTCTCGTGTTACACATTTGAGTGGCAAGTTATTTTTTACATTTTTCAGGTTGGATACCTGACTTGAGCACCTACTCGCGTTTTTAGTTGAGTGCCGTGTTTTCTCTTATATAGAGTCATTGAGACCAGAGGGAACAGGGAATCCCACCATAACATCCTTTACAGTCTCTGCCAGACCCTTCCGAAAAAGAGCTGTCAGAGCATCATCATTCCATTTAGTAACAATTGGCTTTGAACCTGCTGTGCAGCGGTTCCTGAGGACTTAGGCTTCAGGGCAAAAAACAACTTACAGTTATTTTTAAAATTCAGAAATTTAGACCGATCCCCCAAAAATAAATCTGGCATGGGGATCCTAGGTTCCACAACCAGCAACCTAGTGATATAGGCAGCAATATTCTGAGCTACACAATCTCCATTGAGGACAAAGAAAAATTCCTCCTCAGCACCAAGGGAGAAAGAGGGAAAAAATGTAACAAGCAGAAAAAAGAAAAAAAAAATTTTCTGACAACTCCCTTTTTTTTTTTATGCTCACTATCCTTCCTTTCTGTTGAGTACCACAGAATTTTCTGTCTGGCCGGTAATACTGTTATGATTTGGTAGCTGAGGAGGACAGGAGCAAAATACCGCCAAAGCAGCAAGAGACCAGAAAGGCTGGAACCTAATGGATTGCAGATCCCTAAACTAACCGCACAACTAGAAGTAGCCGTGGAGCGTACCTACGGTGATCCTAGACGCCTCGGCACAGCAGGAGAGTTAGCTACACCTGAAGATAGAAAGAGGAAAGCTAACTGCCCCGGAGTAAAGCCCTCAAAGAAATAGGAAGCCCCCAAACATGTAATAGCGGTTAGACAAGAGGAAAACACGAACACAGACAGAAAATAGAATGAGCAAATGTTGGGGCCCAAATCTGTCTAGAAAGTAAAGTACAGGAGAGAAATTCTGTCTGCAACCCAGAAAAACGCCAATAAAAATACCAGCACTTCTGATTACAAAAAACCTGAGACCGCACGATCTCGACCACCTATATCAGATCTCTGGTGTGACACACAGCTACCCAGCAATAAAAAATATCAATGGAACAGAGAACAAGTGCAAATACAAAATGAGAACAGAAGGCAGCGCAAGCCCCCAAAGGGGACCCGGCTGAAGTCCAAGGCAAGACTGCAAAAAGCAAGGAAAATCCAACCACAGAAAAAAAAACAGAAAGTCACTTATCTGAATGATATCAGGAAAGTAAGCTGAAATTCCAACAAAGACCTGGAAGCAACAATTGATTACCGGCGAGGATCATGGGAGGTTAGCCCACTTATATCAGGCCAGTCAGCCCCACCTGACACCCATTCCTTAATTGGTTCAATACCCTCAGCAACCACCGGAGGGAGCCTGAGCTCTGAAGTCATCTCCAACACATTCACAACAGGGTGCAGAGTGTACATTAATGAGAAAAAAAATGAACTTTTTTGAATTTTCCAAATGGCTGCAATGAAACAAAGAGTGCAAAATTTAAAGGGGTCTGAATACTTTCCGTACCCACTGTATCTTGAGTAGACTCAGAGATGTAACACAGACATCCTCCAGCAACACCAAAGAGGAAGATAGCCAACTGCTATAGCTTCAAGCCTCAACGGGGAAATGGAAATATCACCAGCAACTCCCAGCAGCAGGCTGGGAGTCTATAAACACCCAGTTCTAGGTGTGTCAATTAGAGCTGGAGAAAGGTTGCCACTTGGTCAAAGAGTCAAGGGTTAAGAAGGTGTCTGCAAGGCCAAACGCAGAAACCTTATGCAGCTATATGCAGTGCATCTGTCTGCAGCCTCTGACACACCCATGACAGTAACCCCCCTTCTTCAAGTGGCTTTCGGACACTCAGGACCAGGTTTCTCAGGATAAGAGGTGTGAAATGAATGAGCCAGCCTAAGGGCATTCACCTCTGATGCCGAGCCCCACATCCTTTTCCCTGGACCGCAACCCTTCCAGTGCACCGAGTATTGTAGGGAATGATGTTGGAGGAGCGAATCTACAATCTTCAAAGTCTGAAATTTGAGATTTCCATCAACCATTATTGGGGGCGGCGTAGGGGTGAGGGCTCAAGAGGTTCCACATACTTCTTGAGCAAAGACCTATGGAAGACATTGTGAATCTTAAGAGCATGAGTTAGCTCAAGATGAAATGCTGCTGGATTAATGACAGCGGTTATTTTATAAGGACCAATAAATCTAGGTCCCAACTTCAAAGTAGGAACCTTCAACCTGATATTCCTGGTAGACAACCACACAAAGTCATTCACATTAAGGTTCGGACCTGGCAAGCGTTTTCTGTCAACCATATGTTTGTACCTGTCCCCCATAATCTTTAAATTACTCAGAACTCCCCGCCACACTGAGGAGAGCAACCAAGCAAAATGTTCCTGTTTTGAACGCCTGAAGCCCCTCCACCTCTAAAGTACCAAACTGCAGATGGTAACCGTATGCACCAAAGAACGGTGACTTGTCGGTAGATTCTTGACAGTCATTATTGATCGAAAATTCTGCCAGCGGTAAGTAGGATGCCCAATTTTGATTTTCGCAGACAAAGCACCTGAGGTAGGTCTCCAAATTCTGGTTAACGCGCTCGGTCTGTCCATTTGACAAGGGATGGAAGGCAGAGGAAAAGGACAGCTACACCCCCAGTCGAGAACAGAACACCCTCCAGAACTTAGAAGCAATCTGGGTCCCCCAATTTGACACCACATCGGTGGGAACCCCATGAAGCGTCACAATCTCATTTATAAACACCTGAGCAAGAGTCTTGGCATTTGGAAGTGCTGATAATGCGACAAATTGAACCATTTTACTGAATCCATCTACAACCACTAAAACCACAGTCTTGCCTGCAGATACTGATAGGTCAGTAATAAAATCCATGGACTGGTGTGTCCATGGTCTACTAGGAATAGATAGTGGAAGAAGGGTACCAGACAGACGGGTGTGCCATAATTTAGAATGTATGCAGATACTACAAGCAGCTACTTGTTCAATCTAATCCCTGCCAGACTCTAGCAATAAGCCCTACTTAGGGAATGATAGGGTGTGCACTAGTCAATTCCAACTACCACTAAAGACAAGTGGGATAGACAAAAAAGGGGAACACTTATCTTGAGTAGACTTAGAGATGTAACACAGATGTCCTCCAGCAACATCAAAGGGGAAGATAGCCAACTGCTATAGCTCCAAGCCTCAACAGGGGGAAATGGAAATATTACTGGAGTCTATAAACAGGTCCAGGTGTGTCAATTAGAGCCGGAGAAAGGTTGCCACTGGATTAAAGGTTCAGAAGGGTTAAGAAGGTGTCTGCAAGGCCAAATGCAGATACCTTCTGCAGTTAGATGCAGTGCAACTGTCTGCAGCCTCTGACACACCCGTGACAGCTGGTTATGAATTATAAGGGGACCTTATGTCTTTTTTTGGGGGGTCCCCCATTTTAATAGCCAGTAAAGGCTAAGTATACAGCTGTGAGCTGATATTAATATACTGGGGGGGCTCCATGGGTAGTACCCCCTTCTGAGGCTATAAACATCTGCCCCCAGCTGTCGGTTTTCCCTCTGCTGGTTAAGAAAATTACGTGGGAGCCCATGCAATTTTTTTCAGAAAAATAATCTTTCAACAATTAAATACATGTACAGTGAGTCCTAAGTCATAGGAATTTTCTTTGTCAGTTATACAGTAGCTGAGCTTCCCCACCAGAAATTGGCACACATCAACTTTCTAATGAACAACATTGTCGCAATGAGCTTCTTTAGTTCTTTTTTCTACATCACTTCGTTTTAGCCTTTTAAGGCTTTCAAAACATTAAGTGGTTAAAAGAAGTGACAAAGAATGGAACATATGTACAACATTTTGATAATGCTGTGCATATGTTATTCCTTTTTTGTGTTTTTTTAGCGCTTTTTTAGGCAAGTTCCAAGGGGAATCCACCTGAAAAAAGTTGTGTGCACATCACGTTAAAGTACATAAGATAAAAACATTAATAAAGCACATAAATGACGTGATTATAATACAGAAATCGGCATACTTACAGCTGTAATAGCAGATGGGAACTGTTGGGGACCTGACAGTTTCCCTTTAACTCATCCTGCAGCCAGCAATAGACTACACACAGATGATACAGAAAACAAACGGTGCAACATTTTTAATGAAACTTAATTGCAAAATGATTTTCAATTTAAGATATATGCATTTAAGAAAAAAATGCCCCATATCCTTTGAAACTTACTCTCCAATTGTCAAGCTCTTTACATAACATTCAAGGGTTGTACAGTTTTCTTGTAGATGTACCCTACCAATCAAAACTAACTTGCCATTTTTTTTGTGTTTTATAGACACTTTACTTTTAGTGACCTATTACCTGGAACTGAATATGTTATCAGTATTGTAACAACGTGTGGATTGAAGCATAGCTCTCCTGCTGTTATACAGCTCAGTACAGGTAAATATATAAAGCATTGAAGCTTACATTAAAATTGAAAGCACATTAAGTTACAATACAGAACATAGCAGGTTAGACATATTACAGATCCATAACATCTCCATGTAAATGACCCATAGGGCCAAATTCTAGGAGCAAACTCAAAAGCTCATGCAACATAAACATAGTATTTAACTACAGTATAAAATGTAGGTACCTTGCATTGTAGATCCCGAGCCACCATCAGCTCTAGAAGTTCTTGGTCAAGAGGAACATTCCATTTACTTTTCTTGGAAGCCACCACGTGGAGGATATGAGAAGTTTCAAGTGAGTGGTTTAGAAATGGAAATTTAGCATATATTTGGTGTCTGTGTGTATTGCACGGAACATAATTTAACAGTCCTAAAAATATAGATATTTCAATCAAAGAAAAAGTGTATATCTGAAGTCCTATGCAAAAATTCAGTATACTATGAAATGTACATTTAACAATTACTCAGCAAAACTGGCATAGTATATGTTCATAAGCAAGCCCCAGCATCAGATCTTTGAGATCACCAGAATTGGTTTGTTTTTTACACATACTGAAAAAAACTTGTCACGTAGTTACCCTGCCTGGTATATCAAGTACATATATTTCCCTGCCAAGTGTGTAATCCAGTATTGCATTTATTTATTCACCATGCACACTTATATAGCACCATCATATTCTGCAGCTCTATACAGAGATTATCAACACTGTCCCCATTGGGGCTCACAATCTAGATTCCCTATCAGTATGTCTTTTGAGTGTTGGAGGAAATTTGAGAACTCAGAGGAAACCCACATAAACCCAAGAACAAATAAACTCCTTGCAGATGTTGTCCATGGAGGGATTTGAACCCAGGTCCCTAGCACTGCAAGACTGCAGTGTAAACCACTGAGACAATGCGCTGCCCTATTACAATCTAGCCCTGGCTATTTTTCATGGTGATTAGGTCATTGCAGGTTGCAGAGGCTGACGTCTACTCAGGCCATGTTGACACTGCGTCATTTTCTGCTATTTCTCGCTCTGAAAAAGAGCCGACTAGATGCTCAAAAGATTAGGCCTATTCCTTTCTATGGGAAAATGACTTGCAGTTCATATTTTCAGACTTTGGAGCTTCTTAAATGCTTCGGGTTGTAAAAAGAGGCCAAGCTTTTACATGAATACAGATGTTTTTGGAAGCAGTCAAAAAGTATGAGTTTTCTAATTGAATACACATCTCTTTGTTTGGGAAGTTTACGGAGGAGTTTTTGTTTCCTAAAGTGGTTTTGAGAGTTTTTCCAGATTTTTTTGGAGACTTTTATTATTTTCATGATTTGATTCTAAAATCGTATGTAAAATTATGCTACCATTGACTGTACTTTTAGTTGCTTTACCCCCAAAAACAGATTGACAGCTGTTAAACATACTCATATAGCTGTCAAATGCTATGCTATGTATGACTAGGGAAAGCAGGACTCATAGGCAGGCCTGAAATCTCTGGTAATATCTAGTTTTACAATTCTCTGTGAGAATAAAAGTGAATCTGTCAGCAGATTTTTGCTATGTGATTTGAAAACACCATGATGTAGAGAAGAGAGCCTGATACCAGTGATGTGTCACTTGTTTTGCTGTTTCAATACAATCAGTGTTTTATCATCAGGAGATGATATCACTACAGGACAACTGGCCTCGTGCATCCTAGTCCAGCCAACCCAGCATGGTTTATCAGCTCTCTGTAACTATATAATGTACACAAAAAGCTGTGGTGTGGGTGGGTTTATACACAGCTCAACATAAGAGCTCTGCTACAAGTCCAGCAGAGAAAACTGTGACTCTATTATAACTGTTGCACCCAGTACACTAAATGATACCCTAGAATCAGGGTCTCGGGCCCAACCTTATGCTATTGTCGGATTACATAACAAAATCTGCTGACAAATTCCCTTTAACCCCTTTCCGACATCGGGCATAATGATATGCTGATGTCGAGTGTTTTGAACAGCTGACATGTGCCTATAACAGCCGCGGGTAGAATCGCGATCCACTTGCGGCTGTTAACCCGTTAATGCCGCTGTCAAACTCTGACAGCATTATTTAACATGTGCTTCCGGCAAGCGCGCCGGAAATCCCGCCCATTGGTGACGCCTGTCACGTGATCGCAGGTCACCAATGGGTTGTCACGACAACCAGAGGTCTCCAGCAGACCTCTATGGTTGTCATAGCCAGATTGCTATGAGTGCCGCCCGGTGGTCGGCGTTCATAGCAAGTCAGCAATTCTGCTACATACAGGCAATCTAATCATCACCAGTATGTAGCAGAGCCGACAGGTTATGGCAGCTTCTAGTCTCAAATAGAGACTATTGAAGCATGCCAAAAGTAAAAAAAAAAAAAGTTTTTAAAAATTTAAAAAAAATAAAAAAATATAAAAGTTAAAATCACACCCCTTTCACTCCATTCAAAATAAAACAATAAAAAAACAAACATACACATATTTGGTATCTCTGCATTCAGAATCGCCCGATCTATCAATAAAAAAGGATTAACCTGATCACTAAACGGCATAGCGATAAAAAAATCAAACATACACATATTTGGTATCGCCGCATTCAGAATCGCCCGTTCTATCAATATAAAAAAAGAATTAACCCGATCGCTATTTTTTTTTCTTAATAAACTTTTAATTTTTTTTTCGCTGCTTAGATAAGTAAGAACCTAGACATGTTTGGTGTCTATGAAATCATAATGACCTGAACAATCAGAATAGCAGGTCAGTTTTAGCATTTAGTGAACATAGTAAAAAAGCAAAACAAAAAACAATTGTGGAATTGCACTTTTTTGCAATTTCATTGCATTTGGAATCTTTTTCATGTTTTCCAGTACACAATATGTTAAAACCAATGGTGTTGTTCAAAATTACAACTCGTTCCACAAAAAACAAGCTCTCACATGACCATATTGACAGAAAATTTAAAAAATTATGGCTCTGGGAAGCAGAGGAGCAAAAAAGTGAAAAGGCAAAAATGAAAATACCTCCAGTCATGAAGGGGTTAAAAGTTGCTTACTTTTTGAAATAATTATATTATTATGATGCATATTATACCCATGTCTAAACAGTTCATTTTAATCCATTAAGGCACGATGTCGCGTGCCTGTAACACACTTTATGTGTACTCATTGGTTTACTAATTTTATTTCTATAGCCCCAACATGTTCCACAGCAATGTACAATTCAGATGGGACATGTACAGACAATAAAGTCTTTACGGAGTAACCCTTAAGTCAACATATACCAAAGGAGGAGGAGAGAGGGCCCTGCTCACAAGAGTACAATCTATTGGTTTGAATATATCATTATTTATTTCATTTTGTGGCATCTCGTGACGATGATTTTTTTTTAAAGGGCAAGTGTTTATGGTCGGTGATTTGATAGAGTAGTAAATTAAATGTTAGCGACTAGAAGATTCAGGAGTCACATGATTGGTTGTATATGGGATGGACCCCACTCTACCTTAACCCCTTAACGACCGCCGATACACTTTTTAACAGTATAGTGCCACCCCCGCAGCTGAAATTCCCACAGTGGTCAGCTGAACATGACAGCTGACACCCGGCGGTATCGGCCACGGCTGGTTTTGGAGTCAATCGTGGCTGATTAACCCCTTAAATACAGCTGTCAGTCATGACAGTGGTATTTAATTGGTTACAAGGGGGTTACAAGACCCCCTTTGTAACCATCAAATGAGAATCACGGGTCGATGGTTACCATTGTACCCTGGGGTCATGTGATGACCCCAGGGTACGATGGCCTGTGAGATCCAGCTATAAGACAGGTATAGTCAGTGAGTCACAGACAAAATATGTAAAAAAAGGACAAAAAAGTGCATACAAATTACTAAAAGCCATTTCACCTCACAAAACGCAGCATTTGTGATAAAATAAAAAAAAGTACACATAATTGTGTCTGGAACAACCCAATCTATAAAACTGGCATGTTATTTATTCCATATGGCCAACACTGTAAAAGAAATACATAAAAAACATTTAAAAAATGACGCTTTTTCATCATAATGACTCACAAAAAAGTGAATAAAAAGAAAGCAAAAAGTCTTGTACAAACAAAAACGACAAATCGTTCTGCAAAAATATAAGCCTTAATATGGCTCATTTGGCAAAAAAATAAAAATTTACATCTCTCAGAATATGACAATGCAAAATCAAATTCATTTTTGTAAAATATTGTTTTTAGTGTGTAAGATTAGCAAAGCATAACAAACCCATAGAAATCTGATATCGCTGTAATCATACTGACCCAACGGACAAATCAGTTTTATTACGTTTAGGCTAAGTGCACACGATCAGGAATAATTGCGTTTTTTTCGCGTTTTTTCCGCAATTTTCGGCGGTTAAACCGCGAAAAAAGCGCAAGCATTAAGCATTCTATACTTGTTAATTGATTGCGCATATTTTGTACACATGTTGCGGTATTTTCCGCGAAAAAAACGCTTCGCGGAAAATCTAGCAACATGTTCATTAATTTAGCGTAACCGCGGTGATTCCGCCGCCATAGGAATGCATTGAACCGCTTACTTTCCGCATGTGGCTATGCCCACTATGCGCAATGTAAGCGGTTCATGTGCGGATGGTACCCAGGGTCTGGAGCAGAGGAGACTCTCCTCCAGGCCCTGGGTACCATATCCCTAGTAAAACAATAATTAAAATAAAAAATAATGATATTTCTCACCTTCCGGCGTCCCACGCAGCTTTCCCGCCTTCAGCGATGCTCCCGGCAACTTCCGGTCCCAAGAGTCCTTTGCGAGAATCACCCAGATGGCATAGCGGTCTCGCGAGATGCTACGTCATCGGTGTGATTTGTCGCAATGCATCCTTGGGACCGCGAGTTGCCGGGAGCGTCGCTGAGAGGCGGGAAGGCTGCGGGGGACGCCGGAAGGTGAGAATATCATTATTTATTATTTTTTTTATTATTTTTACATTAGATCTTTTTACTATTGATGCGGCATAGGCGGCATCAATAGTAAAAAGTTGGTCACACGTGTCAAACACTATGTTTGACTCGTGTGACCAACCTGTCAATCAGTTTTCCAAGCGATGCTACAGATCGCTAGGAAAACGCTAGCATTCTGCAAGCTAATTACGCTTGCAAAACGCTATTATTCTGGCGGGAATCAGCATACAAAAAACGTGCGTATTTCCCACGGGAGAAGTGCGGGATTGCCGCGGAAATTTCCGCGGCAATTCCGCAACGTGTGAACTTAGCCTTACCGCCTGGTTAAAGGCGCAAAAAATAATAAAATAATTGCTGGTTTTTGTTCATTCTGTGTCTGAAAAATCTGAATAAAAATCGATCGAAAAACATTATGTACCCCAAAATGGTACCAAAAAAAGCTGCAACTTGTCCTACAAAAAAACAAGCCCTTATACAGCTATGTTCGGCAAAAAAATCAAAAAGTTACAGCGATGAAAAAACTACATTTTATAAAAAAGCATTTTTACTGTATGATAGCAGCAAAACGTAAAAAACTGAACATAAATCTCTTATCTGAAGAATAAATCCACCTTATCACTTATACCACACGATAAACTGCGTAAAAATAAAAATGCGATCTTTTCTCATGCTACTGTCTATTTGTTCTTTCTACCTGCCAAAAATCTGAATAAGGCTCGGTTCACATTTACCCTGCGATCTCCGTTGAGCGCCTACATCGGAGTTTCCGTGTAAAGTCCTCAAAACCGCGATTCATACAAACTCCCCTACAAAACCCGTGAGGCAGGTGGAGCCACTTTGGACTGGTCAGTGTTCCGATGGTGTCCCATCATTTTTGGTGTCTTTTTATAGCACAAATGTGGATGACCACAGATCTGTGCACACCTTAAAAGATGGAGACTACTAGAGCAGATGCCAAACGGAGTGTCTCCATCTTCCCCATGCTGTTTGATTTTGTTGGTGGTTTCATCTGAATCACATTTTTGTGGGATCTACACGGAGATCCCGGTGTAAGTGCTCAGCGTAGAACATAAGAATGTGATTCCAGCCTTATTCTGGGAGCAATCGAAAATTATTACCGTATATACTCATGTATAAGCCAACCCGTGTATAAGCCGACTCCCCTAATTTTGCCACAAAAAACTGGGAAAACTTATTGACTCGCGTATAAGCCTAGGGTGAAAAATGATTATGCCCCCATATGATGCTCCACAGATTAGGCCCCCATAAACTGCACAAATTATGCCCCGTATGATCCACAGATTATGCCCCCATATGCTGCACAGATTATGCCCCATATGCTAAACAGATTATGCCCAATATGCTCCACAGATTATGCCCCCCATATGCTCCAGATTATGCCCCATTTGCTCCAGATTATGCCCCCATATGCTCCACAGATTATGCCCCCATATGCTCCAGATTATGCCCCCATATGCTCCAGATTATGCCCCCATATGCTAAACAGATTATGGCCCCATATGCTCCAGATTATGCCCCCATATGCTCCAGATTATGCCCAATATGCTCTACAGGTTATGCCCCCATATGCTCCAGATTATGCCCCCATATGTTCCAGATTATGCCCCCATATGCTCCAGATTATGTCCCCATATGTTCCACAGATTATGCCCCCATATGCTCCAGATTATGCCCCATGTGCTTCAGATTATGCCCCCATATGTTTCACAGATTATGCCCCCATATGCTGCACATATTATGCCCCCGTATGATCCACAGATTATGCCCCATGTGCTCCATAGTATACGTCCCTTATGCTGCTGCTGCAGCAAAAAAAAAGACATACTCACCTCTCGTCGCTGGGGGCCAGGTGCCGGTGTCACCGCTCGCAGCAGGACCCCGGCAACCTGAGATATTTACCTGTCCTCTCTCCCACGCTGCGCTGCTCCCTCTTCTGGGTCCTCGGCAGTGAATGATCAGGCAGGGGGCGCGGCGCTCACTAACGACGTCATCGCGTCCTCTGCCTGATCATTCACAGCCAGAGGAGTCGGACGAGGGAGCAGCACGCAGCGGTGGAGAGAGGACAGGTAAATATCGCTATACTCACCCCTCCGTCGGCGTGTCTCTGCAGCCTCTCCTCTTCTCCCGCGGTCTCCGCAGCTCTTCAGTCCTACAGCGGTCACGTGGTACCGCTCATTAAAGTCATGAATATGTACATATTCATGACTTTAATGAGCGGTACCACGTGACCGCTGCAGGAAGGAGCCGGAGATCGTGGAAGAAGCAGGGGGGCTGAAGAGATGCGCCGGCGGAGGGGTGAGTATGATCTGACACCCCCGCTCCACCTCCCCCACCGACCCCTGTATATGACCCGCATATAACTCGAGAGGGGGACTTTCAGCCCTAAAAAATGGGCTGAAAATCTCGGCTTATACATGAGTATATACGGTATGTATCCCAAAATGTTACCAGTAACAACCCTAATTTATCTCGCACAAAACCAGCCCCCACTCAGATGCGTCACTTGTCACTAGAACTATAGGGGGTTCCCACGTTAGTGGTAGAACAAAGATTATGGAAAAGTGATATGGCTCCCACACCCTCAGTTAAGATCCGATGAATTCTGCACTCCCAAATCCAAATGCCCCCTCCTTCTGAGCCCCACATGTTTGGGATTATTGTAGTGGGGAGAGCACTTAACAATTTACGGGGGTGTGTGTTACCAGAAGAAGCACAAGCTGGGTACAATGTATGGAGGCGTTACAATATATGGGGGCTCTAAACTTTTCGGGGCAAAATGTAGGGGCACTAAACTGGCATATTTGCAATTCTCCAGAAAAAACGCCTGGCGTGGATGTTACCAAATAGTCACTGCAGCCGTAGATGAATTCATTGAGAGGTGCAATTTCTACAATGTGGTCATTTTTGAGGTTTTTATGCTTTTTTGGCACCTTAGGGGCTCTGTAAATGATGCAGGCAAACTACTCTTCCAAATCTGTGTTCAAAAAGCCAAATAGCGCTCTTTCCCTCTCAGCCCTGACATGTAGCATAACAGTAATTTCTTATGATCCTGCATTTGGGAGAAATTGTGCAATAAATTATGGGGTCAAGTTTCACCTATTAACCCTTATGTACCTGATAAATTTGCAGCAAATACAAAACAATACATTTTTACATTTAAAATCTCATATTTCCACGTTTAAATGTTATATAATTCTGTGACGCAACTATGGGTTGAAATTACTCACTATACCTCTAGATCAGGGGTGGGGAACCTCAGGCCCCAGGGCCATTTACGGCCCTCGATGACCTTTTATCTGGCCCCCCGGCAGATTCTCAGGGACTGCTGTGCTTTGGCAGAGAGCTGAATTTTGATTGCCACCAGCTCATTAATTTCTTCTTGCTCTGTAAGTATACATGCGCAGTGTTCACTACTGAACACTGAAGGGCATGCAATGAAAGATTACGTCCTGACACCAGTGCCAGAGTCAGGATGTACTTTGTGGGCGGAGTTTGTATGACCCCCGAAGGATGATATAAATATCCAAATGGCCCTTGGCAGAAAAAATATTCCCCACACCTGCTCTAGATGAATTCCTTAGGCAGTCACGTTTCCAATATGGGGTCACCTGGTGGAATTTCCCCTGTTATGGCACCTCAGGGACTCAGCTAATGGAGCCCACAATCTATAAAAATTAAATCTACATTCTAAAAGCCAAGTAGTGCTCCTTCCCATCAGATCCCTGCCGTGTGCTCAAACAGTAGTGTACAACCACATATGTGGTACTGCCACATTCAGGAGAAATTGCGTAACAAATAATGGGGTCCAATTTCTCCCATTATCCCTAGTGTAAAATATAAAATTTAGTGCTAAAACAGTATTTTACTGGAAAAAAAAAAAATAATTTTTTGTTCTCGCATCTAAATGATATAAAGTTTTGTGAATCACTTGTAGGTTAAAAATGCTCAGCACACACCTAGATTCCTTGAGGGGTCTAGTTTCCAAAATGGGGTGACCTGTGGGGTGTTTCTGCTGTTTTCGCATGTTAGGGGCTCTTTAAATTCAACATGGTATTCACAATCTATTCCAGACAAATAGCACTCTTTCCTTTCCTAGCCCTGCCATGTGCTCAAACAAAAGTTTTTGACTATATATAGGATATCATAGCGTTCAGGAGAAATTGTGTAACAAATTATGGGGTCAGTTTTAACCTATTATCTTTTATGAAAATTCCAAGTTTGTGGCTAAAACAATATTTTTGTGAGAAAAATTTAAATTTTTAATATGACGGCCTAATTTTATCAACTTCTTTGTAGTACCTGTGGGTTCAAAATACTCACTATACCACTGGATAAAATTATTTTGGGGGTGCAGTTTCCAAAATGGGATTACTTTGTGGAGGGTTTCTGCTGTTTAGGCAAATCAGTGGCTCTCCAAACAGCTCTACGTTATAAACTTCTGTGAAGCCCCTTGGGTTCAAGGTGCTCACCATGAGTCTAGATACATTCCTTGGAGTTTCTATTGTTTAGGCACATCAGGGGCTTTCCAAAAGCGACTTGGCATCCTTATCGACTCCAGACATTTTTGCATTCAAAAAGTGATCCTTTCCTTCCAACCCTTGCAATGCACACAGATGCAAAAAGTCAAACAGTGCTCCTTCCCTTTCGAGTCCTGCTGTGCACCCAAACAGTAGTTTTCTCCCCACATATGGGGAAAAGTTGGGGTCCATTTTCTCTTGTTGTAAACCTAGACACTGGAATAAATACACAAAACACAATATTTTTATTATCAAAATGGCCACAGCTTTATTTAAATTACATTATTATACCAATCACAGTAGGATACAGGTGAAGTGCTAGTACATTGAGATTCACAAGTTCTGTGAGCAATCCAGTTTTCTGACATACAGCACCAGGACAGACAGCCATAAAGGGGTGGCACGCACTGGCTTGCCATTCAAGCAGAGCCAGTAAATTTTCAGGGCACTAATGACCCTATTATCATCAGTCCTGCACTTAACCACTATGGCCACCCCTGATTGATGTTACCATTACAACGTCCTTCAGACTGGCCACCAAAGCTGAGAATGTTAACCACCATGAGGGTTTACATCCTCTGTTAGTTAAAATGAGTCCACCTTAGCTTCCACCTGACTCCTAAACTGTAAAGCTGTAATGAGTTATAAATTCAATGACACTTTTTAGCATTTTTTTTAAATTTAAACATATATTTCAATTTAGTAAACTTATAAAGTAGATGCCCCTACAAAAGCATTACAAAAGGGGGCTTAGCTTACAATACCTCCAACTCACAGTCATCCTACAGTGCTTAGTAGAGAAAAAAAAAACCCTATGGAGGAAACCTCTAGGGAACCATGGCTGAAGGATTGTCCTTCCCTTAGGAAAAGAAGGTTAATACTAACGTTAACTCTTTATAGCCATTATAGAATTGGACATAGCGCAAGATATACAAAGGCTAATTCAACAAATACAGTAAGGTATTCAACACTATACAAGTGATGGTTAAATAAAGAGTTGTAGGATGATGGTTATAACAGTGTGGGAGGAGTGGGAGAGATAAAAAAGAAAGTAACATACTCTTTATAAGCCCCACCCGCCTCACAGTAAGACACCAGGCACAGACATACTGGGCTCCTTCCTCTTAAGGCAGAATCACTATTGCTTAAAGTCTACACAATTATACAAACAAAGCTGTAGTAGTTAAAGGTCCACCTCTCCCATAGTCATGTCTCCCTTTGCTTAGTGCTTCGGAGTGTCTTTACTACACAGTAGGGATTTTAAGGTCAGTTTCAAAGCAGAATAATCAGCAAGACAAGGTAGGCTAGTGCCTCTCACCCTTAATAGCTGTAGGAGTGAGTGTGCACAGCCAAACACTTAATCAACATGATCTTGTGATTTTGGCTTGAAGTGTCTTAGGTGGTTTGTTCTTTTATGACCTTGTGGTATGTTATAATATTTTAAGGCAGTGATGAGTAAGCTTGACATTTTTTTGTTCCTAACACAGGGTGCAATGTATTTATTTTTAATGAGTACGACATCTGTATGTCAGTTACTTAGCAAACACCACTGAGTTAGCCAAGATCATTTTACTCATCATCTAATATTTATGCCACTAACCCATATCTTTTACCATTCTTCTCTGACAAAGTAATGCTTTATAATAAAAGGCAGAGCAATCTGACATTCTCCACGTACTCTGTCTACTTACAATTTTAAAATGAAGCATTTAAAACTCATTACAGAATATTTGCAATTTCCTACTAAATGCTAAAAAAAAGTGTTCAAGCTCCAAGACTTAGATCCTATAATATCTTGTATTCAATACATCATAATGACATATTATCCAATAGAGGAGACATAATCTATTCACACTGTAGATAACTCATATTAAATGATTTACTCACATACCTTTACCTAAAAGTCATTTTTGCAATTGGGTTTTATTCAAAGATTTGCACTATTTTGGCATCCAATGAACATGAGGGTTCTGGTGTATATTTAACCCCTTAACGACCACCAGGCGGCACTCATAATAATCCGGCAGTGACAACCATAGAGGTCTGCTGGAGACTTCTGGTTGTCATACCAACCCATCGGTGACCCCTGATCACGTGACGGGTGTCACCGATGGGTGGGATTTCCAGCGTGCTTGCCAGAAGCGCGAGTTAATTGCCGCTGTTAGAGTTTGACAGCGGCATTTAACAGATTAACAGCTGCAGGTGTATCGCGATTCCACCCGTGGCTGTTAGAGGCACATGTCAGCTGTTCAAAACAGCTGACATGTGCCGGAAAAGATGTGGGCTCAGCACTAGAGCCCACATCAAAGGGAGGGAGTCCTACATCGGCGTACTATTATGCCCAATGTCAGAAAGGGGTTAAACATCTTTACTTGTGTATGTTCCATGCTTGTGAAGAAGGTTCGTAATTGATCTGAAACAAATTGCATATCTACACTGTTGTGTCTTGTTCATATTTTTGTGGATTACTTAAGAAAGCCATCCATTATTTTATTTGGATTGTGGGAGCTGGACATTTCTTCATTTTCCTCTTATCACACACAGACGGTGTGATCTGTGCACTTGAAGGTGAATTAGTTGGACTTTTCTTTTTCATTTGCCTTCTAAAGCCTCGGTCTACTGCTAGCTGTAGAATGAGTTAACTTAGAATCTATTAGTGACTCTTCTGTGCGCCTCTAAGTTGAGCTGAATTTTGTGAAAATGAAAGGGCCACAGTACTGATTTAGCTATGCATAGCCTTCTAAGTTTTGAAAATACAATTGTGCCACTCAGCTATGTAAGCAATTATTGCCACCCCAATTCACTTGAATATGAATATGATGCATTTCTCAGCACAGCTAGATAAGCAAGAAAAATCAATAAAGGGAAAACAGCACTATACCAGCACATAATCTATAAATATACCATCTCTTTATAAATTGGAAATGCCAATTTAACTATTAACATTCATATCTAAATAATCAGATTGTCTGACTTACAATATGACTAAAAGCTGAAAGAGGCTGGGCAAGCAGAATCTCTGTAAGTGCTCTGTCACACCCTGAGCACTTAGCACCTCTTTTGCATATGAAAGAAAACACCAATTATTTGAAGATGTTTGTTAGAAGATATAAAGGTGTTCAAAGATTAACCTTTCAAAGACCTGTATGCTCATATATGCAGTTTTAGGGAAGGGGCGGGTGATGAGTTGATCTTACTGATCACGTACATGTATGTGATTGCAGGGCTGATCACATATACTGGACTTAGGAGCTCACTGCACATGCCGCAGTTCTTGACTATATTAAATAGACAGAAACTAGGGCCGGATTTGAGCTTTTAACTTGCTATCAATTTTTGACGTGACGTGATCGTAGTGCACCGATGGGCTATTATGACAGTTGCTGCATTCATTAAAGTTGGATTTATGAAAATATAAATTTAATTAAACCAATCAGTAAACGTCATAATGAGAAAAATAATAAAAATGCCATAATTGTGTTTTTTATTACACCATTATTAAAAACAGAACAAAACATCATGTCTAACCTATAGTATTTTGTTATTTATAAAACTGACAATTCATCACACAAAAAGCAAGCCCTCAACTAGCTTAACAGACGAAAATAAAAAATGTTACGTGAATCAGAAAATGGCAACGCAGAACCAAAAATGTTGTTTTTACAAATTTCTGAAGTTTTTTTAAACAGCTTAAATGAAAAAAAATCTGTTCTAGCTTGGTATCCCTGTAATTGTAATTGATCTGGAGAATCGTCATCATTTAGAAGAATTTTTTATCACAAATACTTTTTTCTCACTGCAAAATGCAAATACATTTATCTAATTTATACAATGTAATTTTCTGGATTTTATTTTTGATATTCTATCTCTCAATGTAAAAATTAACCTACCCTTAAAATTATAGACTCTACATGTCTTTGTCAGTGGGCAAACTTTCTTATTTCCCCCACTGTATGTGTGGGGGAAAACTAACACCACCCTGAAAACACCATGCCCACTGTCAAACATTGTGGTGGCAGCATTATATTGTGGGGATGATTTTCTTCAGCAGGAACAGGGAAGCTGGTCATAGTTGATGGGAAGATGGAAGAAGCTGATTACAGGGCAGGAAACCTGTTCAAGGCTGCAAAAGTCCTTCTTGCCGGACTATGAACATAAGCATACTGCCAGAGCTACAATGAAATTGTTTTGATCAAAGCATATTCACGTGTTTGAATGGCCCAAAGTCGAGAAATAAATCCCATTAAGAATATGTGAAAAGCTAGAGCTAGTTCGCAAAGAAGAATGGGCAACATTTTTAGCCTCTAAATGTGCAAAGCTGGTAGAGACATATCCCAAAAGCCTTGCAGCAGTAATCGCAGAGGAAGGTGGTCCTACAAAGTATTGACTCAGGAGGGCTGAATACAAATGCATATCACTATTTTCAGATTTATATATTATTAAAATTAAGATATCCATGTATAATTTCCTTTACACTCCACAAATACTTACTACTTTGTGGTGGTATGTCACAAAATCTAAATAAAAAACATAAGTTTGTAGGTGTATTGTGAAAAAATGTGAAAAAGTTCATGGGGTATGAATTTTTTTTCAAGGCATTGCATATTCCTCAGCATAAATAAAAATAAGATATTATTAACCCTTAGTGACAGAGCCAATTTGTTACTTAATGACCAGGCCAATTTTTACAATTCTGACCACTGTCACTTTCTGAGGTTATAACTCTGGAACGCTTTAACGGATCCCGCTGATTTTGAGACTGTTTTTCGTGACATATTACACTTCATTTCTTTGCATTCATTTATGAAAAAATGGAAATATGGTGAAAATTTTTAAAATTTCACAATTTTCAAACTTTTAATTTTTATGCCCTTAAATCAGAGAGATATGTCACACAAAATAGTTAATAGCTAACATTTCCCACATGTCTACTTTACATCAGCACTATTTTTGAAGCAAAATTTTTTTTGTTAGACAGTTATAAGGGTTAAAAGTTAAACAGCAATTTCTCATTTTTACAGCAAAATTTACAAAACCATTTTTTTACGGACCACATCACTCTGAGGGGTCTATATGACAGAAAATATCTAAAAGTGACACCATTCTAAAAACTGCACCCCTCAAGGAGCTCAAAACCACATTAAAGAAGTTAATTAACCCCTTATGTGCTTCACATGAACTGAAGCAATGTGGAATGAAAAAATGAACATTTAACTTTTTTCACAAACAGTTTAATTGAGAACCAATTTTTTTTTTATTTTCACAAGTGTAAAAAGAGAAAATGAACCACAATATTTGTTGTGCAATTTCTCCTGCATACGCCGATACCCATATGCAGGGGTAAACCACTGTATGGGCGCATGGCAGAGCTCAGAAGGGAAGGAGCACCTTTTGACTTTTTCAATGTAGAATTGGCTGGAAATTAGATCGGACGCTATGTCGCATTTGGAGAGCCCTTGATGTGCCTAAACAGTGAAAAAAAACCACAAGTAACCCCATTTTGGAAACTACACCTCCTAAGGAACTTATCTAGATGTGTGATGAGCACTTTGAATCCCCAAGTGTTTCACTAAAGTTTATAATGTAGAGCAGTGAAAATAAAAAATCATTTATTTTCCACAATAAAGATCTTTTAGCCCCCAATTTTTTTTCCCAAGGGTAACAGGAGAAATTGGACGCCAAGAGTTGTTGTGCAATTTGTCCTGAGTACGCTGGTACCCGATATGTGGGAGAAAACTACTGTTTGGGCACAAGTCAGGGCTTGGAAGGGAAGTAGTGACGTTTTGGAATGCAGACTTTGATGGAATGGTCTGCAGGCGTCATGTTGCATTTGCAGAGCCCCTGATGTGCCTAAACAGTAGAAACCCCCACAAGTGACCCCATTTTGGAAACTAGACCCCCCAAGGAACTTATCTACATGTGTTGTGAGAACTTTCAACGCACCAAGTGTTTCACTAAAGTTTTTAACCCAGATCGTGAAAATAAAAAATCATTTTTTTCCACAAAAAATGATTTTTTAGCCCCCAATTTTTTATTTTCACAAGAGTAACAGGAGAAATTGGACCCCAAAAAGTTGTTGTCTAATTTGTCCTGAGAGTCCCCATTTGTGGGGGTAAACCACTGTTTGGGCGCACGGCAGAGCTCGGAAGGGAAGGAGCACCGTTTGACTTTTTCAACGAAGAATTGGCTGGAATTGAGATCGGACGCCATGTTGCATTTAGAGAGCCCCTGATGTGCCTGAACAGTGGAAACCTCCCAATTCTAGCTCCAATCCTAACCACAACACACCCTTAACCCTAATCCCAAACCTAACCATAACCCTAACCACAACCCTAACCCCAACACACCCCTAACCCTAATCCCAACCCTAACCCCAATCCCAACCCTAACCGTAATCCAAACCCTAACTGTTGTGAACGTGTTTGAGACAATTTCTGAGCTGAGGCTCCCTCTGGTGGTTTCTGACGGTACTGAGGCTGTATCGAATGACAGGGCCTCCTCACCTGCCAGCGACGACTGGCAATCAGGAGTCACTGACTGGGCTGATATATGGGAGCTGCCTATTCCTTTGGGGCTCTACTGTGGGGCATTAAGCTTTCCTGTTTCTATCTTTAGGTGTAGCTAGCTCTCCGGCTGTGCCGAGGCGTCTAGGACCACCGTAGGTACGCTCCACGGCTGCTTCTAGTTGTGCGGTTAGTTTAGGGATCTGCAACCCATTAGTTTCCAACCTCTCAGGTGTTCGGCTGCCTTGCTGTTTTGCTCCTGTCCTCCTCAGTTACCAAATCATAACAGAATCACCGGCCTTACTGAAAATTCTATGGTACTCAACAGAAGGGAAAAATAGTAAAAAAAAAAAAAGTTGTCAGAATAAAAAGGTTGTCAGAAAAAAAAAGTTGTCAGAATTTTTATATATATATATATATATATATATATATATATACGTTTCCCTCTTTTTCTCTGGGAGCTGAGGAGGAAATTTTTATCAATGGAAATCAAACATTTGCCCGAGCGTGTGGAGCAGCTTGCTGCTGAAGTTCGGAGTATGGCAATCTATCTCACTCGGATGCCTGTTGTAGAGCCTAAGATTCCTACTCCAGAGTTGTTTTTTGGGGATCGCTCTAAATTTTTGAATTTTAAAAATAACTGTAAATTGTTTTTTGCCTTGAGGCCTACGTCCTCGGGGAACGTTGCACAGCAGGTTCAAATTGTCATCTCCCTGTTGCGTGGCGACCCTCAGGATTGGACCTTTTCCCTGACACCTGGGGATCCTGTCTTGACTGATGTTGATGTGTTTTTTCAGGCTCTGGGGTTGTTGTATGATGAACCTAATGTTACTGATCAAGCTGAGAAAACCTTGTTGGCATTGAAACTGGGTCAGGAAGCTGAAGAGCTATACTGTCAGAAATTTCGAAAGTGGGCAGTCCTTACTAAATGGAATGACGATGTCCTGGCAGCTCTTTTTCGGAAGGGTCTGGCAGAGACTGTAAAGGACATTATGGTGGGATTACCTGTTCCCTCTGGTCTCAATGACTCTATGGCATTGGCCATTCAAATTAACAGATGTCTATGTGAGCGTAGAAATATGTGAGAGGTGGTGACACGTTGCGAGCCAGCCCCTGAGCCCATGCAGTGTGATGAGTGGCTTCTGGGGCTCAGCGTCATGAGTTTTGTAAGCGTAATAAGTTGTGCTTCTATTGTGGAGACGCTTCTCATGCTATTTCCGTCTGCCCCAAGCGGGGAAGATGTTTTGCGCGCTCAGTTGTTTTGGGTAGTGTTCAGACTAAATTTCTTTTGACTGTTACCTTGATTTGCTCCGTGTCCACATTTTCGGCTCAGGCTTTTGTTGATTCAGGAGCAGCTATAAACCTGATGGATTTTGATTTTGCCAAACGTTGTGGTTTTCCCATGATACCCCTGCGGAAGTCTATTCCTTTGCTGGGTATTGATTCTACCCCTTTGGCGGAGAATAAACCCCAGTTTTTGACCCAGGTGATAATGTGGGTTGACCCGGACCACCAAGAGAATTGCAAATTTTTGGTGTTACATAATTTACATGACATTATTGTACTGGGTTTTCCTTGGTTACAGACTCATAATCCTGTTTTGGATTGGAAGTCTGTGTCTGTGACCAGGTGCGGTTGTCAATGTGTTCGTAGTGAGACTCCTGTTTTTTCTACCTCTCCCCAGTCGAAAGATGTCCCCGACTATTTGGCTGATTTTTCTGATGTATTTAGTGAGAGTAAATCGGCGTCCTTGCCTCTGCATAGGAGTTATGATTGTATGATTGAGTTGGTACCCGGTTGTAAATTTCTCAAGGGTCGGCTCTTCAATTTATCTGTACCCGAGCATGAGGCTATGCGATCATATATGAAAGAGTCTTTGGAAAAGGGTCATATCAGACCATCCTCTTCACCCTTGGGCGCCGGCTTTTTCTTTGTGGCCAAGAAGGATGGTTCATTGAGGCCATGTATTGACTATCGTCATCTTAATAAGATCACAGTTAAATATCAATATCCGTTACCCCTGATTTCTGATTTGTTTTCCAGAGTGAAAGGTGCCAGTTGGTTTACCAAGCTTGACCTTAGGGGGGCGTATAATCTTATTCGCATTAAGAACTGAGATGAATGGAAGACGGCGTTTAATACCCCTGAGGGGCATTTTGAGTACCTAGTGATGCCTTTTGGGCTCACTAATGCCCCTTCCGTCTTTCATTCTTTCATGAACGATATTTTCCGGGACTTGGTGGATAAGTTTCTGATCGCTTATTTGGACGATATTTTGATATTTTCCAATGACTGGGATTCTCATGTGGAACAGGTTCGGAGGGTATTCCGGATTTTGAGAGAGAATGCTTTGTATGTTAAAGGATAGAAATGTCTCTTTGGAGTACAGAAGGTTTCATTTTTGGG
The DNA here is from genome assembly GCA_033576555.1 of Oophaga sylvatica. Lineage (NCBI taxonomy): Eukaryota > Metazoa > Chordata > Amphibia > Anura > Dendrobatidae > Oophaga > Oophaga sylvatica. The sequence continues at coordinate 151,294,332 of JARQOD010000004.1, forward strand.
ATTCATTTTGTCCCCGTCTGCTATTGAAATGGACCCGGTCAAGGTTCAGGCCATTTGTGATTGGGTTCAGCCCACTTCATTGAAGGCTCTTCAGAGATTTTTGGGTTTTGCTAATTTCTACCGTAAATTTATAAGTAATTTCTCTAGTATTCTGAAACCACTGACAGATTTAACCAAAAAGGGTTCTGATGTTGTAAATTAGTCTCCTGAGGCAGTTTCTGCGTTTCAGGAGCTTAAGCGCAGATTCACTTCTGCTCCTGTTCTACGGCAACCTGATGTTTCTCTACCATTTCAGGTGGAGATAGATGCGTCTGAGATTGGTGCAGGAGCCGTTTTGTCCCAAAGAGATCCTGTAACCTCTAAGATTAACCCTTGTGCCTTCTTCTCCCGAAAGTTTTCCCCAGCTGAACGTAATTATTATGTGGGGAATCGGGAATTATTGGCTATGAAGTGGGCGTTCGAAGAGTGGAGACATTGGTTGGAGGGAGCCAAACATCAAGTTGTGGTCCTCACTGATCACAAAAACTTGATCTATCTCGAATCAGCCAAACGATTGAATCCCAGACAGGCCAGGTGGGCCTTGTTTTTCACATGTTTTAACTTTGTGGTCTCCTTCCTCCCGGGTACTAAGAATGTTAAGGCGGATGCCCTCTCTAGGAGTTTCCTTGTGGATTCTATTGATGTGGCTGAGCCTACTGCCATTCTGAAGGAGGGTGTCATTCTTTCCGCTATCTCACCCGATTTGAGACTGGCCCTGGAGCAATTTCAGGGGGATAAACCTAAACGTTGCCCTGTAGGGAAATTGTATGTCCCAGACCAATGGAGAGATAAAGGTATGTCTGAAATTCATTGCTCTATGTTGGCTGGTCATCCTGGTATTTTTGGTACTAGAGATTTGGTGAGTCTGTCCTTTTGGTGGCCCACTTTATCTCGCGATGTTAGGAATTTTGTGCAGTCCTGTGGGACTTGTTCTCGTTCCAAGCCCTGTTCTTGCTCTAGTGGATTATTGATTCCACTGCTGGTGCCCAGGAGGCCATGGACCCTATCTCTATGGATTTTATCTCCGACCTCCCTGTTTCTCAGAGAATGACTGTCATTTGGGTGATCTGTGATAGATTCTCCAAGATGATCCATCTTGTGCCACTGCCTAAGTTGCCATCCTATTCCGATGTGGTCCCCCTGTTTTTTCAGCATGTGGTTCGTTTGCACGGCATTCCGGAAAACATTGTGTCTGACAGGGGAGTCCAGTTTGTTTCCAGATTTTGAAGGACATTCTGTTCTAAACTGGGAGTACAGCTGTCTTTCTCCTCTGTGTTTCATCCTCAGACCAATGGGCAGACTGAGAGAACAAACCAGACCTTGGAGACTTATTTGAGATGTTTTATGTCTGCGGATCAGGATGACTGGGTCTCTTTTTTGCCCCTGGCTGAATTCGCTCTTAATAATAGGGCCAGTTCTGCCACTCTGATGTCCCCTTTATTCTGCAATTCCGGGTTTCATCCTCGATTTTCTTCGGGGCAGGTGGAGGCTTCTGTCTGTCCGGTGTTGACTCTGTGGTAGAGAGAATGCAGCAGATTTGGGATCAAGTAGTGGATAAGCTGTCTCTCTCTCAGGAGAAGGCCCAACGGTTTGCCAACCGGCATAGGACTGATGGTCCTCGGTTTAAAGTGGGTGACTTGCTTTGGTTATCCTCAAAGAATATCCCTATAAAGGTTGCGTCTCCAAAATTTAAGCCAAGGTTCATTGGACCTTATAGGATCTTGAAAGTCCTTAATCCAGTTTCTTTTCGCTTGGCTCTTCCAGGGACGTTTAAGATTCATAACGTCTTCCACAAATCTTTGGTGAAAAGGTTTGTCGAGCCAGTGGTTCCTATGGCTGCGCCTCCTGAGCCTGTTTTGGCTGAGAGCAATCTGGAGTATGAAGTGGAGAAGATATTGGATTCTCGTTTCGCTAGACGAAGACTTCAGTACTTGGTGAAGTGGAGAGGTTACGGTCAGGAGGACAATTCTTGGGTGTTTGCTTCTGCATTAATGTGGAGAAACTGGTTTATGCCTATCACCG
>JARQOD010000004.1:151296492-151415300 GCA_033576555.1 Oophaga sylvatica
CTCACAGTGCGTGCAGATGCACTCACACCTGCCTGCTGCCATTCCTGAGCAAGCTCTGCACTGCTGGTAGCCCGATCCCGCAGCTGAAACACTTTTAAGAGACGGTCCTGTCACTTGCTGGTCTTTCTTGGGCGCCCTGGAGCCTTTTTGGCAACAATGGAACCTCTCTCCTTGAAGTTCTTGATGATGCGATAGATTGTTGACTGAGGTGCAATCTTTCTAGCTGCGATACTCTTCCCTGTTAGGCCATTTTTGTGCATTGCAATGATGACTGCATGTGTTTCTTTAGAGATAACCATGGTTAACAGAAGAGAAACAATGATGCCAAGCACCAGCCTCCTTTTAAAGTGTCCAGTGGTGTCATTCTTACTTAATCATGACAGATTGATCTCCAGCCATGTCCTCATCAACACCCACACCTGTGTTAATGGAGCAATCACTGAAAAGAGGTTAGCTGGTCCTTTTAAGGCAGGGCTGCAATGATGTTGGAATGTGTTTTGGGGGATAAAGTTCATTTTCTAGCCAAATATTGACTTTGCAAGTAATTGCTGTTAAGCTGATCACTCTTTATAACATTCTGGAGTATATGCAAATTGCCATTAGAAAAAGTGAAGCAGTAGACTTTGTAAAAATTAATATTTGTGTCATTCTCAAAACTTTTGGCCATGACTGTACACTCTTTCTTTGCATTTGAGCTGATAAAGTTCATCTTGGATTTTTCCTTCTGCAAGAGTGTGACCCTTCTTTGAGATTATGCAGCTTTTATCTCTAAAAGTAACTACATTCCCCTTTTGCGTCAGCTTCTTTACTGACAGAAGATTGCTTTCAAGGCTGGGAAAATAGAGAACATCCTTTATTGGGATCTTTCTGCTTTGTGCTGTAGAAACTGGACAGTGGAGGTAGCAGTCTCCTACTCCTTCTGTAGTCATATAGTAACCAATGGCTAAGATGACCTTTTCTGACTTGTTTTCATTAAGGTCAGTGAAGAAATCCCTGTTATTTGTCATATGAATGCTTGCACCAGACTGTATACACCATATATGCTTTGCAGATGGGCTTGTACTGGTATTAAATGCAGCTTCAGCACATGCAGAATCTTTCTTTACAGCTGTTTTAACGCTTTGATGACTGCTCTGCTTTTTAAGCTGACTCATTCTTGCTTTCCAAATTCTTTAAAGTGGCCGGGCTTCTAACAGACAAAACATTCACGAGTTTCTCTTAGATTTCTCCTATATTTAGGAAAATCCTGTGTCTTTAATGCTGTTTCTGCTCTGGATTCATTACTGCTGCTTCCATGCTGCATTTTTTCTCTTGAATTCATCCACAAGTTTGCCTTTAACATACTCTACACTATGTGCAGAATTATTAGGCAAGTTGTATTTGAGAAGATTCTTTTTATTATTGAACAACAACTATGTTCTCAATCAACTCAAAAGACTCATAAATATCAAAGCTTAATATTTTTGGAAGTTGGAGTGTTTTTTTTTTACATTTGGCTATCTCAGGAGGATATCTGTTTGTGCAGGTAACTATTACTGTGCAGAATTATTAGGCAACTTAATAAAAACCAAATATATACCCATCTCACTTGTTTAGTTTCACCAGGTAAACCAATATAACAACACAAAATTTAGAAATAAACATTTCTGACATTTAAAAACAAAAAAAAATCAGTGACCATTATAGCCACCTTTCTTTACGATGACACTCAGAAGCCTCCATCCATAGATTCTGTCAGTTGCTTGATCTGTTTACGATCAACATTGCTTGCAGCAGCCACCACAGCCTCCCAGAAACTGTTCCGAGAGGTGTACTGTTTTCCCTCCCTGTAGATCTCACATTTTATGAGGGACCACAGGTTTTCTATTGGGTTCAGATCAGGTGAATAAGGGGGCCATGTCATTATTTTTTCTTCTTTTGACTTTTACTGGCCAGCCACGCTGTGGAGTATTTGGATGCATGTGATGGAGCATTGTCCTGCATGAAAATCATGTTTTTCTTGAACGGTACCGACTTCTTCCTGTACCACTACTTGAAGAAGGTGTCTTCCAGAAACTGGCAGTAGGTCTGGGAGTTAAGCTTCACTCTATCCTCAACCTGAAAAGGTCCCACAAGTTCATCTTTGATGATGCCAGCCCATACCAGTACCCCACCTCCACCTTGCTGGTGTCTGAGTCGAAGTGGAGCTCTCTGCCCTTTACTGATCCAGCCTCGGGCCCATCCATCTGGCCCATCAAGAGGCACTCTCATTTCATCAGTCCATAAAACCTTAGAAAAATCAGTCTTAACATATTTCTTGGCCCAGTCTTGACGTTTTATCTTATGTTTCTTGTTCAAAGATGGTCGTTTTTCAGCCTTCCTTACCTTGGCCATGTCCCTGAGTATGGCACACCTTGTGCTTTTTGATACTCCAGTAACGTTGCAGCTCTGAAATATGGCAAAACTGGTGGCAAAATGGCATCTTGGCAGCTTCACGCTTGATTTTCCTCAATTCATGGTCAGTTATTTTGCACCTTTTTTTTATCAACACGCTTCTTGCGACCCTGGTGGCTATTTGCCATGAAACACTTGATTGTTCGGTGATCATGCTTCAAAAGTTTGGCAATTTCATGACTGCTGCATCCCTCTGCAAGACATCTCACAATTTTTGACTTTTCAGAGTCTGTCAAATTTCTCTTCTGACCCATTTTGCCAAAGGAAAGGAAGTTGCCTAATATTTAAGCACACCTTATATAGGGTTTTGATGTCATTAGACCACACCCCTCCTCATTACAGAGATGCAATTCACCTGATTTACATAATTGGCAGTTGGCTTTCAAGCCTATACAGCTTGGAGTAGGACAACATGTATAAAAAGGATGATGTGATCAAAATACTCATTTGCCTAATAATTCTGCACACAGTGTAGTGTCAGCTCATCATCTGGCCGTGCATCTAGTGCAGTCACGAGTGTATCATAACTTTCTGGAAGACCACTTTTTAGAAGTGCAGCAACATGAAAATCTTTAATTTCTTCTCCAATAACCCCGAGAGACACTCCACAATCTCTAGGTTGTTTCTTATATAGTCCTGTATATTGTGTCCATCACTTAGCTTAGACTGATACAGCTTTCTCATGAGATAAAGCTCATTGCTAAGATTTGATCTTTCATGCACTTTCTGTAACTCATCACACATCTCTGTTGTGAACGTGTTGGAGACGACTTCGGAGCTGAGGCTCCCTCTGGTGGTTGCTGAGGGTATTGAACCTATATTGAACAGCAAGAGTTCACCACCTGCAATGGATGAATGGTTATCAGGGGGACGGACTGGCCAGATACAAGTGAGCTGGCCTCCCATGATCCTTGCCAGTGATCAATTGTTACTTCCTGGTCTAGTTTGGAATTCAGCTTGCTTTTCTGCTCTCTACTGCTATCATTCAGATAAGTTACTTTCTGTTTTTTTTCTGTGGTTTGATTTCCCTTGTTTTTGCTGCCTAGCTTTTGAGTTCAGCCGGGTCCCCTTTGGGGGGCTTGTGCTGGTCTCTGTTCTCTTTTTGTATTTGCACTTGTGCTCAGTACTTGTGATATTTTACTGCTGGGTAGCTGCATATTCACACTAGAGATCTGATATAGTGGTCGAGACCGTGTGGTCTCAGTATTTTTAGAATCAGAAGTGTTGGAATTTTTCCTAGGGTTTTGTTGGGTTGCAGACAATGTTCTCTCCTGTACTATCCTATCTAGACAGTTTTTGGGCCCCAGCGTTTGCTCATTCTATTTTCTGTCTGTGTTCGTGTTTTCCTCTTGTCTAACAACCATTATATGTTTGGCGGTTTCCTAATACTTTGGGGTTCTACTCTGGGGCAGTTAGCTTTCCTCTTTCCATCTATAGGGGTAGCTAATCTCTCCGGCTGTGACGAGGCGTCTAGGGCACCGTAGGAATGTCCCACGGCTGCTTCTAGTTGTGCGGTTAGTTTAGGGGTCTGCAACCTATTAGATACCAACCTCTCTTGTGTTTGGCTGCCTTTGCGGTTTTTTGCTCCTGCCCTCCTCAGCTACCAAAACATAACACATCTCCTTTGCAGTTGCACACTTGCATATATGCACAATCTGATTATCATCTACAGGGAGATCGTGCTTTGTGCTTTCTGATCCTTCTCTAGCCAATCATCTGGTAATGGATGAGGAACTTGTTCCTGAGTATATTTCCATGTACCTTCTCCTATGAGCAGCATCTTCACCTTGAATTTCCAGGACTGGTGGTTCTGTTTAGTGAGGCTTGGCACTGAGAATTTGAAAGGATTGCTGCTAGTGGATATTTTCTCTGTTGCTTTGTGCTGCTTTTGCTAGGGCTTCTGTGGAACCCTGCGGTCTCAGTCGCCACAGGGTACTTCACCTCATCCAGAGGTGTGGTACTCTGCTGTCAGGTAAGGAAGGGGCACTGTCAGTACTCATAGACTTACACCCAACAACAGACCTCTCAAGGCCAGGGAGGGACTAGGTAGAGGATGTGGGTGGGAGAAAGTGAAGTAAGGGGAGGAGTCATAGAATGGTAAGCTGTGGTCTGTGAGACCAGAGAGAGAGTTGAGGGCGGGGACTGTAGCCGAGAGGAGCTTGTCCCCAGACGACGGAGAGAGATAGAAGTTAAGAAGAATGAAAGAGAGAGTTGACTCCAGAGGAGGAGAGGAAGAAGAGGTCTTAGGGGCACGGATAGTGAGGAATCCATCCGTGGCACCCATATCCACCGGCGTGGTCGGTTTGAGGGACCAGGTCGCAGTTAGGGGACCAGCCCCAAAACTAGTGGAGAAACTAAGGACTCAACTAGGAAACCGGAGGCTGCAATATCTGCAAGTGCTACAGCCACATCCAACACATTAGATGAAAAGGCAGATATATAGGATCCAGGGGTCTGACCAACGTCGCCCAACAAGATCTGAGTCTGCTGGCTCGGGACACTGTGTGAAGACGCAGGGCAGGAGAGGTGTAGCCAGCGTAGTGAGACGGCCAGGAAAGGAACATCTAAGGGAGCCCTTGCAACATGCACCCAAAGCTACCTGAAAGCTGTCTGGACCACTGAATCTGAGGACATCGCACACCCCAGCTGGGGATTGTAGCATCAGAATTGTGAGTAAAATCTGTGAAGACTGCACACTGCTGTGTCCTCCTGTTATTTGCTGCATCACTTCAGCCCTGCACTACAACCATCATCATCATTTTGCACTACAGCTGCCCCAGCAGACTCTGAAACAGCGTTGGCTAACATCTTTATTGCCGAATACCACAGGTGACGTCACAAACTACTTTTTTTAAACTTTATCATCCCCTTATCATCATTTTCATTGGACGCTCAGTGCCACGGACCGGGTCACTGCTGCCGTGACACCTTCCATTAAGAACTGGCTGGGTACCGAGTACTCCCCCGGCCCTGGCAGGCCCTCCACTTCTGTTGCTGTGTTACTCTGGGGTTCTGTGTCATTCTGGGCCCATAACCTGTTGGCAGCGAATTACACACGATACTCTCCAAGCGTGTGACAACAGAGCTTCTTTATTCAGGAACAATCAGTAACAATATATGATAAGTAGAGTTGAGCGAAACAGGTCGGTCAGATTCAAAAGTCGCCGACTTTAGCCAAAGCCGAGTTTCGTCAACCGAAACCCGACCATAGCGTGCGGTCGGCCATGCGGTTATCGAAATGAGTGCCAAAGTCATATTTCCCTGAATGCTTGCAGGTGCCTTTTTTCAGCCAATGAGCAAGGACGTACACTGTGGGCAACGAGATGACATGTGCAGCATCCATGACCATCGTAGAGAAGGGCATTGCAGTGATTGGCTTGCTTTGGGGGGCGTCATAGTGTCTATAAAAGCCCTCACCGCCGACCTCCATTTTACTTCTGGCGATCTTAACAGTGGGGAGAGATTGCAGTTTATCAGTAGGAGAGAGTTAGGGCTGTAAAGATAGAAGAAGTTCTTATGTGCTTGTGCTGATAGCAATTGTGCTGTACAGTTAGTGTACAGTGACAGGGAAGGATTTTCTTGTGTGCAGCAGCGCTGTTATTAGGCTGCCTGCCAGTGACAGGGGAGGATTTTCTTGTGTGCAGCATGCGCTGCTTATTAGGCTGCCTGATGACAGGGTATGCTGTGTTTCTTGCGTGCAGCTGCGCTGGTTATTAGGCTGCCTGATAGCTGTATTGCTGTGTGTACACTGCTGTGCAGACTGCTTTTTACACAGAACTAATACTTTTATTCTTTTTTTCTGCACAGTTTCCAAGCGTTCATTTTTTCCCACACCGTATAGAGCTGTATGCTCCTCACACACTACCGTGTACCGGCTGGTATCACGGACAAATACATGTTGACTATCTGTGTGTGACTCCGGAAATATATACGGAGATTTAAATTTTCCCCTACACTATATACACCAGGTATCTTCTGATACAGTACCATTTTTCTGCCTTTTGAATTACGGTCAGATACATACTGAGAGAGCGTCTGTGTGTGACTCCGGAAATATATATGGAGATTTAAATTTTTCCCTACACCATATACACCTGGTATCTTCTGATACAGTACCTTTTTTCTGCCTTTTGTATTACGGTCAAATCCATGCTGAGAGAGCGTCTGTGTGTGACTCCCGAAATATATACGGAGATTTAAATTTTCCCCTACACTATATACACCTAGTATCTTCTGATACAGTACCTTTTTTCTGCCTTTTGTATTACGGTCAATCCATACTGAGAGAGCGTCTGTGTGTGACTCCGGAAATATATACGGAGATTTAAATTTTCCCCTACACCATATACAGCTGTACGCTCCTCATACAGTACCATATATCTGCTGGTATTATGGTCAAATCCATACTGAGTGAGCGTCTGTGTGTGACTCCGGAAATATATATGGAGATTTAAATTTTCCCTACACCGTATACAGCTGGTATCTTCTGATACAGTACCGTTTTTCTGCCTTCTGTATTACAGTCAAATATACGGAGATTTAAATTTTTTCCTACACCGTATACAGCTGTATGCTCCTCATACAGTACCATATATCTGCTGGTATTTTTGGTACATTTTCCCAAACATTTTAAGGAAGTATGGTGGAAGAGGCCGCGGACGTGGGCCGGGGGGCCAGCTGGTACTGATGGTGGTGGTGGTGCATTTGCTGGTAGTGCCAAAAGCACAATAGCACCTAAGGTAGGAGGTGTTCAGCCTGCGTCATCGTCTGGCTCCAGAAGTCCTGGAAGGCTCCCTTTTCTGGGAGTAGGTAAACCGCTTTTAAAGCCGGAGCATCAGTAACAGGTTTTGGCTTACATTGCCGAAACAGCCTCCAGCTCTATCACCTCCTTTTCTGAAGTTTCAAAAAATGCAAGCACTGAGTCGTCAGTGCAGGCTACTGGTCAGGAACAACACCTTTCCTTGTGTGCTTCACCCCCACCAAAAGTGAAGGATGCTGCAGGCCACACTTCAGATTACTCCCTGGAACTCTTTTCACATACCATGCCTGGGTTATCAAGTCAAATCCTGAATTCCCCAGTCCAAGATGAATATGACATGGAGTGCGCTGATGCACAGCCACTGCTATATGATTCTGCTGGTACATTCACCCAGAGCACTGCATTGCCCTCGCAGTCTACTGAGCCAGATTCTGACCCTGATGAAACTCAGGAGCCCCTTCCCGCATACTATACTACCTTACACGGTGACACAGAAGAAGGTGCAGATGAAATTGAAGAGGAGGTGATGGATGACCCAGTTGTTGACCCGGATTGGCATCCATTGGGTGAAGAGGGTGCCACTGGCAATAGCTCAGAAGAGGAGGAGGATCCACAGCAGGCATCGACATCACAGCTGCGGTTATCTGGCAGGCCAGTAGCAGTCCAAAAACGTGTAAAAAAACATAAAGAGTTGCAGGACAGCTTGACCAGACGGTCAAATTAGCACAACGTGCAAGCCCTGAAAATTTATCCCATAGTAGGAAGACTACAGTGTGGCACTTTTTTGACCAAAATCCTATTGATGAGGCAAAGGTTATCTGTAAGAAGTGCGGAAGCACTTTTAGCCGAGGGAAAAATCTCCGAAATTTGAATACCAGTTGCATGCTTAGACATTTAAACATCATGCACTTACAAGCGTGGACGGACTACAAAACCTCAGGTAGCACACGTGCACCTGCTCTGACTGAAGGTAGCCAGCAACTCTACATCGCTTCCCCCACTGTAAGCCCACCAGTTAGCACACCACCAGTAAGAAATGTTGAGGTGTCGTCGCAAGGCCAAAGCAGTCAGGGAATCCCAATGTTTTTCCAACGAAAGACTGAATCTAGGCCATCACCACCACCATCACCATCACCAACCCCCTCTCAGTCCGCCATGTCCACCGCTAGTTCCCCCATATGCAGCTCTCAAGTCCAGCTCACCCTAGCAGACACTCTGAGTAGGACAAGAAAGTACTCATCCTCTCATCCGCGTACACTGGCTCTGAACGCCTACATTGCCAAACTGATCTCATTAGAGATGATGCCCTTCCGTTTGGTTGAAAGCGCAGCGTTCCGAGAGCTCATGGCCTACGCTGTCCCACGCTATGACCTACTCAGTCGGCACTTCTTTCCTAGAAAAGCCATCCCTGCCCTCCACCTGCATGTCAAAGACCGCATTGTCCATGCACTCAAACAATCAGTGAGTGGAAAGGTGCACCTCACAACCGATGCATGGGCCAGTAGGCATGGCCAGGGCCGTTACGTGTCCATCACTGCGCACTGGGTTAATTTGGTGGATGCAGGGTCCACAGGGGACAGTGGCGGTGGGACAGTGCTGCCTAGCCCACGGTATAGGCAACAGTTGGCTGTAGGCGTTCGACCCTCATCCTCCTCCTTCAGAAGCAAAAGCTCGTCGACAGAGCGCAGTCGCACGAGCACTCCATCCGCAGCTGCCAGTGTTGCACACGAGGTGTCCCACTATCGAACAGCTAGTGGTAAGCATCAGCAGGCTGTTTTAAAGATGATGTCTTTGGGCGACAACAGACACACTGCGGAGGTACTGGCCGATTACTTGAGGCGAGAAACTGAGTAATGGCTGGGCAGTCTACATCTTGAGCCAGGCAAGGTAGTCAGTGATAACGGACGTAATTTTGTGGCGCCATAGCCCTGGCAAAACTCAGACTCATACCTTGCCTGGCTCACACCTTAAACCTGGTGGTGCAGTGTTTCATAAATAATTATCCGGAGTTACCAGCCCTGCTCCATAAGGTACGAAGACTGTGCTCGCACATCCATCGCTCGCCCGTAGACTCCAGTCGTATGCAGAGGCTGCAGCGATCGCTCCACCTCCCCAAGCACCGCCTAATCATAGACGTTGCAACAAGGTGGAACTCGACCATGCACATGGTTGAGAGGCTGTGCAAACAGAGGCATGCTGTAATGCATTTGTGGGAGGATACACGGGCAGGCAGTTTGAGGGCAGACATGGAATTGTCGGGTGTGCAGTGGTTAAAGCTGAAAGACCTCTGTAAAATCCTTCAGTGTTTTGAGGAATGCACACGGCTGGTAAGCGCAGACGACGCCATCATAAGCATGAGCATCCCACTTATGCGTCTGCTCATGCAAACTTTGACGCACATTAAGGACTAGGCGTCTGCAGCGGAGGAGGAGGAGGGAAGCTTTGATGACAGTCAGGCATTGTCTGCTCAGGGAACTGTCCTGGACGAGGTGGAGGAAGAACAGGAAGAGGAGGAGGATGAGGGGGATGATTATTTTGGGGAGGAGGATGCTTCTCAGGGGCAAGAGAAAATGTTGGCTTGCCAAGGTCAGGTACAGGGTTTGTGCGTGACTGGAGGGATGTGGATTTGTCCAAAAGAGCTCCTCCACCCACCACTGGCAGTGCATCATTGACACCTGGAATGGAACATTGGCCCACACGTGTGATTATCTCTTGCGGATCCTAAAAAGGGACCCCCGCATTGCCAAAATTATGAAGGATGACGACTACTGGTTGGCCAGCATCCTCGATTCACGCTATAAAGGCAAATTACAGAACATCATGCCACAGGAGAACCTAGAGCTAATACTGGTGAACAAACAAGCAACTCTGGTAAACCGTTTGTTAGAGGCATTCCCAGCACACAGCAGCAGTGCAGGTTCTACCACGAGCCATACTGGGCCAAATGGAAGAGGTGTTCGTGGTGCACACAGCCGCAGTGGCGTTGGAGACAGGGGTTTCATGACCATGTTGTGGTCTGATTTCTCGAGTAACGCTCACACGACTGGTAATACTGAATCGATTGCAACAGCAAGGAGACAGCAGTTGTCAACTATGGTTCAAAATTACTTCTCTTCCCCTATCGATGTTCTCCCTCACAGTTCATTCCCCTTTGACTACTGGGCCTGTAAACTGGACACCTGGCCGGAATTGGCACAATATGCCTTACAGGAGCTCGCTTGCCCTGCTGGTAGTGTGCTATCAGAAAGAGTCTTCAGTGCTGCTGGATCAATCCTGACAGAAAGAAGGACCCGGCTGTCGACCCAAAATGTAGGTGATCTCACCTTCATTAAAATGAACCATGCCTGGGTTTCAAAGAATTTTGTACCACCTTCCCCTGATGACACATAGGTTGCCAGCAAAAGGGCTCGCTTTGTCCTCCTCTTCCTCTGACTTCTCCAATTCCTCCATTTGCAGCTTCTGAACATCCAGCCTACACCTCAACACAGGGTCTGCTCCATGTTTTTGTGGGCCCCGGGCGAAAGAGTCTCAGTGGGCCCCTTTAACACATACCACAATTCATGATGCACAGATACGGCAGAGAAATATAGGTATAGTACAATGCCAAAGATTTCACTTACTTCATACATTACATGAGGTATATCTATTGTAAATTCTACAATAGCTCAAAAGACAAACAGTATAGTCATCCATACAGTATTATGAGCACCACATAGTGCTCCATACAGAATAATGAGCTCCATATATTGCTCCATACAGTATTATGGGCACCCCATAGTGCTCCATGCAGAATAATGAGCCCCATATATTGCTCCATACAGTATAATGAGCTCCATATATTGCTTCATACACAATTATGGGCACCACTTAGAGCTCCATACAGAATAATGAGCCCCATATAATGCTCCATACATAATGGGCCCCATATATGATGCTCCAGTGTATGAAGGTCCCCATATAATGCTCCATATATGATGCTCCAGTGTATGATGGGCCCCATATATGATGCTCCAGTGTATGATGGGCCCCATGTAATGCTCCATATATGATGCTCCAGTGTATGATGGGCCCCATATATGATGCTCCAATGTATGATGGATCCCATATATGATACTCCAGTGTATGATGGGTCCCATATATGATACTCCAGTGTTTGATGTGCCCCATATGATGGTCTCCATATATTGCACCAAACATAAAAAAAAATAAAAAATGAACTACTCACCTCTCCTCGCTGGCAGCTGCTCTGCTCGAGGCACCAGCCCTCGGTACTGGCACAGGCACCAGGCCCCCATAGCATGCCAGTGTCCCGAACTGTGAGTGGGCCCCCCGCGGCTCAGGGCCCCAGCACTTGCCCGGGTGCACCGGGTGCTGACACTGGCCCTGCCTCAACATATGCCAGTTTTTCCACCTCCCTAACTGGGCTTTTTCACCCACCCCCCACAACTTTAGCCAAATAACCCCCAATTTTCAATGCGTTACTATTATTATAAAGTAAATTAAGGTTGATACGCTTAAGTAATAAGAATTGATGTCGTTGGCATTGAAATGGGCACTGTAAGTGTGTTTACTGTCCTCCACTCACTGGCGACTTTTATTCCCCATTGACTTGCATTGGGGTTGGGTTTCCGACACCGACTCGACTGTTTCCGTTAGCTGGCCAACTTCATTCGACTTGACTTTTGTAAAAGTCGAGCCGACCGAAACCCGACTCGACCCTCCCGGAGGCAAAGTCGCTCATCTCTAATGATAAGCTTAATAGATCAGGAATAAATCATTTCTATGTCTCTATCTGTGCAGCATCAACAGCAGGCTTCTCCTCTCATACCCAGACACAGGAAAAATAGGAAATACAGTCACATGCTCTCCCTGTGTGAGCCTCTGGGAGTTTTAGTTTTTTTTTTTCAACTTTATGAACAGCATACACATCTAGAAACTAAACACTCACAGACAGGAATGAAGTTGTTGCACCAAACATATTTCAACACATCTACTACACTATGTATACTGCACTGCTCTCTTACTGTATTGTCCCGCTCTCTATATTTCTCTACATTAGGTTTGTGTACTGTACTACACTCTACTCGTATTACATGCACTTAACTGCTTCTTACATAAATCACATGTATTCTACTACTCTCTGCCTGTACTATATGTGCTGTACTGCTTGCTCTAAACCTATGCTACATGTACTGCACTGCTCTCTAACTGTATTGTCCTGCTCTCTATATTTCTCTGCATTAGATGTGTGCTGCACTGGTTCTTACATAAATCACATGTACTCTATTACTCTAGTACTGAACAGCACACATTTGTATAATTTGTTCATCTGAATAAGCCCTAAGGCCTCAGTCAGATGCTTGTGAATCACCTACCGTATTTTTCGGAATATAAGACGCACCGGACCATAAGATGCACCCCAAATTTTCAGAAGGAAAATTGGGAAAAAAAAATAATGTGTCAAATGGGGGTCCGTCTTACAGTCCGAATTTAGCTGACCACTGTGTGGGGTGGTTGGGCACTGTGGGGTGGTTGAACACTGTGGGGTGGCTGTGTTATGTGGGGTGGCTGTGTTATGTGGGGTGGCTGTGTTCTGTGGGGTGGCCAGGGTGGCCATATACTCACAAATCCGGTGGCGGCGGCGCTCCCAATGCAGCTTGGTTGCGATGCGGTGGTGGTGTCCGGGCAGCAGCGGGCCTCTGGGCGCGGTGCCGGCATGAGGAATGGCCGCCTGGGGCCTCCGGCAAGATGGCCGCCGCATACTCTCGTTCAAATCTCGGCAACGAGATCTTGTCCTGAGGGTCGCAGTCGCAGCTGCGGGGGGGCTTTCCGGCTGATACGAGATGCCGGCGGAGCCCCACACGCAGCCCAGAGGTCTGCTTGCTGCCCGAACACCACCACCGCACCACACTTTAGATCGGGACCGCCACCGGAGGCACCGCGTCGCAGCTGCGGGGGGGCTTTCCGGCTGGGACGAGATGCCGGCGGAGCCCCCCACGCAGCCCAGAGGCCCGCTGCTGCCCTGACACCACCACCGCATCGCAGCCAAGCTGCATTGGGAGCGCCGCCGCCACTGAACTTTCCGGTATGTTGCGACCATAAGACGCACCCCCATTTTCCCCCAAAATTTTGGGGGAAAAAAGTGCGTCTTATGGTCCAAAAAATACGGTATGTGTTATATCTGCGATTTTCATGGATAGAACGCATAATCTGTAAAGTTTATGGTGCTATTAATATCTCTGTGTTTTTTTACAAACTGTGCATCCACAAAAATTTAAGGAGACATGTCCATTTTTAATCGGATCCACAGTTAAAAATTATGCATACAAGTCTATGGGTTCATAAAAATTATGGATGGCATCCATGTGCAGTTCGTGATTAATATTGTCATGGGTAGGGGAAGCTTTGCAATGTATTTATTTCTTCATGTGTTGTGAGTGGGCTTGGGATGAGTTCTGAGCAGAGGCTCCCTCTGGTGGTTACAAGCGGTGCTGGTCTGTCCAGTGAAGATTGTGAGGATTGGGAATCAGGTGTTACTGACTGGTCTTATATAAGGGAGTCACCTTCCCATCAGGGTTGCCGGTGATCAATTGTTCTGGTCTGAATCCTTGATTCCTGTTTCCTTTGTAGCCTGCTGTGTCGTGTCTGCATCTCCTGCTAACAGATAAGACATTTTCTTCTTTTTGTTTTTGTGCTTGATTTTTGCATTTTGTCCTGCACTTCTGTGGGGGCCTTCAGGGTCCCCTCCGGGGGCTTTTGCCCTCTCAGTTTAGTTCAGCCACTGATGTTTGTACCTTTGCTTTTTCCAGTTTTTTCAGTGGCTGCTGTTTTGATTTTGTTACACCAGAGAACTAATTTAGGTGGTAGAGGTCATGTGATCTCAGGTGTTTTTGAAATTAGTAGAGTTGGTGCTTTTCAGGGTTTTCTGGGATTGCAGTAAGTACCCTTCCTATCCTTTTCTATTTAGTTAGTTTGGGCCCCAACGTTTGCTCATACTATTTTCTGTCTGTGTCTGTATTTCTTCTTGTCTAACCGCCATTACATGTTTGGGGGCTTTCTATTATCTTTGGGGTTCTGCTCCAGGGCAGTTAGCTTTCCTATTTCTATCTTTAGGTGTAGTTAGTTTCTCAGGCTGTGACGAGGCGTCTAGGACCAACGTAGGAACGCTCCACGGCTGCCTCTAGTTGTTGTGGTTAGTCAGGGTACTGCAATCTCATAGATTCCAACTGCTCTGGTGTATTGCCTTTTTTGCCTGCACTCCTCAGCTACCAAAACATAACAGTATCACCGGCCTAAAATGTAAAATTGTATGGTACTCACAGAAGGGAAAAAATTTGTGAAAGAAAAAACGGTTGTCAGAGTTGTCAGAGATATTTTTCTGTTTGTTGCTTTTTTTTTTTTTTTTTCCCTCTGTATCTCTGGGTGCTGGGGAGGATTTTTTCTCTCAATGGAGTTTGCACAGTTGTCTGGCCGTGTGGATCAGCTTGCCACTGAGATTCAGAGTATTGCTGCATATCTTGCTAGGTTGCCTGTTGTGGAACCTAGGATTCCAATGCCAGATTTGTTTTTAGGGGATCGAGCTAACTTTCAGAATTTCAAAAATAATTGTAAATTGTTTTTTGCCTTAAAATCTAAGTCCTCAGGGAACGCAGCGCAGCAGGTTCAAATTGTCATCTCTCTCCTGCGCGGCGATCCTCAGGATTGGGCTTTTTCCCTGACACCTGGGGATCCTGTTTTGAGTGATGTTGATGCATTTTTTCAGGCTTTGGGGTTATTGTACGATGAGCCTAATGTCACTGATCAAGCTGAAAAAGCCTTGTTGGCATTAAATCAGGGGCTTGATGACGCTGAGTTATACTGTCAGAGATTCCGTAGGTGGGCAGTCCTGACCAAGTGGAATGACAACGCTTTGGTGGCCCTTTTTCGGAAGGGTCTGTCAGATAATGTAAAGGATGTTATGGTGGGATTCCCTGTCCCCTCTGGTCTCAATGATTCTATGTCATTAGCGATTTAAATTGACAGACGTTTGCGTGAGCGGAGAAGTATGCGTGGAATAGTGTTGCCTTGTGAACCTGCTTCTGAATCCATGCAGTGTGATAGAGTGGTGTCTGGGGCACAGCGTCATGAGTTTCGAAAGCGCAATGGGTTATGTTTCTACTGTGGTGATGCCTCTCATGCTATTTCAGTCTGCTCTAAGCGGGGAAGACGTTTTGCACGCTCAGTTGTCTTGGGTAGTGTTCAGACTAAGTTTTTATTAACTGTCACTCTGATATGCTCTCTGTCCTCATTTTCTGCTCAGGCTTTCGTTGATTCTGGAGCAGCTATTAACCTGATGGATTATGATTTTGCTAAACGTTGTGAGTTTCCCTTGATACCCCTACAGAAGTCTATTCCCCTACTGGGGATCGATTCTACCCCTTTGGCTGAGAATAAACCTAAGTTCTCTACTCAGGTGATAATGAGGGTTGAACCTGATCATCAAGAGTGCTGCAAATTTTTGGTTCTGTATAATCTGCATGATATTATCGTACTGGGTTTCCCTTGGTTACAGTCTCATAATCCTGTTTTGGATTGGAAATCTGTGTCTGTAACCAGTTGGGGCTGCCAATGTGTTAATACCAACACTCCTGTTTTTTCTGCCTCCCCCCAGGCTCAGGATGTTCCTGACTTTTTGATTGATTTTTCTGATGTATTTAGCGAAAGTAAATCTGCATCCTTGCCTCCCCATAGGAGCTATGACTGCACTATTGAATTAGTGCCTGGTAGTAAATTCCCTAAAGGTCGCCTTTTTAACTTGTCTGTACCTGAACATGACGCTATGCGGTCTTATATCAAGGAGTCATTGGAGAAGGGTCATATCAGACCATCCTCTTCACCCTTAGGTGTTATGTTTCGGTAGCTGAGGAGTGCAGGAAAAAAAGGCAATACACCAGAGCAGTTGGAATCTATGGGATTGCAGTACCCTGACTAACCACCACAACTAGAGGCAGCCGTGGAGCGTTCCTACGTTGGTCCTAGACGCCTCGTCACAGCCTGAGAAACTAACTACACCTAAAGATAGAAATAGGAAAGCTAACTGCCCCGGAGCAGAACCCCAAAGATAATAGAAAGCCCCCAAACATGTAATGGCGGTTAGACAAGAGGAAATACAGACACAGAAAGAAAATAGTATGAGCAAACGCTGGGGCCCAAACTATCTAAATAGAAAAGGATAGGAAGGGTACTTACTGCAATCCCAAAAAACCCTGAAAAGCACCAACTCTACTAATTTCAAAATCACCTGAGATCACACGACCTCTACCACCTAAATTAGTTCTCTGGTGTAACAAAATCAAAACAGCAGCCACTGAAAAAAAACTGGAAAAAGCAAAAGAACAAAACTCAGTGGCTGAACTAAACTGAGAGGGCAGAAGCCCCCGGAGGGACCCTGAAGGCCCCCACAGAAGTGCAGGACAAAATGCAAAAATCAAGCACAAACACAAAAGCAGAAAAAGACTTATCTGTTAGCAGGAGAAGCAGACACGACACAGCAGGCTACAAGGGAAACTGGAAAGAAGGATTCAGACCAGAACAATTGATCACCGGCAACCCTGATGGGAAAATGACTCCCTTATATAAGACCAGTCAGTAACACCTGATTCCCAGTCCTCACAATCTTCACTAGCACCGCTTGTAACCACCAGAGGGAGCCTCTGCTCAGAACTCATCTCAAACCCATTCACAACAGTACCCCCCCTTGAGGAGGGGTCACCGAACCCTCATTTGAGCAACCAGGTCGGTCAGGATGAGTTCTATGATACGCACGGATAAGTCTCCTAGCATGGATGTCCGAAGCAAACACCCAAGAATTGTCTTCCTGACCATAACCTCTCCATTTAACCAAATACTGGAGTTTCCGTCTAGAAAAACGAGAATCCAATATTTTCTCAACCACATACTCCAGATTGCCCTCAACCAAAACAGGGTCAGCAGGCACAGCAGCAGGAACCACTGGCTCAACAAACCTCTTCAACAAGGACTTGTGGAACACGTTATGGATCTTAAATGTCCCTGGAAGAAGCAAACGAAAAGAAACAGGATTAATAATCTCCATGATCTTATAAGGTCCAATGAACCTAGGCTTAAATTTAGGAGATGCTACTCTCATAGGAATAATCTTTGATGACAACCAGACCAAGTCCCCCACTTTAAACCGAGGACCATCAGTCCTATGCCGGTTAGCAAACCGCTGGGCCTTCTCCTGAGAGAGGGACAACCTCTCCACTACCTGGTCCCAAATCTGTTGCATACGCTCCACAACAGAGTCAACACCTGGACAGACAGAAGCCTCCGTCTGTCCTGAAGAAAATCGAGGGTGAAACCCAGAATTACAGAAAAACGGAGACATCAAAGTGGCAGAGCTAGCCCTATTATTAAGAGCAAACTCAGCCAAAGGCAAAAAAGAGACCCAGTCATCCTGATCAGCAGACACAAAGCATCTTAGATAAGTCTCCAATGTCTGGTTTGTTCTCTCAGTTTGACCATTGGTCTGAGGATGAAATGCCGAGGAGAAAGACAATTGAACACCCAGTTTAGAACAAAAAGTCCTCCAAAATCTGGAAACAAACTGGACTCCTCTGTCAGACACTATGTTCTCAGGAATGCCGTGTAAACGAACCACGTGCTGAAGGAACAACGGCACCAATTCAGAGGAGGAAGGCAACTTAGGTAATGGCACAAGATGTATCATTTGGAAAACCTATCACAAATTACCCAGATGGTGGTCATTCTCTGAGAAACAGGAAGATCGGAAATGAAATCCATAGAGATATGGGTCCATGGTCTCTTGGGCACAGGCAATGGCATCAACAAACCACTAGAGCGAGAGCAAGGCTTGGAGCGAGAGCAAGTCCCGCAGGACTGCACAAATTCCCTGACATCACGAGACAAGGTAGGCCACCAAAAGGACCGACTAACCAAGTCTCTGGTACCAAAAATTCCGGGATGCCCAGCCAATGCGCAACAATGAATCTCAGACATCACACTCTTTTTCCATTGGTCCGGGACAAACAATTTTCCAACAGGGCAGCGCTCGGGCCTATCCTCCTGACACCCCTCCAGAGCAAGTCTCAAATTGGGCGAGATGGCGGAAAGAACTACACCCTCTTTCAAAATAACAGAAGGATCAGATAACTCAGGAGAGTCCGCAAGGAAACTCCTCGAGAGGGCATCCGCCTTAACATTCTTAGTGCCAGGAAGAAAGGAAACCACAAAATTAAAACGTGTGAAAAACAAGGCCCACCTGGCCTGTCTAGGATTGAGTCGCTTGGCAGATTCCAGATAGACCAGATTCTTATGGTCCGTAAGGACCACCACCTGATGTTTGGCTCCCTCCAGCCAATGTCTCCACTCTTCAAAAGCCCACTTCATGGCCAATAACTCCCGATTACCCACGTCATAATTACGTTCAGTAGGAGAAAATTTTCGAGAGAAAAAGGCACAATGGTTACTTTTAGAGGTCTCTGGATCTTTTTGGGACAAAACGGCACCTGCCCCAATTTCAGAGGCATCAACCTCCACCTGAAATGGCAGAGAAACATCAGGCTGCCGTAGAACAGGAGCAGAAGTGAATCTCTGCTTAAGTTCCTGAAATGCAGAGACTGCCTCAGGAGGCCAATTCACCACATCAGAACCCTTTCTGGTCAAATCAGTTAATGGTTTAACAATAACCGAGAAATTACCAATAAATTTACGATAAAAATTGGCAAAACCCAAAAATCTCTGAAGAGCCTTTAATGAAGTAGGTTGGACCCAATCACAGATGGCCTGAACCTTGACCGAGTCCATTTCAATAACAGATGGGGCACAAATGAATCCCAGAAATGAGATCCTCTGTACGCCAAAAAGACACTTTGATCCCTTCACATACAGAGCATTCTCTCTCAAAATCTGGAATACAGTTCGAACATGTTTCACATGAGAGTCCCAGTCATTAGAAAAAATCAAGATATCATCCAAATAAACAATCAGAAATTTGTCCACAAAATCCCTGAAAATGTCATTCATGAAGGACTGGAAGACGGAAGGAGCATTAGTGAGCCCAAAGGGCATCACTAGGTACTCAAAATGCCCTTCAGGGGTATTGAATGCCGTCTTCCATTCATCCCCGTGCTTAATGCGAATAAGGTTATACGCCCCCCTGAGGTCAAGCTTGGTAAACCAAGTAGCGTTTTTACCCTGGAAAACAGGTCAGAAATCAAGGGTAACGGGTATTGATATTTCACAGTAATATTGTTCAAGAGACGATAATCAATACACGGCCTTAATGAACCATCTTTTTTGGCCACAAAGAAAAAACCGGCACCTAAGGGTGAAGAGGATGGTCTGATATGACCCTTCTCCAATGATTCCTTGATATAAGACCGCATAGCGTCATGTTCAGGTACAGACAAGTTAAAAAGGCGACCTTTAGGGAATTTACTACCCGGCACTAATTCAATAGCGCAGTCATAGCTCCTATGGGGAGGCAAGGAAGCAGATTTACTTTCGCTAAACACATCAGAAAAATCAAACAAAAAGTCAGGAACATCCTGAGCCTGGGGGGAGGCAGAAAAAACAGGAGTGTTGGTATTAACACATTGGCAGCCCCAACTGGTTACAGACACAGATTTCCAATCCAAAACAGGATTATGAGACTGTAACCAAGGGAAACCCAGCACGATAATGTCATGCAGATTATATAGAACCAAAAATTTGCAGCACTCCTGGTGATCAGGTTCAACCCTCATTATCACCTGAGTAGAAAACTGGGGTTTATTCTCAGCCAAAGGGGTAGAATCGATCCCCAGTAGGGGAATAGACTTCTGTAGGGGTATCAAGGGAAACCCACAACGTTTAGCAAAATCATAATCCATCAGGTTAATAGCTGCTCCAGAATCAACGAAAGCCTGAGCAGAAAATGAGGACAGAGAGCATATCAGAGTGACAGTTAATAAAAACTTAGTCTGAACACTACCCAAGACAACTGAGCGTGCAAAACGTCTTCCCCGCTTAGGGCAGACTGAAATAGCATGAGAGGCATCACCACAGTAGAAACATAACCCATTGCGCTTTCGAAACTCATGACGCTGTGCCCCAGACACCACTCTATCACACTGCATGGGTTCAGAAGCTGGCTCACAAGGCAACACCATTCCACGCATACTTCTCCGCTCACGCAAACGTCTGTCAATTTGAATCGCTAATGACATAGAATCATTGAGACCAGAGGGGACAGGGAATCCCACCATAACATCCTTTACATTATCTGACAGACCCTTCCGGAAAAGGGCCGCCAAAGCGTCGTCATTCCATTTGGTCAGGACTGCCCACCTACGGAATCTCTGACAGTATAACTCAGCGTCATCAAGCCCCTGATTTAATGCCAACAAGGCTTTTTCAGCTTGATCAGTGACATTAGGCTCATCGTACAATAACCCCAAAGCCTGAAAAAACGCATCAACATCACTCAAAACAGGATCCCCAGGTATCAGGGAAAAAGCCCAATCCTGAGGATCCCGCGCAGGAGAGAGATGATAATTTGAACCTGCTGCGCTGCGTTTCCTGAGGACTTAGATTTTAAGGCAAAAAACAATTTACAATTATTTTTGAAATTCTGAAACTTAGCTCGATCCCCTAAAAACAAATCTGGCATGGGGATCCTAGGTTCCACAACAGGCAACCTAGCAAGATATGCAGCAATACTCTGAACCTCAGTGGCAAGCTGATCCACACGGCCAGACAACTGTGCAAACTCCATTGGGAGAAAAGATCCTCCCCAGCACCCAGAGATACAGAGGGAAAAAAAAAAAAAAAAAAATGCAGCAAACAGAAAAATATCTCTGACAACTCTGACAACCTTTTTTCTTTCAAATATTTTTTCCCTTCTGTGAGTACCATACAATTTTCAATTTTTGGGCCGGTGATACTGTTATGTTTCGGTAGCTGAGGAGTGCAGGAAAAAAAGGCAATACACCAGAGCAGTTGGAATCTATGGGATTGCAGTACCCTGACTAACCACCACAACTAGAGGCAGCCGTGGAGCGTTCCTACGTTGGTCCTAGACGCCTCGTCACAGCCTGAGAAACTAACTACACCTAAAGATAGAAATAGGAAAGCTAACTGCCCCGGAGCAGAACCCCAAAGATAATAGAAAGCCCCCAAACATGTAATGGCGGTTAGACAAGAGGAAATACAGACACAGAAAGAAAATAGTATGAGCAAACGCTGGGGCCCAAACTATCTAAATAGAAAAGGATAGGAAGGGTACTTACTGCAATCCCAAAAAACCCTGAAAAGCACCAACTCTACTAATTTCAAAATCACCTGAGATCACACGACCTCTACCACCTAAATTAGTTCTCTGGTGTAACAAAATCAAAACAGCAGCCACTGAAAAAAAACTGGAAAAAGCAAAAGAACAAAACTCAGTGGCTGAACTAAACTGAGAGGGCAGAAGCCCCCGGAGGGACCCTGAAGGCCCCCACAGAAGTGCAGGACAAAATGCAAAAATCAAGCACAAACACAAAAGCAGAAAAAACTTATCTGTAAGCAGGAGAAGCAGACACGACACAGCAGGCTACAAGGGAAACTGGAAAGAAGGATTCAGACCAGAACAATTGATCACCGGCAACCCTGATGGGAAAATGACTCCCTTATATAAGACCAGTCAGTAACACCTGATTCCCAGTCCTCACAATCTTCACTAGCACCGCTTGTAACCACCAGAGGGAGCCTCTGCTCAGAACTCATCTCAAACCCATTCACAACACTAGGTGCCGGTTTTTTCTTTGTGGCCAAAAAGGATGGTTCATTAAGGCCGTGTATTGATTATCGTCTTTTGATCAATATTACTGTGAAATATCAATACCCGTTACCCTTGATTTCTGACCTGTTTTCCAGGGTGAAAAACGCTACTTGGTTTACCAAGCTTGACCTCAGGGGGGCATATAACCTTATTCGCATTAAGCACGGGGATGAATGGAAGACGGCATTCAATACCCCGGAGGGGCATTTTGAGTACCTTGTGATGCCCTTTGGGCTCACTAATGCTCCTTCTGTCTTCCAGTCCTTCATGAATGACATTTTCAGGGATTTTGTGGATAAATTTCTGATTGTTTATTTGGATGATATCTTGATTTTTTCTAATGACTGGGACTCTCATGTGAAATATGTTCGAACTGTATTCCAGATTTTGAGAGAGAATGCTCTGTATGTGAAGGGATCAAAGTGTCTTTTTGGCGTACAGAGGATCTCATTTCTGGGATTCATTTTGTCCCCATCTGTTATTGAAATGGACCCGGTCAAGGTTCAGGCCATCTGTTATTGGGTCCAACCTACTTCATTAAAGGCTCTTCAAAGATTTTTGAGTTTTGACAATTTTTATCGTAAATTTATTGGTAATTTCTCGGTTATTGTTAAACCATTAACTGATTTGACCAAAAAGGGTTCTGATGTGGTGAATTGGCCTCCTGAGGCAGTCTCTGCATTTCAGGAACTTAAGCAGAGATTCACTTCTGCTCCTGTTCTACGGCAGCCTGATGTTTCTCTGCCATTTCAGGTGGAGGTTGATGCCTCTGAAATTGGGGCAGGTGCCGTTTTGTCCCAAAAAGATCCAGAGACCTCTAAAAGTAACCATTGTGCCTTTTTCTCTCGAAAATTTTCTCCTACTGAACGTAATTATGACGTGGGTAATCGGGAGTTATTGGCCATGAAGTGGGCTTTTGAAGAGTGGAGACATTGGCTGGAGGGAGCCAAACATCAGGTGGTGGTCCTTACTGACCATAAGAATCTGGTTTATCTGGAATCTGCCAAGCGACTCAATCCTAGACAGGACAGGTGGGCCTTGTTTTTCACACGTTTTAATTTTGTGGTTTCCTTTCTTCCTGGCACTAAGAATGTTAAGGCGGATGCCCTCTAGAGGAGCTTCCTTGCGGACTCTCCTGAGTTATCTGATCCTTCTGTTATTTTGAAATAGGGTGTAGTTCTTTCCGCCATCTCACCTAATTTGAGACTTGCTCTGGAGGGGTGTCAGGAGGATAGGCCCGAGCGCTGCCCTGTTGGAAAATTGTTTGTCCCGGACCAGTGGAAAAAGATTGTGATGTCTGAGATTCATTGTTCCGCGTTGGCTGGGCATCCCGGAATTTTTGGTACCAGAGACTTGGTTAGTCGGTCCTTTTGGTGGCCTACCTTGTCTCGTGATGTCAGGGAATTTGTGCAGTCCTGCGGGACTTGCTCTCGCTCCAAGCCTTGCTCTCGCTCTAGTGGTTTGTTGATGCCATTGCCTGTGCCCAAGAGACCATGGACCCATATCTCTATGGATTTCATTTCCGACCTTCCTGTTTCTCAGAGAATGACCGCCATCTGGGTGATTTGTGATAGGTTTTCTAAGATGATACATCTTGTGCCATTACCTAAGTTGCCTTCCTCCTCTGAATTGGTGCCGTTGTTCCTTCAGCACGTGGTTCGTTTACACGGCATTCCTGAGAACATAGTGTCTGACAGAGGAGTCCAGTTTGTTTCCAGATTTTGGAGGACTTTTTGTTCTAAACTGGGTGTTTAATTGTCTTTCTCCTCGGCATTTCATCCTCAGACCAATGGTCAAACTGAGAGAACAAACCAGACATTGGAGACTTATCTAAGATGCTTTGTGTCTGCTGATCAGGATGACTGGGTCTCTTTTTTGCCTTTGGCTGAGTTTGCTCTTAATAATAGGGCTAGCTCTGCCACTTTGATGTCTCCGTTTTTCTGTAATTCTGGGTTTCACCCTCGATTTTCTTCAGGACAGACGGAGGCTTCTGTCTGTCCAGGTGTTGACTCTGTTGTGGAGCGTATGCAACAGATTTGGGACCAGGTAGTGGAGAGGTTGTCCCTCTCTCAGGAGAGGGCCCAGCGGTTTGCTAACCGGCATAGGACTGATGGTCCTCGGTTTAAAGTAGGTGACTTGGTCTGGTTGTCCTCAAAAAATATTCCTATGAGAGTAGCATCTCCTAAATTTAAGCCTAGGTTCATTGGACCTTATAAGATCATAGAGATTCTTAATCCTGTTTCTTTTCGTTTGCTTCTTCCAGGGACATTTAAGATCCATAACGTGTTCCACAAGTCCTTGTTGAAGAGGTTTGTTGAGCCAGTGGTTCCTGCTGCTGTGCCTCCTGACCCTGTTTTGGTTGAGGGCAATCTGGAGTATGTGGTTGAAAAAATATTAGATTCTCGTTTTTCTAGACGGAAACTCCAGTATTTGGTTAAGTGGAGAGGTTATGGTCAGGAAGACAATTCTTGGGTGTTTGCTTCGGACATCCATGCTAGGAGACTCATCCGTGCGTAGCATAGAACTCATCCTGACCGACCTGGTTGCTCAAATGAGGATTCGGTGACCCCTCCTCAAGGGGGGGGTACTGTTGTGAGTGGGCTTGGGATGAGTTCTGAGCAGAGGCTCCCTCTGGTGGTTACAAGCGGTGCTGGTCTGTCCAGTGAAGATTGTGAGGATTGGGAATCAGGTGTTACTGACTGGTCTTATATAAGGGAGTCACCTTCCCATCAGGGTTGCTGGTGATCAATTGTTCTGGTCTGAATCATTGATTCCTGTTTTCTTTGTAGCCTGCTGTGTCGTGTCTGCATCTCCTGCTAACAGATAAGACATTTTCTTCTTTTTATTTTTGTGCTTGATTTTTGCATTTTGTCCTGCACTTCTGTGGGGGCCTTCAGGGTCCCCTCCGGGGGCTTTTGCCCTCTCAGTTTAGTTCAGCCACTGATGTTTGTACCTTTGCTTTTTCCAGTTTTTTCAGTGGCTGCTGTTTTGATTTTGTTACACCAGAGAACTAGTGTTGAGCGATACGATACTGCAAATATCGGGTATCGGCCGATATTAGCTGTATCGGGCTTTCGATTCCGAGTACCGATATTTTCGTCATATCGGATACCGGAATCGGATTTGTCACTGTCACTGTGAGTGTCCGTCGGTCGGGTCTGTCAGGAGTCAGCGGCACTTACCTGGCAGAAGATCTCCGGCGGTCACGTCCTGGACTGCTTGATGGCCGCCATTATCTTCTCCCTGGCGGTCACATGCAGTTTTTCGCGATAACTGCAGTGACTGCTGGGTAATCCCGGCCGTAAAGCAGTCAGTCCGATGACGTCACCGCCGGGGAAGCAGGTAATCAGCTGTGCTGCGCCGGGATGACAGGCCCTGCCTGCCTGCCTGCCTCTGATGTCATTCTGATGTAGCAGAGCTGGATCGTCGTGGGACACTCGTTACTATGGACTGCGTCGGACAGGTGGTATACTGCTGTTTGTTTTTTTTAATTTTTTTACAGGAGATCGATGGCGTCGCAGGATGAGACTGTAATAAAAGTAATGAAAACTGTGTTTTTTTTTTTATTAAATTAAAAAACTTTTTTATGAACATTCACCCGTCCGGGTACATCAACAATTTAACTATTTACATACAGGGACCCTGTCCGGGTTATTTATAATTCTTTGGCAGGGGTGTTCCAGGTACCACCTGGTACTCTTCTGATGCTTGCCAAACATCCGAGACACCAAGGACCACCAGGACCTGATGACGTCGTGTGGCCTGTACACTCAAGTCGTGACCCGCTATCTGTGTCTGTGTGGCCACCTCTTTCATCTCCCTCGGGTCTGGAGCCCTATGTCCCGGACTGAACGAACCCCAGGGGGCCTAACAGGCGCCGGGTACGGGCCAGCTATCATTATCATGTCCATAGCTGGGGCTGCTGAGGAGACCACTGAGGGAGGCTGGGGAGATTTACGGCGTGGGGTGGGCACTTGTGCAGAGGCCTGGATGTGGGAGGCTGAAGGCTCCGAGGGTCTCACAGGTTCCTGACACTCTGGGGACCAGGGGTCGCACCTGGTGACATTTAGGGCATACCATCCATTGTAACCCCAGTGTCGGGTGTAAGTTACCAAGTCTCCTGGCAACAGGTCCCTCCCCGGGTGTCCTTCTGGGAGGTGAGTCTCCACGTCCCGCCGGGTCACAAACACTTCTAAATAAAGTCCAGGCTCCTGGATGAAGCCCCAACCAGCTTTCAATTTAAAGCTCCGTACTGCACCCTTACGCCGCGGCTCCATCAGGGTTCCTTTATCTTTTCTCATCCGGTCCTTATCTGCCCGGTCCTTCTCGATGTGACGTTGGCGAAGCTTCTGGGATTCGCGCTGCTCCCTTTGTCGCTCAGCTTCTCTCTCCCGACGTCTCCACTCTTCCTCCTGACGCCGGTTGTAATTCTCCTCCACCAGCATCTCCATGTCTCCACCATCAAACTGCAGCTTACGATGTCCGGTTTGCGGCAGCTCTCCTGGCGCCCGACAGTCCTGGCGGCGCTCACCTGCGGAGGAAGCAGCCGGCTCTGGAACAGATGACAGTCGGGGCTCTGGTACAGACAGGTAGACCTCTGGTGCCTGCGCGGCCTCCTCCATGAGGACGGGTGTCGCTTCTTCTGTCTCAGCGACGGGGGCAGACAGCGGGATCTGGGGTGCTGCCGGTGCAGCGTTTTTTGCAGGTACGGGTGCCTCCACTGCGACAACGTCAACCGGATCACATTGCAAGGGCTGGGATGCCCGCATGGACTCCTCTACTAGAACGGGTGCCTCACCATCCGGTACAGACACTTCAGGTAAGAGGGATTGGCGCCACTCCAAGTTTAGTTTTAGGGCACGCCAGCTGGCTTCCATCCTGGCGACCTCCTCCCGGTGCCGGCCAGGCCTCTTAGGGTATCCTCCGCTTCTTGCAGCGTAGGAGCGTTTCCAGGCCGGGTGCCCAATGGTGGTTCCGTGGCGATCGGGTCGCTTCCGTGGGGGGAGAGCTCTGACTGCTCCATCCCTTCACACTTCTGCTCGTGTCCATTAGCCATCTCTGCCAAGTCACATGTGTCATTAGCATCTGGAAAGGGCCCCTCTTTTGTAGTGAGGCGGGACATTCGTGTTAGTTTCCGCACACTGAGGAGGATGAGGAGGCGGAACTCAAGAGCTGTGGGGCACGATCTTACATTGCAGTACCATTTAGAGTGGTCGGCCATCGTTTTCGCGCCACTGAGTGAGTGTACACCCACGAAGAGCACGCCCTTCTTCTTCACCAGTGCCTCGTCGTGACGCAGATATGACGGAAAAATGGCAAATACATTCTCTGATGATTTTAGCAATTCTCAAGCACAAAACCAGTTCAATTCAGGCACACAGGACTCGCTTATAGCGAGCTACAGAACCCTGTTCGTGACGCCCAAGTTGAGTCGCACAGAGCCAGAGGTTTTGGGGGTACTCGGCACCGAGCCCGTCGACTTCTATGGGGTATGTCATGGCTTTACCCGGCAATTGAATCAGAGTCTATTTTACTATGTAGAAGTGTATAAACTATAAATATATGTATATATATATGTCACAATGACATGTATATATATATATATGTATTCTATGTGTGTATATTTTGTGTTTACAACGAAAGAAAGTGTTTTTTTAGTTGCGATATTTTGTTCCCATAGACTTACATGGGACTTCCGGTATCGGAATCGGATATCGACGATATTTAGTGATATCGGCGATACCATTCCGATCCGATATTTTTAGATATCGAGCAGTATCGCTCAACACTACAGAGAACTAATTTAGGTGGTAGAGGTCGTGTGATCTCAGGTGTTTTTGAAATTAGTAGAGTTGGTGCTTTTCAGGGTTTTCTGGGATTGCAGTAAGTACCCTTCCTATCCTTTTCTATTTAGTTAGTTTGGGCCCCAACGTTTGCTCATACTATTTTCTGTCTGTGTCTGTATTTCTTCTTGTCTAACCGCCATTACATGTTTGGGGGCTTTCTATTATCTTTGGGGTTCTGCTCCGGGGCAGATAGCTTTCCTCTTTCTATCTTTAGGTGTAATTAGTTTCTCAGGCTGTGACGAGGCGTCTAGGACCAACGTAGGAACGCTCCACGGCTGCCTCTAGTTGTTGTGGTTAGTCAGGGTACTGCAATCTCATAGATTCCAACTGCTCTGGTGTATTGCCTTTTTGCCTGCACTCCTCAGCTACCGAAACATAACATTCATGTGTGAAAATCACTGATGAAACACTGATGGTAAAAACTGAAACAATAACCCAAACTCATGAAAATCAGATCCAAACAAAGAACAAAAAAGAAACTTGGACCTTTTTTGCATATCTGAAAAATAACAGAAGTCTGAATGAGGCCTTAAGCTTCACTGTGACTTTTGTATTCCTGTTGATTGATTTTAACCATTTGGGTTTTGCTATGTAATCTGAGTACAGAAAGAGGTAGCAGCTGAGACACTGAATCTAATCTTGTGTCACTTTTTTGCTTGTATGCTGTTGTTTACTTACAATGAAGGTTTTATTACTAGGAGAAAAGGACTGCTGGACTACAGCAATGTATAAGCCTGGGTCCAATCACACTACCTCCTGTGATAAGCAGCTCACTGTCAATAGACTATGTACATAGAGAGCCTGGTGTGGCGGGGTTAGCTTTCTCAGCTCTGCTGTTTAATGAAAACTCTGTTTATGTCACAACTGCTGCACCCAGTAAACTAAGTGATACATCATTGGAATCAGCCTTGCGTGCCCTATATTATAAACAAACTACTCAAAATTTGTTTGTGCTATTTGGGCTAATAGTTCTTGTAATGTGCTATACTCAAATAGGGCAGCATATTTAAGTGACAGACAGAGCTGATGTAAAACAGCAAAGTCCATTTACCCAAATGTTCTATAAGAATACTGTACATAAATATAAATGCTCTTTCTTACTCCCCTAATATTGAGTTATACAGATTTTTATCTTTTGCAATAAAACAGAAATGAAAATAGAAAAACACCTGAAAGAGAAAAGGAATGCACAGTAGCCTGACTCTACTGAACTGAAGCATAATAAATGTTTTTTTCTGCAATCCTGATTACATCCCCAGTCTGCAGATGTCGGCAGCCTCCTTTTCCTTTGAAAGCTTCATTAATATCTGAGGAGTATCTCTAGATAGGAAAAGTATATAAAAATCAATTATATCTAAAATATTATTGCTGCCAAATCTTAAAAAAAATAATCACAGACCAGACTAAATCAATGTTTACTTAAGGAGGTTAAGATACTCTGAATATTTTCATATTCAGCATGAAAAAGAAACACATTCTATTAAAGAGTAAAAAATAGCAGAATAGAAAACAACACAGCCTCATTGCCTTTCTTATAGATATACAGTATACAGTACGTATGTGGCTTTAACCCCTTCCCGACCTATGACGTCTACGTAGGCGTCATGAAAACCAGTGCCTTCCCAACCTGTGACGCCTAACGTAGGCGTCATGGTATAAATCGCTTTCCTGCGGGTCGAGTGACCGGGGTCACTGAAAGGTCACCCAACCCGCAGATAGAGGAACACTTATGCTTCACCCCAGGGGGGTGGCTTTGCCCCCCATGGCTACGATCGCTCTGATTCGCTATTGAAAGTGAAACAGCCAATCAGAGCGATCATAATATTTCACCAACGAAACTTGGTGAAATATTACAATCCAGCCATGGCCGATGCTGCAATATCATCGGCCATGGCTTGAGACACTAATCTGACCCCCCCATACCTACTGACGGGGGCAATTTGCCCCAGCCACCGACTGATGGTGGCAATCTGCTCCCCCCCTCTTTCTTCCACTACCCCCGCCTTCCGATCCCCCCGCAGGTACCTCTGGAGTCCCGGTGTCCCTGCCGGTGTACCTTGTGCCCAGTCCATGGGTGCCGCCATCTTCCAAAATGGCAGACGCATGCGCAGTGTGCCCACCGAATCTGCCGGCTGGCAGATTCATTCATTCATTGAAGGTACATTTTGATCACTGTGATAGACTCTATCACAGTTATCAAAATAAAAAAATAGTAAATAACCCACCCTTTATCACCACTATAGGTAGAGAACAATAATAAAATAAAGAAAATATTTTTATTTTTATTTTTCCATTAGGGTTAGGGTTAGAATTAGGGTTAAGGTTAGGGTTAGAATTAGGGTTAGGATTAGTGTTAGAATTAGGGTTAGGATTAGGGTTACTATTAGGGTTAGGGTTGGTATTAGGTTTAGGGTTGGTATTAGGGTTAGGATTGGAATTAGGGTTAGGGTTGGGATTAGGGTTAAGATTAGGGTTAGGGGTGTGTTGGGGTTAGGGTTGGGATTAGGGTTAGGCTTGCGTTTAGGGTTATGGTTATGGTTGGGATTAGGGTTAGGGGTGTGTTGGGGTTAGGTTTATAGTTAGGGTTGGGATTAGGTTTAGGGGTGTGTTGGGGTTAAGGTTGTGTTGTGGTTAGGGTTGGAGTTTCAATTGAGGGGTTTCCACGGTTTAGGCATATCAGGGGGTCTCCAAACACGACATGGTGCCGCCACTGATTCCAGCCAATTTTGCGTTCAAAAAGTCAAATGATCTCTCCCTTCCAATCCCCGAAGTGTGCCCAAACAGTGGTTTACACTAACATATGGGGTATCAGCTTACTCAGGAAAAATTTCAAAACCACTCTGGGGTCTAATTTCTCCTATTACCCTTGGAAAAATAAAAAATTGGGGCTAAAAAATTATTTTTGTGGAAAAAAAAGATTTTTCTATTTTCACGGCTTTGCATTATAAACTTCTGTGAAGCACTTGGGGGTTGAAAGTGCTCACCACACATCTAGATAAGTTCCTTGGGGGGTCTAGTTTCCAAAATGGGGTCCCTTGTGGGGGTTTCTACTGTTTAGGCACATCAGGGGCTCTGCAAACGTAACATGACACCCTCAGACCATTCCATCAAAGTCTGGATTTCAAAATGTCACTACTTCCCTTCCAAGCCCCGATGTGTGCCCAGACAGTGGTCCCCCCCATATATGGGGTGCCATCGTACTCAGGACAAACTGGACACCAACTTTTGTGGTCCAATTTCTCCTGTTACCCTTGTCAAAATAAAAATTTGCGGGCTATAAAATAATTTTTTGAGGAAAAAAATATTTTTTATTTTCACTGCTCTGCGTTATAAACTTCTGTGAAGCACTAGGGGGTTCATAGGGCTCACCACACATCGAGATAAATTCCTTGCGGGTCTAGTTACCAAATTGGGGTCACTTGTGGGAGTGCTTCAATGTTTAGGCACACAGGGGCTCTCCAAACCCGACATGGCAACCGCTAAATATTCCAGCATATTTTCCATTCAAAAAATCAAATGGTGCTCCTTCCCTTCTGAGCCCTGTTGTGTGCCCAAACAGTGGGTTATGACTACATATGAGGTATCGGTGTACTCAGGAAAAATTGCCCAACAAATTTTAGGATCCATTTTTTCCTGTTGCCCATGTGAAAATGAAAAAACCAAGGCTAAAAGAAAATTTTTGTGAAAAAAAAGTACTTTTTTTTTACGGATCAATTTGTGAAGAACCTGGGAGTTCAAAGTGCTCACTATGCATCTAGATAAGTTTCTTGGGTGGTCTAGTTTCCAAAATGGGGTCACTTGTGGGGGAGCTCCAATGCTTAGGCACACAGGGGCTCTCCAAACGCGACATGACAACCGCTAAATATTCCAGCATATTTTCCATTCAAAAAGTCAAATGGCGCTCCTTCCCTTCTGAGCCCTGCTGTGCGCCCAAACAGTGGTTTATGACTACATATGAGGTATCGGTGTACTCAGGAAAAATTGCCCAACAAATTTTAGGATCCATTTTTTCCTGTTGCCCATGTGAAAATGAAAAAACCAAGGCTAAAAGAAAATGTTTGTGAAAAAAAAGTACTTTTTTTTTTACGGATCAATTTGTGAAGAACCTGGGAGTTCAAAGTGCTCACTATGCATCTAGATAAGTTTCTTGGGTGGTCTAGTTTCCAAAATGGGGTCACTTGTGGAGGAGCTCCAATGTTTAGGCACACAGGTGTTCTCCAAACTCGACATGGCAACTGCTAAATATTCCAGCATATTTTCCATTCAAAAAGTCAAATGGCGCTCATCCCCTTCTGAGCCCTGCCGTGCGCCCAAACAGTGGTTTATGACTACATATGAGGTATCGGTGTACTCAAGAGAAATTGCCCAACAAATTTTAGGATCCATTTTATCCTGTTGCCCATGTGAAAATGAAAAAAATTGATGCTTAAAGAAAATTTTTGTAGGAAAAATTAAAATGTCCATTTTTTCCTTCCACAGGGTTAATAATCTTCTTGAATGTGGTTTTGAGTAGCTTGAGGGGTGCAGTTTTTAGAATGGTGTCACTTTTGGGTATTTTCTGCCATATAGACCCCCTCAAAGTCACTTCAAATGTGAGATGATCCCTAAAAAAATGGTTTTGTAAAATTTGTTGTAAAAATGAGAAATCGCTGGTCAACTTTTAACCCTTATAACTTCCTAACAAAAAAATTGTTTGTTCACAATATTGTGCTGATGTAAGGTAGACATATGGGAAATTTTATTTATTAACTGTTTTGTGTCACATAACTTTCTGGTTTAACAGAATAAAAATTCAAAATTTGAAAATTGCTAAATTTTCCAAATTTTTGCCAAATTTCCATTTTTTTCACAAATAAACAATTATCGACCTAAATTTACCATTAACATGAAGCTCAATATGTCACAAAAAAACAATCTCAGAATCGCTAAGATCCGTTGAAGCGTTCCTGAGTTATTACCTCATAAACGGACACTGGTCAGAATTGCAAAAAATGGCCAGGTCATTAAGGTCAAAATAGTCTGGATCATGAAGGGGTTACAAAGGCCCGTGTGTAGGGTTGAGATATTGATGAAAATGTTTGACTTGGTGTTTTCAATGTTGTAACTTCTTTGTGTATAGAAATTCCAGTAATATGGCAGCAAGTTTTCCTTGATTTTCTGTCCTTCTTAGTACCCACATCCTAATCCTATAAGGAGCTTCCCTGGTATCAGGGTGGACATAGACAGAAAATGGCCCTTGTACAAAACCTGTATATGGGCCCTTGCAGTCCAATAGTTCATCATTATGCAGCCATGTCTGTGAGAAAAGCTGCCTTTGAGGTGCACCAATGGTATGATTTAACATACAATGAGGTATTCAGAACATGTCTAGTACATCCTTCCTGGTCCTACTCTAGTGTTCTTACTATGTGGGTGGCAAGGACGGTGTAGTTGACGGAAATGGCATCACTATTGGCATTGCAGGCGCAGTTCAGTCAAGTGTATTGCTGTGGCTGGGACTTCTGGGCTGCCAGTCAGGGGGTGCATCTTCAGTCCAGTTAGTTACCAAGTGTAATTAGTTCTTTGTTGTGACTTATAGGGCAGCATCACAACCTATTTGAACTCAAAGCAGGCTATTTTATATTTATGCTTACCTTGTTTTCATTGCTGATGTTTGTTCCTGTTATCTTATTCCCCCTTGTTCTAATCTCGGCTACAGCTTGACCTTATTTTTGCTTCATGATTTTTTTTCTAGTACCTGGCCTTTCTGGTTTTGATTTTACTCTGCCAACTTGCTCAATCGGCCAGCAGCTACTCTATGAACATTACACAGGGATCCTTGTTGTAAGCTCAGATCCCTGTATAGGGGTTAATAGGGACCTCTCAGGTCAAGATGCTAAGTAAAAGCAAAGCAGTCAAGGAGCTAGAATTTGCATACAGAAAATATCCATGCCATAGCTAGCACTCAGTTAACCCCTTTGTCTCACCAGTCTGTTTTCACCTTCTTGAACAGGCCAAATTTTACTTTATGATAGTGGTAAATCTAAGTCAAGATTTTTTTACTTTATTTGTGAAAATAGTGGAATTTTGCCAACAATTTTGAAAGTGTTGCAGTATTTAAACTTTAAATTTGCGTGCACTTAAACCAGAGAATTATATCATCGAAAATAGTTAATAAATAACATGTGCCACATGTCTACTTTACATCAGAATCATTTTTGAAATATAATATTTTTTTTGCTAGGAATTTAGAAGCTTTAAAAATTTATCATCAATTTTTCCTTTTTCCAATAAAATTTACAAAAACAAATTTTTAGGGACCACATCACATTTGAAGTGTCTTTGTGAGGCCTATTTTCCAGAAAAGTGACACCATTTAAAAAACTGCACCCGTCAAAGTGTTCAAAATCACATTCAAGATGTTTCTTAACCCTTTAGGTGCATGAAGATGCCTGGACGCATCTCCGACTCTCAGGTCGCTGCTGAGAACAATCTTGTCAGAGTATAACGCCATTTTTATGAACTGACAATAAAACATACAAAACTGAAGATAAAATGGATTTTACAGGAAAAATGTTAGGAAACATTATTTCCTGTATAATGACTTGTATATAGGACAAAATTCAATAGAGAAAAAAATACGCCTCCTTCACTACAGCAGTAAATTTAATTTTAATGTTTTACTACCTTATCTGGCCATGTGGTGTGTGACATGGTCAGACACATCCTGTTTAATTTATGGAGGAGGGAATCTGAAGCTCACAAAGCCTATGCAGACAATGCAAGAACTGCCAAAAATTAGAATGAAGAGGGACTCTGTTACACCCTGTATCCGTGTGACACACGTGTGGCACACGTGTGCCGCATCAGGACCACACGGACGGCACGGACAGCTACAGTAAGCGCTGTCCCCTGCCTGTGGTGCTAAACCTCCCTGTCATTATTCTCCCTGCTCTGCCGGCAACAGCGAGCAGGGAGAATAAGTGAAAAACCCGACGTGGGGTTCCCTTTAGGTTTTGAACCAACCCGGCAAAACTATACATCTGTGGGCTGCTATTCTCTCACTGACAGCTGAACTCCTGTAACCTCAGCACCGTGGGAAAATGTCAGTGAGCACAGAGTCAGTGATGTCACCCCCAGTCACTGAGCCTGTGCGTGCTGCTTCCCAGTCGATCTCCAGTAGTTTACAGTCGGAGCGGCTGCATTAGCAGCGCTCTGGCTGTAAACTGATTAACCCCCCGAGATGGATTTACACCGTGGGACTTGACTGTACGGCGGATAGGTATGGGATATTGTTGCTTTTTTATTTTATATTTTTTAAAGGAGATCAAGGGCTTCGATAAAGGAATGGGAGTATAATAAAGATTTAAAAACTGTGTAGTGCATTCTTTCATTAAAAGACTTTATTCTTATAATGTGTGTGCTTATTTAACCCTTTATTTACTATAGGATTAGTAATGAATAGGTGTCTTATTAACACCTATTTATTACTAAGCCTGGCTTAATGTCACCTTACAATAGAAAGGTGACATTAACCCTTTATTAACCCCACTTGCCACCACTACAGGGCAAGTGGGAAGAACCCAACAAAGCTCCAGAATAGGCGCATCTAGTAGATGCGCCTTTTCTGGGCAGCTGCGGGCTGCTGTGTTTAGGCTGGGGGGCCCATATTCATGGCCCCTTACCAGCCTGAGAATAGCAGCACATTGTGTCAGTGTCTCCAATACGTGAGAAAACTGTCACTACACGTACCGGAGCCACTGACGTGTGAAAGAGGCCTTAGACATAAAAAAAAGGCCTCATACACATTCTGTTAAAATTGTTAGTTAGTGCGACTCTTACACCAATAAAGCCTGTGAACTAAGTGCAGAGGCTGCCAAAAATTAAAAGGAGGGACTGCAATATACCCTGTAAGACAAAAATTTTGAAGGAGTGCCACATGACGACCCTCTTAAAATTTGGAGTGATTACGTATTATGACCTCATAGAAATTTGGAGACAGTGATGCATAATGACCCGCTAAAAATTTGGAGAGAGTGATGCATAATGACACTCTAAAAATTTGAAATGAGGACTGGATGATGACTCTCTTAAAATTTGAGGTGAGGGTCACATGATGACCATATAAAAATTTGGAGAGAGTGACGCACAATAAGCCTCTAAAAATTTAGAGCGAGTGACGCACAATGACCCTCTAAAAATTTTGAGTGAGTGCCACCTGATGACTCTATAAAGATTTTGAGTGAGGGCTGCCTGATGACCCTGTAAAAATTTTTAATAAGTACCGCATGATGACCCTTTAAAAATTTAGAGTGAGGGCCGCCTGATGACCCCATATTTGAATTGGCGTAATGTTCCACTGGTGTCATCCAGTGGCATTG
Source organism: Oophaga sylvatica (assembly GCA_033576555.1). Classification (NCBI taxonomy): domain Eukaryota; kingdom Metazoa; phylum Chordata; class Amphibia; order Anura; family Dendrobatidae; genus Oophaga; species Oophaga sylvatica. Next base: position 151,332,715 of record JARQOD010000004.1, read on the forward strand.
AGAAATCTGGGCCAATCTAGGCCTTGATCATTTTGAGGGAAGGCTGCCTGAGAAACCTGTAAAAATTTTGAGTGAGGGCCGCCTGCTGACCAGATAATAAGTTTAAATGAGGATCACATGTTGACTCTGTAAAAATTTAGAGTGAGGTCCACCTGGTGACCCTTTAAACATTTTGACTGAGGGCCGCCTGATGACCCTACATTTTAAATGACTTTATGTTCCGACGCTGTCATCCGGTGAGGTTGAGAAATACGGGCCAATCCATCCGCTGCTGTCATCTGGTGTGGCTGAGAAGTATGGGCCAATCCAGGCCTTGTTGATTTTGAGCGAGGGCCACCCGATGACCCTATAAGGATTTTGAGTGAGGGCCAACTGATGACCCTATATTTTATTTGGCTTTAAGTTCTGCTGCTAGCATTTGGTGGGGTTGAGAAGTCTGGGCCAATGCAGGCCTTGTTGATTTTGAGTGAAGGCCACCTGATGAACCTATAAAGCTTTTGAGTGAGGGCCACCTGATATCTCCACATTTTAATTGGCTTTGTGCTCTGCTGCTGTCATCCAGTGGGGTTGAGAAGTCTGAGCCAATCCCTGTTGATTTTGAGTGAGGGCCTATAAAGCCTATAAAGATTTTGAGTGAGGGTCACCTGATGACCCTCTAAAAATTTTAAATGAGAGCCACATGATAACCCTGCAAAAATTTAGAGTGAGGGCCACATGATGACCCTCTAAAAATTTTGAGTGAGGGTCGCATGAAGACCATGTAAAAACTTTAAATGAGTGCCTCCCAATGACCCTGTAAAAATTTAAAATGAGAGCCACATGATGACCCTGTAAAAATTTAGAGTAAAGCCCGCCTGATGACCCTGTAAAAATTTTAAATGAGAGCTGCCAGATGACCCAGTTGTTATAGTTGTGGAGGAGGAAGACAAAAAAAGAAGAAACAATGAATCATATATCCTTTTTTGGATTGGAAGGAGTGTATGGGAATACACCAGAAAAAAGGCATGGTTATGCTGATTATGGTGTCATTGCTACTCACCATCTTCATTGATTCCTCAACACTCATCAGTTGTTATGTGCGGATGCTGACTAGAATACAGACGTTAGCTGGTTTCAACTACTGTCCTTTGGTGCTCATGTAAGGATGTGGCAGAGACCCTCATCTGCCTCCCCTCTCTCCTTCCTCGATATGGTCCCCCATGTGGTGCCCCGACTGTGGGTTATGCATAAATGTGTATTGTCTTGCAATGTTCACTATATGTGTTAATGTAATGTGTTATGGTTATGCTGTGCTGTGTTTGTCTTGTCCAAATGTTTTGCTGTTGTACAATGTTAAGTATATTTGCTTAGGGTTAGTATAGAGTTAAGTTAGTGGGCTGGGTCAGCAGCCTCCAAGCAGACAGGAAGTACCTGTCTGCAGTTCAGAGCCCAGGCAGGAAGGCCTGAGGCAGGGTGTGTGTCCCCGTCTGGGACAGGGAAGGCCCCTGTCTGGGGCACAGGTGCGTCCCCGCTTGGGACAGAAGGAGCCCCCATCTGGGGCACATGTGCATCCTCGCTTGGGACAGAAGGAACCCAGACAGACAGACGAGGGTCTGGGGCATAAGTGTGTTCCCTTCTGGAACAGTGGGGACCCCTATCTAGGGTATACGAGGAACCCCATCTGGGACAGAGGGAACCCCAGGAGGGGTAAAGACTGCTGCCCTGGACCCACGGACAGTGAAGCAGGCTTCGGGACTGTGTGGTGCTCTGCCGAAGGACTTTAAGCGTCAAGGAATCGGCTGAAGGACTGTGTCTGTTACTGTGGCTGTCATTGCTGCTGCTGCTGATTCAGCAGCCAGAGAACTTAGGGAAAGAGCAGGAAGGTTATCTAATTTGTTGCCTCTACATTTTCCTTCCTTTTTCTACTTTTTGCTACCTCCTTTATACATCAATTAATAGTTATCCCTATTGGATCATAACCGTGATTCTGGATCCTGTTTGCCAGTGCTACAGAGACTGCAGAGAAGAGGTAAATTGTATGGAGTTACACCTGTCCTGTCTGTTTTTATGTGCAGGAGGTCGGGGTGCTCGCTGATCGTTTGCTCAGTGGACTCTGTCCGTGGACTGTAGCTTTAAGTGACTGGGCCGTAACTACCACCGCGTGCCACCTTGTTACACTCCACAAAGCCTTGCCCACATAAGTAATGTGAAGTTGTAGCACGTGGTCACGTCATACGCCAGCCGGTGAGCTGGCACTCGTAAGCACTGCTGCAGCACTGCCATGCTGTCGACTTGCAGAAATGAGTGCACACGCGGTGTACCTTCACAAGTAGCTCAGGCAAATCTGGGTAGGTTTTCAGAAACCGCTGAACCACTAAATTGAGTACATGGGCCAGGCATGGTACATTTGTGAGGAGCTTACCAAGCTTCAGAGCCTACACTAGGTTATGGCCATTATCACACACGATCATGCCTGGCTGTAGGTTCAAAAGCTAAAGCCACAGGCCTATCTGGTCTGTTAAATTTTTTAACAACTCTGCAGTTGCGTGCTTTTTGTCACCTAAACAAGAGTTTCAGCAGAGCCTCTTGCACTTCACTGAGGAAGTGCTGCAGTGTTTACAGCTTGAGACTAATATGGATGACTATTCAGAGATGGAGGATGAGGAGGAGGAGGCTTGCAGAAACTGGTGTAGAAGGTGGAGGAAACTCTAATGAAACTAGGGCCCACAATCCTCGTTGTCGGTAACACGTTCCAGGGTGCGACTCGGTCTTGGTTTCAACTAGGCTCACCCAGTGTGCCTTAAGGGAAATGTAGTATCCCTGGCCATAATAACTTGTCCATGTGTCAAATGCTAAGTGGACCTTCCCAGTAACTGCATTGGTCAGGGCACTGGTGGTGTTATGGGACACGTGCTAGCGTGAGGCAGGAACGGCACATCGGGAAAAATATTAGCGGCTGGGGAGCAAGTCCCTATTAGGCCATCACCATTAGGTTGTGGAAAGACTCTGTGTCCACAAGCCTAAACTGCAACATTTCCATGGCAAGAAGTCTGAAAATGTGCCTGTTTAGTGTTTGTGCCTGTGTGTGGGTGGATGGGTATTTCCCGTTGCATTCCAAGGCCTTGGGTAGGGACAGCGGAACGCTGTGCTGGGACATGGAGTTGGATGTCGTTGCTGATGGTGCAACGACAGATGCAGGACAGTAAGCATCCACACCTTTATCATGGACAGGGGATAGGCAAGCACATAGCACAGGGGAATAAGTAGTGAAGTCACCTACCAATACTGATGGATCCAAGCGTTCAGCCAGCCTAGTAGGGTGCTTTAGACTGAACAAGCTGGTGGTAGTCAGGCTGGTAGTGGTCAGGTCCCTGCTGATCTTGGTAAAGCACAGGTTTCAAATAACCATTCTTTTATTGTCTGCACTTTCTTTAAAAATGTGCCAGACTGCACACCTAACTATTGGCCTGGGACCTTGACGTGTGTGGGTGCTCTGCAGTACAGTTGCCCACCTACTCCCTCTGTCCATCCAACTGCCTCTTCTTGCCTGTTGCAGTACTCTGGATCCCTCACCCCTCTGCGCTGCTGGTCTCGCTTTGCATGGCACCTTTCTAGGTTAGCTCAGTGACTTCATTGACAATCATCTCTTATTCCACTTCTGTAATCTGGACTTCCTAACTGTTGACTTAACAACCTCACTTGTGGACAACTGTGTCTCATCATCATCTACCTCTTGAGACACTAATTGCTATTCCCCATTGTCATCTTCTCCTGACTGTCGCTAATCATATATTTGGGCATTACTTTACACGAGCTGCTTATGTCCCCCTTGAAACATGCAGGCTAAGCCACAATCAATATAAGGAAATGTGAAGAGCTCCTCAGTGTGTCTGAATGTGGGATTATTTCTGTCCTGGAATTCGCCATGGTGGGAGGAAAGAGGATCAGGATAATGATTATGTGGTCCAAACTCTTGGCTAGTGCGACTGGACTATATGGAAAAAGGCGTTGCAGGGAAACATATTGGAAGCATTATCTGCCATCCAACTGAACACCTGTTCGCACTGTTCTGGCTTCAAGAGTGGTGTCCCACACCCCCCCTGCAAAGTGGACAGGAAGATAGGTCTCGTGGATGAGCTTACTTGTTGTGCTCCTGCAGCAGGTGCAGTTTCACCTGGCTCATGGCCTCGGTCTCTGTTTGAGGCCTCTTTCACTTGTCCATTTATTTCGGGTACCGGAAAAACTGGTACCGGAGATATCCGTGTCCGTGTGTGTAATACTTTTGGCACACTTGTGGCAACCATGTGCCGCCCATGTGCTGCATCAGTACCAGCAGGGAAGAAGCGCAATAGTAAGCACTGTTCCCCGTCAGCAGGTGCTGAAGACGGCTTTCATCATTCTCCCCTGCTCTGCCAGCGATCGTCACAAGCAGGGGAGAATGATGAGAGTTATATTAAAGTCAGAATGATGACAGCAGGTGGGGACTTTTGGGACTATTACTCCCATCAACCTACACCTGCTGCTGCTAATAACAGTGACAGCAGGAGGGGATGATGAGGGTATTCCTTACCCATCACCTGCACTATAACTAAATTAATGAAAAACCCGGTGTGGGTTCCCCCTATTTTCTGTAACCTGCCTGGCAAAACTCACAGCTGGGGGCTGCAGCCCTCAGCTGTCAGCTTCAGCAAGAAGGGTCCCCACTTTGTTTTTTTAATTATTTAACTAAATCATAAGAAAATGGCATGGGATCGCCCCCATTTTTGCCAACCAGCCTTGCTAAAGCTCACAGCTGGGGGCTGGTATTCTCAGACTGGTAAGGGACTATTAATATAACCCCCAGCCTAAAAATAGCAGCCCGCAGCTGCCCAGAAAAGGCACATCTATTAGATGTGCAAATTTTGGTGCTTTGCACGGCTCTTCCCACTTGCCCTGTAGCAGTGGCAAGTGGGGTTTATATTTGTGGGGTTGATGTCGCCTTTGTATTGTCAGGTGACATCAAGCCCACAGCTTAGTAATGGAGAGGTGTCTATTAGACACCTCTCCATTACTAATCCTATAGTTATGTGGTAAATAAAGACACAGCCAGAATAAAGTTATTTATTAGAAATAAAACAAAACACAGTTTTCCTTTTTTCCTTTTTTATTAAAAATAACAAAGACAGTTATACTCACCTAAAGCCTATTTCAACCAAAGCCTCTTCTCCTGTAATAAAAATAAAATAGAAAAACAACAAAATACCATTCCTGACGGTTGTTCTGTCCCACGCCGTAATCCATGTCTGGGGCTAAATAGTTTTCAACCTTGACGGTGCCAAGATGCGACCGTCCAGGCTGAGAGCCACTGGTGAATGAGCTGCTGTGAGCGTAGCGTTATTGACCAGCGGTGACATCATCGAGGTTCCTAGCCGGGCAGAACAGTAGTAACCACAGGACCGTGGGAAAAAGTCAGTGATGAGGTCACCGCAGTTCAAGCTCAGTGCCTTCACAGCAGATCACTGTGAAAAATTCTCACGGTAATCTGCTGTGAAGACACTGAGCTTGAACTGCCGTGACCTCATCACTGGCATTTTCCCATGGTCCTGAAGTCACCGCTGTTCAGCCCGGCTGGGAACGCAGCCTCAATGACTTCACTGAGGCTGCGCTCGCAGCATCTTATTCACCAATGGTTCTCAGCCTGGACGGTCGCATCTTGGCACCGTCCAGGTTGAAAACGAATTCTCCCCATACATGGATTATGGCGTGGGACAGAATGACGAACAGGTATGGTATATTGTTGTTTTTTTATTTTAGCTTTACTACAGGAGATCGAGGGCTTCGGTGGAATTAGGCGAGGTCGTAAATATGGTTTAATTGAGATTATTAGAATCATAGAATGGTAGAGTTGGAAGGGACCTCCTGGGACATCTGGTCCAACCCCCTGCTCAAAACAGGATTCACTAAATAATCCCAGACAGATGTCTGTTCAGCCTCTGTTTGAAGACTTCCATTGAAGGAGAACTCACCACCTCTCGTGGCAGCATGTTCCACTCATTGATCACTCTAACTGTCAAAAAGTTTTTTCTAATATCTAATCTGTGTCTCCTCCCATTCAGTTTCATCCCATTGCTTCTAGTCTTTCCTTGTGCAAATGAGAATAAAGATGATCATTCTACAATGTGACAGCCCTTGAGATATTTGTAGACAGCTATTAAGTCTCCTCTCAGTCTTCTTTTTTGCAAGCTAAACATTCCCAAATCCTGTAACCGTTCCTCATAGGACATGGCTTGCAGACCGGACACCATTCTGGTCGCTCTTCTCTGAACTTGCTCCAGTTTGTTGATGTCTTTTTTAAAATGTGGTGCCCAAAACTGGACACAGTATTCCAGATGAGGTCTGACCAAAGAGGAGTAGAGGGCAATAATGACTTCACGTGATCTAGACTGTATGCTTCTGTTAATACATCCCAGAATTGTATTTGCCTTTTTTGCTGCTGCATCACACTGTTGACTCATGTTCAGTCTGTGATCTATTAGTATACCCAAGTCTTTTTCACATGTGCTGTTGTTTAGCTCTATTCCTCCCATTCTGTATACGCTTTTTTCATTTTTATTTCCCAGATGTAGTACTTTGCATTTTTCTCTGTTAAAAACCATTCTGTTAGTTGCTGCCCACTGCTCCAGTTTATTTATATCTTTTCGAATCCTCTCTCTCTCTTCTCTATTATTAGCTATCCCTCCTGCCTTTGTGTCATCAGCAAATTTAATCAGTTTACCCTCAATTCCTTCATCTAAATCATTGATAAAGATGTTGAACAATGCAGGGAACAAGACAGAGCCCTGTGGTACCCCACTTGATACATTCTTCCAATTAGATGTGAAGCCATTTACTACCACTCTTTGGGTCCTATCACTAAGCCAGTTATGAATCCACCTAACAGTTGCCTTGTCCATTCCATACTTAGTCATTTTTTCAATAAGGATTGTGTGAGATACTTTGTCAAATGCTTTGCTGAAGTCAATATATAATATATCTACAGCATTTCCCTGATCCACCCAGTCAGTGATTCTGTCATAGAAGGAAATTAAATTAGTCTGACATGACTTATTAGTTACAAACCCATGCTGACTTTGGTTAAGCACTTCATTCTTGTCCATGTACTTACATACATGTTGTTTAATAATTTGTTCAAAGATCTTTCCTGGTATAGATGTCAGACTCACCGGCCTATGGTTCCCTGGGTCCACCTTCTTCCCCTTTTTGAAGATAGGAACAACCATTGCTCTTCTCCAGTCTTCTGGGATTTCTCCTGTTCTCCAAGAATTTTCAAAGATTATGGAGAGTGGTTCAAAAATTTCTTTTGTTTTTTGAGCAAGGGTGGGTGAGATTGCTTTGGAAGCAATACCTGGAATAGCTTTGGAAGCAATCTCACCCACCCTTGCTCCTCCCTCCCGGGATTTTCCAGGTATTGCTGTCTGTGTATATATATATATTTTTTCAATTTGTTTTTTGGGCAGCACATGTTGGATATGTTTTCACTTTGCTGCTAATGATTTTTTCACTCTTTTACTTGCTGTGGTGTGTCATATTTGGTTTTGCATATTGAGCACAATCAGCGTTTTTGTATGTGCACATTTTATGTTTGTGCACATTTTATTAATCACATCATCATTGCGGTTTGGTGCAGCATTTTGAGCTTATTGTTATTCACACTTTGTTATATATTTATTAATTGTTCTCATGATATATTAGCACATTGTGTGTTTTTTATTTTATTTTATTTTTTCAGTATGTCACATACATACCTGGTCATGTGTATATAAATCCCGGATATTGGGTTAGCAGGGTTGCATTTTGTTGTTTTTTGCTTCCTTCTTTTGACATCATTTTATATTATTATGTACGTGCAATTTTTTATGTTATTACATCAATAAATATACATTGTGTCTCATCTTGCCTTGGTGGTCCTTTTTCCCCCTGTTACTTTGCACTCGGGTGTTCATTCTGATTCTTGCCCTGCAGACATCATTATATTCTTCTTTAGATATGCCTCCCTCTTTCCATTTGATAAACATTTCTTTCTTCCTTTTTAGCATGTGTTTAAGTTCTGTGTTCATCCATCCTGATTTCCTTAAATGCTTCCTATTCTTCCCTCTTTTTGGAATTGTTAATGATTGTGCTTTGAGAATCTCATTTTTCAAGATTTCCCATCCTTTCTGGAAATTTTTGTCCTAAAGAATATCCAGCCATTGGATCACTCCGATTCTCTTTCTGAGACCCTTAAAATCTGCCTTTCTGAAATCTAACCTTGAAGTCTGAGTCTTCACAGGTCTTCCTCCTCTAGTTATCCAAAATTCTAAAATAGCATGGTCTCTACCTCCTAAGGTCCCAGCCACTCTTACCTCCTCAACCATTTCCTCCCTGTTTATAAGGATTAGATCCAAGGTAGCAGATCCCCTTGTTTTCTCCTCTACCTTTTGGAAGATAACGTTGTCAGCAAGAGAGGATAAGAATTACCTGGACCTGTTAGTTTTGCATGAGAGAGATTCCCAGCAAATGTCTGGATAGTTGAAATCTCCCATGACCACTATGTCATATTTTTTGGAGAACTTGGCCAATTGATGCATAAAGAGTTCATCCATATCTTCAGCTTGCATAGGTGGCCTGTAGTGAATGCCTATAATGGTGTCCTTTACATTGTTCACTCCTTGTATTCTTACCCAAACAGTTTCCACAGAACTCCCAGTCTCTGAAGCTTCAATCTCTATGCAGATATTTGCTTTTCTAGCATACAATGCGACATCTTCTCCTCGCTTATCAAGTCTGTTTCTTGCAAATAAGTTGTAACCTTCTAGCCTTGTATTCCAATCATGTGTATCGTCCCACCAAGTTTCAGTGATTCCAATGACATCATATTTCCTTTCCTGCGTTAGTAGTTCCAATTCTCCTTGTTTGTTGCCCATGCTTTGTGCGTTTGTATAGAAACATTTTAGTTTGTGATTGGTTTCACTTCCTCCAATATATTTATTATTTAGATTTTTTGTCTTCGTTCTTCCTTTCCACTTCTTATAGCAGAGTCCTCAATAACATTTGTCAGGTGTATGGATTTTTCTGGCCTTTTGCTTCTCTTCCCACATTGTTCAAGTTTAAAGCTCTCCTGATGAGTGTAGCAATGCGACTTCCAAATACATGTTTTCCAGTCTTCGTAAGGTGCACCCCATCTCTAGCAAGTAGTCCATCGTATAGGTAATTCACTCCGTGATCCAAAATCCAAATCCTTGCTGACGGCACCATCGACGTAGCCAGTTATTCACCTGCAGAATTTTATTCCACCTCCTTGTTCCATGGCCATCCACTGGAAGGATGGAAGAGAAGACCACCTGCGCTCCCAGTTCTTTCACTTTCTTGCCTAAGTTTTCAAAGTCAATGCAGATGGTTTCCAGGTCACTTCTTGTGGTGTCATTTGTCCCCACATGTATTAGCAGGAATGGGTAATCATCTTTAGGTCTGAAGAGTCCTGATATCCTGTCAGACACATCTTTAATTTTTGCCCCTGGAAGACAGCACATTTCTCTTGAGGTTATATCCGGTCTGCAGATAGCGGCCTCTGTTCCTCTCAACAGGGAATCCCCCATGACCACAACTCTCCATTTCTTCTTCACAACATTTTTCTTTCTCCATCCAGGAGGACTCTGAGGGTGTACAAGGTTGTTCTTTGTGGGCAAAGTCTTATCCTGATGTATTTAGTCATCGCTCTCCTGTGTGAGAGCTTGGTACTGGTTCCTGAGCAGTATGGGTGCTGACTGCCTCCCGATCCTCCTGCTTCTCTGGGTCACATGCTTCCATTCCTCTGTTTCTTCAGGTGCACTTCGAATTTCTTCTTTTTCTGTACCATGAAGAGATAATTCTGCTCTGTCTAAGAACTCTTCATCTTCCTTAATGATCTTCAATGTAGCTAACCTCTCTTCTAGATTTCTCAACTATTCCTCCAACATGGACACAAGCTTGCATTTCTGGCAAGTGAAATTTGGCTTTACCACTGGTAAATCTGTGAACATGTAGCAAGAAATGCAGCTCACCACATGGCTCCTGGACTCTTCCATGTTCTTAAAGAGATATCAAAGTCGTGAAAAATGTACCAAAATACAGTGTTCTTGGAGCTCGCGGAGAGTCTTCACTTATCCCAGAATGAACTGGGAATATGCAAATGATCTCCTCAGGACTCCTCCCCTGGCTTACCGATGTCCTCCTTTCAGCTGCAACGGCCAAAACCCAGTGTTCTTGGAGCTCGCGGAGAGTCTTCACTTATCCCAGAATGAACTGGGAATATGCAAAGGATCTCCTCAGGACTCCTCCCCTTGATTAAAGGAGTCTGTGTCATTTTTTCAATTTAAAGAACTTTATTCTGGGTGTCTGTGTTTTCTTACAATGTGACTATGTGGTTAGTAATGGGGGCGTCTTATTGACGACTCTCCAATACTAACCTCAGGGCTTGATGTCACCTGACAATACAAAGGTGACATCAACCCCCCCAACTATCACTCCACTTCCACCGCTACAGGGCAAGTGGGGATAGCCATGCAAAGCGCCAGACTTGGTGCATCTAATAGATGTGCATTTTCTGGGCAGCTGCGGGTTGCTATTTTTAGGCTGGGGGGCTATTTCAATGGCCCCTTACCATGCTGAGAATACTAGCCCCCAGCTGTCTGCTTTAGCAAAGCTGGTTGTCAAAAATGGGGGGCCCCATGCCGTTTTTTTAATGATTTATTTAAATCATTAAAAAAACAGCGTGGGGACCCATCTATTCTTGATAACCAACCTTGCTGAAGCTGACAGCTAAGGGTTGCTGCCTGGCTTGCTATCAAAAATAGGGGGGAACCCACGTCGGGTTTTTCATTCATTTATTTAGTTATAGCACAGGTGGTGGGTGAGGAATACCCTCATCATCCCCTCCTGCTGTCAATGTTATTAGTGGCAGCAGGTGTAGGTTGATGGGAGTAGTACTGTAGTCCCAAAAGAGCCCCTCCGCTGCTGTCATCGTTCTGACTTGAATATAACTCTCATCATTCTCCTCTGCTCGCGCCGATCGCTGGCAGAGCAGAGGAGAATGATGAGAGTGTCTTCAGCACCTGCCACCTGGGAACAGCGCTTGCTGTAGCTCTTCTTCCCCTGTGCCAATGCGTGTCTCACCGATAACAATCAATGTGTGTTCTCCGTGTGCACGTGTGTGGGACGTTTTGCGTTCCATGCTCTCGGTAAAAAACGGACATGTCAGCGTGTTTTGTCCACGGACACATGGTCTGTGGAAACACACTGACGTGCACAGACCCATTCATTTGAATTGGTATATGTGTGTCAGTGTCTTAGGTACATGTAAAACTGTCACCACATGTACCAGAGACACGTCATTCTGTCCCACGCCATAATCCATGTCTGAGAATAAACAAATTTAAACCTGGACGTGCCAAGATGCGACCATCAAGGATGAGAACCATTGAGGTATTAGGGGCCCCAAACTTTTTTCTCATACTATTTCTGTCGTGTTGTATTTCTTCTTGTTTTAACCGCCATTAAATTTTTGGGGGCTTTTCTATTATTTTGGGGGTTCCCTGCCCCGGGGGCGATAGCTTTCCTTTTTCTACTTTAGGTGTAATTAGTTTCTCAGGCTGTGACGAGGCGTTTTTGGGGCCCAACGTGGAAAAACGCTCCACGGCTGCCTCTAGTTGTTGTGGTTAGTCGGGGTTTTACTGCAATTCATAGATTCCAACTGTTTTGGTGTATTTGCTTTTTTTTCCCTGCACCCCTAAGCTACCGAAACAAAACATTCATGTGTGAAAATCACTGATGAAACACTGATGGAAAAAACTGAAACAAAAACCCCCAAAAACTCATGAAATCAGACCCAAAAACAAAGAACAAAAAAAAAACTTGGGACCTTTTTTGCATATTAAAAAATAAAAGAAGTTGAATGGGGCCTTAAGCTTCACTGGGGACTTTTGTATTCCTTTTGTTTTGTTTTTAAAAACCTTTGGTTTTTGCTAGGGTAATTGGTACAGAAAGGGTAGCAGCTGAGACACTAAATTTAAAATTTCTTGTGTTTTTTTTTTGGGTTGTTGCTGTTTTTTTAAACTTACAATAAAGGGTTTTTAAATTACAAAGGAAAAAAAGGGGACTGGGGGACTACGAAATTTTAAAACCCTGGGAAAAATTTCCACACAAACCCCCTGTGAAAGCAGTCACTGCCCAATTTAGACTATGTACATAGAGACCCTGGTGTGGGGGGGGGTTTCCCTTTTAAAGTTGCTTTTTAATTTAAAAACTTTTTTATGTCACAACTGCTGCCCCCCAAAAAAACTAAGTGATACATAAAGGGAAATCACCCTTGCGTCCCCTTTATATTATAAAAAAACTACTCAAATTTGTTTGTGCAAATTTGGGTTTAATGTTTTTGAAATGTGCTATACTCAAATAGGGCAGATATTTAAGTGAAAGACAAAAGCTGAGGGTAAAACAGCAAATTTCCTTTTCCCCTTTTGTTCTATAAGAATTCGACAAAAATATAAATGCTCTTTTTACTCCCCTTAATTTTAAAGTTATACAGATTTTTATTTTTTCCCAATTAAAACAGAAATGAAAAAAAAAAAACACCGGAAAGAAAAAAGGAATGCACAGAGCCTGACTCTATGAACTAAAGCATAATAAATTTTTTTTTTCTGCAATCCTGATTAATCCCCACGTTGGGGAGGTGGCAGCCCCTTTTTCCCTTTTTGAAAGTTTTTCTTTTAATATCTGAGGAGTATCTCTAGATAGGAAAAGTATATAAAAATCAATTATATCAAAAATTTTATTGTGCCAAATCTTAAAAAAATTAATCAAGACCAGACTAAATCAATTTTTTTAATTAAAGGAGGTTAAGATACTTGAATATTTTTTATTCAGCAAAAAAAAAAAAACACCTTTTTTTATTAAAGAAAAAAAAATGCAGAATAGAAAAAAAACACACCCAAATTGCCTTTCTTTAGATATACAGTATACATACGTATGGGGTTTTAAACCCCCTTCCCCGGGACCTATGAGGGCTACGTGGGGCGTATGAAAAACCAGTCCCTTTCCCCAAACCCTGTAAAGCCTAAGAAAGGCCCTTTAGGGTTTTAAAAAATCGTTTTCCCTGCGGGTCAAAGTGACCGGGGTCACTGAAAGGTCCCCCAAACCCAAAGATAGGGAAAACTTATGCTTCCCCCAGGGGGGGTGGCTTTCCCCCCCAGGGCTACGATCGCTCTGATTCCTTTTAAAAGTGTGAAACAGCCAATCAGAGCGTTCAAAATATTTCCCCAACGAAAATTTGGGTGAAATATTATTTTTCCCCCATGGCCGATGCTGCAATATCATCGGCCATGGTTTGGGGACAAATTAAACCCCCCCTACCAAATGACGGGGGAAATTTTTCCCCCGCCCCCGACTGATGGTGGGCAATCGGCCCCCCCTTCCTCTTTTTTCCCAAAAACCCCCCCCGCCTTCGATCCCCCCCCCCAGGTCCCTTGGAGCCCCGGTTTCCCCCGGTGTACCTTGTGCCCAGCCCAGGGGTTTGCCCCCATTTTAAAAAAGGGCGACCCCTGCGCAGGGGTGCCCAGGGAATCGCGGGGGCAGATTCATTATTCATTGAAGGTTAAAATTTTGACCCTTGTGATAGACCCCTATCCCCGTTATAAAAAATAAAAAAATAGTAAATAACCCCCCTTTATCCCCACTTTGGGTAGAGAACAATAAAAAAATAAAAAAAATATTTTTATTTTTTTTTTTCCTTTTAGGGTTAGGGTTAAAATTGGGGGTTAAGGTTAGGGTTAAAATTTAGGGTTGGGAATTAGTGTTAGAATTAGGGTTAGGATTGGGGTTTTACTTTTGGGGTTAGGGGGGTATTAGGTTTGGGGTTTTGGGGTTTTTGGGTTGGGTTTTGGAAATTGGGGTTGGGGTTGGGATTAGGGTTAAGATTGGGGTTGGGGGTTTGTGTTGGGGTTGGGGTTTGGGGCTTAGGGTTGGGTTGCGTTTGGGTTAAAGGGTTTTATGGTTGGGATTAGGGTTGGGGTGTTTTTGGGGTTTTTGGGTTTTTAGTTAGGGTTGGGATTGGGGTTTGGGGGTTTGTGGGGGGGTTAAGGTTGTGTTGGGGTTTTGGGTTTTGGGTTTCAATTGGGGGGGTTTCCAGGGTTTTTGGCATACCGGGGGGTCTCCAAACAGCCCATGGTCCCGCCACTAAATTCCCACCCAAATTTTTGGGTTTTCCAAAAAAGTCAAATGTCCCCCCCTTTCCCAAATCCCCGAAGTGTCCCCAAAAGGGTTTCACAAAACATAGGGGTTTATCGGCTTCTCAGGAAAAATTTCAAAACCCCCTCTGGGGTTTTAATTTTCCTTTTTAACCTTTGGGGAAAAAAAAAAATTGGGGGGGGTTTTAAAAATTATTTTTGGGGAAAAAAAAAAGATTTTTTTTTTCAGGGGCTTTGCATTTTATAAACTTCTGTAAAGCATTTGGGGGTTTGAAAGTGCCCCACACCATCTAGTAATTTCCTTTGGGGGGTTATTTTCCCAAAAATGGGGCCCCTTGGGGGGTTTTTTCTGTTTGGGGGAAACATGGGGTCTGAAAAACGTAAAAAGACCCCCTCAAAACCATTCCATCAAAAAGTTCTGGTTTAAAAATTTTCATATTTCCCCTTTCCCAACCCCCGTTTGTGTCCCCAGACAGTGGTCCCCCCCATATTTGGGGGTGCCAGGTCTCGGAAAAACCGGGAAACCCCAAACTTTTGTGGCCCAATTTCTCTTTTCCCCTTGTCAAAATTTAAAAATTTTTGGGGTTTATAAAAAAATTTTTTTGGGGAAAAAAAATATTTTTTATTTTCACTGTCTGCGTTATAAACTTCTGTAAAGCATAGGGGGTTCATGGGTCACCCCTCGAGAAATTTTCCTTGCGGGTTTCTATTTCCCCAAATTGGGGGTCATTGGGGATGCTTAAGTTTGGGCCCAACAGGGGCCCAAAAACCCCGACATGGAACCGTAAAAATTCAGCTTTTTTTCCTTAAAAATTAAATGGGCCCCTTTCCCCTTTGACCCCGTTGTGTGCCCAAAAGGGGTTTTGGGGATCTTGGGTATCGGTTTTATCGGAAAAAAATTCCCCAAAAAATTTTGGGCCCTTTTTTTCTTTTGCCCTGTAAAAATAAAAAACCAAGGCTAAAAAAAATTTTTGGAAAAAAAAGACTTTTTTTTTAGGGATAAATTTGTGAAAAACCTGGAGTTAAAGTGTCCTTGATCTAGAAATTCTTGGGTGGTTAGTTTCCAAAGGGGTCCTTGTGGGGGGCTCCAATGTTAGGCACACAGGGGCCCCCCAAACCCCGGACAGAAAACCGCAAAATTTTCCAGTATTTTCCAAAAAAGTAAAATGGCCCCCTTCCCTTTGGGCCCCTGCTGTGCCCCAAAACGGGTTTTATAATAAAATTGAGGTATGGTGTATCGGAAAAAAATTCCCAACAAATTTTGGACCCTTTTTTTTCCTGTTCCCCATGTAAAAATAAAAAAACCAAGGCAAAAAGAAAATGTTTGGAAAAAAAAGTACTTTTTTTTTTGGATAAATTTTGGGAAAAAAAACCGGGGGAGTTAAAGGTCACTATGCATCTAGAAAAAGTTTCTTGGGGGTCTTTTTTCCCAAAAATGGGGTCATTGTGGAGGAGCCCCAAAGTTTAGGAAAACCAGGTGTTCCCAAAAAACTCGATGGAATGCAAAATTTTCCCGATATTTTCCATTAAAAAGTAAAGGGCCCCCCCCCTTTAGCCTCGCCCCCCCCAAAAACAGTGGTTTAGATACATATGGGTATCGGTGCCCCCCCCCAAGGGAAAAATTCCAAAAAAATTTTTTAGGATCCATTTTACCCTTTCCCCATTTTAAAAAGAAAAAAATTGTGCTTAAAAAAAATTTTTGTGGGAAAAAATTAAAAAATGTCCTTTTTTTCCCTTCCCGGGAAATAATCTTTTGAATGGGGTTTTTGAGTAGCTTGGGGGTGCTTTTTTTTGAATGGGCTTTTGGGTTTTTTCGCCATTGCCCCCCTAAAAGTCACTTCAAATGTGGATGATCCCAAAAAAAAGGGTTTTTGAAAAATTTGTTGTAAAAATGAAAAATCGTGGTTTTTACCCTTATAATTCAACAAAAAATTGTTTGTTCAAATATTGGTGATGAAAGGTGACATAGGGAAATTTTTTTTTTTAAAAATGTTTTGTGTCACAAACTTTTGGTTTAACAAAAAAAAATTCAAAATTTTAAAATTGCAAATTTCCCCAAAATTTTTCCAAAATTTTTTCCTTTTTTTTCCAAAAAAACAATTTTCGACCCAAATTTACCTTCATGAAGCCCCAAAATGTACAAAAAACATTCAAATCGTAAAACCCTTGAAGCTTCCTGAGTTTTTAAAACCCCTAAACGGACATGGTCAAATTGAAAAAAGGCCCGGTCTTTTAAAGGGCAAAAAAAGTTGGATCATGAAGGGGTTAAAAAGGCCCCCTTGTGGGTTGAGATATTGATAAAATGTTTATTGGGGTTTTTAATTTGAATTTTTGTGTAAAAAATTCCAAATTTTTGGCGCAAGTTTTCCTTTTTTTCTGCCTTCTTAGTACCCACCCTAATCCTATAGGACTTCCCCGGTTTTGGGGGGGAAATAGACGAAATGGCCCCTTTTAAAAACCCTTTTTGGGCCCTTTGGGAGCCCAAAAGTTTTTTTATGCACCATGTCTTGAGAAAAGTGCCTTTGGGTGCCCCAATTTGGGTTTTTTAAATACAAAGGGTTTCAAAACAGGGTTGTACATCTTTGGTCCTACTTGTGTTCTTACTAGTGGGGGAAGGAGGTGTAGTTGGGAAATGGATCAAGGGGTTGAGGGGCGTTCAGTCAAGTGTTTCTTGGCGGGACTTCTGGGCTGCCAGTGGGGGGGGCTCTTCATCAGTTAGTTACCAAATGAATTGTTCTTTTTTGGATTAAAAGGGCCTCAAACCTTTTTGAATAAAGCAGGTATTTTTTATTTATTTCCTTTTTTCTTGTGATGTTTTTCCTGTTATCTTATTCCCCCTTTTTTAATCTCGGTACGCTTGCCTTTTTTTTGCCTTTTTTTTTTTTTCTAGCCGGCCTTTTGGTTTTATTTTTTTTCTCCCAAACTTGTCTGGCCCCCCCGTCTCTATGAACATTAAAAAGGGTCCTTGTTAAAAGTCAGCCCCCTGTATGGGGTTTTAATGGGACCTTAGGTAAATGCAAGAAAAGAAAGCAGTCAAGGGCTAGAATTTGCATACAAAAAATACCCTGCCATAGCTAGCATTTAAAAACCCCCTTTGTCTCACCAGTCTGTTTTCCCTTTTAAAGGCCAAATTTTTTTCTTTTGATGTGGTAAATCAAGTAAAGATTTTTTTCTTTTTGTAAAAAAGTGGTTTCCCAACAATTTTAAAAAGTGTTGCGTATTTAATTTTTAAAAATTTTGCGTGAAAAAACCAGGAATTATATCACGAAAATTTTTAAAAAATAAATGGCCACATGTTACTTTAATAAAAATCTTTTTTAAATTTAAAATTTTTTTTTTGCGGGGAATTTAAAAAAGTTTTAAAAAATTTATCATAATTTTTTTCCTTTTTTCCCAAAAAAATTTTTAAAAAAAAATTTTTAGGGAACCATCACATTGAAGGTTTTTGTGGGCCTTTTTTCCAAAAAGGGGGGAACCTTAAAAAAACTCCCCCCGTAAAAGTTTTAAAAAATCACATTAAGATGTTTTTAAAACCTTTAGGTGATGAAGATGCCGGACGATCTCGACTCTCGGTCGTTGCTGGAAAAATTTTTGTGAGTATAACCCTTTTTATAAAATGACAAAAAAAACATAAAAAATGAAAAAAAAATGGTTTTAGGGGAAAAAATGTTGGAAACATTTTTTCCCTTTTAAAATGATTTTAATGGGAAAAAAATTCAATAGAAAAAAAAACCCCTCCTTCACTAAGCGTTTTTTAAAATTTTTAATTTTTACTACCTTTCGGGCCATTGGTGTGTGAAAGGTAGAAATCCTTTTAAAATTTATGGGGAGGAATTGAAGCTAAAAAGCCTATGCAACAATGAAAGAACTGCCAAAAATTAGAATAAAAAGGGGACTTGTTACCCCTGTTCCTGGAAAAAATTGTGGAAAGTGTCCGCATCAGGCCACACGGGGACGGACAGCTACGAAGGTGTCCCCTTGTGGTGAAAACCCCCTGTATTATTCTCCCTGTTCCCCGGAAAACAGGGCAGGGGAATAAGAAAAAAAACCCGCTGGGGTTCCTTTGGTTTAAACCAACCCCGGAAAATTTTAACATCGGGGGCTGCTTTCTTCATGACAGTGCCCTGAAAATCAGCACCGTGGGAAAATGTCAGGAGCACGAGCGGATGTCCCCCCAGTCATGCCCCTGTGCGTGCTGTTTCCCCAGCGTCCCGTTTTTTCATCGGAGCGGCTCATTAGCACGCTTGGCTGTAAATATTAACCCCCCCAGATGGATTTACACCGTGGGGCTTGATTTTTACGGGGATAGGTAGGGATATTTTTGTTTTTTTTTTTTATTTTTTTTTAAAGGGATCAAGGGGTTCGAAAAAGGAATGGGGGTTTAATAAAGATTTAAAAAAATGTGTAGTGCATTCTTTCTTAAAAGATTTATTCTTATAATGGTTGTTTTTAACCTTTATTTATATAGGTTGTAAGAAAAGGGTTTTTAAACCCCCATTTTTATAAGTGGTTAATGCACCTTACAAAGAAAGGGCAAACCCTTTTTTAACCCCTTGCCACCACTAAGGGCAAAGGGGAAGAACCCAAAAAGCTCCAGAAAGGCGCATTGTAGTGGCCCTTTTTGGCAGCTGGGGTGTGTGTTTGGGGGGGGCCCAATTCAGGCCCTTACCAGCCTGGAATAGCGAATTTTTTTCAGTGCTCCAATCGTGGAAAACTTATTTTAATTTGGGCCATGCGGTGAAAGAGGCCCTTTGACATAAAAAAAAAGGGTCTACACTTTGAAAATTTTATTAGGCGATCCCCCAATAAACTGGAAAATAAGTGAGGGGCCCCCAAAATTAAAAGGGGGACGCAATATCCCTGTAGCAAAAATTTTGAAGGGGGCCATGACGCCCTTTTAAAATTTGGGTGTTTTTGTATTATGACCCCTTTTAAAAAATTTGGGGCGGGATGAAAAAGACCCGCTAAAAATTTGGAGAGAGTGATGCAAAGACACCCCAAAAAATTTTTTAAATGAGGACTGGATGAGCTTCAAAATTTGGGTGGGGTCAATGATGACCCCTAAAAAAATTTGGAAGGGGGGTGACGCCCAATAAACCTCTAAAATTTTTGAGCGGTGACCCCACATGCCCCCTTAAAAATTTTAGGGGCCCCTGATGTCTATAAAGATTTTGGGAGGGTCCCTGATGCCTGAAAAATTTTTTTAATAAGACCGCATGTCCCTTTAAAAATTTAGAGTGGGGCGCCGATGCCCCCATTTTAAAATTGGGGCGTAATTTTCCCCTGGTGTCCCCGTGGCTTGAGAAATCGGGGCCTCTAGGCTTATCATTTTGGGGAAGGTCCCTGAGAAACCGAAAAAATTTTGAGTGGGGGCCCCCCTGCTCCCCGATAAAAAGTTTAAATGGGTAATGTTATCTGAAAAAATTTAAGGGAGGTCCCCCTGGTGCCCTTTAAACATTTTGACGGGGGCCGCGAGCCCCTACTTTTAAAATGTTTATGTTCCGACGTGTATCCGGGGGGTTTTAAAAAGGGCAATCCTCCGTCTGTCTTGGTTGGTAGAAGTAGGCCCCCAAACCCCGGCCTTTTGTTTTTTAGCGGGGGCCCACCTTTTACCCATAAGGTTTTAGTGAGGGCCAATGAGGGACCCATTTTTTTTTTGGCTTTAATTCGCTGTAGATTTTGGGGGGGTTGAGAATCGGGGGCCAAGCGGGCCTTGTTGATTTTAGTAAAGGGCCCACTATAAACCCCAAAAAGTTTTGAGGGGGGGCCACCTGATTCTCCACTTTTAATTGGTTTGTGCTTGTGTGTCACCCAGGGGGGGTTAAAGTTGAGCCAACCCTTTGTTTTTGGGGGTGAGGGGCCCAAAAAGGGCCAAAATTTTGGTGAGGGTCATGATGACCCTAAAAATTTTAAAAAGGGGCCCACTAAAACCCCCGCAAAAATTTTGGTGAGGGCCCATGATGCCCTCTAAAAATTTTTAGTGAGGGCGCATGAAGCCCATGTAAAAATTTAAATGAGTCCTCCCAATGACCCGTAAAAATTTAAAAGAGGCCCTGATGACCCGTAAAATTTAGAGAAAAACCCCCCCGATGCCCCGAAAAATTTTAAATAGAGCTCCCCGAGCCCATTGTTTAGTTGTGGGGAGGAAGACAAAAAAAAAAAAAAAAAAGAATCATATTCCTTTTTTGGATTGGGGAAAGGGTTTTGGGGAAACACCAGAAAAAAGGGATGGTTATGCTGTTTGGGGTTTATTGTATCCCCCTTTTCATTTTTCCTCAAACTTTATTGTTATGTGGGTGCTGACTAGAAACAGCGTTAGCTGGATTCAACTACTGTCCCTTTTGGGGCCAAGTAAGGGTTTGGCAGAGACCTCATTCCTCCCCCCCCTTTCCCGATTGGCCCCTTTTGGTCCCCCACTGTGGGTTTTGCATAAAAGTGATTTTCTTGCAATGTTCATATATGTGTTAAGAAAGTGTTATGGTTATGCGGCTGTGTTTTTTTTTAAATTTTTCTGTTGAAAATTTTTGTTTTTGCTTAGGGTTAGTTGGTTAATTGTGGGCGGGTCAGCAGCCCCAAACAGGGAATACTGTCTGCAGTTTTGGCCCCCGGGAGGAAGGCCTGAGGCAGGGTTTTTTGTCCCCCTTGGGGGAGGGAAAAGGCCCCTTCTGGGGAAAGGTGCGTCCCCCTTGGGACAGAAGGAGCCCCCATTGGGGACATTTTACCCGCTTGGGGAAAAGGAAAACCGGGCAGACAGGGGGTTGGGGGGTTTTAATGGTTCCCCTTTGGAAAAGTGGGCCCCCATTGGGTTAGGGAACCCCCCCTGGGACGGGGAACCCAGGGGGGGGTTTTAAAAAGCTGCCCCGGACCGGGGGTGAAGCGGCTTGGGTGTGTGGTGCTTGCCCAAAGGCTTTAAGGTAAGGGGAAGGTGAAAAAGGCGTGTCTGTTTCTGTGGTGCATTGCTTGCTGCTGATTTAGCAGCCAAGAAATTTGGGAAAACGGGGTTATTAATTTTTGCCCTCATTTTCCTTCCCTTTTTTTTCTTTTTGCTCCCCCCTTTATCTAATTTAAAAGTTATCCCTTTTTAAAACCTGATTCTGGCCGTTTCCGTTACAGAGAGCAGAAAAGAGGTAAATTGATGGAGTTTCACCCCCCCTGTTGTTTTTTGTTTCAGGAGGCGGGGTGCCGTGATGTTTTTTCCGTGGACTCTGTGGGGACTGTAGCTTTAAATGACTGGGGCCCTAAACCACCCGTGCCACCCGTTTTACTCCCAAAGCTTGCCCCTAATAATTTAAGTTTTAGCCCTGGCCGTATACGCCCGGGTGGGTGGACTGTAAGCCTGCTGCAGCACGCCATGCTGTCGACTTGCGAAATGGGGGCAACCGGTTTTACCTTACAAGTAGTCGGCAAATCTGGGTGGTTTTAGAAACCTGAAACCCTAAAAATTAGACATGGGCCGGATGGTACTTTGTGAGGGCTTACCCAAACTTTAGGCCAAGGTTTGGCCTTTACCCCGTCATGCCCGGCGTAGGTTAAAACTAAAACCCAGGCCTATTGGTCTTTAAATTTTTTTAAAAAATTGCAGTTGCGTGTTTTTGTACCTAAACAAAGGGTTTTGCAGAGCCTCTTGCACTTCACTGGGAAGTGCTGCAGTGTTTTCGCGAACTAATATGGGACTATTCAGAGATGGAGGATGAGGGGAGGGGGCTTGCAAAAATGGGTAGAAAGGTGGGGAAATTAATGAAATAGGGGCCCCCCAAAACCCCGTTGTCGGAAAGTTCCAGGGTGCGCTGGTCTTGGTTTTAACTGGCTACCCAGGTGCCTTAGGGAAAAGTTGACCCCCGGGCCTAATAACTTGTCCATGTGTCAAATGCTAAGTGGACTTCCCAGAACTGCATTGGTCAGGGCACTGGTGGTGTTATGGGACACGTGCTAGCGTGAGGCAGGAACGGCACATCGGGAAAAATATTAGCGGCTGGGGGAAAGTCCCTATTAGGCCATCACCATTAGGTTGTGGAAAGACTCTGTGTCCACAAGCCTAAACTGCAACATTTCCATGGCAAGAAGTCTGAAAATGTGCCTGTTTAGTGTTTGTGCCTGTGTGTGGGTGGATGGGTATTTCCCGTTGCTTTCCCAAGGCCTTGGGTAGGGACAGCGGAACGCTGTGCTGGGACATGGAGTTGGATGTCGTTGCTGAGGGGTGCAACGACAGATGCAGGGACAGTAAGCATCCACACCTTTATCATGGACAGGGGATAGGCAAGCACATAGCACAGGGGAATAAGTAGTGAAGTCCCCTTTACCAATACTGATGGATCCAAGCGTTCAGCCAGCCTAGTAGGGTGCTTTGAGACTGAACAAGCTGGTGGTAGTCAGGATGGTAGGGGTTTCAGGTCCCTGCTGATCTTGGTAAAGCACAGGTTTCAAATAACCATTCTTTTATTTGTCTGCACTTTCTTTAAAAATGTGCCAGACTGCACACCTAAACTATTGGCCTGGGACCTTGACGTGTGTGGGTGCTCTGCAGTACAGTTGCCCACCTACTCCCTCTGTCCATCCACTGCCTCTTCTTGCCTGTTGCAGTACTCTGGATCCCTCACCCCTCTGCGCTGCTGGTCTCGCTTTGCATGGCACCTTTTAGGTTAGCTCAGTGACTTCATTGACAATCATCTTTTTATTCCACTTCTGTAATCTGGACTTCCTAACTGTTGACTTAACAACCTCACTTGTGGAAAAACTGTGTCTCATCATCATCTACCTCTTGAGACACTAATTGCTATTCCCCATTGTCATCTTCTCCTGACTGTCGCTAATCATATATTTGGGCATTACTTTACACGAGCTGCTTATGTCCCCCTTGAAACATGCAGGCTAAGCCCACAATCAATATAAGGAAATGTGAAGAGTCCTCAGTGTGTCTGAATGTGGGATTATTTCTGTCCTGGAATTCGCCATGGTGGGAGGAAAGAGGATCAGATAATGATTATGTGGTCCAAACTCTTGGCTAGTGCGACTGGACTATATGGAAAAAGGCGTTGCAGGGAAACATATTGGAAGCATTTTTCTGCATCCAACTGAACACCTGTTCGCACTGTTCTGGCTTCAAGAGTGGTGTCCCACACCCCCCTGCAAAGTGGGACAGGAAGATAGGTCTCGTGGATGAGCTTACTTGTTGTGCTCCTGCAGCAGGTGCAGTTTCACCTGGCTCATGGCCTCGGTCTCTGTTTGAGGCCTCTTTCACTTGTCCATTTATTTCGGGTACCGGAAAAACTGGTACGGAGATATCCGTGTCCGTGTGTGTAATACTTTTGGCACACTTGTGGCAACCATGTGCCGCCCATGTGCGCATCAGTACCAGCAGGGAAGAAGCGCAATAGTAAGCACTGTTCCCGTCAGCAGGTGCTGAAGACGGCTTTCATCATTCTCCCCTGCTCTGCCAGCGATCGTCACAAGCAGGGAGAATGATGAGAGTTATATTAAAGTCAGAATGATGACAGCAGGTGGGGACTTTTGGGACTATTACTCCCATCAACCTACACCCGCTGCTGCTAATAACAGTGACAGCAGGGGGGGATGATGAGGGTATTCCTTACCATCACTGCACTATAACTAAATTAATGAAAAACCCGGTGTGGGTTCCCCCTATTTTCTGTAACCTGCCCGCAAAACTCACAGCTGGGGGCTGCAGCCCTCAGCTGTCAGCTTCAGCAAGAAGGGTCCCCCCTTTGTTTTTTTAATTATTTAACTAAATCATAAGAAAAAAGGCATGGGGTCGCCCCCATTTTTGCCAACCAGCCTTGCTAAAGCTCACAGCTGGGGGCTGGTATTCTCAGACTGGTAAGGGACTATTAATATAACCCCCAGCCTAAAAATAGCAGCCCGCAGCTGCCCAGAAAAGGCACATCTATTAGATGTGCAAATTTTGGTGCTTTGCACGGCCTTCCCACTTGCCCTGTAGCAGTGGCAAGTGGGGTTTATATTTGTGGGGTTGATGTCGCCTTTGTATTGTCAGGTGACATCAAGCCCACAGCTTAGTAATGGAGAGGTGTCTATTAGACACCTCTCCATTACTAATCCTATAGTTATGTGGTAAATAAAGACACAGCCAGAATAAAGTTATTTATTAGAAATAAAACAAAACACAGTTTCCTTTTTTCCTTTTTTATTTAAAAATAACAAAGACAGTTATACTCACCTAAAGCCTATTTCAACCAAAGCCTCGTTCTCCTGTAATAAAAATAAAATAGAAAAACAACAAAATACCATTCCTGACGGTTGTTCTGTCCCACGCCGTAATCCATGTCTGGGGCTAAATAGTTTTCAACCTTGACGGTGCCAAGATGCGACCGTCCAGGCTGAGAGCCACTGGTGAATGAGCTGCTGTGAGCGTAGCGTTATTGACCAGCGGTGACTCATCGAGGTTCCTAGCCGGGCAGAACAGTAGTAACCACAGGACCGTGGGAAAAGTCAGTGATGAGGTCACCGCAGTTCAAGCTCAGTGCCTTCACAGCAGATCACTGTGAAAAATTCTCACGGTAATCTGCTGTGAAGACACTGAGCTTGAACTGCCGTGACCTCATCACTGGCATTTTCCCATGGTCCTGAAGTCACCGCTGTTCAGCCCGGCTGGGAACGCAGCCTCAATGATTCACTGAGGTGCGCTCGCAGCATCTTATTCACCCAAAGGTTCTCAGCCTGGACGGTCGCATCTTGGCACCCTCCAGGTTGAAACGAATTTCCCCATACATGGATTATGGCGTGGGACAGAATGACGAACAGGTATGGTATATTGTTGTTTTTTTATTTTAGCTTTACTACAGGAGATCGAGGGCTTCGGTGGAATTAGGCGAGGTCGTAAATATGGTTTAATTGAGATTATTAGAATCATAGAATGGTAGAGTTGGAAGGGACCTCCTGGGACATCTGGTCCAACCCCTGCTCAAAACAGGATTCACTAAATAATCCCAGACAGATGTCTGTTCAGCCTCTGTTTGAAGACTTCCATTGAAGGAGAACTCACCACCTCTCGTGGCAGCATGTTCCACTCATTGATCACTCTAACTGTCAAAAAGTTTTTTCTAATATCTAATCTGTGTCTCCTCCCATTCAGTTTCATCCCATTGCTTCTAGTCTTTCCTTGTGCAAATGAGAATAAAGATGATCATTCTACAATGTGACAGCCCTTGAGATATTTGTAGACAGCTATTAAGTCTCCTCTCAGTCTTCTTTTTTGCAAGCTAAACATTCCCAAATCCTGTAACCGTTCCTCATAGGACATGGCTTGCAGACCGGACACCATTCTGGTCGCTCTTCTCTGAACTTGCTCCAGTTTGTTGATGTCTTTTTTAAAATGTGGTGCCCAAAACTGGACACAGTATTCCAGATGAGGTCTGACCAAAGAGGAGTAGAGGGCAATAATGACTTCACGTGATCTAGACTGTATGCTTCTGTTAATACATCCAGAATTGTATTTGCCTTTTTTGCTGCTGCATCACACTGTTGACTCATGTTCAGTCTGTGATCTATTAGTATACCCAAGTCTTTTTCACATGTGCTGTTGTTTAGCTCTATTCCTCCCATTCTGTATACGCTTTTTTCATTTTTATTTCCCAGATGTAGTACTTTGCATTTTTCTCTGTTAAAAACCATTCTGTTAGTTGCTGCCCACTGCTCCAGTTTATTTATATCTTTTCGAATCCTCTCTCTCTCTTCTCTATTATTAGCTATCCCTCCTGCCTTTGTGTCATCAGCAAATTTAATCAGTTTACCCTCAATTCCTTCATCTAAATCATTGATAAAGATGTTGAACAATGCAGGGAACAAGACAGAGCCCTGTGGTACCCCACTTGATACATTCTTCCAATTAGATGTGAAGCCATTTACTACCACTCTTTGGGTCCTATCACTAAGCCAGTTATGAATCCACCTAACAGTTGCCTTGTCCATTCCATACTTAGTCATTTTTTCAATAAGGATTGTGTGAGATACTTTGTCAAATGCTTTGCTGAAGTCAATATATAATATATCTACAGCATTTCCCTGATCCACCCAGTCAGTGATTCTGTCATAGAAGGAAATTAAATTAGTCTGACATGACTTATTAGTTACAAACCCATGCTGACTTTGGTTAAGCACTTCATTCTTGTCCATGTACTTACATACATGTTGTTTAATAATTTGTTCAAAGATCTTTCCTGGTATAGATGTCAGACTCACCGGCCTATGGTTCCCTGGGTCCACCTTCTTCCCCTTTTTGAAGATAGGAAACAACCATTGCTCTTCTCCAGTCTTCTGGGATTTCTCCTGTTCTCCAAGAATTTTCAAAGATTATGGAGAGTGGTTCAAAAATTTCTTTTGTTTTTTGAGCAAGGGTGGGTGAGATTGCTTTGGAAGCAATACCTGGAAAGCTTTGGAAGCAATCTCACCCACCCTTGCTCTCCCTCCCGGGATTTTCCAGGTATTGCTGTCTGTGTATATATATATTTTTTCAATTTGTTTTTTGGGCAGCACATGTTGGATATGTTTTCACTTTGCTGCTAATGATTTTTTCACTCTTTTACTTGCTGTGGTGTGTCATATTTGGTTTTGCATATTGAGCACAATCAGCGTTTTTGTATGTGCACATTTTATGTTTGTGCACATTTTATTAATCACATCATCATTGCGGTTTGGTGCAGCATTTTGAGCTTATTGTTATTCACACTTTGTTATATATTTATTAATTGTTCTCATGATATATTAGCACATTGTGTGTTTTTTATTTTATTTTATTTTTTCAGTATGTCACATACATACCTGGTCATGTGTATATAAATCCCGGATATTGGGTTAGCAGGGTTGCATTTTGTTGTTTTTTGCTTCCTTCTTTTGAACATCATTTTATATTATTATGTACGTGCAATTTTTTATGTTATTACATCAATAAATATACATTGTGTCTCATCTTGCCTTGGTGGTCCTTTTTCCCCTGTTACTTTGCACTCGGGTGTTCATTCTGATTCTTGCCCTGCAGACATCATTATATTCTTCTTTAGATATGCCTCCCTCTTTCCATTTGATAAACATTTTTTCTTCCTTTTTAGCATGTGTTTAAGTTCTGTGTTCATCCATCCTGATTTCCTTAAATGCTTCCTATTCTTCCCTCTTTTTGGAATTGTTAATGATTGTGCTTTGAGAATCTCATTTTTCAAGATTTCCCATCCTTTCTGGAAATTTTTGTCCTAAAGAATATCCAGCCATTGGATCACTCCGATTCTCTTTCTGAGACCCTTAAAATCTGCCTTTCTGAAATCTAACCTTGAAGTCTGAGTCTTCACAGGTCTTCCTCCTCTAGTTATCCAAAATTCTAAAATAGCATGGTCTCTACCTCCTAAGGTCCCAGCCACTCTTACCTCCTCAACCATTTCCTCCCTGTTTATAAGGATTAGATCCAAGGTAGCAGATCCCCTTGTTTTCTCCTCTACCTTTTGGAAGATAACGTTGTCAGCAAGAGAGGATAAGAATTACCTGGACCTGTTAGTTTTGCATGAGAGAGATTCCCAGCAAATGTCTGGATAGTTGAAATCTCCCATGACCACTATGTCATATTTTTTGGAGAACTTGGCCAATTGATGCATAAAGAGTTCATCCATATCTTCAGCTTGCATAGGTGGCCTGTAGTGAATGCCTATAATGGTGTCCTTTACATTGTTCACTCCTTGTATTCTTACCCAAACAGTTTCCACAGAACTCCCAGTCTCTGAAGCTTCAATCTCTATGCAGATATTTGCTTTTCTAGCATACAATGCGACATTCTTCTCCTCGCTTATCAAGTCTGTTTCTTGCAAATAAGTTGTAACCTTCTAGCCTTGTATTCCAATCATGTGTTATCGTCCCACCAAGTTTCAGTGATTCCAATGACATCATATTTCCTTTCCTGCGTTAGTAGTTCCAATTCTCCTTGTTTGTTGCCCATGCTTTGTGCGTTTGTATAGAAACATTTTAGTTTGTGATTGGTTTCACTTCCTCCAATATATTTATTATTTAGATTTTTTGTCTTCGTTCTTCCTTTCCACTTCTTATAGCAGAGTCCTCAATAACATTTGTCAGGTGTATGGATTTTTCTGGCCTTTTGCTTCTCTTCCCACATTGTTCAAGTTTTAAAGCTCTCCTGATGAGTGTAGCAATGCGACTTCCAAATACATGTTTTCCAGTCTTCGTAAGGTGCACCCCATCTCTAGCAAGTAGTCCATCGTATAGGTAATTCACTCCGTGATCCAAAATCCAAATCCTTGCTGACGGCACCATCGACGTAGCCAGTTATTCACCTGCAGAATTTTATTCCACCTCCTTGTTCCATGGCCATCCACTGGAAGGATGGAAGAGAAGACCACCTGCGCTCCCAGTTCTTTCACTTTCTTGCCTAAGTTTTCAAAGTCAATGCAGATGGTTTCCAGGTCACTTCTTGTGGTGTCATTTGTCCCACATGTATTAGCAGGAATGGGTAATCATCTTTAGGTCTGAAGAGTCCTGATATCCTGTCAGACACATCTTTAATTTTTGCCCCTGGAAGACAGCACATTTCTCTTGAGGTTATATCCGGTCTGCAGATAGCGGCCTCTGTTCCTCTCAACAGGGAATCCCCCATGACCACAACTCTCCATTTCTTCTTCACAACATTTTTCTTTCTCCATCCAGGAGGACTTGAGGGTGTACAAGGTTGTTCTTTGTGGGCAAAGTCTTATCCTGATGTATTTAGTCATCGCTCTCCTGTGTGAGAGCTTGGTACTGGTTCTGAGCAGTATGGGTGCTGACTGCCTCCCGATCCTCCTGCTTCTCTGGGTCACATGCTTCCATTCCTCTGTTTCTTCAGGTGCACTTCGAATTTTCTTCTTTTTCTGTACCATGAAGAGATAATTCTGCTCTGTCTAAGAACTCTTCATCTTCCTTAATGATCTTCAATGTAGCTAACCTCTCTTCTAGATTTCTCAACTATTCCTCCAACATGGACACAAGCTTGCATTTCTGGCAAGTGAAATTTGGCTTTACCACTGGTAAATCTGTGAACATGTAGCAAGAAATGCAGCTCACCACATGGCTCCTGGACTCTTCCATGTTCTTAAAGAGATATCAAAGTCGTGAAAAATGTACCAAAATACAGTGTTCTTGGAGCTCGCGGAGAGTCTTCACTTATCCCAGAATGAACTGGGAATATGCAAATGATCTCCTCAGGACTCCTCCCCTGGCTTACCGATGTCCTCCTTTCAGCTGCAACGGCCAAAACCCAGTGTTCTTGGAGCTCGCGGAGAGTCTTCACTTATCCAGAATGAAACTGGGAATATGCAAAGGATCTCCTCAGGACTCCTCCCTTGATTAAAGGAGTCTGTGTCATTTTTTCAATTTAAAGAACTTTATTCTGGGTGTCTGTGTTTTCTTACAATGTGACTATGTGGTTAGTAATGGGGGCGTCTTATTGACGACTCTCCAATACTAACCTCAGGGCTTGATGTCACCTGACAATACAAAGGTGACATCAACCCCCCCAACTATCACTCCACTTCCACCGCTACAGGGCAAGTGGGGATAGCCATGCAAAGCGCCAGACTTGGTGCATCTAATAGATGTGCATTTTCTGGGCAGCTGCGGGTTGCTATTTTTTAGGCTGGGGGGCTATTTCAATGGCCCCTTACCATGCTGAGAATACTAGCCCCCAGCTGTCTGCTTTAGCAAAGCTGGTTGTCAAAAATGGGGGGCCCCATGCCGTTTTTTTAATGATTTATTTAAATCATTAAAAAAACAGCGTGGGGAACCCATCTATTCTTGATAACCAACCTTGCTGAAGCTGACAGCTAAGGGTTGCTGCCTGGCTTGCTATCAAAAATAGGGGGGAACCCACGTCGGGTTTTTCATTCATTTATTTAGTTATAGCACAGGTGGTGGGTGAGGAATACCCTCATCATCCCCTCCTGCTGTCAATGTTATTAGTGGCAGCAGGTGTAGGTTGATGGGAGTAGTACTGTAGTCCCAAAAGAGCCCCTCCGCTGCTGTCATCGTTCTGACTTGAATATAACTCTCATCATTCTCCTCTGCTCGCGCCGATCGCTGGCAGAGCAGAGGAGAATGATGAGAGTGTCTTCAGCACCTGCCACCTGGGAACAGCGCTTGCTGTAGCTCTTCTTCCCCTGTGCCAATGCGTGTCTCACCGATAACAATCAATGTGTGTTCTCCGTGTGCACGTGTGTGGGACGTTTTGCGTTCCATGCTCTCGGTAAAAAACGGACATGTCAGCGTGTTTTGTCCACGGACACATGGTCTGTGGAAACACACTGACGTGCACAGACCCATTCATTTGAATTGGTATATGTGTGTCAGTGTCTTAGGTACATGTAAAACTGTCACCACATGTACCAGAGACACGTCATTCTGTCCCACGCCATAATCCATGTCTGAGAATAAACAAATTTAAACCTGGACGTGCAAGATGCGACCATCAAGGATGAGAACCATTGAGGTATTAGCTGCTGTGACCGTAACATCAGTGAGCAGCGGTGATCTCATTGAGGTTACCGTGGTCACTGAGGCTGTATTCCTAGCCAGGCCTTGAACTTCGGTAACCTCGGTGAGATCACCACTAGCACATTGTGAAAAAGTCTCACTGTGCAGCGCTAATCTTACCAAAGTCCCTGCAGTTCAGGGGCCCTGCTGTGAATGCAGCCTCAGTGACCAGCGTAAACCTCAATGACGTCACTGCTAGTCACTGAGACTGAGCTTGCAGCAGCTCATTCCTCAGTGGTTCTTCGCCTAGACGGTCGCATGTTGGAATTGTCCTTGTTGAAAACTGTTTATCCCCAGACATGGAATACAGCACGCGACAGAACGATAGACAAGTGATGGATATGACTGTTTCTTATTTTTAATTTATTACAGGAGACGATGGCTATAGCGGAATAGGTGATGAAATAACTATGGTTTAATTTAGATTTATTAAAGGAGTCTTTGTTATTCTTTCAATTAAATGACTTTATTCTGGTAGTGTTTGCTTTTTATACAATATGACTATGGGAAAAGTAATGGGAGTGTCTTATATTACTAACCTCTGGGTTTAATTTCACCTGACAATTCAAAGGTGACATGAACTCCCCAACTATTATCCCACTTGCCACCGCAGCAGGGCAAGTGGGAAGAGCCGGGCAAATAAATGGCCGTTTTCTGGGGTGGCTGAGGGCTGCTATTTTTAGACTGGGAGGACAATATACATAGCCCCTTCCAGCCTAAAAATAGCAGCCACAAGCTGTCTGCTTTAGCTTGGCTGGTTGTCAAAAATGGGGGGGACCCCACACCATTTTTTAAATTATTTATTTTAAACAATTTAAAAAAAATGGGGTGGGATCCCTTTATCCAGTCTTGCCTAGTTGGTTATCAAAAATACAGGGGAGCCCACTTAATTTTTTTCAATTTATTTATAGTGCAGGTATCGGCTGATGAATACTCCCATCAGCGCTGATGTTGTTATCAGCAGCAGGTGTACGCTGATGGGAGCAGTAGTCACATCAGCCAACTCCTGTGACCGGAGGTAAACTTTTTACCTCCGGTCACAGCTGCAATCTCACACTGTCATCTGACAGATTGGCAATGATAACCACATGGGTCCCCACGGTCATGTGACGTACGCCGATGGGCGTGGTTTGTGACACGCTTCTGGCATGTGCATGGTAAATGTCCCTGTCGGAATTCGATAGCAGCATTTAACATGTTAACAGCCACGGGTGTTAGGAGCACATGATAGCTGATCAAATCAGTTGTCATGTGCCTGAAAAGGTGCGTGAGGGGAGGCGTGGTTTTTGACATTCGGTTATGTTCATTGAACCGTTCGTCGAACAAGTCACCAAACTGAATGTCAAAAGGTTCACTAATCTCTACTCCTGAGTGGGCCAATATCCTACATGTAAATGGGAAATACTTTTCAGGCACAGTAGAAAGGTCAGAAGGTAAGTAGTGCCATCTTGTAGTGCAGATTTTGTTTTTATGGTTTGCGGGTGTCATGTCACATTGACAGAAGCCCTTAGGTTCCAGAATAGCAGAATTCCCCATAAGTGACCCCATTTTACAAACTGAACCTCTTAATGAATTCACTTAAGGGCACAGTGATCATATTGACACCACGGATGTGTCACAAAATGTTATAACATTGAGCAATAAAGAAAAATAATTACATTTTTACCACCAAAATTTGTTTTAGCCCTAGATTTTACATTTTTACAGGGGTAAATGGGTAAAAATGGCACCAAAATTTGTCACACAATTTTTGGTGAATGCGACAATATCCCATATGTGGCTGTACAGTACTGCTTAGCCTCACAACAAACTTGGGAGGGAAGGAGCTCTATTTGACTTTTAGAGAATAAATTTTTGTAGAATAGTTTGTGATCTCCATACACAGAGCCTCTAAGTAGCAGAAAAGTAGAATCCCACCTCAAGTGACCACATTTTGGAAATTACACATTGTAGTGACAATTTTAACTCCATGGGTGTTTTCCAGAAACAAAGTGCAGCAAATGTTGCTGACTAAAAATTGCAAATCTGCCATTGTAGTACCCATTGTAGCTCATACATTGTGCCCAGCTTGTGTTTCTAGAGACATGGGCCGCATAAATTAAATGGGATCTCTTCAATGCAGAAATGCTGAACGTGGCTGCTAACTGTTGTTTAGGCACACTGTGGGGCTCAGAAGGGATGGGTGCATTAGGATTTGAGAGTGCAGAATTTGCTGGATTTCTTTCAAGAGGTAAGGAGCCATTTTGCTTTTCCAGAGCCTTTGTACTACCAGTAATGTGGAAACCCCCTTTATTTTCATTGACACAAGATGGACCTGAGTGGGACTTGTTTTTTGTGGATTGAGTTGAGGCTTTTACTGTGAACATTTTACATAACATTTTGGATCACATTTATCCAGTGCTCTGCTCTGAGCAATGACATCCAGGTTTCCATCTAAATCTTCGAATGATGTGGTTCAGATGAAACCCCCAACGAATACATTCACTATAATGAGGCAGTGAAGTTAGTCTGGAGTCTGTATGACCTCTGTTCAGCGGTGTCCTTCTTTTCAGAGGTGCACAAAACTGTGGTCGACTGCACTTTTATGCACTTTTAGCTAAGGGGCCATAGCGAGAAATCTCACTGGACTTTCCCCTGATGTAATGCCCCACATTCCTAGTTTTCTCTTAAACAGCAGGCCGATCTGTGTGATTCTCCTCCACAAGACAAACACCAGTGTTTAAATTTACAGTTGCCACCGAACTTGCACTGTCCCTCATTGAACTGTCAATATACACCTGGCTTTGTCCCGGAACCACCAGCTTGGCTGCACCCCTGAAAACACATGATGGCCATATCCCCCGTGGCCACCCTTTGAAAGGACTGCCCAAAATGGGATGGTGCCATCACTTTTAATCAAAGCCCAATATCTTTCTGATCCTTTCAGACTGCACTGCCCTCCTGTAATGGAATTGCTTGTGATATCTCAACTAAGTCTGCCCCCATAAATCATATGTGCTTTGTCTATGGCATCCATATAGCAAAACAGTCCAGAGCAATGCTCCAGTGTCTTCTCACCTACGGCACTAGCTAAAATAGCGAAAGTCTGTAACCAATTATCAAAGTTTTGAGGAATAAGCCACCACCTACGCTTCTCTTCTTCCTCCTCTTGCTCTCATCCTTTTTCCAATTATCAAAGCTAAACTTTTTCAACGGAAGAAGGTAGCATATTTTTACATATTCATCCTTCCAGATCTTCTCCTTCACCTCCTTTTTTAAATGAGCCTCTAAATAACCCTCAAAACAGTCATATCCCTCTCTCTTAGCCCTATAATCCAACACAATCCTATCCACTTCCTTATGTAAGCAGGGAAAAAGAGGGAAAAAGCAGGAAAATAGTCAGCTCACCAGTCTCAGCAGTAGTCCAGAAGATTTTCAATCTCAGCAGTAGATCAGAATCCTCATGCGCACGGAGCCACCTTGATTAGAGGCGTTGGCTGCAGCAAAACATGTAGAAAAAAATCTCCAGCGCAAAAATGAATAAAAATTCAATTTTTATTGGATAAAATTAAAAACCATCTTGATAGAAAAAAGACATATACAAGTGGGGTCCCTGGTGGTCTGAAACCGACGCATTTCGACCTAGCAGGTCTTATTCATGCTAGGTCGAAACGCGTCGGAGATTTTTTTCTACATATCCACTTCCTTATCCTTTTCAGTTTGTACTGAAATCGAAACATTATTCCCATCAAAATCTCTTCCGACCATGAAACCACTTGCTCTGAAGAGTTGTGCCCAACCATCCACACAAGAACCGGAGACCCAGCTACTGAACTATTAGCCCTGTCCAGCCTTTACAGCAACTACAATGCCCCTCAGTAAACTAACCAAATGTTCCCTTTCCTCCTCCTGAACCCCTGTTACCGGCCCTCTAACAGGAATGCCCCAATGAACCCCAAGCCTGCCTGTAACCTGACCCCAGAGAAGCAGTATTAGAAAAAGACGGACAATGCATAGAGGCATAATCACCTGTGGCGCCACTGAGGACAAGGAACCGCATCTGTTGACAGGCGCTCTGATGGCCTCGTTGTGCGAACACGCCGTGTGTGCAGGTGGTGCCGTGCTCTCATCACTGACATCCGGCCTGTTGATTATTTCCTGTAGCCTTGCTGTGATGCAGGCTCTGACAGCGCCACAAGCTCCAGATTCCCTTCCATCTCATTAAGCTCTGCTCTGCGCTACATACTGTAGCTGAGTCATGGGTCACGGTGCCCATGGCTCTGCTGGGGCTACATTTTCTCTTGAATTCTTTATACATTTCTTACAGTGTTATACATAAAATGAGACAGAGTAAAATCAATGGAGAAAACTTTTTTAGGGAAATTATCACTAGAATTTATTCTTTTTTTACTTAATGTTTTAAAAACTAATAACAATAACTTTATCTTTTGACAGCTCAACTATGGATTAAGCAATAAAGAAGTATTTCATAAGGTATCCATGGCTGACAATGAAGCAGTGATAAAGAATCTTGTACCAGGGGAAGAGTACATATTTGAAGTTCAAACAATTAAAGGGAAGCAATTTAGTACCCCAATACGCCAAACAATTAGCACTAGTAAGTATTCAGTGAATTTTGTATTAACAGTAAACGCGTACACACACACACATACATACTCACATTTACATCTATTCAGAAAGATACATACTCTACAGTGGCCACTGGTATTGATGAACTGGTTGTATTGCCATTTGCAAGACCATATACTGTATGCCTGTCATGACAATGAGCCCAGTCCATTCTTGCCTCCTGCTTTGGACTATTTCTTAGTCTGATTTTTAATAATAGCTAACATTTATTCTGACATCAATCATTAGTCCAGAAAGTTCATGGAAAAAAAGTATAAGAATCTTTGCTCTGGGCTGAAAAATACAATAATTTTTTGTTAATTCAACTATTTGTATGAGAGGGAGCATTAACCTGATATTGTTTTTTTTGTGGACATCAAACCAGGGACTTTGCCATTAACCATTAGAATCATTCAAAAAGTGGGGTCCCCTAGGTCAGACTCTTACAGTTCAGATACATATACCATATAGCACATACATTTGCATGGCTACATTTAGAAATTCAGAATGCGAAAATGTTTCTTACATTTACCCGTTTATGTTTTTACCTGCAGGACCTTCTGGAATTTGTGGGTTATCTATTAAAGCAATTAATACCACTTCTGCTACTCTGCAATGGGACCAAGTTGAAAGCAGTTTTACTCATTACAGAATTCTAATTAAAAACCAAACATATGTGAGAGACTTCAACCTTTCCAAAGCAGCGCCAGAGTATACAATAACCCATCTGTATCCTGGTGGAATTTATAATTTCACAGTTCAAACGGTGAAAGGGAAAGTTTCTGGGGATTCTTCCGTTGTACAGTTGGTTGCAGGTTTGTTCAGTCTTCTTGCTTTTCAAATCATTTTTACCCTTATTGTTTATTTCTCTACAAATTAAAGCAGATCAGAAAGAAACATCTACATTTGGGAAAAATATGATATATACATTTCTTGTGTTTGAGTAGAGAAGAGCGAACTTGTTAGGAAAAGGTTCGCCAATCTACAAGTCGGGATGAACTTTACACATTCGGATTTGTGTTCGGATTCACAAGCATTTTCCTCAAAATCATCAAAATTCGGTAAATTATTGAGTTTCCACTAATGCTTTTGCTAGGACTTTGGCTAGGATAGTGGTGTAGTGGTGCTGTAGGATGAGCAGCGGGGACATGTTTGATGAGGGGAGGGGTTTTTTAGAGGTTAGAGGAGCGACGGACTAATATTCTTTCTTTTTCTTTTTTTTTATTAACTTAATGTGTGGTGATTTCAGCAGC
Organism: Oophaga sylvatica; assembly: GCA_033576555.1. Classification (NCBI taxonomy): domain Eukaryota; kingdom Metazoa; phylum Chordata; class Amphibia; order Anura; family Dendrobatidae; genus Oophaga; species Oophaga sylvatica. The sequence goes on from JARQOD010000004.1 coordinate 151,369,322, forward strand.
CAATCAGGGCGCAGAAACCATCCACAACGTCCAGACACAACTGCTTGTGTCACTGGCTGCCGAAGTCACATGTCATTCTCCATATATAAAGCGGACATGTGGCTTCAGCGCCATACTGTGACTGTGACTCTGCAGCTGTGACTGTGACCCACGGTATAAGCTTACCGCAGGTCACAGGCGTCAGCTAAAGGGAGATTACTGCTCCCATTAGCCTATGGCTGCTGTGGGAAAAGGCTAAGAATACAGCTGTGAGCTGATATTAATAGCCTGGGAAATGTGACAGGGTCTATGGCACCATACGTGAGGAGAGATATGTGTTGCAAAGGTTATTATCCTGCATGATGTGAAAGCCATAAGTTTCCTCCAGCATGATATGTGCTGAGAGTAAATCAGTCATTTCCAGGATCTGACTTTCATGGTGAGTAGGTCTAAGAGATGGGCGGGACACCTACTCACCATATCTCCACCTCAAGGGGGTGGTTGGAGGGAGTTAAATGTCCAGCCACTGTTTTTTTCTCTCTGTTCTGTTTTGGAGGAAGGAAGCCTCCAGGCTGAAGCTACAGTGAGAGTGTGTTTGTCCCAGAAGGTGGGAGCCATGCTGAGAAGGAGTTTGTATGAACTTTTTATTTTCATTTGTGCCAGAAAGGCTGTGTTTTTGTTACTATTTTGGCTTCATGGTTTATGAAGCAATAAACCACCCCGATTCTTTAACACGTAGCTTAGTGAACCAACCTTCCACAGAAGCTACATAGGTATTACCCCTTCCCAGGCTATAAACATCTGCCCCCAGCTGTATGCTTTCTCTCTGCTGGTTAATAAAGTTTTGGGGGATCCCACACTACTTTTTCAGAAAATAATTTATTTTAATAAAATACATGTACAGTAAACTACACAAGCACTATACTAATTATATATATCACTGACATCTTTATATCTATCTATTTTATGTGTCTATATGTATTCGATCTATTCTATTTTGTTGGGTCGAGCTGTGATTTTACCGTGCGCGGCAGATGAAATGTCGGATTTTCATGGGTGTGTAAAAATCGAATGGCACTCACATGGCCTATACTTTCCTGGTGTCTGCCCCTAGTTTGAGCTGTTTTAGCAGCTTTTGCTTCCCATTGAATTCAGTGGGGTTCGGATAAGTTTGGCAAACAGTTCATGAACATCGGGAAGTTCAGCTATCCCAGCTGAACTGAACCTTAAAAAGTTAACTCATCTCTGTTTATGAGATGACTTTGTGTCTAGCCTAAGCAACATGGCAGAACTGTATGAATGGAGACTGTAATTAGACACATGGGCCCCGAATCATCAAACCAGCAATTTTTTTCACCAGTCTTTATTACAGAGCATGTTTGAGGTAGACGCTTCTGATTCATGGAGAGGTGTACGCCTCCTTATGAATTAGTTCCATCTTCTTACTGGCATGTGCTTCCTCGAGAAATGTTACTCAAGGACTGGAGTACACTGATGTAATTTATTACACTTAAGTGGACCAATTTTGATTAATTTGTATGGCAGAGTTCACCATGCTTCATCCAATCTCCATCCACTTTGACAGAGCTGGCCAGGGCTGGCGTAAAGACACCAAAGGTTGCAATATTTTTGTGCAACTTCGAGTTGTGCAAAAATGTTGTGACATTTCAAAGTTTGTTACGTCACATAACTGGCAAAAACATCTTGATGGATTGGGCACATACTGGCTGCCAGATTGCTGAAGGAGAAGGAACTGTGTAATTGTGCTTGTACTATGGCTTTTCTTTGTAGGGTACATCTCTCCCCACCTCTCCACCTCCCTTTGCCACCTAGCGCAGATCCGTACTTGATCGCTGATCAGTACTTGATCAGTCGGCGACTTTGAATCTGACCGACCTGTTTCGCTCAACTCTACTATCAACAAATCTAAATGACTTTTTAAAATTATTTAAAAAAAAAAATAAAAACAACTGGAGGCAGGTCAGTGATGTTCGTCACCGACTAACGCTCATCAGCTTTTGTGGGGCAAAAATAGTCAGCAAAAACAGTGAGCAAGCATCAGTGACTTGCATCACTAATCAATGCTCGGCGGCTGCTGGATGTGTGTAGCCCAGCTGCGCTTGGTGCCACATGTACCCTGGAGGATGCATGAAAGGTAATTCACAATCATCTGATAAGCACACAACACTTCACATTTTTCCTGGTTCCACCAGAGGGAGCCCTTGAGACAGCAGTGAGATGAAGGCAGTCTAGCTGCGAGTTAGCTAGTCGTTGGTTTTACCTCAGCAGAACATCTCAGAACGGCAGTTACCTCAGAGGAGCTGAGAGGGAGAGATAAGATCTCCTCAGAACACCGGAGAGAGACTCCTGTCAGATTAGCCTGAGGGCTGAGGAAGTTTGAGCAAGAAGCTGACATCTACTGCTGCCTGTGCTTATGTTAAATGTGCGAGTAGGACGACAGGCAAGTGGAAAAGGGAAAAGAGAGAGTGACAGAGGTCAACCAGCATTGATAGCTTACCTCCACTCTGCACCACCGGACACCGGGTCCGAGCTTGCTAGTATCTTCACAGCTAGTGGGAAAAACCGGAGACCCTGGACTTCAAGTCGCAGGGGCCCAGCAGTGCTGATACGTAACTGAGGTTAGGAAGACGGGGGTCTGGCAGGTACCGCCATAGAGACACTGTTCTGTCCACAAGAAGACCTCATCACAAGATCAGCCGGGCGTAGCAAAGAGAAGGAGTTAAACTCTGTTTTATGCAAGTTAGAAACTCACACACATAAGGACGTAAGGAGGCCTTACACCTACTCAGTGGATTGCTGGACGTGCATCCTCCACCCTGACGGCCTCCCGGGACGTGCCTGCAACTTCATCACCAGTAAAGGTACAGAAAGAGACTGTCTTGTGTGTGTGTCACGCGGTCTTATGATATGTGTACGATGTCAGTAAACTATTCTTAAAAGAACAACACTCTATACAACATATAGATTAGCAACATCAGCATGTAAATATAGAATAGATTTACCTGACACGATATCCGTTGAACTCAGGGTTAATCTTGAGGACTTGATACACTGTCACAGGAAAGAGGAGGACCGGGGGTCTAACCTGACCCTAAACTGGGGTCCTAACTAATCCCTCACCTTGGAGGTACTGATAATGGTTCAGAGGTCCAAGTCTCCAGCCTAACCCTGTCTCCTATCAGTCCCTGAACCCTGTAATCAGTCCTAAGAAGGATACTGATTACCACCAAAGGAATATGGGCTGATCTCTGCTAAATACACAGATTAGACATATTAGACAGACTGGAGAAAACACAGACTTGCATACACACTCAAACACAGAAGGAACATAAATGATCTGGGATATTAAACTCTAAGCAAGGTGAGCTTAAAACAACTAAGGAGCTCTTTAACTTAAGTCTATACAGATACAATCCTATCTGTGGTCTGCATGAAGAATTTCACTGGCAACTCCCAACACAGACAACCAGAGATTTAAAGGAAACCAATCAACAAATAATTAATTGCAGCCGGGAGAAACTGCACCCAGTCCCAGAACTGAGCACAGACAGAATTAACTCCCTAACTGCCAAACACAAAGAAACAGCAACTCAGCTGTGAGAAGTCAGAATGTGCAACCGCGACGATCTTCGTGGCAATGCACACATGACAGTACCCCCCCTTCTACGAGGGGCCTCCGGACCCTCAGGGCCAGGTTTGCCCGGGTGAGTTCTGTGGAAGGTCCGCACCAAACGATCTGCGTTAATGTCAGACGCAGGAACCCACGTCCTCTCCTCTGGACCATACCCCTTCCAATGCACCAAGTACTGAAGGGACCGGCGATTCAGACGTGAGTCAATGATCTTTGACACTTGAAACTCCAAGTTACCATTGACCACCACTGGAGGAGGAGGTAGAGGTGATGGTATGACTGGTGCCACGTACCTCTTAAGTAATGACTTGTGGAACACATTGTGGATTTTAAACGTAGGAGGGAGGTCCAGACGAAATGCCACAGGATTAATTATGGAACTGATCCTGTACGGCCCGATGAATCTGGGGCCCAGCTTCCAGGAGGGAACTTTAAGTTTTATATTCCTGGTAGACAACCATACCAGATCGTTCACATTAAGATCTGGACCAGAAACTCTCCTCCTATCAGCCATACGTTTATAACGGTTCCCCATAGCACTCAGATTATTCAATACACCTCTCCACACTGAAGCAAGTGACGACGAGAAACGCTCCTCCTCAGGAACCCCAGAAGGGACCCCCCCATTGAATGTACAAAACTGGGGATGAAAACCATATGCCCCAAAAAACGGGGACTTACCAGTGGACTCGCTCCGCCTGTTGTTAAGAGCGAACTCTGCCAGAGGCAAGAAAGAAGACCAGTCCTCCTGGTTCTCTGAGACAAAACACCGAAGATAAGTCTCTAGGCTTTGATTCAGACGCTCTGTCTGACCATTGGTCTGCGGATGAAAAGCCGAGGAAAATGACAATTGCATCCCCCGACGTAAACAAAATGCCCTCCAAAACTTGGACACAAACTGAGACCCCCTATCTGACACCACATCAGAAGGCAACCCATGAAGTCTCACAATCTCCCCAATGAACACCTGCGCCAGAGTTTTAGCATTAGGGAGGGCAGGAAGAGCAATGAAATGTGCCATCTTACTGAACCTGTCAACAACCACCAGTATGACAGTCTTCCCTGACGACTGAGGAAGGTCCGTGATGAAGTCCATAGACAAATGAGTCCATGGACGCTCCGGAAGTTTCAAGGGTAAGAGGGTCCAGACGGACGGGTATGAGGGGTCTTAGAGCGAGCACAAACCCCACAGGACGCGACAAAAGTTAAAACATCTTTATTAACGTTAGGCCACCAAAACCGGCGAGAAAGGAGATCTAAAGTAGCCTTACTCCCTGGATGTCCTGCTAAAGCAGAATTATGATGTGCCTCAATAACCTTTTGTCTCAACTGATTTGGGACAAACAGTCTCCCTGGAGGTCCTGCAGGGGCGTCCCCCTGAGCCTCTAACACCTCCTCCTCAAGCTCAGAACATACAGCCGACACTACCACCCCCTCCTGAAGGATAGGAATCGGGTCATCCATTTTCCCGGCCCCTGGGAAACTGCGAGACAAGGCATCCGCCTTAACATTCTTAGATCCAGGGCGATAAGTGACAACAAAATTAAACCTGGTAAAAAACAACGACCATCGAGCTTGTCTGGAATTCAGACGCTTAGCGGATTCTAAATACAGCAGGTTCTTGTGATCAGTAATAACGGTAACCGGGTGGACTGCCCCTCCAAAAAGTGACGCCATTCTTCAAAAGCCAACTTAATGGCCAAAAGTTCCCTATTGCCGATATCATAATTCCTTTCGGCGGACGACAATTTTTTAGAAAAGAAAGCGCACGGATGCCATTTACCAGGGGACGGACCCTGGGACAATATTGCACCCACCCCTACGTCAGACGCGTCCACCTCCACAACGAACGGCTGTGATGCATCTGGTTGGATGAGAACGGGTGCCGAAGCAAAACATTTTTTCAAAGAGGAAAAAGCTTGGCAAGCTTTGTCCGACCATTTAGAAAAATCTGTCCCTTTTCTTGTCATGTCAGTGAGAGGTTTGACAACAGATGAGAAATTACAAATAAATTTCCGGTAGTAGTTAGCAAACCCCAGAAAACGCTGCAGAGCCTTAAGATCCTCTGGCTGATCCCATTCAAGCACTGCTCTCACCTTTTCAGGGTCCATACGGAAACCGGAGGCTGACACCAAGAAACCCAAAAACTGAAGTTCCTGTACGGCGAATACACACTTTTCCAGTTTGGCGTATAGTTTATTGTCTCGCAAGATCTGCAACACCTGTCTCACATGCTCCTGGTGAGACACAAGATCTGGTGAGTAAATTAAAATGTCATCCAAATATACGACCACAAACAGCCCCACCAGATGACGAAAAATGTCATTAACAAAATGTTGGAACACTGCTGGTGCAGTAGTCAGACCAAAAGGCATGACAAGGTTCTCATAATGTCCCTCCGGCGTGTTAAACGCCGTTTTCCACTCATCCCCTCTTTTATCCTAATCAGATTATACGCCCCCCTGAGATCCAATTTAGAGAACCATTTGGCGCCAACAATTTGATTGAAGAGATCAGGAATCAGAGGGAGTGGATACGGATCTCGAACAGTAATCCGATTAAGTTCGCGGAAATCCAAGCAAGGGCGTAGGCCTCCATCTTTTTTCTTCACAAAGAAGAACCCCGCGGCCACTGGGGAAGATGAAGGTCTAATATGCCCTTTGGCCAGACTCTCCGAAATATAATCTTTCATAGCCTGCCTCTCAGGACCAGAAAGGTTATATAACCTAGCTTTAGGTAACTTAGCATCAGGAAGTAAATTAATAGAGCAGTCATACACGCGATGAGGAGGCAACTCCTGACACCCCTCCTCAGAGAACACATCCCCAAAGTCCTCCAAAAAAGGAGGCAAAGTACTAGGCACGACCGCACTGATGACTGTGTTCATGCAGTTACTTTTGCAAAACTCCCCCCATTGGCTTATATCTCTGGACTGCCAATTAATCACAGGGTTATGTTTAACCAACCAAGGAAGTCCCAACACAATAGGAGTAGGTAGACCCTCCAACACATAACAAGATAATAGTTCCCTATGTATTGCCCCTACCCGAAGGTCAATGTTATGAACCTCATGAACAAAGCTACCTTGGCCGAGAGGCCTGGCGTCAATGGAGAATATAGGGATCGGTTTGACCAATACACTCAGATGCATACCTTGAGCCTGAGCAAACTGAGCGTCAACCAGATTAGCCCCGGACCCACTATCAAGAAGAACAGAAAATCTCTCCACTCTCGTACCAACCACCACCTCCACTGGTACAAGGAACTGAGAAGAACTAGCGGACGAAATACATACTCCCAGGTTGTCGTCCACCACACAACCTGGGATTAACAGTTTTCCGGCGACTTTTTGCTCAACAAGGCACGGGATGGACATCCCCAACAAAATGTCCCTCTTTCCCGCAGAAGAAACACCTTCTAGTCCTGCGGCGTACCGCCAATCCCCTCCTACGAAATGATGTCCCTCCCAACTGCATAGGCTCCTCCGAACAGACAAGGGGAACCTCAACATAAGGGACTTTAGTAGTAGGTGGAGTAACAACAGGGGGCGGAGTTACCTCGCACCTCTCCCGGAGCCGTCTATCAGTACGGATAGCTAGGGCCATAGCAGCCTCCAGTGATGGAGGAGAATCATACTGAGCCAAAACGTCCTTTAATTTGTCAGAAAGCCCATGACAAAACTGGCTTCTAAGAGCTGGGTCATTCCACTGAGTATCTGTGGCCCATCTACGGAACTCAGAAGCAAATTCCTCCGCCGGACGATCTCCCTGCTGTATCTTACGTAATTTTGTCTCAGCAAGAGAGACCCGATCTGGGTCATCATATACCAAACCCAGGGCAGTAAAAAATCGATCTACTGACTGTAGAGCCGGGGATCCCGGAGGAAGGGAGAAGGCCCAGGATTGAGGGTCCCCTTGTAGGAGCGAGATAACAATTCCCACTCTCTGCTCTTCACTCCCTGATGATCGAGGCCGAAGCCGAAAATACAATTTACATGCTTCCCTGAAGGTAAAAAATTTGTCTCGCCCACCAGTGAACCTGTCCGGGAGAGCTACTTTAGGTTCAAATCTGGTTTGCTCCGAGGGAGACAAAACTTTGGACTTAATGTCCGTCAGCTCCATGGATAATCCCTGCAACTGCAGAGCCAGCTGGGCTACTGGATCCATGGCAACTGGGAATAATTTTATTGGCCAGTGAAAATGTCACGCGGTCTTATGATATGTGTACGATGTCAGTAAACTATTCTTAAAAGAACAACACTCTATACAACATATAGATTAGCAACATCAGCATGTAAATATAGAATAGATTTACCTGACACGATATCCGTTGAACTCAGGGTTAATCTTGAGGACTTGATACACTGTCACAGGAAAGAGGAGGACCGGGGGTCTAACCTGACCCTAAACTGGGGTCCTAACTAATCCCTCACCTTGGAGGTACTGATAATGGTTCAGAGGTCCAAGTCTCCAGCCTAACCCTGTCTCCTATCAGTCCCTGAACCCTGTAATCAGTCCTAAGAAGGATACTGATTACCACCAAAGGAATATGGGCTGATCTCTGCTAAATACACAGATTAGACATATTAGACAGACTGGAGAAAACACAGACTTGCATACACACTCAAACACAGAAGGAACATAAATGATCTGGGATATTAAACTCTAAGCAAGGTGAGCTTAAAACAACTAAGGAGCTCTTTAACTTAAGTCTATACAGATACAATCCTATCTGTGGTCTGCATGAAGAATTTCACTGGCAACTCCCAACACAGACAACCAGAGATTTAAAGGAAACCAATCAACAAATAATTAATTGCAGCCGGGAGAAACTGCACCCAGTCCCAGAACTGAGCACAGACAGAATTAACTCCCTAACTGCCAAACACAAAGAAACAGCAACTCAGCTGTGAGAAGTCAGAATGTGCAACCGCGACGATCTTCGTGGCAATGCACACATGACAGTGTGTCTGCATTATTGCTCCTTCACCCCTATACCGCCATATACCTCGAGGGATCAGTCTTACCTGTGGAAGACTTAACACCTTGCTGCCCAGTAACAACCCTCAGAGGATTCACCCTGCAGCGCTGGTCACCCTGATCAGAAACCACAGGTGGCGTCACAAACATTTCTACAATCCCTGTAAATATCCCCCTTTTAGTGAGCGCCCAGGGCAACGGACCGAGTTGCGCTACCCTTGACATCCCCCAGTGAAGTGAACGGGCTCGGTGCCGAGTACCCCAAAGCCCTGGTACGTGCGACTCATCTACTTGGCGTCACGAACAGGATAAGAAGCTCGCTATACGTGAGTCCTGTGTGCCTGAATTGGACTGTTTTTGTGCTATAGACTGTGTTGCTGTTTTTGAGATTTTTGGCGCCAATTGCTTGCCATTGCCCGCCAAAGTACACCGCTACAGCGCAAGGAGAAGGGGCGTACCTGCAGAAAGCGCGCGGAGTCCCGGACACGCCCCCAGCGCTGACGCGGCGGCAGGTCCTTCCACATCGCTAGGCCCGGAGAAGGTAGGCCACACTTAACTAGGGGGGCGCAGACATGTCGCAGCCGCAAGCTGACAGCGCGGCCGAGGGCGACCGCTCCAATGACTTACCCGCCGGCGCTGCCGCGCAGGATGGAAACGCTGGCCCCTCACCTGGTCCTGTGGCCCCGATAGTACTGCTAATGCTGCCATACATGCCTGGAGCGAAGTGGCTCCCTTAGTATAGCGGTAAGCCGGATACCCTGTCAGGGTTTAAACGCAAAATATGCAGCATAATGGACATGTACCCTATGACAGAGAAACAAAGAGCTGCAGTGGTAGTAGGACAATTGACTGGTGCTGCAGAGAGGGAAGTGGAGACTTGGATAGCTGCAGACCAGGAATCAGTGCTTTCAATTTTCTTAAAGCTACAGACTATTTTTGAGGACCGCACTGAAACAGATCTCCGGATGAGGTTTTACCAATGCTCCCAGAGACCAGATGACGGTATTAGGGACTACGCCTGCCGACTACAGGGGGCTCTCAAACAGGTCAACCCTATAAGTGCCATTAATGAAAGCAAAATGTTGAAGGAACAGTTTGTACGGGGACTGAGGTCCCAAGCTGAAAGCAGGACTGTGCACTGGTGGTCCTTGGATCATCCTGACGCTACCTTTGATGCCCTAAAAGATATGGCTATAAAAGGACTGCGACCCCTGGAGAAGCCCGAGGTGTCGACCCAGTGTCACCCGGGTGAAGCCACTCTAAAGCCGGCAGCATCCACCTTTTCCCCGCTGGTGGCGGAAGCCAAAACGCAGGTGGCGCCCCCTACTGAGTTGGACTGTCTGCGCTCAGAAGTGCGCCAGCTGACTAAAAACCTGGCCGCTGTAATGAGTGCCCTGCAACTGCGGAAGGAAGAAGGAGCAGAGATCCTGCTAGCCGACTGCCCAGAGGATGTCCCTTGGATGAACCGGAGGAAAAGAAGGACGTCGCCCCACCGGAGGAGGACAACGCCACCCCCAGGAGCGACCCCTGATCAGCACCATCCTCGCCGAAAGATCATCTGCTACCGTTGCAACAGAGAAGGTCATCTAGCCCGACAGTGTCCTTTAAACGAGCAGATCCTGGGTCCGAGGGCCAACACCCAGGAATAGACTCATCAGGCCCCTCAGATTGGAACCGCAGGTTTGTGGGAGGAAGACCCTACCTGTCCATCATCCTGGACGGGATCGCAATCCCTGCCCTGCTGGACACTGGATCTCAGGTGACCATCATACCTGATGTCCTGTATAATAAGTTTTGGTCCATGGACAGTCTCCAGCCCCCGAGTCCTGACTTTGCTGTGTACGCCTCTAATGGTCTCCCTGTTGAAATACTCGGAGCCAAAAACGTGGACGTAAAGGTGGGCAGAGTGGAGCTGAGGGACCAGGGACTCTTAGTAGTAAAGACTGTAAATGAGGAAAATGGCTTAAATGTGGTTTTAGGTACAAACATTATTAGTAACTGTCTGGGAGAAGTTGTGTTTTTGCTCCAACAGCTCGCCGAAGTTGCCAGGCCAAAGCAAAAGGGAGTGATCCAGAGGGAGATCCGGGCCCTGATGTGCCAGCAGCAAGCGAAGCTGACAGATGGTGAAATTGGTAATGTACGGGTGACAGACCCGAACCCCATTGTGATACCCCCAATGAGTGAAATGCTTATATGGTGTAGAGCAGCAATAGGTCTGAGAGGACAGAACTACCAAGCAGTAGTGGAGCCCCATTGTTCAGAGCACAGACCTACACTCTTGACTGCTAGAGGGGTAGTAGAAGTACGAAATGGGAGGGTACGAGTACGTCTTCTCAACTGGGGAGAAGATGAAGTGAATTTACCACGTTATGCCACTGTTGCTAAATTACATACCGTAGATAACAACTCCATTCTCACGACCGAGTCCTTAGCCTCCCGCCAACCAGCGGAGGATAATGACCCAGCAACTCAGGTGGAGGATTGGTGTCAGCAGCTCCATATCGGGACAGACACCACTCCCGCCCACCAGAAACAGGGAGTACTATGGGTGGTACAGGAGTACGCACAGGTATTTAGCAAACACCCACTTGACTTTGGGACCATGAAGGGAGTACAACATCACATCCCTACAGGCAGCCATCCTCCCATCAAAGAGCGGTACAAGCCTATACCTCCAGCACACTACCAGAAAGCTAAGGAAATGTTGCGTGACATGAAGGAAGCAGGGGTGATAAGGGATAGTTGTAGTCCCTGGGCAGCACCTCTAGTCCTAGTTAGGAAAAAGGATGGAAGCATGAGAATGTGTGTAGATTACAGACAAGTAAATCGCATTACACATAAAGATGCATACCCTTTACCACGCATTGAGGAATCCTTAGCTGCCTTAAAAACTGCTAACTACTTTTCCACCCTCGACCTCACTAGTGGGTACTGGCAAGTAGCTGTGGCTGAGGAGGATCGGGAGAAGACGGCTTTCACCACCCCGATGGGACTCTGTGAGTTTGACAGAATGCCGTTTGGACTCAGCAGTGCCCCGGGAATGTTCCAGAGAGTGATGGAGAGTTGCCTGGGACATCTCAACTTTGAAACCGTGTTGCTGTACCTGGACGACGTAATTGTGTACTCCAAGACGTATGAGGATCATCTGAAGCACCTGGCAGAGGTATTCGAGTCACTGTCCAAATACGGGATGAAACTGAAGCCTTCAAAGTGCCATCTGCTCAAACAAAAGGTACAGTACTTGGGACATATTGTCAGCTCAGAAGGAGTAGCGCCAGACCCCGAGAAGGTCACTGCCATCCAGAAATGGCCAGAGCCGAAGAATCTCAAGGAGGTGCGCCAGTTCCTGGGACTGACAGGTTACTACCGGAGGTTTGTAAAGGACTACACCAAGAAAGCAGCGCCTCTGCAGGACCTCCTGGTAGGACAACCCCTCAAGAGCAGAAATCCTCCATTCCACTGGGGTAAAGAACAAGCTGAGGCATTCAAGGAGATGAAGGAGATCCTGACAGGCGATGAGATCTTAGCCTATCCTGACTACAGCCAGCCGTTTCTGCTGTATACTGATGCCAGCAACGAAGGATTGGGAGCTGTCCTCAGTCAGAAGCAAGATGGCCTGGAGAAAGTCATCGCATATGCAAGCAGGAAGCTCCGGCCGACCGAGAGAAACCCAGAGAACTATAGCAGCTTCAAGCTGGAGTTCCTGGCGCTGGTCTGGGCCATTACAGAAAGATTCAAGCATTACCTAGCCTCCAGCAAGTTCACTGCTTACACTGATAATAACCCCTTGACACATCTTGAAACAGCCAAGCTGGGAGCCATGGAGCAACGTTGGATGGCTCGGCTGTCGAACTATCAATTTACCATCAAGTACAGGGCGGGCCGTAAGAACGCCAACGCTGACGCCTTGTCCAGAATGCCGCATGAGTCCGACACGGAAGAGGAATTGGATGATCTAGAAGAGATTGAGCTACCTGCATTCCACAGAAATGGGATGATCCATGAGCAACGAGCCTACAGGAGGCAGTGTGGTAAGACGTTAAACCCTTTACCTCACCACAGCTGGAAGGAGACTCAGAACAGTGACCCGGTTGTCAGTCGTATCAAGGAGCTGATAACTCAGGAAGGTTCCTCCTTGGAGAAGGATGCATCTCAACAAGCAAAGCAGCTGTGGAATGAGAGAAGCCAGCTGTTCATCTACCGAGAGAAGCTGTGCCGAAGGTACGTCAACCCCAGAACCCATGAGATGGTATGGCAGATAGTAGTCCCAAGAACAGACATCCAGATGGTGTTGGAAGCTTACCACGATCGAGCGGGGCACTTTGGCTGGAAGAAGCTGGAAACCCTACTGAAGTGTCGTTTCTACTGGGTGGGAATGCGCAGTTCCATCGAGAAATGGTGTAAGAACTGTGCGTCCTGTAGCCTCTGAAGAAAAGACTACAGCAGCCAGAAAGCACCCCTGCAACCCATCTCCCTTGGAGATCGTGGCATTGGACCATGTCAAGTTGTCACCCAGCAGGTCAGGATACTCATATGCCCTGACAATGGTGGATCACTACTCCAGGTTCCTGGTGGTCGCCCCTGTCAAAGATCTGACAGCTGAAACAGCAGCAAAGACGTTTCAGGCGTATTTCTGCAGACCCCATGGATATCCAGAGCAAGTGTTAACTGATCAGGGTCCTGCCTTTGAAGCCGAATTGTTTAAAGAGTTCTGTCACTTGTACGGGTGTAAGAAGATAAGAACCACACCCTACCACCCCCAAATCAATGGTCTCTGTGAGAAGATGAATCACATAGTCATTGATCTGCTGAAGACGGTACCACTTGAGGAGAGGAATCGGTGGCCAGACCTACTACCTGACCTGGTAGATCTGTACAATCACATACCTGTGAGCTCCACCAACTGCACTCCAGCCTACCTTATGCGAGCAAGACCAGGAAAGCTGCCCATGGATTTGGAACTTGGTGTTGTAGAACCAGAAGCTGATGTTACTACTGAAGATTGGGACACGAACCGACAGGAACAGTACAGGAGAGTACAAGCCTGCGTGGAAGATAGTCTCAATAAAGTAAGGGACAAGCAAGAGGAGAACTACAACAAAAGTGCGCCAGCTAAGCCTTTTATGCCTGGAGAAATTGTGCTAAAAAGAAAAAGGAGAATGCACAAATTGGATGATCAGTGGGAAAAAGAGCCATATGTCGTGCAGAATTCCAAATTTGACAACAGGAAAACCTGTACCATTAGCAAAGATGGAGGAAAGACAACCACCACGATATCTAGAGACCACCTAAAACTGTGTCCAGACATGTTAAAACTTCACGAGGAAGAACTTGTTATGGAAAAAGAGAAACCAGGTGAAGTCATACACACGGACCTAGGAGATTTTCCTGCAGATTGGCCTTGTATCGGGGATGCTGTGATTATTCCGGTACTTCAATTTTACCAACCACAAGAAGCGCTTCAACGTCCAGTTGAGCCAGTTGCCGCAGCAGAAGAAATAGTTCAAGAGGAACCTGCTCCTGTAGCACCTCTAGAAGTAGAGTCTCAAGAAATGGAACCTCAAGACGTGGAACTACCAGAAGAATCCCCTGGCGAAACAGAACTGCATCGCCCAGCCACAAGTATGCTTGCCAGATCCCTAGAGAGGTTAAGGCAGTATTACAGTTTGCCAGCACGCAGGACAGATAGGCCAGATGCTACTATACCTGAAGCAACACCATGTAGGTCAGTGCGCACTACAAAAGGCAGGTTACCTGTTAGGTACCAAGAGTAGTCCTAGCAAATTAATCCAGTAGGAACCAGACAGGGTTTACTGAACTGTACAAAGTTATGAAGAGAATTACACTTTATTGAGAATGTTATATGATGATAATGTTTATATGCTGAAGTAGTATACCCCAGTTGGGTAATGTGATATGTGAAATGTGTTTCTTTTAAAGGACTGCGTGGCTGAGGACTTTGCCAGCCCAAAAACTGTGTTGTAAATAGTTGGCACTCAGTGCCCCATCTTGGTTTTATGTAAACCATCCTACCTCAGAAGGAAAAACTCGTATGGTGTGGCCTTGAGTGAGGTTTGCAGCAGAGAAGTCCTGCAGCCCACCCAGGACCACCGTGGGAGGTTTGGTACGGGTCCTCCACAAGTATCCTGTATTTATTTGCACCGTGAAAGTATTTGATATTTTCTATTTGCCATTTGTACACATTGTAACGTTTGAAGTGTCCTTACCTCCCGCAAGGGAAGAGTTATGTTATTTGTTGATGTTATAAAAATTGTTTTCTTTTTCAGCCCGGGAGTGCTGATATTAACTAGGGGGGATGTGTAGCCCAGCTGCGCTTGGTGCCACATGTACCCAGGAGGATGCATGAAAGGTAATTCACAATCACCGGATAAGCACACAACACTTCACATTTTTCCTGGTTCCACCAGAGGGAGCACTTGAGACAGCAGTGAGATGAAGGCAGTCTAGCTGCGAGTTAGCTAGTCGTTGGTTTTACCTCAGCAGAACATCTCAGAACGGCAGTTACCTCAGAGGAGCTGAGAGGGAGAGATAAGATCTCCTCAGAACACCGGAGAGAGACTCCTGTCAGATTAGCCTGAGGGCTGAGGAAGTTTGAGCAAGAAGCTGACATCTACTGCTGCCTGTGCTTATGTTAAATGTGCGAGTAGGACGACAGGCAAGTGGAAAAGGGAAAAGAGAGAGTGACAGAGGTCAACCAGCATTGATAGCTTACCTCCACTCTGCACCACCGGACACCGGGTCCGAGCTTGCTAGTATCTTCACAGCTAGTGGGAAAAACCGGAGACCCTGGACTTCAAGTCGCAGGGGCCCAGCAGTGCTGATACAAGACGGGGGTCTGGCAGGTACCGCCATAGAGACACTGTTCTGTCCACAAGAAGACCTCATCACAAGATCAGCCGGGCGTAGCAAAGAGAAGGAGTTAAACTCTGTTTTATGCAAGTTAGAAACTCACACACATAAGGATGTAAGGAGGCCTTACACCTACTCAGTGGATTGCTGGACGTGCATCCTCCACCCTGACGGCCTCCCGGGACGTGCCTGAAACTTCATCACCAGTAAAGGTACAGAAAGAGACTGTCTTGTGTGTGTCTGCATTATTGCTCCTTCACCCCTATACCGCCATATACCTCGAGGGATCAGTCTTACCTGTGGAAGACTTAACACCTTGCTGCCCAGTAACAACCCCTCAGAGGATTCACCCTGCAGCGCTGGTCACCCTGATCAGAAACCACAGGTGGCGTCACAAACATTTCTACAATCCCCTGTAAATATCCCCCTTTTAGTGAGCGCCCAGGGCAACGGACCGAGCTGCGCTACCCGTGACATCCCCCAGTGAAGTGAACGGGCTCGGTGCCGAGTACCCCAAAGCCTTGGTACGTGCGACTCATCTGCACACAAGAAGGTGGTGCAAAGGTGCGGAATAGATTAGACAGGGACAAAAAAAGTCCTGGAAAATACAGAGCATTGACGTTGATCAGTCATTTGTGCCACTGATCAGCACTCGGCCTCTGCAGGACGCAAGGAACAAAACTGCCAAAAGTCGCTCGACTGACTATTTTTGCCCCACAAAAGTTGATGAGCGCTAGTCGGTGACGAACATCACTGACCCGCCTCCAGTTGTTTTTATTTATTTTTTTAATAATTTTAAAAAGACATTTAGATTAGTTGATAGTAGAGTTGAGCGAAACAGGTCGGTCAGATTCAAATGTCGCCGACTTTAGCCAAAGTCGAGTTTCATCAACCGAAACCCGACCATGGTGTGAGGTCGGCCATGCGGTTGTCGAAACGAGCGCCAAAGTCGTATTTCCAGAATGCTTGCAGGCGCCTTTTTTTAGCCAATGAGCAAGGACGTACACTGTGGGCAATGAGATGACATGTGCAGCGTCCACCACCATCGTAGAGAAGGGCATTGCAGTGATTGGCTTGCTTCGGGGGGCTTCATAGTGTCTATAAAAGCCCTGACCACCAACCGCCATTTTACTTCTGGCGATCTTAACAGTAGGGAGAGGTTGCTGTTTATCAGTAGGGAGAGAGTTAGGGCTGTAAAGATAGATGAAGTTCTTATGTGCTTGTGCTGATAGCAATTGTGCTGTACAGTTAGTGTGCAGTGACAGGGGAGGATTTTCTTGTGTGCATCAGCGCTGGTTATTAGGCTGCCTGCCAGTGACAGGGGAGGATTTTCCTGTGTGCAGCAGCTCTGGTTATTAGGCTGCCTGATAGCTGTATTGCTGTGTGTACACTGCTGTGCAGACTGCTTTTTACACAGCACTAATACTTTTATTCTTCTTTTCTGCACAGTTACAGAGCGTTCATTTTTTCCCACACCGTATAGAGCTGTACGCTCCTCACACACTACCGTGTACCGGCTGGTATCACGGACAAATGCATGCTGACTATCTGTGTGTGAAATACAGTATATACGGAGATTTCAATTTTCCCCTACACCGTATACAGCTGTACGGTTCTCATACAGTACCATATATCTGCTGTTTGTATTACGGTCAAATCCATACTGAGAGAGCGTCTGTGTGTGATTCCGGAAATAAATACGGAGATTTAAATTTTCCCCTACACCGTATATACAGCTGTTACGCTTCTCATTTAGTACCATATATCTGCTGGTATTTTTGGTACATTTTCCCAAACATGAGGAAGTATGGTGTAAGAGGCCGCGGATGTGGGTGGGGGGTCAGCTGGTTCTGATGGTGGTGGTGGTGCATCAGCTTATAGTGCCAAAAGCACAATAGCACCTAAGGCAGGAGGTGTTGAGCCTGCGACATCGTCTGTCTCCAGAAGGCCTGGAAGGCTCCCTTTTCTGGGAGAAGGTAAACCGCTTTTAAAGCTGGAGCATCAGGAACAGGTTTTGGTTTACATTGCCGAAACAGCCTCCAGCTCTATCGCCTCCTCTTCTGAAGTTTCAAAAACTTCAAGCACTGAGTCGTCAGTGCAGACTCCTGGTCAGGAACAACACCTTTCCTTGTGTCCTTCACTCCCACCAAAAGTGAAGGATGCGGCAGGCCACACTTCAGATTACTCCCTGGAGCTCTTTTCACATGCCATGCCTAATTTATCAAGTGAAATCCTGAATTCCTCAGTCCAAGATGAATATGACATGAAGTGCATTGATGCACAGCCAGTGCTATATGATTCTGATGGTACATTCACCTAGAGCACTGCATTGCCCTCGCAGTCTACTGAGCCAGATTCTGACCCTGATGAAACTCAGGTGCCCCTTCACGCATACTATACCCCTTACACGGTGACACAGAGGAAGGTGCAGATGAAATTGAAGAGGAGGTGATGGATGACCCAGTTGTTGACCCGGATTGGCATCCATTGGGGGAAGAGGGTGCCGCTGGCAATAGCTCAGAAGAGGAGGAGAATCCGCAGCAGGCATCGACATCGCAGCTGCAGTTATCTGGCAGGCCCGTAGCAGTCCAAAATTGTGTTAAAAAAACAAAAAGAGTTGCAGGACAGCTTGGCCAAACAGTCAAATTAGCACAGCGTGCAAGCCCTGATAATTTATCCCATAGTAGGAAGAGTGCAGTGTGGCACTTTTTTGACCAAACCTTTGCCTCATCAATAGGATTTATCTATTAGAAGTGCGGAAGGACCTTTAGCCGAGGGAAAAATCTCCGAAATTTGAATACCAGTTGCATGCTTAGACATTTAAACACCATGCACTTGCAAGCGTGGACGGACTACAAAACCTCAGGTAGCACACGTGTACCTGCTCCAACTGAAGGTAGCCAGCAATGCTATATCGCTTTCCCCACTGTAAGCCCACCAGTTAGCACACCACCAGCAAGAAATGTTGAGGTGTCGTCGCAAGGCCAAAGCAGTCAGGGAATCCCAATGTTTTTCCAACAAAAGACTGAATCTAGGCCATCACCACCACCACCACCATCACCATCACCAACCCCCTCTCAGTCCGCCATGTCCACCGCTTGTTCCCCCATATGCAGCTCTCAAGTCTATCTCACCCTAGCAGACACTCTGAGTAGGACAAGAAAGTACTCATCCTCTCATCCGTGTACACTGGCATTGAATGCCTACATTGCCAAACTGATCTCATTAGAGATGATGCCCTTCCGTTTGGTTGAAAGCGCAGCGTTCCGAGACCTCATGGCCTATGCTGTCCCATGCTATGACCTACCCAGTCGGCACTTCTTTTCTAGAAAAGCCATCCCTGCCCTCCACCTGCATGTGAAAGACCGCATTGTCCATGCACTCAAACAATCAGTGAGTGGAAAGGTGCACCTCACAACAGATGCATGGGCCAGTAGGCATGGCAAGGGCCGTTACGTGTCAATCACTGTGCACTGGGTTAATGTGGTGGATGCAGACTCCACAGGGGACAGCAGCGGTGGGACAGTGCTGCCTAGCCCACGGTATAGGCAACAGTTGGCTGTAGGCGTTCGACCCTCCTCCTCCTCCAGAAGCGAAAGCTCATCGACAGAGCGCAGTCGCACGAGCACTCCATCCACAGCAGCCTGTGTTGCACACGAGGTGTCCCACTATCGAACAGCTAGTGGTAAGCGTCAGCAGGCTGTTTTAAAGATGATGTCTTTGGGCGACAACAGACACACCGCGGAGGTACTGGCCGACTACTTGCAGCGAGAAACTGAGTCATGGCTGGGCAGTATACATCTTGAGCTAGGCAAGGTAGTCAGTGATAACGGCCGTAATTTTGTGGCGGCCATAGTCCTGGCAAAACTCAGACACATACCTTGCCTGGCTCACACCTTGAACCTAGTGGTGCAGTGCTTCATAAATAATTATCCGGAGTTACCAGCCCTGCTCCATAAGGTGCGAAGACTGTGCTCGCACACCCGTCGCTCGCCCGTAGACTCCAGTCACATGCAGAGGCTGCAGCGATCGCTCCACCTCCCCAAACACCGCCTAATCATAGATGTTACAACAAGGTGGAACTCCACCATGCACATGGTTGAGAGGCTGTGCGAACAAAGGCAGGCTGTAATGCATTTGTGGGAGGATACATGGGCAGGCAGTTTGAGGGCAGACATCGAGATGTCGGGTGTGCAGTGTTTAAAGCTGAAAGACCTCTGTAAAGTCCTTCAGTGTTTTGAGGAAAGCACACGGCTGGTAAGCGCAGACGACGCCATCATAAGCATGAGCATCCCACTTATGTGTCTGCTCATGCAAACTTTGACGCACATTAAGGATTAGGCGTCTGCAGTGGAGGAGGAGGAGGAGGAGGGAAGCCTTGATGACAGTCAGCCATTGTCTGCTCAGGGAACTGTCCTGGATGAGGTGGAGGAAGAAGAGGAAGAGGAGGAGGATGCTTCTCAGTGGGCAAGAGAAAATTTTGGCTTGCCAAGGTCAGGTACAGGGTTTGTGCATGACTGAAGGGATGTGGATTTGGCAGAAAGTACTCCTCCACCCACCACTGGCAGTGCATCATTGACACCTGGAGCATTGGCCCACATGTGTGATTATGTCTTGCGGATCCTAAAAAGGGACCCCCGAATTGCCAAAATTATGAAAGATGACGACTACTGGTTGGCCAGCATCCTTGATCCACGCTATAAAGGCAAATTGCAGAACATCATGCCACAGGAGAACCTAGAGCTAATATTGGTGAACAAACAAGCAACTCTGGTAAACCATTTGTTAGAGGCATTCCCAGCACACAGCAGCGGTGCAGGTTCTACCATGAGCTTTACTGTGCAACATGGAAGAGGTGTTAGTGGTGCACACAGCCGAAGTGGCGTTGGAGACAGGGGTTTCATGACCATTTTGTGGACTGATTTCTCGAATACCGCTCACACGACTGTTAATACTGAATCGATTACAACAGACAGGAGACAGCAGTTGTCAACTATGGTTCAAAATTACCTCTCCTCCCCTATCGATGTTCTCCCTCACAGTTCATTCCCCTTTGACTACTGGGCCTGTAAACTGGACACCTGGCCTGAATTGGCACAATATGCCTTACAGGAGCTCAAGTCAGAGAGCGCGATGATGTCACGTCTGTGCGCCCTCTGCCTGAACAGTCACAGTGCAGAGAGCTGGAAGATGGCGACGCTGAGGAGTCCAGAGTAGAGCAGTGCCCAGCGAGTAGAGGTATTTCATTTTTTTTAATGTTTGGAGCAATATATGGGAGATTATACACTGGAGATTATATATGGGGCCCATCATACACTGGAGCATCATATACGGGGTCCATCATACACTGGAGCATCATCCATGGGGCCCATCATATACTGGAGCATCATATGGGGCCCATTATATATGGCGCATCATATGGGGCACATTATATATGGAGCATCACATGGAGCCCATTATATATGGAGCATTATATATGTGGACCATTATATATGGAGCATTATATGGGGCTCATCATACACTGGAGCATCATATATGGGGCCCATCATATACTAGCGCATCATATGAGGTTCATTATTTATGGGGCATCATATATGGCCCTGTATATATGGAGCATCATATAAAGCACATATGGGGCCTATTCTGTATGGAGCATTATATGGAGCCTATTCTGTATAGAGCAATATATGGGGCTCATTATTCTGTATGGCGCACTATGTGGTGCCCATAATACTGTATGGAGGACTATACTGTCCGGTTTTTGAGCTATTGTAGAATTTACAATAGATATCACTCATGTAATGTAAGAAGTGAAGTATTTGGCATTGTACTATACCTATATTTCTCTGCCGTATTGGAGCATCATGAATTGTGGTATGTGTTAAAGGGGCCCACTGAGACTCTTTGGCCCGGGGCCCACGAAAACCTGGAGACAGCCCTGCCCCCCCCATAACTTTAGCCAAATAACTCCCAGTTTTCAATGCATTACTATTATTATAAAGTAAGTTAAGGTTGACAAGCTTAAGTAATAAGAATTGATGTCGTTGGCATTGAAATGGGCACTGTAGGTGTGTTTACTGTCCTCCACTCACTGGCGACTTTTATTCCCCATTGACTTGCATTGCCAACTCGACTGTTTCCGATAGTCGGCCGACTTCGTTCGACTCGACTTTTGTAAAAGTCGAGCCGACCGAAACCCGACTCGACCCTCTCGGAGGCAAAGTCGCTCATCTCTAGTTGATAGGATTAGATTAGTTAGGGACAGTAAAAATATACTGTAGTAATCTTCATCTGCTACAGTATTTTTTACTGAATTGAGTCAGAGTTAGTAAAGAGTAAAAATATACCGTAGTAATCATCATCTACTATTTTACTGAATTGAGCTAGTTAGTAAAGTATACTTCAAAAAAGGAAAAATGAGGTTTTTCAATATAAAAATAATTTTTATTAAACAATTATTAAAAATGAATTTAAAATATTCATACATATACAAAAAAGCGGGGAACATATGCAATAAAGATATAAATAAAGCCTAATGAGGGTATTCATGCAAATGGTTAAATAAGGAATTCCTTACTAATAATCTCGGGAGAGAAAAGGCTGCTCAAGTGTGCTATATATATCTACTATATGATGCAGCATAAAGTTCTCCTCTTTAAATAACACCTCAGTAACCATGAATATACGCCTAGCTCATATATACATATATAAAAAACCAAGTGGTTTATAAGTTGTGCAAGCTAGAAAAGAGTGCCTAGTATATTATATATAGCAGAACTAATGCCTATATCAAACATTTGCCCTGTTCAAAATGTGAGCCAATATGGCAAAAACTAAATAATGCTTGCAGGAAAAAAGCAGTTTCATGGCTGGCAAAAGGTTTCCCATACCTCTAATCAGGCTGCAGCACCCCTACAATAAAGCGGGGAACATATGCAATAAAGATATAAATAAAGTCTAATGAGGGTATTCATGCAAATGGTTAAATAAGGAATTCCTTACTGATAGTCTCAGGAGAAAAAAAAAAAAAGCTGCTCAAGTGTGCTATATATATCTACTATATGGTGCAGCATAAAGTTCTCCTCTTTAAATAACACCTCAGTAACCATGAATATACGCCTAGCTCATATATACATATATAAAAAACCAAGTGGTTTATAAGTTGTGCAAGCTAGAAAAGAGTGCCTAGTATATTATATATAGCAGAACTAATGCCTATATCAAACATTTGCCCTGTTCAAAATGTGAGCCAATGTGGCAAAAACTAAATAATGCTTGCAGGAAAAAAGCAGTTTCATGGCTGGCGAAAGGTTCCCATACCTCTAATCAGGCTGCAGCACCCCTAGTTAGTAAAGTGTAAAATATATCGTTGTATTTGTCATCTACTATGGTATTTTTTACTGAATTGAGTTTGTGTCAGCATGGAAAAAACGAGTCATTCATGCATCTGTCATACAGCTGTCGAACGCTGATCACTGACACCCATCAGTTCCTTTTTTCTTTTATATTTTCTTTTATAAATAAAAAAGTATACACCAAGCACTCACACACACACACAACTGAATAACATTTGGTACTCACACAAACACCATATACATAAAAAAAGTCCCACTCATCACTGTATTCTGCGAAAGAGGCATACGCCTTCTTTGCCTCCAACACTGATAGTGAGGGAGTGGATTGCACCTTCCTTTATTTTTCCTCCTCCTCTTCCTCAAGTGATGCCGAACCACCACGAAGACGTCCCAGGCAGAAACGGAACCAGCGCCCACCGTTACTGACCCCTTAAAGACCTCACCCCCGGAAGAATATGAGCCACTAAATCCGGATCTTGTGGCGCAATCAGGAACTCAGTATAACACCACTGACCTCATAGAAATGAACATTTTAAAAGTCTTTTTCTCTGAGGATCTTGTAAACTTCATGCTGGGCTAAACAAATTTGTACACCCAGCAATTTTTGGCACAAAACAGCTCTTCATCATTTTCTAGCTGGACTCCTGTAGATGCAGTAGAAATGATGACATTTGGGGGCATGGTCCTTTACATTTGGATACTGAGAAAACAAGAACTTCCGCAATATTGAATTGTTGACATTTTCTATAACACTCCAGTGTTCTGCATGAACATTACCCCTAAATGTTTTGAAGCCAACCAAAAATTCTTGCATTATAATGAAATTGCATGGTGTCCTACCCCGAGATGACCCCAACTTTAACCATCTTTTGAAAGTTCGGCTGGTTATTGAGCATTTCAGCAACAATTTTGCTGAGGTGTACGTGCCCCAAAGGGACATTAGCGTGGATGACTCCCTAATCCATTTCAAGAGGAGGCTCAAATTCTGACAGTACCTGCCTAATAAGAGGGCCAGGTAAGGAATTAAGCTGTACAAACTGTGGAAGAGCACCTCAGGGTACACCCACAAGTTTAGGTTTTATGACGGTAAGGACTAGTGAATTGAATCCCCTGAATACCCCCCTGCCCTGAGAGTGAGTGGGAAAATTGTGTAGGATTTGGTACATACACTGCTTGACAAGCTACAGTAGCCTGCGGTACTGTCCGCAAGAATCAGAGAGGCCTCCCTAAGAGGCTAAATGGGCAGCTACTAAGGAAGGGTGAGAGAAGAGCCCAATGTAGTGACAACATTCTGGTGGTCAAGTACAAGGACAAGAGGGCTGTCCTTTTCCTGGCCACCATTCATGGTGACAGCAGCATCCCAGCCCTGTTCCAAGTTCCTCTACACAGATCCACAAACCACACTGTGTAATTGGGTACAACAAGTATGTGGGGGGGAGTTGATCTCTCTGATCATGTCCTCCGGCCGGATAGTGCCATAAGAAAAGCCAAGGTGTGGCTCAAGAAGCTGTCTGTACAAATCGTACAGATGGCAATGCACAGTGCTTTTGTGCTATCACGATGTGCAGGCCAGACCGGTATTCCATGCCCTCAGTTCCAGGAGGTAGTAATCAAGATACTAATCTTTGGAGATCAGGAAGGAGCGGGCCCCAGTACTTCCAGAACTGAAGGTGCTTGTAAGTACAAAGCCAACATTTCCTTGGGGGAGGTCCCTGAAACCACAGAAAAAAGAAAGTCGCAAAAGAGGTGCCAAGTGTGTTACAGAAGGGGGATATGCAAGGATACCACTTATCAATACAACACCTGCCCCAACAAATCTGGAATGTGTATAAAAGAATGTTTCAGACAGCACCACACATCCATTCACTGCTAAATTTATTTCTGACTTACACAACTCACGTATGCCAACCTGATGAACACTACACAACTCATGTATGCCACTAGATTATAACATTCAAATACCAGTAAACAGTAGATCAGTTCCAAAATGGGGTCACTTGTGAGGTATTTCCACTGTTTAGGCGCATCAGGGGCTCTGCAAAAGGAACTCCTTCCCTTCCGAGCCCAGACGTGTGCCCAAACAGTAGTTTTCTCCCACATATTATATAGATTTTGAGGTCCATTTTCTCCTGTTACCCTTGTGAAAATATTTTTTTGGGCTAAAACAACATTTTTGTGGAAATTTTTTTATTTTTTTTATTTTCACAACTCAACGTTATAAACCCATCTAGATAAATTACTTGTGGGGGTCTAGTTTCAAAATGGGGTCACTTGTAGGGATTTCCACTGTTTAGGCACATCAGGGGCTCTCCTAATGCAACATAGTGTCCGCTCTCAATTCCAGCCAATTTTGAGTTGAAAAAGTAAAGCCGTGCTCATTCCATTTTGAGCCTTGCTGTTCATCCAAACAGTAGTTTTCTCCCACATATCGGGTATCACCGTACTCAGGAAAAATTGCACAACAACTTTTCAGGTTCAATTTCTCATATTACCCTTGTGAAAATAAAACATTTGAGGCTAAAAATCATTTTGGTGGAGAATTTTTTTTTTATTTTCATAGCTCTACGTTATAAACTTCTGTGAAGCACCATTGGAGGTTCAAAGTGCTGACCACACATCTACATAAGTTCCTTTGGGGTCTAGTTTCCAAAATGGGGTCACTTGTGGGTTTTTTCACTGTTTAGGCACATCAGGGGCTCTCTAAATGCAACATGGCGTCCGTTAATTATTCCAGCAAATTTTGCATTCAGAATGTCAAATAGCGCTCCTTCACTTCTGAGCCCTGCCGTGCGCAAAAAAGTTGTTTGCCGCCACATATGGAGTATCAGTGTACTCAGGAAAAATTGCACAACAACGTTTGGGGTCCAATTTCTCCTGCTACCCTTGTGAAAATAAAAAAATTGGGGCTAAAAATCATTTTTGTGGAGAAAATGTGATTTTTTATTTTCACAGCTCTACGTTATAAACTTATATGAAACACTTGGGGGTTCAAAGTGCCCACCACACATCTAAATAAGTTCCTTGGGCAGTCTAGTTTCCAAAATGGGGTCACTTGTGGGGCAATTACACTGATTAGTCACACCAGATGTTCTCCAAATGTGACATGGAGTCCGCTAATTATTTCAGCAAATTTTTCGTTCAAAAAGTCAAATGGCGCTCCTTCCGTTCCGAACCCTGCTGTGTGCCCAAACAGTGGTTTTCACCCATATATGGGGTATCAGCATGTTCAGGAGAAATTTCACTACAAATTTTGTGGTCCATTTTTTCCTGTTACCTTTGTGAAAAAAAAAAATTGGGTCTAAAGTAAAATTTTAGTGAAAAAAAGTT
The DNA here is from genome assembly GCA_033576555.1 of Oophaga sylvatica. Taxonomy (NCBI): domain Eukaryota; kingdom Metazoa; phylum Chordata; class Amphibia; order Anura; family Dendrobatidae; genus Oophaga; species Oophaga sylvatica. The sequence goes on from JARQOD010000004.1 coordinate 151,395,484, forward strand.
AAATATTCATTTTTTCCTTTCACATTCCATTATTTCCTATGAAGCACTTGTTAGGTAAATAAACTTCTTGAATGTGGTTTTGAGCAACGTGAGGGGTGCAGTTTTTAGAGTGGTGTCACTTTTGGGTATTTTCTGTCATATATAGACCCCTCAAAGTTACCTCAAAAGTGATTTGGTCCCTAAAAAATGGTTTTGTAAATTTTGTTTGAAAAATGAGAAATCGCTGGTCAACTTTTAACCCTTATAACTTCCTAATAAAAAATGTTGCTTAAAAAATTATTCTGATGTAAAGTAGAGAAATGTTATTTATTAACAATTTTGTGTGACGTATCTCTGATTTAAGGGCATAAGAAACCAAAGTTTGAAAATTACCAAATTTCATTTTTTTCACAAATAAACGCAAGTCGTATCAAAGAAATTTTAGCACTATCATGAAGTCCAATATGTCACCAAAAACAATTTCAGAGTCAGTGTGAACCATTGAACTGTTCCAGAGTTATTACCTCATAAAGTGACACCAGTCAGAATTGTAAAAATTGGCCTGGTCATTAACGTGCAAACAGCCTTGTGGTTTAAAGCGGTTAAGCTCCCTTATCGGTCTTTTGATTGCTCTCTATAGAAGATATGCCCTTGCTGGCTGTTAGGACTGTTCCGATTTATAGAAAAAAGGCATAATACATTGATAAAAAGAATGGACCAAAATGTCTGTCCTGTTGAAATTACTGTATATATTCCATATTTTTACAAGCATAGCTTGATAGATGAATCAAATGGAGTCATCTGGATGCATTGCTTGTAATATATGGGGATACAGGGGCATGTTGCTTTAAAACCCAGACATCATCGTGCAACAACAAGATTATTGGTGCTGGGATCATGCAATAGTTACTTCATTGTAAAACGCAGCATTTCAGCCGCAGAAAAAAATGCATCAAAGAACATTGCAAAGACACCATGTAAAAATAATAATAATAATCTTTATTTTTATATAGCGCTAACATTCTGCAGCGCTTTTACAGTTTGCACACATTATCGTCGCTGTCCCTGATAGGGCTCACAATCTAGATTCCCTATCAGTATGTTTTTTTTTGGAGTGTGGGAGGAAACTGGAGAACCCGGAGGAAACCCACGCAAACACGGGGAGAACATACAAACTCCTTGCAGATGTTGTCCTTGGTGGGATTCGAACTCAGGACTCCAGCGCTGCAATGCTATCCACTGAGCCACCGTGCTGCCCATATGTATAAACATATCCTAAAACTTTAGCAGGCATTAAGTGATCAGCATGGGCTGTGAATGTACCAGTCCAAGTTGGATTGAACCGTGGAGATGGAAGCTGGCTGTCCTGAGGCCTATTGAATTACTTTTCAATTGAGCTTGGGAATAAAGTGATTAGGTATAGTAATAGTATCAACTATAAGAGTACTACTGTTCCTGAGCACCAGAAGTAAAAATCTACAACCCAACTAGAAATGGTAGTATACTTTTTTGCAAACCTAGATAGATAAATGATTTATATGTTTTTTATTTGGTTTCTAACAGAGTTGCTGCACACTGATTTAATAAATAACCTGTCTTGAATATCACCATTTGTACCCTTCTTTTCTCATTTCTGTCCCTTTCTCTGTCCATGGTGCTGATGGAAAAAAATATATGAAGGAAAAAATAGATTAGTTTTTGAACAAAAAGGCCAAAAAGTCCATTTTGTTAGTTCTTATATTTATTTATTTTTCTCTTTAGCTTACCTAATTATTTCATCTTTGCTACAGAAAAATAATTGCAGACAAAATCTACATTTCCTTTCCTTTAAAAAAAATATATATATGCGACAACACTTAGGGGTCATATATTGATAGTGATTGTATGACACTTAATATGGATGAATATTTTCCATTCCATAGGACTTGAACAGGAGAAAATCTGTACAACCACTCTGTTTTAAATGTACACAACTACTTTAAAGGGAATCTGTCACCCTAAATTGGCGGGATATTTAAATGATGGCAGTCTGGTCAGATGGGCGGTGTTTTGGGTACTTGCCTTAACATGTTGTTCGCCGCTGTCTCCATTATTTCTGGGAATTGTAGTCGTTGCCCTCCATCTAAGGCACCTGCGCATTGCAATCTGCGGGCAAAGCATACTGCGTGTGGCGCAATTCAAGATTGCAATGCGCAGGTGCGTTATATGGAGGGCAACGACTACAATTCCCAGAAATAATGGAGACAGCGGCGAACAACATGTTAAGGCAAGTACCCAAAACACCGCCCATCTGACCTGACTGCCATCATTTAAATATCCCGCCAATTTAGGGTGACAGATTCCCTTTAAAACCATTAGACATAAGTTTGCATATAGAGACTATTTAGTCATACATCCTTCTATAATTGTAAGGTAGTGGTGTATACAGAGTAGAGGTGACCGCATTGCAAAAATATAATTCCATTCGTCATGGTGATAACTTTTGCCACAAAAGGCACAATCCCATCCACATCCTTTCCATGATGTCCTCCACCCAATAACAAAGGCATTGGAATCAGCCAGGGTTGGGCCTAGTTCTCTAAAGCTCCCTTAGAAGCCTTTTGGTTTCCCTCTATTGAAGGTATGCACATACTGTTAGAACTGCTTTAAGACCCAGACATGATCAACTACAAGATTATTAATGCAGGCATCATGCCACAAGTTCTACTGGTATTATCAAGTCTCTCTCATTCAGAGCTTTCTTGTGCCAATTTGCATTTAGTCAATGGAACACAAGGCAGACCCAATAGCACTTTATCTCTAGGGATGTACAATCTTCCTGCTGCTGATATAGTGCTTTGCTGCTACTACACACACACCTTGACCCTGACTTCTCTGAGCTGCATACTCAATCCATTCTGGAAAACTAAGGCAAGTATTTATCCTTCTTATGACTAAATCTATACTCGGCCTACAAAGCCTGTTCCAGTATATATCCTTGGCCCGACATTATACTGAGTGACCCAACATTGTCTATAAACGACCACACAGGAGTATGCCTACTAACCTTTTGGCTGAAACCAAGCCAAACTTATAAGGTCCCTTCCAAAGGAATCCTACACCTACTGATTGTTTTTTAATTTTGCTGCTGAAATCTGGTTTTATCAATATGTTACCCACTTTGTGCTTATTTTCATGTTATTCTAGGTGGAGATGTGAAAGATAAATTGTAGAATAATCTTAATCATTCCTTAGATTGTTGACTATTGATGAAGCCCAGTTATTACTAAATTCTTACTAATGTTTTCTTTAGTGGAAACAGTTTGAGAAACTCAAGTGTAGACTAACAGTAGTATAGCAAACATGTTTTATATGGAATTGCAACCAATTGTCTTCTATTATGTCAACTATGAGATGATCAAAATGGTGGAGTCTGTGATCTATTACATCCAATGACTTCCAGTACTTAAAAATCTAATAGATATCTACAATATTCTAACCCAGCTTTAATTGCATTTACCAATATTCTCTGAGCAGTGCGTACAATCTAGAAATGTGCAGAAACATATCTGAACTGCTATTGTAATGTGTATGTGATATCCCTGTTAGTCACTACAAAGGTGAGATTGTGAACATTTTCATTTTCTTAGTTGTGCATAAACCCACTGCAAGATGTATTACAAGTAGGAATGTACATACTATATACAGTACATGGTGATTTACAACCTGTGGGTCTCCAACCTTCGTTAAGCCACAAAGACAAATCCCAAATATCTCAACATGCCGAGTTAGTGAATGGGTTTAACTTTAGACTCCTCTAGTACAAGCAATAGAACTTCTCAGCAACCTAGAACTTCTCTTTAAAGAAACAACCCTCCTATGATACATATCAAACATATTTCTTTCTTGTTCATTGGAATTAAATGATGATCATTAGGGCCGATACACATAACCATATTATGGATATGAGTTATACATATCTTTAACGTGACCCCTATTGACTGAACTGGACCCATACTTTTGATTTTATACAGAGACACTGAGGTTTTTCATCGTGGCATTTTCCAATCATTTTATAGGAGTCACCTCCTCATGGGTTTTAGGGGAGAAGGTTGAATCTATGGTGTTGCTTATGGGCCCATAGTACAAAATTGCTTTAGACCAGGTGCAGACATATCATCAGTGCAACCTGTGCAGCCACACAGGGGCCCAAGAGTTAAAAGGGCCCACTTCTACCTCCAAAACAGGTGGCATTTTGCATTATGATGAGCTATTGGACTACAAAGGGTCCAAATATTGTTCTTTCATGTGTGCCATTTGTGCACTTAGATTTCCAATAAAGCACTGACCCAAGGATAACGGTGTTTGACTTTCTTCTGATGGTATACTTCGTTGTCTGATCAGTCGTGCACTTAACATGCAAGTGATGTGGGTGTGCTGAGCTATTATTTTCTGTGCTTGAACTTGTCTTTTTAAAATGTTTTTTTGTCAGTATTAATATTTTAAATTTTTTGCTGAAAATCATTTTTGATGCATTTATAAGTATTCTAGACGCATTTTACCTAGTGATCTGCAGTGTAATACAATAATTCAAACATGCGGTAATTTGTCCTACTATTACAAATGACCAACATTTCATTTGGGCTGCAAACATCTCTGCAAGGTCTTGAGTAAGTGACATAGACCCTGATCACAGATCTTAGAAGATGTGAGCAGGAAGCCATGTCTTAATTACATACACTGCCTGCATGTTAGCTTGTCCGGTCAGCTGGTCTGTAGTAACTGGGCACAGCTAGTGCTATCTATATATGTATTTCTTACATAGACAATCTGTAAGTATAAGCATACAACAAATGTAACCAACCTGGGAACAACTGTAATTCAACACACTTCCCTTTCATGCAATAATCCTACAGGCTTCCATCTGCTATGGTGTCAGTCCTTAAATACCTGGATAAGAGGGGTGACAACAAGTAATTTGAAGTGAAGCTGAATTTTATTTTTGTATTGTTAGGACATTGAAAGACAAATTATTACACTACTATTATCTACTCAGAGACCTATTAATGGTCTAATAGTGACATTTTTACACCCCCATTAGCTTAACGTGGCTTTAATTTAAATTTTTACTTTAATTAAAAAATAAGTAAAAACTTTGTGATCTTGCGTTCTTTATCACAGTGGTTCAGTTAAAAGTACCGGTAAGCTCCTGCTTCTCATTAGCAGGCAACTGTACACATAAAATAAACTTGTACTATACATAGGTCAATTCTTCAAAAACTGGTGGAAAATCAGAGGCTTTAAGAACAACATTAAAACAAACTTTCTGATTTTTAGATGGAACGTCAAAATTGAAGTAGACTTGAGTTAGTCATTTGGGATAATTAATATGATAAGGTTTTAAAGAGGAATGCAATAGAAAGTAATGAGTTATCACTATGCACAAACAATAAAAGACAAATCCTAAAGTCGGCTCGGCTCTGTGTATTGCTTGTACCTGGATAGGCAGTTTTATTTCCTTGTTTTCTTCCTCTCTCCATCTAGAACCTGAAGCCCCTATAGCACTTACTGCTTTCAATATTTCAACACACTCCTTTTCACTATACTGGAGGCAACCTCGTGGACGGGTGGAAAGATATCAAGTGGATCTCTCTCCTCGGCATGGCTTTGTTACTGTCAGAGATCTTGGAGGTGGGGAGTATCAGGTATGTTTTTCATTATGGTACGTGGATGGGCAACTTTTGTTTTTACTCCGAGCTCACTGGCATATTCTTTGGAAAGCTGACCAACCGTAAAACTGGCTTTTTGTATCCTTTTACTTACCTTTTTTTTAGTATAGGATGCTTTCAAATGATCTATGCTAAATCTGTGGGAACAGATTTCAACATGAGGAGGCTGTTACCCTAACAACAATTAATATACTTCTTTTTTTTTTTTTAAGTCCATCATGAAACTCCAGTCAGTCACCCAGGAGTTCATGAATAGTTTAACAAAGAAAGGGGAGTGCTATTGAGTAATACAGACTCATTAATTGTGCACTGTGCAGGCAGACCTTGCCTTAAATCATTAATGCAGGCAACATTTCCCTGTTACCACCAAAAAGACATAGGAGCAATTCTACTTTCTGGAGAGTGAAATAATGATTAACTTTTTTATTTCTTCCGTGCTGCTTCTGTGGAGCGCTACACCTGTCCAGGTAGGCTGGTTTATACCATCTGCTTCTGCTGATACATTCTTTTTACTATTTCGCTGTAGTTTTCCCTTTTTTTTTTTATTGGAAGCAAACACAAATATCTAAGTCAGGGAAAGAACGTTAACCTTCAGTATCAAGTGAAGTTTTTCTGTTCCTTCTCGATTGAAACTTTTCGAATTATGTGGAAATATTTACTGTTGAGTTTTGTTGCTTACACCATCATCTATCAAGGCGGGAATGTAAGTCTGCTACTTCTCTGGGATTATGTGATGCCAGCACTTCCAGAATTGACTGGTGCTTTCCTGCTCGCTGCACTTCATATTTCACTTACTGAATGTGTGTTTGACATTTTAGGCAGAAGTCTTCAGCATTGCTCCTGGTACCACGTATACTGCTGCTGTTTCTTCAGTGTCTTCTTCAGCCTTCAGCTCCCCAGACAGCAAGTTGGTGATGACGAACGAAACCAGTAAGTTATTTTATTTCTGTGTCTTGTACTGTTGGGTGGGATCTTGACGTTTTCAAGCCTCCGAATGTACACACAAACTGAATTATTGATACAGCTACATATAACTTACCGATCTTGGTCTATCACAAAATCTCGGCTTGCTCATTTCACTTCATTGCTAATGTCAAGAGTCCAGCTAGTTGTTTAATGCTCCCTGACTAACTCTACTAATATTCAAAGTATTTATCATATATTACAATGAACTCGCTATCAAATGATCTGGATTCTTTCTGCTATGGAAAACTTCACTTTTGGCTTCACTTTAGGGAAAACTCAGCTTATTTTTAACGACATCCATAAGTAAACCAAACAATAAGAAGAAAATATCTGTCGTTTAGATTAACATTTTCTCTGAATTTACTTCTGCTTTGGCAAAAAGAAAAAAAATCATTTACACCGAAGTAGCGGTATTTTCCTAAAAACAATCTGTGTGAAACCATGCTGAATTTGGAGAAATCAGTCTGAATATATAGGCTCCAAAGTATTCACATATTTTCCAAAGTGTCTAATTTACCTGAAAGAGACACATACTTGACCTCTGTACTGTCTCCTGCGCTTTATTTGTACAAAGTTCTCAAACATATTCAACTGATATGCTTTCATGTACTTAACAGAGATTCAAAGTGACAGATCAGAGTAAATTAATTTTAGCGTAAAGTATAAAAAAATTGAAAAACCTGGATTTTATTTTTGATCAGTAGTACAGTAGATGAGAGCATTTAGATGAGCCTACAGGGTAATTAATTTTTACAGTTCATACAGTAAGTAATGTAATATTAAAGATTGTTTTATAATGCTTACTTTGTACATCAGTAAAACAAAACACACCTATGCCTCATACACTTGGGTAGGTTGGCAGTATGGATCCTGTGTCCAGTCACATAGAGGACATATTTTATAGGGTCTACTGTGCGCTACCATTAAAAGCCTCCAGAAAGGTCTGTATTCTAGCATAGAATACCTATGTATTACAGAACATGATGGTGTGAAAAAAACTGGACTCTACAATGCCTACGACCATGTGCATGAGGCTTAATAAAAGCCAATATTTGACTATAGAACTGGGTTTGTATGTTTCTAACTACTTTCATTTTAAATGTTAAGAGAAGGTTCCCATTAGTGATGAGCGAGTATACTCATTGCTCGGGTTTTCCTGAGCATGCTCGGGTGTCCTCCGAGTATTTTAGCGTGCTCGGAGATTTAGTTTCTGTCGACCGCAGCTGCATGATTTATGGCTGCTAGACAGCCTGAATACATGTGGGGATTTCCTAACAAACAGGCAATCCCCACATGTATTCGGACTGTCCAGCAGCCACAAATCATGCAGCTGTGTCGACAGAAACTAAATCTTAGAGCACACCAAAATACTTGGAGACCACCCGAGCAACGAGCATACTCGCTCATCACTAGTTCCCATAAGTTGGATGCACAACAGAATTTCTACTGCATGTTAAAGTAGTAGCTTTGTGAATGTAATGTCCCAAAATCTTTTGTACACACCACTGAGAATATCCACAGCATAAAATGACTGGCATTACAGATTTGAAATCCATAGTATGTCAACTTTTGCTGAAAATATTGCCACAGATTTCACTTATTGCAATGTTGCCGGAAATGTGCCAAGAATTTGATGCATTTCTGCAACGATGTTCACATGTTTGCTTGTTTTTTTTTGCTGTTGTTATTTTCCCCAGCGGATATGATCCATGGTAACAAACCTTATGGATATATACACAAGAGACAGATATACTTAATTTTTTTGTGTATGGAATTTTTAAAATTCACTGCGTATTACAGTACCTGCATTGCGTAAGCGATTCTACAAAATCTTTTCCACATGATGCACGCACACAGCCTAAATTAACCTGTGCTGTAGCTTTGAAATCTAGATGAAAGGCTCACAGTTTCAAACTAAACTGAAGATTTTCACTGTGGGTTTCACCGAGAGCCAACAAAGACAAAAGAGGGCCCATGTGAAAAAACAATATATGGGCCCTTTGCAGTCCAATAGCTCATCATTATGCACTATTCCAACTGCTTTGGCGGTAATAGTGGGCCCTATTACATCCTGAGCCCCTGCGCAGCTACCCAGATGGAAATACAACATATATACATCTTTAATTGGCTCCAATGAGTTACCGGTGGCTGGAGGAATGGATCAGGAAAACAGGGGTCACACGAAATGGTACTAATGGCGTCATACTAGCACCTAGTACAAAACCACGATGTATTGCGGTGGTAGAAGTACGGCATGCAGTAGCCATAAGTGCAAAATATTATGTTTGGACCCTTAAAAGTGTCTTGATCCCCAAAAAATATGAAAACTGACATTTTTTTGTATAAAGTTGTCTTGGATCAGCAAAATATTTAGAGTTGAGAGTCCTCAGTGGTTGATACCTTTTAATGGCTAACTGAAAAGATGATAACAAATTGCAAGCTTTCGAGACTACTCAGGTCTCTTCATCAGGCAAAGACAGGAAAAAGAAAGACACATTCTGAAAAAAAACAACATACATTGTTTGGTTAACTCTTTCCTTTGCAATTTCATTAGAATACGGGATTTTCTGCATGCATGATTCATGTGCAGGTGTACAAGGGCATGGTGATCTGAGTCAGTTCAGAAGGATTTAGTGAGCCTGTAGATTAGCATGTTATCAAAATGCAAATTGCTACTTTTTGTGGAAGTAAAAAATAAGCCATTAGCCAAAGGATAGAAGAATGTTTGTAAAAATGTCCAGATCTGATACAATTTCGCACTGTGTTTATCACGTGGAGAGGTGAGTGCCAAAAAATTGTTGAGAAAACCTATTACATGCAAACCACATTCACCGATGTCATTAAAGTATTTTCCTTTATTTAGCTTAAAATGATCAGAACCAATCTGGCATGGATGTGAAACGACTCTGCGTAGTTTTACAACATTGCATTTCTGACATTCCTGTTAAAGAATGTTTCTCCAGTTCCTGTATTTATCCATCTTCTATAAGTCTGTACTAGGGAGAAGAGACTGATGTTAACAACTAATCTGTCTTACAAAGGCTGCCTTCCCTTTATACCTGCGAGAATCAGTAGCCTGTCATGTTTTCATGCCATTGTGGTAACTCGTGTCTTGTCTTTTTAGTTCCGGGACCCCCTGATAACTTAGCCGGAGAACGAGTGGGCTCTGCAGGAATCCTCCTATCTTGGTCTATTCCACGGAATACAAATGGGAAGATTATAGCATACTACGTCATTTACAGAGAGGTTTGCCCATGGATGCAATCATCTTACACTCAAGTAGCGACCACACCTGACAGTCTAGAGGTTTTATTGACCAGTCTGACTCCTGGAACGACTTACGAAATCAAGGTACAACCATCCTGATTAACCATGCAATCTATCAAATGCATAAAATTGTAATCTGACTAGTACAAATATGATTTAGTGAGCAATATATATAATACAGTGTTCACATATAGAGAAAAATAATGAATTCACACCCCTTGCTACTATCTGATAACTGGAAATATTCTTAGCACGAGAATAAAATGTGCTTGGCAATAAGATCTCATATACAAGTGATATGAACAAGGCCAACAACTTCATGCCAAGGACTAAAACGCTCCCTTATTTGTGAATCAAGGTTATACTACGTACAGTTAATGTACATCATCATAAGATTAAGGGCCTGTGCACACATTGCAGATTTGTCGCATTTTTTACGCGTTTTTTTGCACACATCTGTCACAAAACTTGAAGGATTCCCTAGTATCAGCAAAGTGAATGACAATCCTGAAGTCTCATGAGCTCGTTGCTTATTTGTGACTTAAATCTGTAGCATATAATTTATTTCAGCATTTTCGGCTGGAAAGTTCACCCATTCTAATGAGTGGGGAAAAATCTGCACCAAAAACGCAAGAAAAAATCACATACAAAATGAGGCAAAAGTGCATCTCTTACGCTGCGTTTTTCCTGCCAAGAGATGCAGAAATAGTGCAGAAATTTCTGCACCAAATACTTAACGTGTGCACAGACACTTATAATGCCGCAATTTACACATCAAAGTGAAATGCAAGTTCTTTTTTGTGTACTGTTTATATCATGTAACGCAGAAATGTCTTGGCCTTTTACTTTAGGGAAATTGCTCCTTCTATATTGAGTTTTTATATCTTCTCTTAATCACCCTATTTCTATCAGAGGCCCCACACATGTGAGAAGTTCACACAAGCTGTATAATGTGTTGTATTTCCAAAAAAGGGGCCAATATAATACAGCTCATCCAAAAACAGAACATGAATACCCAAAAAAAATGAAAAAATGGACAAAAGAGCAAATAATAAATTGTTATATTCAAATTTTATTAATAAATAAACAACAAATAAAAAATATGAGATAAAAAATTCTGATAGTAACAAAAAGAATAGCGACACCTACCGTAAGTGCCACGTCCGATAAGGTTGGCATATAAATCCATCAAGGGGCCAGAGCAGGGTCAAAGAGATTTTTAATATCCAAAAAACTAAGTATAATAAAATAATATAGTGCACAAAAAGCTTTTTTTTTTCTTTTTTAACAAAAAACAAGTATAATGAAATAATATAACACATAAAAGACCCTTTTCTTTTTTTTTTTTATAAAAAGAAACCCATAGTTATAGGGTATAAAGTGGCAAGTGCATCAATGTGGTCAAAACAGACCTACAAGTACATAGGAAGCCTATATTGCAATGAAGAAAAAAGGGGAAGGGGATTTGTGCAAATTATTGAGGTCAAATACGGTAAGTGCAAATAATATACATATCAAAGTCATGAATATATAGAAAACTCTGAGAAATATAATAAGACCAAGTGGTCAGTCAGACATAATATATCAATCAGAAAGCCAACCTGAGAGAGGACGTGGATGGAGAGACGTACGTTTCGCAATTGTGCTTCTTCTGGGGGCGAAGCTGTATAATGTATAATGTGTTGTAACAGTCACATATTTCTATGTCTGGAAATCTGATCACATTCTAATCAAATGCCCATTGAAATAAAGTCCTTGTTCACTGCAAGTATGCATGGAAATCAAGATATGGTAGAGGACTTTGTCAGCCACATAGGACTACCTGGTGGTAAAACATCATGTACCAGCCATGTAAAAGAGTTTAACTATTTGAGTAAGACAGACCTACAAATATCAGACACAATTCATGGAGGGTGGCATTGTCCATGGGGAAAAGACCCTTTTTCTGAGCCCTTATGAGTAAGAATGTAATAAATAATCAAAAATGGTAACTTGAAAAACTAGAATAGACTCAATATAGAAAAATAACAATTTATGAAACATATGCATCACTGCATATGCAAATTGAAAGCAATTGCAGAATTACATAGACAGTATACACTCTAACTTACAAGTTTCTCAAAATGATACTAAATGCTAATAAATTCTAAATGAATTAAAACTTATTCTGAATAAATAAGCCCCTATAAAGCTAAGTGAGCTTTAGGCTACATTATTTGTGGATATTCTGGTAAGAAAAAGTTATCACATGATGGGTGATAACTTCTAGGTTATTTAGGTTCTGACCATTGAGACTTCCACTGATCACCAAAATTGTGGACTTTTTGTCTTCTTTTTAAATATACATAGTAGGTGATAGACTAACCCTTTAAAGCAGAAGTTCTGTTCCCACTTGCGTTTGAGCCTCCAATGTCCAACATGCAGGCGGTACGCTGCCATTATTTTCAAATTCCTATCCCTGTATTGACACAGAAATACAGAAATAATGCAAATGTGAACATACCCTATAGGGCTTGACCCATAAATATGCAAATGTGAAAAAACTAAAGAGTTAATCACTCTATAGAGTCAGTCCTTTGGTGAAAATAGTGTCTTGAGAGCACAGACTTTATGAGATCTTCTCATGTGACATATGGTTTTGCATGTATTTTCCTGATTTGTGTCGAAGTTTAGATTTATTGCCATTGTAAATTATGGTAAATTGTGTGTTTTTTATTTTATATTGGTTAATTAATATAAAGGCGAAACACAATCCTGACAATTCTTTGGTTTGTGTAAGTTAGGACTTTGTGCATTGTACTTTATAGTTGGAAATGTATCCAAAACACAGCATATATTGTTCATAGTATTTATACTTTTTCACATTTTTTTACGTGATGCCCACAAACTCACATTTCTTTATTGTAATTTTGTATGGTATAACACAAAGAAGCAAGCATTTGTGAAGCGTAGAGGAAATTATACATGATTGTATAAATATTTAAAACATATAAATCTGAAAATTATGACATGCATCTGTATTCAGACTCCCTGAGTCAATACTTTGTAGGCCAACTTTTATTGAAATTACTGCTACAAGTCTTTTGGGCTATGTCTCTACCAGCTTTGCACATCTAGAGGCTGACATTTTGCCCATTCTTCTTTGCATACTAGCTATAGCTCAGTGAGATTGGATGGAGAGCATCTGTCAACAGCAATTTTCATGTCTTGACACAGATTTTCAATGTGATTTAGGTCTGGACATTAATTAGGCCATTAAGACACATTAATATGCTTTGCTCTAAACCAGGGGTGGGGAACCTTTTTTCTACCAATGGTCATTTGGAATTTTATAATAGCGTTCGGGGGCCATATAAAATTATTAACTTAAACATTAGCCAACTATATTCAAACATTTAAATAATTTGTAACTCCCCCCACACACATAGTATAGTGCAGCTCGCCCCAAACAAAGTATAGTGCAGCTCCCCAACACACAGTATAGTGCAGCTCCCCCCAAACACAGCATATTGCAGCTCCCCCCACACACAGCATATTGCAGCTCCCTGCCACACACAGCATAGTGCAGCTCCCCCCACACACAGTATAGTGCAGTTCCCCCACACACAGTATAGTGCAGCTTGCCCACACACACTATAGTGCAGCTCTCCCAACACAGTATAGCTCAGCTCCCCAACACACAGTATAGTGAGCTCCCCCAACACAGTATAGTGCAGCTCCCTCCAACACTCAGTATAGTGCAGGCGCAGCTCCCCAAAACACAATATAGTGCAGCTCACCCACACACACACTATATAGTGCAGCTCCTCCCACACACAGTATGCTGCAGCTCCCCAACACACAGTATAGTGCAGCTCCCCAACAGACAGTATAGTGCAGCTCCCCTTAACACACAGTATAGTGCAGCTCCCCAACACACAGTATAGTGCAGCTCCCCTGACACACAGTATAGTACAGCTCCCCAACACACAGTACAGTGCAGCTCTCAGCCAACACACAGTATAGTGCAGGCACAGCTCCCCAATACACACTATAATGCAGACACACACACATTATAGTGCAGCCCCTGCACTCACACACTCACACAATACTTACCCATCCTCCTTGTTCCATGCGCTGCTCCAGGCTCTGCTCCAATCTCATTAACTTCACTGCTGGTACAGCGTGACTCACGATGAAGTGACGTCATTGTGCGCCTGTTGAGTCACAAGCAGAGGGGGAGTGATGGGAGAGGGAGCGTCTGACGCTCTTTCCTCCATCACTGCTTTCAATTGTATTTGCTTCTATGATGCCGAGTTGAATGAGCTATGGGGGCGGCGCCAGGCCACATATCGGCCGCGTGAAGTGACGTTATTAGAATTAAATGGCCCGCGGCCAAAAAATGGGCAAAGTGGCTGCAGGCCGCACCAGATGATTTCGCAGGTCGTATACGGCCGCGGGCTGGATATTCCCCACTCCTGATCTAAACCATTTCTTTGTATCTCTGGCAGCATGTTTAGGGACATTGTCCTGCTGGAAGATGAACCTAAGCCCAAGTCAGAAATCTTTTCCAGCTTGCAACCGGTTTTCCTCTAAAATTGCCCAGTATTAAGCTTCATCCATCATCTCATCAACTCTGACCAGCTTCCCTTTCCTGCTAAAGAAAAAGCATCCCCACAGCATGATGTTGTCACCACCATGTTTGACGGTGAAGGTGGTGTTTTCAGGGTGATGTACAATGTTAATTTTTAACACATAGCATTTTGAATTTAGTCCAAAAGTTCTACTTTGTTCTCATCTGACCAGTGCACTTTTTCTATATGTTAGATGTATCCCCAACATGGCGATTTGCCAATTGCAAACAAGACTTCTTATGATTTTCTTCCAAATATGGTTTTCTTCTTGACACACTTAAATAAAGGCCAGATTTGTGGAGTATATAAGCAATAGTTGTATTGTGAACAGATTCTTCCACTGAGCTGTAGATCTCCAGAATCACCATGGCCTCTTAGCTGCTTTTCTAATTAGTGCTCTCCTTGTTTGGGATGTCAGTTAAGATCGATGGCCATGTCTTGCTAGGTTTGGAGTTGTGCCATACACTTTCCATTTTTGGGTTATGAATTGAATAGTGCTCCGTGAGGTGTTCAAAGCTTGGGCTATTTTTTTATAACCTAACCCTGCTTTTTTCTTCTCCACAACCTTATCCCTGACCTGTCTTGTATGTTCCTTGGTTTTCATGATTCTGTTTGATACCTAAGTAATATTCTCAAACAAACTTCTGAGGCCTTCACAGAACAGCTGTAGTTATACTGAGAATACACACATAGGGACTTAGTTTATTAATTATATAATTTGTGGAGAAAACTGGTCACTCAGAATTTAATTTTGGAGCACATCACAGTTTTAAAATGTATATTTTTAAAATATTTAGAAAACCATGTATAAATTCCTTTATACTCCAGAAATACTTGCTACTTTCTGTTAGAATGTTACATAAAGTCCCTTAAAATACGTTACACTTTGTTGGTGTAATGTGAGAAAATGTGGAAAAGTTCACTGGGTATACTTTTTCAATGCACTGTATACAATATATACAGTACAATATATTTATATATAGAGTGGGAAAGTATTCAGACCCCTTTAAATTTTTCACTCTTTGTTTCATTGCAGCCATTTGGTAAATGCAAAAAAAGTTCAGAAACGGTAAACCACATCAAATTTACTGTATGATACAACTGATGGTCTCAAACATCCCATGCAAACCATACAGTGGGCTCAGAAAGTATTCAGACCCCTTTAAATTTTTCACTCTTTGATTCATTGCAGCCATTTGGTAAATGCAGAAAAGTTCATTTCCTTTCTCATTAATGTACACTCTGCACCCCATCTTGACTGATAAAAATCAGAAATGTACAACTTTTTGCAAATTTATTAAGAAAAACTGAAATATCACATCGGTCATAAGTATTCAGACCCTTTGCTCAGACACTCATATTTAAGTCACATGCTGTCCATTTCCTTGTGATCCTCCTTGAGATGGTTCTACTCCATCATTGGAGTACAGCTGTGTTTAATTAAACTGATAGGACTTGATTTGCAAAGGCACACACCTGTCTATATAAGACCTCACAGCTCACAGTGCATGTCAGACCAAATGAGAATCATGAGGTCATAGGAACTGGCCAAGGAGCTCAGAGAATTTTGGCAAGGCACAGATCTGGCCAAGGTTAGAAAAGAATTTCTGAAGTACTCAGGGTTCCTAAGAGCACAGTGGCCTTCATAAGAAGAAGTTTGGGACCACCAGAAGTCTTCCTTGACCTGGCCATCCAGCCAAACTGAGCAATTGTAGAAGAGCCTTGGTGAGAGAGGTAAAGAAGAACCCCAAGATCACTGTGGCTGAGCTCCACAGATGCAGTAGGGAGATGGGAGAAAGTTCCACAATGTCAACTATCACTGCAGCCCTCCAGCAGTCGGGCCTTTATGGCAGAGTGACCAGACGGAAGCCTCTCCTCAGTGCCAGAAATATGAAAGCCTGCATACAGTTTGCTAAAAAAAACACATGAAGGACTATGAGAAATAAGATTCTTTCGTCTGATGAGACAAAGATACAACTTTTTGGTGATAATTCTAAGCGGCATGTTTGGAGAAAACCAGGCACTGCTCATCACCTGCCCAATACAATCCCAACAGTGAAACATGTTGGTGGCAGCATCATGCTATGGGGTATTTTTCAGCTGCAGGGACAGGACAACTGGTTGCAATTGAAGTAAACATGAATGCGGCCAAGTATAGAGATATCTGGATGAAAACCGCTTTCAGAGAGTTCTGGACCTCCAACTTGGCCAAAGCTTTACCTTCCAAAAAGACAATGACCCTAAGCACACAGCTAAAATAACAAAGGAGTGGCTTCAGAACAACTCTGTGACCATTCTTGAGTGGCCCAGCCAGAGCCCTGACCTAAACCCAATTGAGCATCTCTGGAGAGACTTGAAAATGGCTGTCCACCAATGTTCACCATCCAACCTGACGGAACTGGAGAGAATCTGCAATGAAGAATGGCAGAGGATCCCCAAATACAGGTGTGAAAAACTTGTTACATCATTCCCAAGAAGACTCATAGCTGTACTAGCTCACAAGGGTGCTTCTACTTAATACTGAGCAAAAGTTCTGAATACTTATGACCATGTGATATTTCAGTTTTTCTTTTTTAATAAATTCGCAACAATTTCTACATTTCTGTTTTTTTCCAGTAAATATGGGGTGCAGAGTGTACTGTACAATAATGAGAAAAAATGAACTTTTCTGCATTTACCAAATGGCTGCAATGAATCAAAGAGTGAACAATTTAAAGGGGTCTGAATACTTTCTGAGCCCACTGTATGGTTTGCATGGGATGTTTGAGACCATCAGTTGTATCATACAGTAAATTTGATGTGGTTTACCGTTTCTAAACAGTAATTTTCTGGCCAAATTTGAAGCTTACTTTAGCCATATATTTTTTCTGCATCAAATGTATCCCTTTACGGAATCCTTTCTCTGTTCAGTTTATTAAAAAAGCAATGCTGCTCCATCATCTAAAATGGACACTTAAAGTCTAAGTATACCTTGGCACATAACGTTTTAAATTGTTAATTTGCTTTCAAAAAGCAAAGTTACCGTAAGTAACTTTCTAAATACTCTTCATTAAAACTGTTCTACAATTTTGCTGCTGTAGGGTGTCTGTAAGGTGAGCTCTCTTATTCCAGATGGCTCCCTGCTCTACCACTCCCTTCTCTGCACTAGAAATAGCAGGAGTGAGAGGTTTGTACACAGATTTCCACAATGTGGGCAGGGAGAAAGTAACTCAGAGGGCAGAGAAAATAGTTTACAGAAAAAGAGTAAAGTATATAGAGAGGAAATACAGTAAGTGCAGTATTAGAGCTGTGCTGATATATAAAAGTAAGTGAAGACAGCAGCACTCTGGATACCTCACATGCAGTCTATATTTATGACCCCGAATCTCCTAAAAGAGAAACGTTGTGTATCAAGAGGTCTAAACATGAAAAAAGAAATAAAGTTAAACTTTACTTTTATTAACTAAAGGAAACCATTAACATAATGTATGTAAAAATATTGTTTTCCATGCCAATTTTCTGAACTGTTAGGCTGTGGTTCCTCGATCCGGAACCACAGCGCTTTGGACGGAGCGGAAAGTCCGCTCCGACCAAAGCCCCGCCCCCTACTGAACGCGCGGTCAATCCGGATGTGTTCATGGAACACCTCCGGAACACATCCGGAATGACTGCAGTGCTGCATAACCCTGTGTATTTCCCTTGCGGCAACGCAGCGTCGCCGCAAGGGAATAGGACATGCTGCGGTCTAAAAAGATGCGCCGCATGTCCGTTAACGCAGGTCTTCCGCCTGCGTGTTTTTAAGCATAGTGGAGACGAGATTTCTTGAAATCCCCTCCACTTTGCTGTAACATCTGGACGCTGCGTGTTTGACGCTGCGCCAACGCACAGCGTCAAACACGCAGCTAATCCTGACTGTTTCCTGACCGTGGAAACATAACCTTATATCACCTTCACATGTTCAGTATTTAGTCAGTATTTTATCTCAGTATCTGTAAGCCAAAACCAGGAGTGAGTAAAAAATACAGAAGTGGTGACATGTTTCTATTATAGTTTCCCCTGATTGTTGTACTCCTCATTTTGGCTTACAAATACTGAGGTAAAAAACTCACCAAATACTGAACGTGTGACTGTGGCCTAAAAGGCGATAAAAATGTAAAAAAAATCCTTATACTCACCTCACTGCTCACCATCACCTTTCCTGTCCTTATCACATCTTCAGATTCCTGTCACTTGCACTGAAAGCCCCTGGTTTTTCATACTGGGCCAGCACATGAAAGCTCACACCGTCATGACTTCACAGCATGTGCCGTGACCTTGCGTGCGCATGCATCAAACCCTACCGGCTTTATCAAAGCTGGAAGTCTAGCCCAAAGTGAGAGTACTGGGGATTGCAGCGCGAGTGGAAATGATCTGAAAATGTGTTGAGGACTGGATGGGTGACAGTGACCAGAGGGGCATGAGACATGAGCTGTGAGGTGAGTATGAGGGTTTTGTTTGTTTCTTATATTTTCCCTTTACTATGCTCTGGGGTCTGGAGAGTACTATTTAGCTACGTGTAGTATTACTTGACCCTCATTCACAAAATGGCCTATGCTTCTGTTTTATAAACTGGTTAGTCTTTGAAATGAATAGATGAGATACTGTCTTTGTTTATGTATACTGCATTAAGTGTGCTGTGCTAAACACTGTTCATGTCTGGAGCCCATCAGGGGAGTCATCTGACTGAGTGTGGGTCATTCTGATAATACTGCAGATTGGCAGATAATGTTGTAGCTTCTGTCATAGACAGATGTAACTAAAGCCTCACATAGCGCTCGTACATATGCGCACTAATGTATGTGCGGTATATGTGCACAATGTGAGGCTTGGGTTACATCCATTTCTAACAGACGCTACAAAATGATCTGTTTGATGTTATATGTTGGCCACCAACGGCAGACACTGTTGACTTACAATATTGTTGGGATTTATGATTCTGACAGAACACACTCCCCTATAATGTATTTTAGTGAATTGAGTTCAAATGTCCCTTTAATCCAGACATTCATCGATTAGCCAGAGCCGAGTGAGGCCATAATACAAAGCTCTTAGTATTGTTCTGAGGCCATGTTCACACGTTGAGTATTTATTGAGTCTTTTACCTCAGTATTTATAAGCCAAATCCAGGATTGGATTACTGAGGTAAAAAACTGATTAAATACTGAACATGTGAACGTGGCCTACAAGACCTGACTTGTTTGTAGATGTCACAGTCTTTGGTTACAATGGCTACCATTTAACACTTCAGTGCTCCTGTGGTAGCACT